>OX421325.1:10000-610000 GCA_949125395.1 Diaphora mendica
CTAACCTAACCTAACCTAACCTAACCTAACCTAACCTAACCTAACCTAACCTAACCTAACCTAACCTAACCTAACCTAACCTAACCTAACCTAACCTAACCTAACCTAACCTAACCTAACCTAACCTAACCTAACCTAACCTAACCTAACCTAACCTAACCTAACCTAACCTAACCTAACCTAACCTAACCTAACCTAACCTAACCTAACCTAACCTAACCTAACCTAACCTAACCTAACCTAACCTAACCTAACCTAACCTAACCTAACCTAACCTAACCTAACCTAACCTAACCTAACCTAACCTAACCTAACCTAACCTAACCTAACCTAACCTAACCTAACCTAACCTAACCTAACCTAACCTAACCTAACCTAACCTAACCTAACCTAACCTAACCTAACCTAACCTAACCTAACCTAACCTAACCTAACCTAACCTAACCTAACCTAACCTAACCTAACCTAACCTAACCTAACCTAACCTAACCTAACCTAACCTAACCTAACCTAACCTAACCTAACCTAACCTAACCTAACCTAACCTAACCTAACCTAACCTAACCTAACCTAACCTAACCTAACCTAACCTAACCTAACCTAACCTAACCTAACCTAACCTAACCTAACCTAACCTAACCTAACCTAACCTAACCTAACCTAACCTAACCTAACCTAACCTAACCTAACCTAACCTAACCTAACCTAACCTAACCTAACCTAACCTAACCTAACCTAACCTAACCTAACCTAACCTAACCTAACCTAACCTAACCTAACCTAACCTAACCTAACCTAACCTAACCTAACCTAACCTAACCTAACCTAACCTAACCTAACCTAACCTAACCTAACCTAACCTAACCTAACCTAACCTAACCTAACCTAACCTAACCTAACCTAACCTAACCTAACCTAACCTAACCTAACCTAACCTAACCTAACCTAACCTAACCTAACCTAACCTAACCTAACCTAACCTAACCTAACCTAACCTAACCTAACCTAACCTAACCTAACCTAACCTAACCTAACCTAACCTAACCTAACCTAACCTAACCTAACCTAACCTAACCTAACCTAACCTAACCTAACCTAACCTAACCTAACCTAACCTAACCTAACCTAACCTAACCTAACCTAACCTAACCTAACCTAACCTAACCTAACCTAACCTAACCTAACCTAACCTAACCTAACCTAACCTAACCTAACCTAACCTAACCTAACCTAACCTAACCTAACCTAACCTAACCTAACCTAACCTAACCTAACCTAACCTAACCTAACCTAACCTAACCTAACCTAACCTAACCTAACCTAACCTAACCTAACCTAACCTAACCTAACCTAACCTAACCTAACCTAACCTAACCTAACCTAACCTAACCTAACCTAACCTAACCTAACCTAACCTAACCTAACCTAACCTAACCTAACCTAACCTAACCTAACCTAACCTAACCTAACCTAACCTAACCTAACCTAACCTAACCTAACCTAACCTAACCTAACCTAACCTAACCTAACCTAACCTAACCTAACCTAACCTAACCTAACCTAACCTAACCTAACCTAACCTAACCTAACCTAACCTAACCTAACCTAACCTAACCTAACCTAACCTAACCTAACCTAACCTAACCTAACCTAACCTAACCTAACCTAACCTAACCTAACCTAACCTAACCTAACCTAACCTAACCTAACCTAACCTAACCTAACCTAACCTAACCTAACCTAACCTAACCTAACCTAACCTAACCTAACCTAACCTAACCTAACCTAACCTAACCTAACCTAACCTAACCTAACCTAACCTAACCTAACCTAACCTAACCTAACCTAACCTAACCTAACCTAACCTAACCTAACCTAACCTAACCTAACCTAACCTAACCTAACCTAACCTAACCTAACCTAACCTAACCTAACCTAACCTAACCTAACCTAACCTAACCTAACCTAACCTAACCTAACCTAACCTAACCTAACCTAACCTAACCTAACCTAACCTAACCTAACCTAACCTAACCTAACCTAACCTAACCTAACCTAACCTAACCTAACCTAACCTAACCTAACCTAACCTAACCTAACCTAACCTAACCTAACCTAACCTAACCTAACCTAACCTAACCTAACCTAACCTAACCTAACCTAACCTAACCTAACCTAACCTAACCTAACCTAACCTAACCTAACCTAACCTAACCTAACCTAACCTAACCTAACCTAACCTAACCTAACCTAACCTAACCTAACCTAACCTAACCTAACCTAACCTAACCTAACCTAACCTAACCTAACCTAACCTAACCTAACCTAACCTAACCTAACCTAACCTAACCTAACCTAACCTAACCTAACCTAACCTAACCTAACCTAACCTAACCTAACCTAACCTAACCTAACCTAACCTAACCTAACCTAACCTAACCTAACCTAACCTAACCTAACCTAACCTAACCTAACCTAACCTAACCTAACCTAACCTAACCTAACCTAACCTAACCTAACCTAACCTAACCTAACCTAACCTAACCTAACCTAACCTAACCTAACCTAACCTAACCTAACCTAACCTAACCTAACCTAACCTAACCTAACCTAACCTAACCTAACCTAACCTAACCTAACCTAACCTAACCTAACCTAACCTAACCTAACCTAACCTAACCTAACCTAACCTAACCTAACCTAACCTAACCTAACCTAACCTAACCTAACCTAACCTAACCTAACCTAACCTAACCTAACCTAACCTAACCTAACCTAACCTAACCTAACCTAACCTAACCTAACCTAACCTAACCTAACCTAACCTAACCTAACCTAACCTAACCTAACCTAACCTAACCTAACCTAACCTAACCTAACCTAACCTAACCTAACCTAACCTAACCTAACCTAACCTAACCTAACCTAACCTAACCTAACCTAACCTAACCTAACCTAACCTAACCTAACCTAACCTAACCTAACCTAACCTAACCTAACCTAACCTAACCTAACCTAACCTAACCTAACCTAACCTAACCTAACCTAACCTAACCTAACCTAACCTAACCTAACCTAACCTAACCTAACCTAACCTAACCTAACCTAACCTAACCTAACCTAACCTAACCTAACCTAACCTAACCTAACCTAACCTAACCTAACCTAACCTAACCTAACCTAACCTAACCTAACCTAACCTAACCTAACCTAACCTAACCTAACCTAACCTAACCTAACCTAACCTAACCTAACCTAACCTAACCTAACCTAACCTAACCTAACCTAACCTAACCTAACCTAACCTAACCTAACCTAACCTAACCTAACCTAACCTAACCTAACCTAACCTAACCTAACCTAACCTAACCTAACCTAACCTAACCTAACCTAACCTAACCTAACCTAACCTAACCTAACCTAACCTAACCTAACCTAACCTAACCTAACCTAACCTAACCTAACCTAACCTAACCTAACCTAACCTAACCTAACCTAACCTAACCTAACCTAACCTAACCTAACCTAACCTAACCTAACCTAACCTAACCTAACCTAACCTAACCTAACCTAACCTAACCTAACCTAACCTAACCTAACCTAACCTAACCTAACCTAACCTAACCTAACCTAACCTAACCTAACCTAACCTAACCTAACCTAACCTAACCTAACCTAACCTAACCTAACCTAACCTAACCTAACCTAACCTAACCTAACCTAACCTAACCTAACCTAACCTAACCTAACCTAACCTAACCTAACCTAACCTAACCTAACCTAACCTAACCTAACCTAACCTAACCTAACCTAACCTAACCTAACCTAACCTAACCTAACCTAACCTAACCTAACCTAACCTAACCTAACCTAACCTAACCTAACCTAACCTAACCTAACCTAACCTAACCTAACCTAACCTAACCTAACCTAACCTAACCTAACCTAACCTAACCTAACCTAACCTAACCTAACCTAACCTAACCTAACCTAACCTAACCTAACCTAACCTAACCTAACCTAACCTAACCTAACCTAACCTAACCTAACCTAACCTAACCTAACCTAACCTAACCTAACCTAACCTAACCTAACCTAACCTAACCTAACCTAACCTAACCTAACCTAACCTAACCTAACCTAACCTAACCTAACCTAACCTAACCTAACCTAACCTAACCTAACCTAACCTAACCTAACCTAACCTAACCTAACCTAACCTAACCTAACCTAACCTAACCTAACCTAACCTAACCTAACCTAACCTAACCTAACCTAACCTAACCTAACCTAACCTAACCTAACCTAACCTAACCTAACCTAACCTAACCTAACCTAACCTAACCTAACCTAACCTAACCTAACCTAACCTAACCTAACCTAACCTAACCTAACCTAACCTAACCTAACCTAACCTAACCTAACCTAACCTAACCTAACCTAACCTAACCTAACCTAACCTAACCTAACCTAACCTAACCTAACCTAACCTAACCTAACCTAACCTAACCTAACCTAACCTAACCTAACCTAACCTAACCTAACCTAACCTAACCTAACCTAACCTAACCTAACCTAACCTAACCTAACCTAACCTAACCTAACCTAACCTAACCTAACCTAACCTAACCTAACCTAACCTAACCTAACCTAACCTAACCTAACCTAACCTAACCTAACCTAACCTAACCTAACCTAACCTAACCTAACCTAACCTAACCTAACCTAACCTAACCTAACCTAACCTAACCTAACCTAACCTAACCTAACCTAACCTAACCTAACCTAACCTAACCTAACCTAACCTAACCTAACCTAACCTAACCTAACCTAACCTAACCTAACCTAACCTAACCTAACCTAACCTAACCTAACCTAACCTAACCTAACCTAACCTAACCTAACCTAACCTAACCTAACCTAACCTAACCTAACCTAACCTAACCTAACCTAACCTAACCTAACCTAACCTAACCTAACCTAACCTAACCTAACCTAACCTAACCTAACCTAACCTAACCTAACCTAACCTAACCTAACCTAACCTAACCTAACCTAACCTAACCTAACCTAACCTAACCTAACCTAACCTAACCTAACCTAACCTAACCTAACCTAACCTAACCTAACCTAACCTAACCTAACCTAACCTAACCTAACCTAACCTAACCTAACCTAACCTAACCTAACCTAACCTAACCTAACCTAACCTAACCTAACCTAACCTAACCTAACCTAACCTAACCTAACCTAACCTAACCTAACCTAACCTAACCTAACCTAACCTAACCTAACCTAACCTAACCTAACCTAACCTAACCTAACCTAACCTAACCTAACCTAACCTAACCTAACCTAACCTAACCTAACCTAACCTAACCTAACCTAACCTAACCTAACCTAACCTAACCTAACCTAACCTAACCTAACCTAACCTAACCTAACCTAACCTAACCTAACCTAACCTAACCTAACCTAACCTAACCTAACCTAACCTAACCTAACCTAACCTAACCTAACCTAACCTAACCTAACCTAACCTAACCTAACCTAACCTAACCTAACCTAACCTAACCTAACCTAACCTAACCTAACCTAACCTAACCTAACCTAACCTAACCTAACCTAACCTAACCTAACCTAACCTAACCTAACCTAACCTAACCTAACCTAACCTAACCTAACCTAACCTAACCTAACCTAACCTAACCTAACCTAACCTAACCTAACCTAACCTAACCTAACCTAACCTAACCTAACCTAACCTAACCTAACCTAACCTAACCTAACCTAACCTAACCTAACCTAACCTAACCTAACCTAACCTAACCTAACCTAACCTAACCTAACCTAACCTAACCTAACCTAACCTAACCTAACCTAACCTAACCTAACCTAACCTAACCTAACCTAACCTAACCTAACCTAACCTAACCTAACCTAACCTAACCTAACCTAACCTAACCTAACCTAACCTAACCTAACCTAACCTAACCTAACCTAACCTAACCTAACCTAACCTAACCTAACCTAACCTAACCTAACCTAACCTAACCTAACCTAACCTAACCTAACCTAACCTAACCTAACCTAACCTAACCTAACCTAACCTAACCTAACCTAACCTAACCTAACCTAACCTAACCTAACCTAACCTAACCTAACCTAACCTAACCTAACCTAACCCGTGCGAAATTTTCATTGAAAACAGCTGCTAGTAACGTTGTTATTTGTTGGTATCATATTTGTAGACACTCCTGCGTCCCGTGGGAAGAAAATTACCTGAAAAATAAAGAAAAATTTTTAATTTCTGGACTTAGAATATTTTTAAATTTCTAAATTAACAAATTTTCGAGGTTTTTGTCGAATTATTCGATAACGCTTCACCTCAAAGTTGACATAGTTACAGATCTAGATAGCCCTCATCAAGGCCTATCTAATAACACCTCCTTTGTACAGATTGGGTAAATAGAAGTTACTAAATTTTCACATTCATTTTGACTTTCGGCATTTTTAAGGAATTTTCCAAGGCGCTTCGCTTATAACTTTTCGAAATTTATTTTTGGAATTTTTAATTATATATATTTAGATAGAACTCGTCAAGGCCTATCTAATAACACCTCTTTTATTAACATTCGGTTAATAAAAGTAGTAAATTTTCAATATACAAAACCCAGATTACCGTTTTTTCGAAAATTTTCTGCGATTTTCTTTTAATAACTTGCCCCCTTATTTTTTGGAAATAATAAATTATACATATCTAGATAGCTCGCGTCACGACCTATCTAACAACACCTCTTTTATTTAAATCTGGTAAATAGAATCTTAGAAATCCGACTTTTAAATTTCAATTTTAGTCATTTTTGAGGTTTTTGTCGATTAGTTCGATAGCCTTTGTTTTCCAAATTACTAATTATATATATTTAGATAGCCCTGTTAATTACCCGTCGAACGACACCACTTTCGTCCGGATCCGCCTGATGGAAAATTGAAAAATTGCCCGCCCACCCTCCTATCTTTCACTGGGCCATATAGACTTGGTGGAGTAAAGGTCACTGACCCTTTAATTCTAAAGAAAATTTCGTACCCCTTTTATTTTAAATTTTATTTCGCATTATTTTAATTTGTAGACGGAGGCAATATACACCTCGCCAAACAATTGTAACGGCTCCACATAGAGCATTAGATTTTAAAAATTTGTTATTAGGTAAAATTGTATTCTACCTATTTTAGTTCTAATCTTAGTTTTAAAAAACTTGACACACACCCCCCTATACAGGGTTAAACACACACTCACTGACACACCCCCTATACAGGGTTGAATTCACATTTACACACGGACAATTTTCCCCGTACATTAGCACTACACTTCATTACACCCTCTCACTCACACACACATAACATGTTCCAAACGCCGCCAATATCTGGCGCCGCCAAGAAGCCCACTACTCCCGTCGCCTCCACTTCACCTTCGACAGTGCTACAAGACGCCGCCAGAACATTTATAAAAAGGCCAGAGACAAAAAGAAGATCAATGGACAATATGGACCAGTACACTAAACAGCAAAACACCTACGCTGAGCGGTCGAGCGACCAGCTCCTCCAGGAGGTCATGAAGACATTTGAGGACATACCTACAAGAGTCCAGCAGTATCCTCAGATGCGACGAGACATCAAGACCTTCCTGGAGGTAAAATCGGACCACGGGTTACGCGCACTCTTCGAGCTGAGTAGGCGTATCAAGAAGCTGGAAGCGGCGGCGTCAGAGGCTGCTACTGCTACTATACCCTCTGTAGCTGTGCCTTCCGTGCCTTCTCAAACAGAGGATAAGGTTACGGAAAGGCTCAGAAGCATGGAGAAAACAATTTTCGAATGGCTAGGGCAGATGAACGACAACCTGTCAGAGAACTTAGCAGACCTCAACAAAAGAAACAAAGAACGGAGCACCAACACCATCGAAAAGGTCTTCGAGAAACTGGAGGAGACTAAGACGGAGATAAATGGGCTGATAGAGACGACTGTAGAGGGTACGCAGGCTCACCTCGAACGCCTGATCAGTACTGTCGCCAGCGAAGTCGTGGGAGACCTAGACACGAGAAGTGGAAACCGGAGCGCCGGCATCGCCGAAAAAATCTTCGAGAAAATCGAGGAAACTCAGGTCGACATAGACAAGTCGACTGAGTTGATGATAGTGCGAGCGCAGTCCCAGCTCGAAGACCTGGTTGGGACTGTCGCAAGAGATATAGTCATGGAGACTAAGTCGCACATCGGCGAGGCCGTGAAGGGGCAAACGCCCGAGAGCGTTCCGGATCCGGTCCCCATGACTTACGCCAAAGCCGCAGCAACCAGACCCGGGCGCCGACCGGCGCTCCACTCGGTGGCGGTGACCTCAACGGACAGCCAGGAGACTGCCGATGAGGTACTCGCCAGGGTGAAGAAGGCGGTCGACGCCAGGGGTACTGGGTTGAAAATAAGTAAAGCTCGGAAAGCCAAAAACCGTATGGTTATCCTAGGATGTGACACGGAGGCGGAGATAGGAAGAGTGAGAGAGAGACTGGAGATCCGTGGTGATGGGCTTGTGGTAGTGCCCATGAAAAATAAAGACCCGCTCGTCGTCCTCAAAGACGTTTTCGTGGACGGGGACGACGACGAAATGGTAAGGGCCCTCTACACCCAGAACGCCAACATTTTCATGGGCCTGCCACAAGAGGATATAGAGCTGACCATCAAATTTAAGAGAAGGACAAGGAACCCAGGGACTTCCCACATAGTCTTGCAAGTAAGGCCGAAGGTATGGCAAAGGATGACGGAGGCTGGAACCCTCTACCTGGACCTGCAAAGGGTCAGAGTGGAGGACCAATCTCCCGTCATCCAATGCACGAAGTGCCTTGCATTCGGTCATGGTCGCAAGTTCTGCACCGAGGGTGTGGACAGGTGCAGCCACTGCGGAGGTTCGCACCTGCGCGAGAAATGCGCCGAATATGCTGCAGGAAAAGAACCGCGTTGCTGCAACTGCTCGCACTCTGGGCTGCCGAATACCGGCCATAACACCTTTAGCACCGAGTGCCCAACCCGAGCGAAATGGGACTATCTGGCGAGGTCTACCACATCATACTCATGATTCATCCACGCACGCACATACACTATACAAAAACACACATGATCTGTTAAGTATATAATAATTATATATGGTCACATCAAACATGCATACAAACACTGTACATGTACACACAAAACAGAAACTAACTAACTAAACAATTCACAAAGACGTTGCAATAATTATATATATTGAAACATATATATACATTGTTGACAAATAAGACAGGAAGAAAACACACACATAAACACCGGACACGCACACAAACAGATACACAAGTTATGAATGTCACGACCTCACAGATTAGTAAATAATAACTAGAAAGACATCCTTGGGAGACTGAACTGGAAGGAAATCTAAAAATTAATAGAATAGACAATTGAAATAAAGAGAGAGAGAAAATGAAAACATACACTGAAATTTTAAAACCATCACCAATAAATAAAAAATTATAACTAAAGAGACAGCCAGTTAAATTAAAACTAAATGAAGCCATAATAATAGAATTAATAAATATATGTCAACAGAAACAGGAAACAACAGATTGTAAATAAAAATAATAAATTGACATCAGATAAAGTAGACAACTAGACGTAAGTATACGTAAGGCAAAGAAAATAACATGTATATAATACTAGAAAGAAAGTAAAGCCCTGCATAATAAAAGACGTAAAATTATTGAGAGTAAGAAAAATAAAATTAGTAAAGTAGCGGGAATTTCACCCGATAGCAGACGTATATAAATTTGAGTAATAGTTGAGTTTTGAGTAACAAGGTCCTGTCTCCTCATGGACGGGGAAAAGCGGGGAGGTCCAATAGACCTCATTAAAAAAAAAAAAAAAAAAAAAAAAAAAAAAAAAAAAAAAAAAAAACCTAACCTAACCTAACCTAACCTAACCTAACCTAACCTAACCTAACCTAACCTAACCTAACCTAACCTAACCTAACCTAACCTAACCTGGGGCGCGGCGTCGGGTAACCTCCACGTTGGCTTACGCGTTTCTTCCCCCTTTGGACTCCGGTCCTGGGGAGCGGAAGCGTGGAGGCTGGTGCGCCCTGGACAGGCGGTCAGGATACTCTGACTCTCAGGAGCTCTGTATGCTGGCCGTCTGACCAATAACCCGACAACTGACCCCATTGCACGAGGGGGTCGTGGGATCCGCGTAGCCCTTTTCAGGGCTCGCCATCGCTCCCAGTACCCCTCTGTTTTCAGAGGGGACAGGGGAGAGATGCTGGATCGAGGGACGGGTCGGCCCACTGATTACTCAGGGGCTGACAGGCACTAGTGCCACCGTCGGTGGGAGAGGCCTAGCCACCCTCTCGCGTTCCGTAACCAACAGGGGCTCAACTGTGACCTGACTGGTGGCTCCAGGAGGGTATGCTGAGAACCTGTTGGCCGGAGGGCTTGCCTTAATTGGCCGGCCCATGACAAGGACAGTCTATAACACCCGACAGCGAAGTCGTAAAAACCTGTGGATACCGGCCGACCTCCACAGTATATAGGCTTATCCGGGTGCAGGGGGCACCGCCCGGACGGACTTTTTATTTCCCCCACACTCGTGGGAATTGTATGGATTGCTCAAATATAAACCCAAAAAACAAACTCGATGATGTGCCAGTTTTGGCGGAGGAAATGGAGACGGAGATGGGGACGGAGACCGCAAGGTCTTCCGTCTCTGTCAGTGGAATGGTGCCAGTGGTGGAGCTGGAGCGAATGACTGCTGCCAGCTTGCCTGGAGTTGCGCGCTCGTCTTCCCCACCAAGGGGAAGACTCTGGCGTAAGCGCACCAATTCGTTGGAATCGCCAGCGCAAAGCGACAGCGATTCGGTGGATGGGCGGGGGCCTAAAAGGAACCGTGGCCGTCCCCCGAAAACGGGGGATTACGTCGGTCTGGCCAAAGCCAAGGCGGAGCTCAACGCGGCTAAGGAGCGTGAGCTCGAGCTCCGAGCAGAAGAGGAGCTCGCAGATGAGCTGCGGCTGCAGCGGCGGAGGGCTCTCTATCTCAGAGAGACCCCTGGCCCGCAGCCGCAGCCCAGTCTGCAGCCCCAAGCGGGACTGGTATCCTCGGACACCCAGTCCCTCAGTGCGGAGGAGATCTCGGGCTCAATAGAGGCGGCGGTGAAGGTGATCCAAACCATCGCCGTCAAGAGCTCCAACTTGAAGGGCCAATTCGTGCGGGACCTCAAGGACGCGTGTGGCTCCATCATGGAGAACATGCGCGTTCTGATGTCCCGCACGGAATCGGAGGAGGTGGCCAAGCTCCAGGCCGAGCTTGCGGCGGTGCGGGCCGAAATGCGGGCCATGAAGCAGCAGGCGGAGGCTGCGCCGCCCCCGATGAGCCGGGAAGAGATCGGCTTCCTGGTCGACGCCCGGCTCGCGGGGATCGCTGACCGCCTGCTGCCGGAGACCCGCATCCGTCCGCCGCTGCGGGCGGACGCGAGGAACGCGGCGCGGTCCACCGGCGCACTTGAGCCCGAGCCTGAGGCGTCTCCCCCAGATCCTCTCCCCCCTCCCCTCTCTCCTCCAATGCCAGGCGGGCAGGTGGAGGCAGGGCCGAGCCTTACCGGGCCGCCGGGGGGGAAGGAGGAGAGGAAGAAGAAGAAGAAGGCAGGGAAGAAGACGGCCGCGGCGAAGGAGGCGGAGGCTGCCCGGAAACCCCCGGCGACTTCGACTTCGACGTTGGCTCCCGCCCCGCTCCCGCAAAGCGGGACATGGAGCGAGGTGGCGGCTAGGCCAAAGAAACCTAAAGCGCCCCCTGCCGGGTCGGCTGCCCCAACCGCTGCAACTCCGGTAGCGCCAGCCTCCAAGCGGAGGAAAAAGAGGCCCCGCAAATTGCGCACCCCGCAAACGGCAGCTATTACAATCACGCTGCAGCCGGGTGCCGCAGAGCGGGGCATCACCTACGCGCAGGTGATGTCCAAAGCCGAGAGGTCAATAGACCTCAAGGGTTTGGGCATCGACGGCCTCCGACTACGCAACGCCGTAACCGGAGGCCGGATCCTGGAGGTGGCTGGCGCCGACAGATCCCGGAAGGCGGACCAGCTCGCTGCCAAACTCAGGGAGGCGATAGAAGAGGTCCGCGTCGCTAGGCCGGAGAGATGCGTGGAGATGCGCATCTCTGGGCTGGGCGACTCGGCCTCGAAAGAGTCGGTGGCGGCGCTGCTGGCGGCGGAGGGGGGCTGTGCTGCCGACCACATCAAGGTGGGCGATATACAGCGCCCACCTGACCGACAGGGCACTGCCTGGCTCCGATGCCCGGTTGCGGTCGCAAAAAAGCTGACGGATGGCCGCCGCATCGTCGTCGGGTGGTCAGTGGTCAGACTGACCATCCTGGAGCCGAGGCCGGCGCGGTGCTTCCGCTGCCTCGAGCCGGGGCACGTCGGGGCCAAGTGCGCTGCGGCCATTGACCGCAGTGCGCTCTGCTTCCGTTGCGGGCAGGAAGGCCACAAGGCGGCCACCTGCTCCGCGGAGCCGAGGTGCCTCATCTGTTCGGCGGAGGGTGCGGCGTCCGGCCACCGGCTTGGGTCGGCGCAATGCAAGGCGGCCTCCCGAAGCAGGGGGGCTAAAAGGAGAGCAGCAGGTGGGGCGAAACCCACGCCCTCGCCCACCCTGCTGCCGAATAGGGAGGAGGAGATGGACACTGCCCAAACCTAATGGCCCAAACCATCTCCATACTGCAGGCCAACGTCAACCACTGCGCCACGGCCCAGGATCTTCTGGCCCAATCCATGGCGCAGTGGCAGACGACAATGGCAGTAGTCGCCGAGCCGTATTGCGTTCGCAACAGCCCTAACTGGGCCGGCGACCGCGGCGGCTCGGTGGCTATCGTCGCTCAGCGAACGGCCCCTCCTTTCGACAGAGTGCGGAAGGGCCGAGGGTGCGTACTCGTCGCGCTGGGTGGCGCTGCGGTAATTGGGGTGTACTGTCCCCCCAGCGGAAGCCTCGCCGAGTTCGAGCAGTTGCTCACGGAGGTCGGGGCTCTGCTGGCGGAAGTGCACCCCACCCCGGCTGTGGTGGCCGGGGATTTCAACGCTCACTCACGGGCGTGGGGATCCCCGGCGACCGATGCCCGGGGGGAGATGGTGGAGGAGTGGGCGGTGTCCCAAGGCTTGGTGCTGCTGAATCGAGGGGCGGTCCACACGTTTGTGCGGGCCCGGGCCGGGTCGGTAGTCGACCTTTCTTTCGCGAGTTCTGGCCTGGCCCGTCGCATACACAACTGGCGGGTCGTCGAGGGGGTGGAGACTTCGTCTGACCACCGGTACATCCGGTTCGACATCGTCTCTGCCCCCGCGGCGACGCCTCGTGTGGCACTGGACCGCCCCGTGGCAGGGGAAGGTCCGCGGTGGCGGCTCGGAACGCTGGACCGGGAGCTGGCCCGAGAGGCGGCTATCGTCGAGCGATGGGCTGCTGTCGACAGCGGTCAGGACGTGGACGCGAGATGCGAGTGGCTTGCTGGAGCACTGACTCGCGTCTGCGACGCGGCGATGCAGAGGGCGAGACCTATCCCGCCTCGGAGGCAGGTGTACTGGTGGCGTCCCCACCTGGCCGAGCTGCGTGCCGCGAGTCACGCGGCCCAGAGGCAGTACACCCGCAGCCGAAGGCGGGCCGTTAGAGATCTCGCCCGCGAAGAAGAATTGCACGCCGCGTACCTTTCCGCTCGTCGGGCCCTCAGCTCGGCGATCAAAGCCGCCAAGGACGAGGCCTGGAAGGAGTGGCTCGAGAGCCTCGACCGAGATCCGTGGGGGCGCCCGTACAAGATTGTGAGTCAGAAACTCCAGCCTTGGGCGCCTCCCCTCACCAGAACTCTCGAGCCGAGTCTTCTGGACCGAGTGGTCAGCTCCCTCTTCCCTGCCAGGGAAGAGTGGGCCCCGCCGCGGATGGCAGCACCAAGCCAGGTGCCGGCAGACGAAGGGGCGATACCTCCCGTGTCCGAGGCCGAGTTAGGGGCTGCGATACTGGCACTCCGGTCCAGGAATCGCGCCCCGGGCCCGGACGGCGTCCCTGGGAAGGTTATCGTCACCGTCATGCCGGCACTAGAGGAGGAGACGCTGTCCCTCATGTCGGAGTGTCTGGTGTCGGGGAGAGTCCCTCGACGATGGAAAACCGGCAAGCTCGTGCTGCTCAAAAAGCACGGGCGCCCAGCCGAATCGCCGTCGGCCTACCGCCCCATCGTGTTGCTCGACGAGATGTGCAAGCTTTTTGAGCGGGTGCTCGCTGCGCGTCTCGTCGGCCACCTGGAGGGGGCGGGGCCCAATCTGAGCGATGGCCAGTTCGGCTTCCGTCGTGGGAGGTCGACCCTCGACGCGATATCCCGACTGCGGGACAGCGTCAATGAAGCGGTCTCCGGGGGTGAGGTGCTGTTGGCTGTATCGTTGGATATAGCGAACGCCTTCAACACCCTCCCCTGGGGAACCATTGCGGAGGCGTTGAGGTACCACAATGTCCCGTGGTACCTCAGGCGCGTCCTTGCGGACTACTTCGTGGACCGGGTCATCATTTACCCGGCCCAAGACGGGGTGGTCCGCAGGGGCATGTCTTGTGGCGTTCCACAGGGGTCGGTCCTCGGGCCGCTCCTGTGGAACATAGGTTATGATTGGGTCCTGCGCGGTGCTAATCTTCGGGGGGTCGGTGTACTTTGTTACGCCGACGATACCCTAGTCACCGCGCGGGCCCCCACTTTTCGGGACGCCGCCGTCCTTGCCACGGCAGGTGTAGCCCACGTAGTGCGTCGCATCGAGGCGCTCGGCCTAAAAGTCGCCCTCGAAAAGTCCGAGGCCCTCTTCTTCCACGGGCCCCGGCAGACGCCGCCTCGAGATAGGACAATCATGGTGGGCGGCATCCCCATCGCTGTCGGGACCAGCCTGAAATACCTCGGGCTCGTTCTCGACAGTCGGTGGCGGTTCGCGGAGCATTTCCGGCAGCTGGCACCGAAGTTGCTGGCATTTGCCGGAATGCTCTCGCGGTTGCTGCCCAACAGCGGAGGCCCAGGGTCTGCATGCCGCCGTCTCTATGACGGAGTGGTGCGCTCCAAGGCGCTCTACGGAGCGCCCATATGGGCGGAGGCCCTCTGCCCGGCGAATATCGCGCTGCTGCGACGACCGCAGCGCGCCATAGCGCAGAGGGCTGCACGGGCGTACCACACCGTCTCTTACGAGGCGGCGTGTCTGATTGCGGGGAGTATCCCCTGGGATCTCGAGGCCGGCGTCCTCAAGAGGGTGTACGACGAGGGCGCCCTGATGCGGCGTGCTATCGGGGGTCGGCCGCCTCCGGAGGAGATCGATCGCTGGAGACAATCGGCTCGCGATGATCTCTTCCGGAAGTGGGCCGAAAGACTGCGGGCGACGCGCAGCGGATCGCTGCTTGTGGGGGCCGTCAGGCCCGTCCTGCGTCAGTGGGTAGAGAGGGGTCATGGGGCCCCGACATACCACCTCACCCAACTTCTCACGGGCCATGGCTGTTTTGCCAAGTACCTGTGGGAAGTGGTGGGGATAGAGTCGGAGCCCCGGTGCCGAAACTGCACCAGCGGAGACCCGGACA
Source organism: Diaphora mendica (assembly GCA_949125395.1). Taxonomy (NCBI): domain Eukaryota; kingdom Metazoa; phylum Arthropoda; class Insecta; order Lepidoptera; family Erebidae; genus Diaphora; species Diaphora mendica. The sequence goes on from OX421325.1 coordinate 25,636, forward strand.
CGGCCTACCACACCCTGGCTGTGTGTGAAGCGTGGGACGGACAAAGGACGGCCCTCATAAGCACCATTGGTGCGGACCTCTCGCTGTCGGCCGTAGTTCCAGCTATGGCTGGCAGCGGAGAGTGTTGGGCTGCCGTTGCCTCGTTCGCTGACGAGGTGATGGCGGCTAAGAGAGAGGCTCTGCGGGAGCGGGAGCGAGCTGGGCTCACTCTCCCGCCCCGCAGACCCGCGGCGAGGGGGCGCCGGCGAGCACAATTCGCCCGCGTCCCCGAATGAGAGTGGCCACGGGCGGTGGGTCGGGGGACCTGCTGCCCCACGCTAATGTGGCGGAATGCGCCCCTCTGTGTTCCTGGGGTGCATTCATGAGGAGGACAGGCCCCATCATCTGGGCACGGTGGCCCGGATGGTGGGGCCTCGACTGAGGTGAGCCCGATAAAAAGGGCGTCCCTAGCCGAGTCGCGGTGAGCAAACTATCCCGCGGCTCGGTTTAGGTGAAGGAGGAACACCGTGGTGGTTTAGTGGGTAGTCTGGCCTCTCTTCGAGGTCAGGAGTCCCACACGAAGCGAACCCTCTGCCCCCGCGGGGGGTGAGCGAAGTGCGTAAATGCATTCCACCACGTAAAAAAAAAAAAAAAAAAAAAAAAAACCTAACCTAACCTAACCTAACCTAACCTAACCTAACCTAACCTAACCCGTGCGAAATTTTCATTGAAAACAGCTGCTAGTATCGTTATTTTTTGTTGATATCATCTTTGTAGACACTCCTGCGTCCCGTGGGAAGAAAATAACCTGAAAAACAAAGAAAAATTTTAATTTCTGGACTTAGAATAATTTTGAATTTCTAAATTGCTTAATTTTCGAGGTTTTTGTCGAATTATTCGATAACGCTTCGCCTCAAAGTTGACATAGCTACAGATTTAGATAGCCCTCATCAAGGCCTTTCTAATAACACCTCCTTTGTATAGGTTGGGTAAATAGAAGTTGCTAAATTCCTACATTCATTTTGACTTTCGGTATTTTTAAGGAATTTTCCAAGGCTCTTTGCTTATAACTCTTCGAAATTTATTTTTGAAATTTTTAACTATATATATTTAGATAGAACTCATCTAGGCCTATCTAATAACACCTCTTTTATTAAGATCTGGTTAATAAAAGTAGTAAATTTTTAACATACAAAACTCAATTTACCGTTTTTTCGAAAATTTTCTGCGATTTTCCTTTAATAACTTGCCCCCTCATTTTTTGGAAATAATTAATTATACATACCTAGATAGCTCGCGTCACGACCTATCTAACAACACCTCTTTTATTAAAATCTGGTAAATAGATTCTTAGAAATCCAACATTTAAATTTCAAATTTAGTCATTTTTGAGGTTTTTGTCGATTAATTCGATAGCCTTTCTTTTCCAAATTATCAATTATATATATTTAGATAGCCCTGTTAATTACCCGTCGAACGACACCACTTTCGTCCGGATCAGCACGATCAGCGAAGCGGGCACCCTCTACCGGGAACCTCTCATTTTAGGCGACGTACGGCACACACGTAACGTCGCCTCCTCGCGGGCGGCCACTAGAGCGGATGGAAGGGAAAGCCCGTCCCGACCATCCGCGGCCACACTCAGGGCGGCATGAGGCGCAGGTGAGCGCGCCTCCGCTGCCCAGTTCGCCGGCGGCGGATCGGGTCCGAGTGGAGGTCGTCCTCCCGGGCCTTCTCCGCCACCTCCTTCTGCGAGATGACATCTTCGCAGAAGGTTGCGACCGCGGTAAAACTGCTATCGCTACCGGCCATGGAGCGTATGACGGCCGGTAGCGAGAGATCTCCTCCGATGACTGCAGTGAGGGCCCGGCGCTGCGACGCCCATGCGGGGCAGATCGCCAGCGTATGCTGGGCCGAGTCTTCACTGCAGTCGCAGTGGTGGCAGGCGGGACTCAATTCCCTCCTAGCGACCGAGTGCAGGTACTTCCCGAAGCAACCGTGCCCGGAAAGTACCTGCGTCAGTCGGAAGGAAAGGGTCCCGTGCTGCCGCCCTGCCCACTCGAGGATGACCGGCTGGAGAGCCTCCACGGCGGCAAAGCCAGCGCGTGGAGTCTCCAGTCGGAAAGACCACCGAGCCATCGTGGCTCGACGGGCGGCTTCACGCCACTCGCGTACCTCTTCGGGCGGAGGGCGAATGCCTCTCTCCACCCGATATTCAGCCACCCGTCGATAGACTTCGGCGAGCACTTCCGCCTCCAAATCCCACGGGGGTGTTCCGGCCAACGCGCACGCTGCCTCGGTCGACACCGTGCGGTAACCACGTATCGCTCTGACCGCCAGTACCCTCTGAGGCCGCCAGAGGCGCGCCTTGTTCTGGGCGGTCAGAGCCGTGACCCACACCGGTGCGCCGTACAGCGCCATCGACCGGACCACCCCCGTGTAGAGGTGTCGCGTTGCGACGCTGGCTCCACCCAAATTGGGCAAAAGTCGCCCAAGGGCGGAGGCAGCGTCGACCAGCTTCGGACCAAGCTGTCGGAAGTGCTCGTCGAAGAGCCACCTACCGTCGAGGATCAGACCCAGATACTTTATCTGGGCCCGAACCGGTACGAGGACCGAGTTGACCTCTATGGAGGCGCCGGGGGGCGGACCACGACGGGGCCCATGAAACAACAGGGCCTCCGTCTTGTCCAGGGCCACCCGTAGGCCCAGCGCCTCGATGCGCCCGACCACCAGAGATACACCCGTGGTGGCCAGGCGCGCCGCCTCTTGGAAGTTCGCCCCCCGGGCTGTGACCAATGTGTCATCGGCGTAACAGATTACGCCCAGCCCGGGGGGGAGACGACCTCGTAGGACCCAGTCGTATCCCACGTTCCACAGGAGTGGTCCAAGGACAGACCCCTGCGGAACGCCGCACGACATGGGTCGCCGTCTCAAGACGCCCTCTCGGTCCTCGTACACGACGGTACGCTCCTCCAAATAGTCTGCCACTAGCCGCCTCAGGTACTCTGGCACCCCGTGGAACTGGAGTGCTTCCCCGATGCAGCTGAATGGCAGACTATTGAATGCGTTGGCGATGTCTAATGACACCGCCAACAGCACGCCGCCACAGCACACTGCCTCTTCGGTCACGGCCCTAAGGCGCATCACGGCATCGACCGTCGAACGCCCCTCTCGGAATCCGAACTGGGCGTCCGACAGGTCGGGCCCCACCTCACTGAGGTGCCGGACGATGCGGGCAGAGATTATCCTTTCGAACAACTTGCCCGCCTCGTCCAGCAACACGATGGGCCTATAGGCCGCGACCGAATCGGCAGGCCGTCCCGGCTTCATCAGCAGGACCAGCTTCCCGCATTTCCAGCACTCAGGGAAGTGTCCGGACGCTAGACTAGCATCCAACACTTCCCTGAGGCGGTCCGACATATGGTCGAGAGCTCGGGCCATCACTCGGGCTGGTACCCCGTCCGGCCCGGGGGCGGTGTTCTTGGAACGAATCCGCAGAACAGCCGCCCCTACCTCCGATTCCCTCACGGGTGGAGCATCCTCCTCTCTACCCCCGTCGTCACTGACCGCGTAGGCCATCGACGGGGGTGTGTGCTCCGCCCGCTGAGGGAAAAGGCCCTCGACCACTTCCTGCAGGAAGCTGGGCTGGAGAGTCTCGGTAAGGGGGGGGCCCGATGTGCGGAGCTTTTGACGCACCGCACGATACGGGCGACCCCAGGGGTCACGATCGAGGCTCTCCAGCATCTCCTTTCTCTTGGCGTCCTTGGCGCGGCAAATGGCCAGCTTCAGAGTTTTCCGCGCTTCGCGGTACTCCTCATGAAGCTGGTCATCCTCACCGTTTCCGCGGTGACGTCGCCGGCTGCGGGTGTAGGACCTCCGGGCACGGGTACAGGCCGCACGGAGGTCCGCCAACTCCTGGGACCACCAGTAGACCTCCTTCCGTGGAGGCCGACGACCTCGGACGCGGGGCATGGCCGTATCGCAAATCTGCGTAATCGCATCGCGAAAACGGCCAGCCCCCACGTCCACGTCAACCTCCCCGGCCGAGGCCTGCGGAGACAGCCAAGAATGAATAATGGCTGCCTCCTCCAGCAGGAAACCTAACCTAACCTAACCTAACCTAACCTGGGGGGGGCGGGGGCGCGGCGTCGGGTAACCTCCACGTTGGCTTACGCGTTTCTTCCCCCTTTGGACTCCGGTCCTGGGGAGCAGAAGCGTGGAGGCTGGTGCGCCCTGGACAGGCGGCCAGGATACTCTGACTCTCAGGAGCTCTGTATGCTGGCCGTCTGACCAATAACCCGACAACTGACCCCATTGCACGAGGGGGTCGTGGGATCCGCGTAGCCCTTTTCAGGGCTCGCCATCGCTCCCAGTACCCCTCTGTTTTCAGAGGGGACAGGGGAGAGATGCTGGATCGAGGGACGGGTCGGCCCACTGATAACTCAGGGGCTGACAGGCACTAGTGCCACCGTCGGTGGGAGAGGCCTAGCCACCCTCTCGCGTTCCGTAACCAACAGGGGCTCAACAATGACCTGACTGGTGGCTCCAGGAGGGTAGCTGAGAACCTGTTGGCCGGAGGGCTTGCCTTAATTGGCCGGCCCATGACAAGGACAGTCTATAACACCCGACAGCGAAGTCGTAAAAACCTGTGGATACCGGCCGACCTCCACAGTATATAGGCTTATCCGGGTGCAGGGGGCACCGCCCGGATGGACTTTCTTTTCCCCCACACTCGTGGGACTTGTATGGATTTGTCTAATTTAAACCAAAAAAACAGAAGTGATGATGTGCCAGTTTTGGCGGAGGAGATGGAGACGGAGATGGGGACGGAGACCGCAAGGTCTTCCGTCTCTGTCGGTGGAATGGTGCCAGTGGTGGAGCTGGAGCGAATGACTGCTGCCAGCTTGCCTGGAGTTGCGCGCTCGTCTTCCCCAGCATTGGGAAGATTCTGGCGAAAGCGAGCCAATACTTTGGAGTCGCCCAGTGATAGTGATTCGGTGGATGTGGAGGGGCCTAAAAGGAACCGTGGCCGTCCCCCGAAAACGGGGGAATACGTTGGTCTAGCCAAGGCCAAGGCGGAGCTCAACGCGGCTAAGGAGCGTGAGCTCGAGCTCCGAGCAGAAGAGGAGCTCGCGGATGAGCTGCGGCTGCAGCGGCGGAGGGCTCTCTATCTCAGAGAGACCCCTGGCCCGCAGCCGCAGCCCAGTCTGCAGCCCCAAGCGGGACTGGCATCCTCGGACACCCAGTCCCTCAGTGCGGAGGAGATCTCGGGCTCAATAGAGGCGGCGGTGAAGGTGATCCAAACCATCGCCGTCAAGAGCTCCAACTTAAAGGGCCAATTCGTGCGGGACCTCAAGGACGCGTGTGGCTCCATCATGGAGAACATGCGCGTTCTGATGTCCCGCACGGAATCGGAGGAGGTGGCCAAGCTCCAGGCCGAGCTGGCGGCTGTGCGGGCCGAAATGCGGGCCATGAAGCAGCAGGCGGAGGCTGCGCCGCCCCCGATGAGCCGGGAAGAGATCGGCTTCCTGGTCGACGCCCGGCTCGCGGGGATCGCTGACCGCCTGCTGCCGGAGACCCGCATCCGTCCGCCGCTGCAGGCGGACGCGAGGAACGCGGCGCGGTCCACCGGCGCACTTGAGCCCGAGCCTGAGGCGTCTCCCTCAGATCCTCTCCCCCCTCCCCTCTCTCCTCCAATGCCAGGCGGGCAGGTGGAGGCAGGACCGAGCCTTACCGGGCCGCCGGGGGGGAAGGAGGAGAGGAAGAAGAAGAAGAAGGCAGGGAAGAAGACGGCCGCGGCGAAGGAGGCGGAGGCTGCCCGGAGGCCCCCGTCGACTTCGACTTCGACGTTGGCTCCCGCCCCGCTCCCACAAAGCGGAACATGGAGCGAGGTGGCGGCTGGGCCAAAGAAACCTAAACCGCCCCCTGCCGGGTCGGCTGCCCCAGCCGCTGCCACTCCAGTAGCGTCAGCCACTAAGCGGAAAAGGAAGCCCCGCAAATTGCGCACCCCGCAAACGGCGGCGGTTACAGTCACGCTGCAGCCGGGTGCCGTAGAGCGGGGCGTCACCTACGCGCAGGTGATGTCCAAAGCCGAGAGGTCGATAGACCTCAAGGGTTTGGGCATCGACGGCCTCCGACTCCGCAACGCGGTAACCGGAGGTCGGATCCTGGAGGTGGCTGGCGCCGATAGAAGCCGGAAGGCGGACCAGCTCGCGGCTAAACTGAGGGAGGTGCTCGAAGAGGTCCGCGTCGCTAGGCCGGAGAGATGCGTGGAGATGCGCATCTCTGGGCTGGGCGACTCGGCCTCGAAAGAGTCGGTGGCCGCGTTGCTGGCAGCGGAAGGGGGCTGTGCTGCCGACCACATCAAGGTGGGCGACATACAGCGCCCACCTGACCGACAGGGCACTGCCTGGCTACGGTGCCCTGTTGAGGCGGCGAAGAAACTTACCGATGGCCGCCGCATCGTCGTCGGGTGGTCAGTGGTCAGACTGACCATCCTGGAGCCGAGGCCGGCGCGGTGCTTCCGCTGCCTCGAGCCGGGGCACGTCGGGGCCAAGTGCACTGCGGCCACTGACCGCAGTGCGCTCTGCTTCCGTTGCGGGCAGGAAGGCCACAAGTCGGCCACCTGCTCCGCGGAGCCCAGGTGCCTCATTTGTTCGGCGGAGGGTGCGGCGTCCGGCCATCGGCTTGGGTCGGCGCAATGTAAGGCGGCCTCCCGAAGCAGGGGGGCTAAAAGGAGAGCAGCAGGTGGGGCGAAACCCACGCCCTCGCCCACCCTGCTGCCGAATGAGGAGGTGATGGACACTGCCCAAACCTAATGGCCCAAACCATCTCTATGCTGCAGGCCAACGTCAACCACTGCGCCACGGCCCAGGACCTTCTGGCCCAATCCATGGCGCAGTGGCAGACGACAATGGCAGTAGTCGCCGAGCCGTATTGCGTTCGCAACAGCCCCAACTGGGCCGGCGACCACGGCGGCTTGGTGGCTATCGTCGCTCAGCGAACGGCCCCTCCTTTCGACAGAGTGCGGAAGGGCCGAGGGTGCGTACTCGTCGCGCTGGGTGGCGCTGCGGTAATTGGGGTGTACTGTCCCCCCAGCAGAAGCCTCGCCGAGTTCGAGCAGTTGCTCACGGAGGTCGGGGCTCTGCTGGCGGAAGTGCACCCCACCCCGGCTGTGGTGGCCGGGGATTTCAACGCTCACTCACGGGCGTGGGGATCCCCGGCGACCGATGCCCGGGGGGAGATGGTGGAGGAGTGGGCGGTGTCCCAAGGCTTGGTGCTGCTGAACCGAGGGGCGGTCCACACGTTTGTGCGGGCCCAGGCCGGGTCGATAGTCGACCTTTCTTTCGCGAGTTCTGGCCTGGCCCGCCGCATACACAACTGGCGGAACGCTGGACCGGGAGCTGGCCCGAGAGGCGGCTATCGTCGAGCGATGGGCTGCTGTCGACAGCGGTCAGGACGTGGACGCGAGATGCGAGTGGCTCGCTGGAGCACTGACTCGCGTCTGCGACGCGGCGATGCAGAGGGCGAGACCTATCCCGCCTCGGAGGCAGGTGTACTGGTGGCGTCCCCACCTGGCCGAGCTGCGTGCCGCGAGTCACGCGGCCCAGAGGCAGTACACCCGCAGCCGAAGGCGGGCCGTTAGAGATCTCGCCCGCGAAGAAGAATTGCACGCCGCGTACCTTTCCGCTCGTCGGGCCCTCAGCTCGGCGATCAAAGCCGCCAAGGACGAGGCCTGGAAGGAGTGGCTCGAGAGCCTCGACCGAGATCCGTGGGGGCGCCCGTATAAGATTGTGAGTCAAAAACTCCAGCCTTGGGCGCCTCCCCTCACCAGAACTCTCGAACCGAGTCTTCTGGACCGAGTGGTCAGCTCCCTCTTCCCTGCCAGGGAAGAGTGGACCCCGCCGCGGATGGGAGCACCAAGCCAGGTGCCGGCAGACGAAGGGGCGATACCTCCCGTGTCCGAGGCCGAGTTAGGGGCTGCGATACTGGCACTCCGGTCCAGGAATCGCGCCCCGGGCCCGGACGGCGTCCCTGGGAAGGTTATCGTCACCGTCATGCCGGCACTAGAGGAGGAGACGCTGTCCCTCATGTCGGAGTGTCTGGTGTCGGGGAGAGTCCCTCGACGATGGAAAACCGGCAAGCTCGTGCTGCTCAAAAAGCACGGGCGCCCAGCCGAATCGCCGTCGGCCTACCGCCCCATCGTGTTGCTCGACGAGATGTGCAAGCTTTTTGAGCGGGTGCTCGCTGCGCGTCTCGTCGGCCACCTGGAGGGGGCGGGGCCCAATCTCAGCGATGGCCAGTTCGGCTTCCGTCGTGGGAGGTCGACCCTCGACGCGATATCCCGACTGCGGGACAGCGTCAACGAAGCGGTCTCCGGGGGTGAGGTGCTGTTGGCTGTATCGTTGGATATAGCGAACGCCTTCAACACCCTCCCCTGGGGAACCATTGCGGAGGCGTTGAGGTACCACAATGTCCCGTGGTACCTCAGGCGCGTCCTTGCGGACTACTTCGTGGACCGGGTCATCATTTACCCGGCCCAAGACGGGGTGGTCCGCAGGGGCATGTCTTGTGGCGTTCCACAGGGGTCGGTCCTCGGGCCGCTCCTGTGGAACATAGGTTATGATTGGGTCCTGCGCGGTGCTAATCTTCGGGGGGTCGGTGTACTTTGCTACGCCGACGATACCCTAGTCACCGCGCGGGCCCCCACATTTCGGGACGCCGCCGTCCTTGCCACGGCAGGTGTAGCCCACGTAGTGCGTCGCATCGAGGCGCTCGGCCTGAAAGTCGCCCTCGAAAAGTCCGAGGCCCTCTTCTTCCACGGGCCCCGGCAGACGCCGCCTCGAGATAGGACCATCATGGTGGGCGGCATCCCCATCGCTGTCGGGACCAGCCTGAAATACCTCGGGCTCGTTCTCGACAGTCGGTGGCGGTTCGCGGAGCATTTCCGGCAGCTGGCACCGAAGTTGCTGGCATTTGCCGGAATGCTCTCGCGGTTGCTGCCCAACAGCGGAGGCCCAGGGTCTGCATGCCGCCGTCTCTATGACGGAGTGGTGCGCTCCAAGGCGCTCTACGGAGCGCCCATATGGGCGGAGGCCCTCTGCCCGGCGAATATCGCGCTGCTGCGACGACCGCAGCGCGCCATAGCGCAGAGGGCTGCACGGGCGTACCACACCGTCTCTTACGAGGCGGCGTGTCTGATTGCGGGGAGTATCCCCTGGGATCTCGAGGCCGGCGTCCTCAAGAGGGTGTACGACGAAGGCGCCCTGATGCGGCGTGCTATCGGGGGTCGGCCGCCTTCGGAGGAGATCGATCGCTGGAGACAATCGGCTCGCGATGATCTCTTCCGGAAGTGGGCCGAAAGACTGCGGGCGACGCGTAGCGGATCGCTGCTTGTGGGGGCCGTCAGGCCCGTCCTGCGTCAGTGGGTAGAGAGGGGTCATGGGGCCCCGTCATACCACCTCACCCAACTTCTCACGGGCCATGGCTGTTTTGCCAAGTACCTGTGGGAAGTGGTGGGGATAGAGTCGGAGCCCCGGTGCCGAAACTGCACCAGCGGAGACCCTGACACGGCCTACCACACCCTGGCTGTGTGTGAGGCGTGGGACGGACAAAGGGCGGCCCTCATGAGCACCATTGGTGCGGACCTCTCGCTGTCGGTCGTAGTTCCAGCTATGGCCGGCAGCGAAGAGTGTTGGGCTGCCGTTGCCTCGTTCGCTGACGAGGTGATGGCGGCCAAGAGAGAGGCTCTGCGGGAGCGGGAGCGAGCTGGGCTCACTCTCCCGCCCCGCAGACCCGCGGCGAGGGGGCGCCGGCGAGCACAATTCGCCCGCGTCCCCGAATGAGAGTGGCCACGGGCGGTGGGTCGGGGGACCTGCTGCCCCACGCTAATGTGGCGGAATGCGCCCCTCTGTGTTCCTGGGGTGCATTCATGAGGAGGACAGGCCCCATCATCTGGGCACGGTGGCCCGGATGGTGGGGCCTCGACTGAGGTGAGCCCGATAAAAAGGGCGTCCCTAGCCGAGTCGCGGTGAGCAAACTATCCCGCGGCTCGGTTTAGGTGAAGGAGGAACACCGTGGTGGTTTAGTGGGTAGTCTGGCCTCTCTTCGAGGTCAGGAGTCCCACACGAAGCGAACCCTCTGCCCCCGCGGGGGGTGAGCGAAGTGCGTAAATGCATTCCACCACGTAAAAAAAAAAAAAAAAAAAAAACCTAACCTGGGGCGCGGCGTCGGGTAACCTCCACGTTGGCTTACGCGTTTCTTCCCCCTTTGGACTCCGGTCCTGGGGAGCAGAAGCGTGGAGGCTGGTGCGCCCTGGACAGGCGGTCAGGATACTCTGACTCTCAGGAGCTCTGTATGCTGGCCGTCTGACCAATAACCCGACAGCCCTTTTCAGGGCTTGACCTCATTGCACGAGGGGGTCGCGGGGAGGGATCCGCAGCAGCCCTTATCAGGGCTCGGCGGGATCGAGGGCGGGTCGGCCCACTGTTGACTCAGGGGCTGACAGGCACTAGTGCCACCGTCGGCGAGAGAGGCTTAGCCACCCTCTCGCGTTCCGTAACCAACAGGGGCTCAACAGTGACCTGACTGGTGGCTCCAGGAGGGTATGCTGAGAACCTGTTGGCCGGAGGGCTTGCCTTAACTGGCCGGTCCGCGTCAAGGAAAAGACTCTAAAACCCGACAGCAAAGTCGTAAAAAGCGGACCTCTCGCTGCAGGCTGTGGCTCCGGCTATGGCCAGCGGCGATGAGTGTCGGGCTGCCGTCGCCTCACGGCTGATGGCGGCCACGAGGAGGGGCTCTGCTGGGGCGGGAGTGGGCTGGGCTCGCTCTTTCGCCCCGCGGGCCACGGGGACGTCGGCGGGCGGAGTTCGCACGCGTCCCGGGGAGGGATGCCGGTGGGCGAAGTCCGCACGCGTCCCTGGGTGAGAGTGGCCACGGGCGGTGGATCGGGGGATCTGCCGCCCCATGCTAATGTGGCGGAATGCGCCCCTCTGTGTTTCTGGGGTGCATTCATGAGGTGTGCCCAACAACAAAGGGCGTCCCTAGCCGAGTCGCGGTGAGCAAACTATCCCGTGGCTCGGTTTAGGTGAAGGAGGAACACCGTGGTGGTTTAGTGGGTAGTCTGGCCTCTCTTCGAGGTCAGGAGTCCCACACGAAGCGAACCCTCTGCCCCCGCGGGGGGTGAGCGAAGTGCGTAAATGCATTCCACCACGTAAAAAAAAAAAAAAAAAAAAAAAAAAAACCTAACCTAACCTAACCTGGGGCGCGGCGTCGGGTAACCTCCACGTTGGCTTACGCGTTTCTTCCCCCTTTGGGCTCCGGTCCTGGGGAGCAGAAGCGTGGAGGCTGGTGCGCCCTGGACAGGCGGTCAGGATACTCTGACTCTCAGGAGCTCTGTATGCTGGCCGTCTGACCAATAACCCGACAGCCCTTTTCAGGGCTTGACCCCATTGCACGAGGGGGTCGCGGGGTGGGATCCACAGCAGCCCTTTTCAGGGCTCGGCGGGATCGAGGGGCGGGTCGGCCCACTGTTTACTCAGGGGCTGACAGGCACTAGTGCCACCGTCGGTGAGAGAGGCTTCGCCACCCTCTCGCGTTCCGTAACCAACAGGGGCTCAACTATGACCTGACTGGTGGCTCCAGGAGGGTAGCTGAGAACCTGTTGGCCGGAGGGCTTGCCTTAACTGGCCGGCCCGCGTCAAGGAAAAGACTCTAAAACCCGACAGCAAAGTCGTAAAAAGCAGACCTCTCGCCGTAGGCTGTGGCTCCGGCTATGGCTGGCGGCGATGAGTGTCGGGCTGCCGTCGCCTCACGGCTGATGGCGGCCAAGAGGAGGGGCTCTGCTGGGGCGGGAGTGGGCTGGGCTCGCTCTTTCGCCCCGCGGGCCACGGGGACGCCGGCGGGCGGAGTTCGCACGCGTCCCGGGGAGGGATGCCGGTGGGCGAAGTCCGCACGCGTCCCTGGGTGAGAGTGGCCACGGGCGGTGGATCGGGGGATCTGCCGCCCCATGCTAATGTGGCGGAATGCGCCCTTCTGTGTTTCCGGGGTGCATTCAGGAGAAGAGCCCGACAACAAAGGGCGTCCCTAGCCGAGTCGCGGTGAGCAAACTATCCCGTGGCTCGGATTAGGTGAAGGAGGAACACCGTGGTGGTTTAGTGGGTAGTCTGGCTTCTCTTTGAGGTCAGGAGTCCCACACGAAGCGAACCCCCTGCCCCCGCGGGAGGCGAGCGAAGTGCGTAAATGCATTCCACCACGTAAAAAAAAAAAAAAAAAAAACCTAACCTAACCTTTTTTTTTTTTTTTTTTTTTTTTTTTTTGTTTTTTTTTTTTTTACGTGTGGAAATCCCCTCGGACCGTCACCCGCGCCGTGCCACTTTGCGCCTGAGGAGGGAGGAGTCCGGGAACTGCTGTTATTACGCCGTCCAGACCCCTCCCAGCGCTTGCCCGCACAGAAGCGGGCACCCTCTTCGAAGACCTCTCATTTTAGGCAACGTACGGCACACACGTAACGTCGCCTCCTCGCGGGCGGCCACTAGAGCGGATGGAAGGGAAAGCCCGTCCCGACCATCCGCGGCCACACTCAGGGCGGCATGAGGCGCAGGTAAGCGCGCCTCCGCTGCCCGGTTCGCCGGCGGCGGATTGGGTCCGAGTGGAGGTCGTCCTCCCGGGCCTTCTCCGCCGCCTCCTTCTGCGAGATGACTTCTTCGCAGAAGGTTGCGACCGCGGTAAAACTGCTGTCGCTACCGGCCATGGAGCGTATGACGGCCGGTAGCGAGAGATCTCCTCCGATGACTGCAGTGAGGGCCCGGCGCTGCGACGCCCATGCGGGGCAGATCGCCAGCGTATGCTGGGCCGAGTCTTCACTGCAGTCGCAGTGGTGGCAGACGGGACTCAGTTCCCTCCTAGCGACCGAGTGCAGGTACTTTCCGAAGCAACCGTGCCCGGATAGCACCTGCGTCAGTCGGAAGGAAAGGGTCCCGTGCTGCCGCCCTGCCCACTCGAGGATGACCGGCTGGAGAGCCTCCACGGCGGCAAAGCCAGCGCGTGGAGTCTCCAGTCGGAAAGACCACCGAGCCATCGTGGCTCGACGGGCGGCTTCACGCCACTCGCGTACCTCTTCGGGCGGAGGGCGCATGCCTCTCTCCACCCGATATTCAGCCACCCGTCGATAAACTTCGGCGAGCACTTCCGCCTCCAAATCCCACGGGGGTGTTCCGGCCAACGCGCACGCTGCCTCGGTCGACACCGTGCGGTAACCACGTATCGCTCTGACCGCCAGTACCCTCTGAGGCCGCCAGAGGCGCGCCTTGTTCTGGGCGGTCAGAGCCGTGACCCACACCGGTGCGCCGTACAGCGCCATTGACCGGACAACCCCCGTGTACAGCTGTCTCGTTGCGACGCTGGCTCCACCCAAATTAGGCAAAAGTCGCCCAAGGGCAGAGGCAGCGTCGACCAGCTTGGGAGCAAGCTGTCGGAAGTGCTCGTCGAAGAGCCACCTACCGTCGAGGATCAGACCCAGATACTTCATCTGGGCCCGAACCGGTACGAGGACCGAGTTGACCTCTATGGAGGCGCCGGGGGGCGGACCACGACGGGGCCCATGAAACAGCAGGGCCTCCGTCTTGTCCAGGGCCACCCGAAGGCCCAGCGCCTCGATGCGCCCGACCACCAGAGAAACACCCGTGGTGGCCAGGCGCGCCGCCTCTTGGAAGTTCGCCCCCCGAGCTGTGACCAATGTGTCATCGGCGTAACAAATTACGCCCAGCCCGGGGGGGAGACGACCTCGTAGGACCCAGTCGTATCCCACGTTCCACAGGAGTGGTCCAAGGACAGACCCCTGCGGAACGCCGCACGACATGGGTCGCCGTCTCAAGACGCCCTCTCGGTCCTCGTACACGACGGTACGCTCCTCCAAATAGTCTGCCACTAGCCGCCTCAGGTACTCTGGCACCCCGTGATACTGGAGTGCTTCCCCGATGCAGCTGAATGGCAGACTATTGAATGCGTTGGCGATGTCTAACGACACCGCCAACAGCACGCCGCCACAGCACACTGCCTCTTCGGTCACGGCCCTAAGGCGCATCACGGCATCGACCGTCGAACGCCCCTCTCGGAATCCGAACTGGGCGTCCGACAGGTCGGGCCCCACCTCACTGAGGTGCCGGACGATGCGGGCAGAGATTATCCTTTCGAACAACTTGCCCGCCTCGTCCAGCAACACGATGGGCCTATAGGCCGCGACCGAATCGGCAGGCCGTCCCGGCTTCTTCAACAGGACCAGCTTCCCGCATTTCCAGCACTCAGGAAAGTGTCCGGACGCTAGGCTAGCATCCAACACTTCCCTGAGGCGGTCCGACATATGGTCGAGGGCTCGGGCCATCACTCGGGCTGGTATCCCGTCCGGCCCGGGGGCGGTGTTCTTGGAACGAATCCGCAGAACAGCCGCCCCTACCTCCGATTCCCTCACGGGTGGAGCATCCTCCTCTCTACCCCCGTCGTCTCTGACCGAGTAGGCCATCGACGGGGGTGTGTGCTCTGCCCGCTGAGGGAAAAGGCCCTCGACCACTTCCTGCAGGAAGCTGGGCTGGAGAGTCTCGGTAAGGGGGGGGCCCGCCGTGCGGAGCTTTTGACGCACCGCACGATACGGGCGACCCCAGGGGTCACGATCGAGACTCTCCAGCATCTCCTTTCTTTTCGTGTCCTTGGCGCGGCAAATGGCCAGCTTCAGAGTTTTCCGCGCTTCGCGGTACTCCTCATGAAGCTGGTCATCCTCACCGTTTCCGCGGTGACGTCGCCGGCTGCGGGTGTAGGACCTCCGGGCACGGGTACAGGCCGCACGGAGGTCCGCCAACTCCTGGGACCACCAGTAGACCTCCTTCCGTGGAGGCCGACGACTCCGGATGCGGGGCATGGCCGTATCGCAAATCTGCGTAATCGCATTGCGAAAACGGCCAGCCCCCACGTCCACGTCGACCTCCTCGGGCGAGGCCTGCGGAGACAGCCAAGAATGAATAATGGCTGCCTCCTCCAGCAGGTCCCTGTCGAGCTTGGCAACAGCCCACCGCGGAAAACGGGATGGATGCCGCGCCGTGTGACCCCTACTGGGGCCCTGGGACCGGGAGAGCTCAAATCGGATATACAAATGATCCGAGAGCGTCTCGACCTCTTCCAGGACACACCAGTTCCTTACTCGTGCGGCAACAGCAGGGGTAGCGAACGAAAGGTCCACTATCGACCCGCCCTGCTGTCGCACGCACGTGTTGGTGGAGCCTCTGTTCAGCAAACAGAGGCCCACCGAAGCCGCCCACTCCACTACGGCTTCGCCCTTGGCGTCCGTCCCGGGAGACCCCCACGCAATGGACTTTGCGTTGAAGTCCCCCAGCACGAGGACGTGCCCAGACGCTAGTCGCCGTATCGAGGTCTCCAGGGTGTTCAGGAAGACCTCGAAGTCACTCAGACTCCGGTTTGGGGAGAAGTATACACCGTAAACGGTGATCCCCCCCCAATCGGCGGCAACATATCCAGTACCCTTGTCTCTTAGCGACAAGGGCGGGGAACGTGCCGCCGTGGAGCTGACGACTGCCACGGAGCCGTCCCGGTCACCCATCCAGTTTGGACGGGGAGGAACATAATAGGGCTCCGCGACTACGGCAACACCTATCGACCACTGCGCCATGGTTTGCAGGAATAAATCCTGCGCCGCGGCACAGTGGTTCAGGTTCGTCTGGACCAGGAGGCTGGAGACTTGATCCATTAGTGGATCGTCTCTACAGCCTCCTCCATGGGCGTCGGCGTAGACGCACTAGTTACGCCGGAGGCAGCCTGGGTCGACTGGCTTACCCCCGACGCTTGCCGAGAAGCACGAGAAGGCCTGCAGCCTCCCTGCCCCATCTGATGATTGGCGGGCTTATTAGCCGCCGCACAGATGGGGCAGTGAGGGGCGGCAGAACATTCTGCCGCCTTGTGCCCCTGTTGACCACAGTGGAAACAGAGTCCGCTGCAGTCAAAGCAGCTACTGCACTTGGTGCGTGTGTGGCCCGCCGACAGGCATTTAAAACACCTCATCGGCCTCGCCGCCAGGACTGTTATCCTGGCGCTCACGAAGCCGACGAGGAGCCTGCCAGCATCGCCCAGCACTTTAGCTGCCGCTACTGGGCAGCTGAGCCACACAGCACCAAGCCCTCCCGGTCCGGGGCGGATGGTGCCGACCCTGATGTGTTCCGCGCTGCAGTTCGTCCTCTCCTGAACTGCATCGCGGACATCCTCAGCCGTCACGGAATCGTCCAGGCCCGAAATGCGCAATTCCGCGCACTTTGTAGGCCTGGCGATCCTAACACCATCCGCTTCCGCGAACATGCCTCTCAACTTCTCGGCAAATGCGTCTGCCGACTTTGCGCCTTCAGCCCCCGGGAACTCGAGAACTCGAGCTCCCGTCTGGGCGAGGCGCAATCTCACACCTGTAGTCCCAAAGGAGGCGAGACTAGCCCGGGCCCTTTTGAAAAGGGCCGCGTAGGATAGCCCGCCTTCAGCCGCCTCCGGCGACACGGTCACCACTACCGCCGCGGTTTTGGGCGGCTGCAGCTTCCGCGGCTTCTTCTTCGCGGTGGCACTTGTCACCGGCGGCGACTGCGGGGTGGAAGCCGCCTTTTCAGCAGCCTTCCTAGCCCGCCTTCGGGACTTTTTAGACCCCCCAACTTCTTGCCAACCCACATTGGGGGGAACCTAACCTAACCTAACCTAACCTGAGGCAGACACAGGACGACATTATTTTGTCTCCTATCTATACAAATTTTATACAACCCTGCCTCAAAGCAGGAAAACCCGCATCTTAAGAGACAGTGTTCGGTCAAAGATGTTTATATCCGTGCAATAATTCTTACAGCAAGACGTTGCCTGACCACCACATTATTTTACATTGGCTATTAAACAAGTTGTGGTTTGTTATGTGTTCCACGGCGGAGCCCCAATAGATGACGTTAGTGGTGGAACTTCCACCACTAACGTCATCTATTGGGGCTTACTCTGGCTAATAGTGTCGAAGATTACCAATTTATCCCGATATATTATTATTTCTACATTGATATTTATAATTTTTTTTTTTTATTTATAAAAAACCGTAGTGCGGCCTCAGCCTAAGCAAGTCTTTCCTATGTCAGGGTGTGCGATTTTACAATAAAATTCCAAGCAAATATCAAGAATTAATTATTACCAAATTTAAGTCCTTAATAAAACAGAAACTTTGTGAAAAGGCTTATTACACTGTTTTGGATTATTTAGATGACAAAGAACAATGGCGAAATAATAGTTCATAGAATTATTGAGCGTCTACAAATGTCTTCATTATGCATGAACACTAAATAATTTCGTACGTTTTTTTTCAATTATGTTTAAGAACTGAGTAAGTCTCGAAACAAAATGCATATTAATAAAACTGTATTTGATTAATTCATATTTTATTTCCTTATTTCCAATACAAACGGTGTTGCCAGTTATGTTGAGACTAAAAAGTCTGAACGCCAGCCGTTTTTATAATTACATATATTTTGTAATTATACTTATGTTTACGAATCATAATGCAGTAAAAAATCTTGTTTATATTTTCCGAACGGTACAAAAGTGGTAATAATAAAATAATATCATAGAATCATGATAATTATTTAAAACAAATGAAGTCTGGCAATGATGAAAACGGAAATCGTCTTTTTAACCGACTTCCAAAAAGGAGGAGGTTCTATGTTCCACTGTATGGTTTTTTTTTTTTTTTTTTTTTTTTTTTATTTTTTTTTTTTTTTTATGTATGTTCACCGATTACTCCGTCAGTTGTGGACCGATTTTGAATTTTTTTTTGTATTCGAAAGGGTATGCTTCCGAGGTGGTCCCATTGCCAGCATATCAGGATCTAATGATGGGATCCCAGGGAAATCGAGGGGAACCCTCATTTTTTATAGGCTCATACTATTTATTCGTATATTTTCTGAAGTAACACCGGTATTTGCGTCTGGTAGTCATCATTTTATGATGATGAGCTGATGATGTAAGGTACAACTCCTTAACGGTTAGGAGTTGGAGGATAAATCTTTAAATATGATATGTACATATGTTACCTTTAGTCGTATTCTTTCAAATTATTTAGGTAAGCTGATGATAGAAGGTGGAAGGTACAACTCCTCAACGGTTAGCCACTGCGTCGACTGTCGGGAGGACACGGCGCGGCATACGCTGGCAGAGTGTGCTGCTTGGGAGGGGCCGCGCCGTGCCCTCATCTCTGTAGTACTGCCTACTACAGAGATGAGGGCACGGCGCGGCCGACCTCTCGCTGCCGGCCGTAGTTCGTTCTATGGTCGACGGCGAGGAGTCCTGGGACGCGGTGGTGTCCTTCTGCGAAACGGTCATCTCGCAGAAGGAGGCTGCGGAAAGGGAAAGGGAGATCCTGACCTCTCTCTCGCTCCGCAGCAGGCGCACCGGGCGTCGGGGGAGGGCCTACGCTGCCCTCCACCGGCCCCCCTAACTGGGTCCAGGGGTGGCGGACTTGGGGATGTCCGTCGCCCCCCAACTGGACCCGAGGTGGCGGCGCGTAGTGTTCCCGCGCGCCCCTCTTGAAGGCGCGAGGGAAACTTTTCCTCGCTGACGAGATGTGGCCCGCAGCGGCGGGCCGGCACCAGTCGGGGATCGCGGTTGTCTCTTATGTTCCCGTGATCCCCGGCCTAGGTGAGAGATGGAACACCGGGGGGGGGGGGTTTTAGTCAGTAGGAGTCTGACAGACCCCTTCGCCCTTTCCCCAGGGCGGAGGACATCCATGAGGATTTCCCCCGTCAAAAAAAAAAAAAAAAAACGGGGTCTGCACCAGACCGGATCCGTCCGCCCCCTGTCCCTCTCGGAACTACTGGCACTCTAATACGCCCTCTGCTAGAGCAGAGGGCGTATTAGAAATCATCTGAAAGTATTCTTTGGTGATACATTTTTTTTTTAAGTTGAGAACTTTTTGTTCGGTGGAGGCTCGGCTTTACATACAACGACATCTAGCCTAGTAGTATATTTATTTATTTATTCATAGAAAACAACCAGACTCCGAAACAAATATTTGCAGATCATACAAACATTAGGTCTGACCCGGGAATCGAACCCGAGACCTCAAGAACAGCAGTCGCATACGCTACGACTACGCCACCGAGGCAGTTCATTATTTCTGATACGAACCATTTGTGGATGTTTCTACAAATTGCTGTTCTGTGTCTTGATATGTTTTATGTCTTTAACTTATGCTTCACATCATAATTGAATGGTTGAGAATGATCGATAGTACGAAACTTTATTCCCAGGTACAACCGCAGATTTTTTTTTTTATTATTAATCATACATTACAAGTACCTACTTATGGTAAAGTAATTTATTTTACCTTTTTATAATTTTTACACGTAATTTACACGTAAAACGACAATAGTATAAAAAGTTAGTGCAAAATAAGGTTGCTGAGAGTTTGCATAGTATGTAACAGTAACTGAAATAAAAACAATAATATTGAAGCTTCTGTAATATTAAAATACAATTTTCTCGATCGTAATATTTATCAAAAAATAGGGATTTTTTTACTGCGTATGGTATCATTACACACACAAAGATGTACGTGTTCCTACAGTGTCACACCGGCTGAAACGCACACAAAAATAAATCAATCGGCGTCATGTTATTTGACAAGAACGTTCCATCTGGCTTTCTTTTGTAATCTGAGGTTGTGTTGTTATAATGATTACGAAAATTGTGGTTGTTAGATTTCGAACGTCATTATAATGGCAACATTTTTTATTGTCATTTTTCTAGTTTGACGTTTTGAAGTGACAAGTAGTACTAATGAGACGCTTGGATCGGTCGAGCAGGGCTTCGAAAAAGAGTGCCGGTTTTAAGTGGAATTTAATTGTAATTTAGCTAATTGTCGATCCGACTCGGTTCCTTCCGTTGTTTCCCGTTATGAGTGGTCTGGTTTTAGTAGTCACGTCAATTAGGCGCGATCCGCGATAGTTAAATCGGGTGTCTTGTAATTACGAGATTTCGAGAGCCCGTAAGCCATTTAGGAGTATGTATGTGTAACGACGCCGAGAGGAAACTACCAAGAGGCCTCTCGGACGCCGCTATCAAGGAATCCACACATCTCCAGTAAGTGCTTGATATCACATTAGCTTAGAATAAGAACACGGTGAAACGCCGTGGTTTAATACTCTTGCCGGTGACATAGTTAGCGATTGAATGACTTACTTATGGGCCCTAAGACATTGTAAATTTGGTGGATTGGCGAGAAGTGATCGCTGCATTGGCGAGAGAATTGAACAGTGGTGTTACCTTGCTTCGTTTTCGAAGTATAGAATTTGTGCTTAGTGTTGAATGCGTGTGTCGATGGGAAAAAAAATTACGTATCGACGGTAAAATATCATAATCCGTCACGTGTTTTAGAAGTACCTACCACCTTAAACAAAATTATTATTGTCGTATATATGCCGTATAGAATAAATAATATGGCATGACGTTATACTTGTCATTGTAAAATTATATTCTAATTTCACCAGATTCCTACCTCAGGGCTATTCCATTGCTCTCGGATACCTCAAGATAAGAAAAGTAGAGGGTTGTGTCTGATGTATTAAATAGGGTATAAGAAGAAGAAATTAAAGCAGTATATATGATATATAAGGTGAAAGTTCGTCACAAGTGGATTATTAAATAAATACTTTTATGAGTGTGAGTGCAATCATATAAAATATTATTAACATAATTGAATAAATATAATAAAATAAATATAATATAATAATCATATATACATAATTAAATATATACAAAATGCGTACAGACTGTGGAGTAGCTTAATTGACTTCATATCTAGAAGTAGACTAGACCCAGAATATTATTGTTATTATTATATTAACTCGACCAACTCGAAATAGAACATAAAAAACAATGGTTCTGGTGAAGAGAAAGTCGGAAAACGCATAGGAATGGCTAAATAAGCTATATAAACTACATGAAACATGACAGATTGTCGAGAAAATCACAAAAAAAAAACAATGTAATTAGTTAAGACCTTGTTATTCCGCATATTCAGCAACAGCTGATCGTGACCGCATCGATGTTTTGAGATGTGGTGTTGGAGTCGAATGCTTCAGATTCCATGAACGGTCTTCTACTGAATGAAAATACCCGATTCTGTTCTACCTGCCTGAGAAGAGTGTTTTCTTTGGTTACATTGCCACAAAAGAGGAGAACAACCTCGAGCGAGTTTTAGTCACCGGAAAGGTTGACAGCAAAGGTCCAAGAGGACGTACTCTAATAAGTAAACTGACATTGCCTCTAACATTGCTTTGCATTCGGCCAAGGAGAGGGATAAGTGGCAAGTAAGTGTCCGACAGAAGATCGCCTCACAACTAAGGAATGATGAAACTGGTAATAAGAATAACGAGGAGGATTATTGTGTCAAGTAATGATGCTCGTACAAAAGAGAACACGCGTCTCTTACAATACGAATGTAATCATAGGTGTGTTAAGGCCAAATAAAAGATGGCAACTACTTATAGTGGAGGGTATTTTATAATAACTAGTTGAATAGTGCCCGCGTTCTCTGGAGCAGTGAATGACGCTCTATAGAAGTTCTATAGAAGAGATAAGAAGAAGCGAAAGGCAAACATACGCCTGTAGCAATAAGTTATGATGTAGTACCAGATGATGCCTGATAATCCAGAAACAGGTGATGCCTGTGAGGACTGCCTTGACGCCTGTTACATAAGTTCTATATAAAGGTGAACAAAATCTAAACTGAGGTTACTAGATGATGTATTCTAGTCCAGAAACGGATGACGCCTGTAAGCACTTCGTAATATAGTTCCGGAGTGTAAAGAGAATTATTATAACCAGCTGGTTCTTGTATGTTGGATAAATGCAGTTTGGTGCTTGGTAGTTCTGGAGCAGTTCTGTAAGGACTATTGTTGGGATCGATATGTCGATATGTCAGTCCAGCAACATGTGATTGTATTGCCTGGTTCAGAGATGAACCCGAGGGCATTGGTGAGTTTTCTTTAGAATCTGTATTAAGGCGTATATTGGTTGTTGAGTTGGGTGTATATTAGCATATGTCACTCCATGAATGAGTGTCCCAATAAGTGTTCCGCAATTGTTAATTGAACCATCTTTTGGGAGTCTGACGCACGGTGTTGTGGCCGTGCTCTGAAATATGATGAAAATGGGTGGAATGATTGGCTTTATAGGCGGTGCGGATCTCGTGACCATCCATTGTAATAAAATAATAAAATTTATTTGCGGAACAAATACTTTGGTTACATGTTGTCTATGGTGTAAATTTTCATATTATTAAATTGTCATATTATATTGTATGTCCCAACTAGCAAAATTTGATCTTAGAAGTATCCTAAGACCATGTTTTCGATACTCTTAATGAACACTTGCAAACGTTGGTAAGTGTCGAATTGGGCGCATTTTATAAGAGCGATTCCTCTTACTGTAATTTTATTACGGTCTTACGAAGATCAATTTTAATCTCACAGTACTCTTTCAATTGCTGTTGTAAAACCAAATTGTCTTACAAGTATCTTACTTTAGCACGGTGTAAAGAGCAATCGGTTTTTGTGTAGCCTCAGTTGTGCCATTCTAAGAGGGATTCCTCTAATTTGCCTCTTTGTGATGCCAGTGTAAGAGTATATGAGGCCCTCGAAAATTTCAACAAATTTTGTTGTGCTCGTTGTGGTAAAAATATAAAAAAATGTAAATATCTCCATTTTTGTGTTATTGTTTTATGATTGATTTAATAATCTAAGTATAACATATTGCTAGTGTCTTACTGTAGTAATGTTAAACCATATGCGGAGTACATTTTTATTCGAATGAATTTTAATATAAGTAACATTGCGATCTCGGGTCATTTCTGCGACGTGTTTGGAAAAAATATTTATTGTTAAAATAAGTTAGAAAATAATACAAAATTACGCCATTTTTGCAATGTAGACTTTCAGTCTCATAGTATTCTACATCAGAACATTATCAGCTCATTCATTCTTAGAGAAGTGCACTATAGACATGGGCGTAGCCACGGTGGGGCAGGGTGGGGCACTTGCCCCACCCTGGCTCTGACCTGTAAGGTACCTTTTTTACATAGTGTGTCGGAATCGGACCATCTAATAGGGTCCAAGTGAAGGTCGTCCTCTCGGGCCTCCTCCGCCGCCTCCTTCTGCGAGATCACGTCTTCGCAGAAGGTGTCCACCGCAGTAAAACAGTTGTCGCCACTGGCTATGGAGTGTATGATCTCCTTCGATGTCTGCAATGAGGCTCAGTTCCCTCCTAGTGACCGAGTGCAGCAACCGTGCCCGGAAAAGACCTGCGTCAGTCGGAAAGAAAGTGTCCCGTGCTGCCGCTCTGCCTACTCAAGGATGACTGGAGAGCCTCCAAGGCGGCAAAGTCAGCGCGTGGAGTTTCCAGCTGGGACGACCTGCCAAGGACAAGCCATGGTGGCTCAACGAGCGGCTTCACGCCACATGTTCTCCGCCCGTAAATCAGTCGTCCGCCAATAAACTTCAGCAAGCACTTCCGCCTCCAAATCGCACGGGGAAGTTCCGGGCAAAGGCGCACACAGCTTCGGTCGATATCCCCTGGGGACGCAAGAGGCACACCCTTTTCAGGGAGATCAGCGGTGCACCATACAGCGCCTCGACCAGAAAACCCCCGTGTAGAACCGTCGTGTCGCGACGCTGGCTCCACCAAAATTGGACAACAGTCACCCAAGGGCAAAGGCAGCGTCGACCAGCTTCGGAGCAGACTGTCTAAAAGGCTCGTCAAAGAGCCACATACCGTCGAGGATCAGGCTTCAGCTGGGCCCAAACCGGTACGTGGACCGTGTTGTCCATGATGGAGGCAGACCATGGAACAATAGGGTCTCCGACTTATCCAGGGCCACCCGTAAGCCCAGGGCTTCAATGCGCTTGACCACCATAGAAACAGTCCTGGTGGCCAGGCGCGCCGCCTCTTGGAAGTTTGCCCCCCGGGCCGTACCAAAGTGTCATCGGCGTAACAAATTACGCCTAGCCGAGGGAGAGACAACTTTGAAGGACCCAGTCGTATCCCACGTTCCACAGGAGTGGTCCAAGGACAGAGCCCTTTTCCGCGTTGTTCCCCGACATGGATCACCATCTCAACACGCCATCTCGGTTCTCGTACTGCCACTAACCGCCTCATTTACTCTGGCACGCC
Organism: Diaphora mendica; assembly: GCA_949125395.1. Lineage (NCBI taxonomy): Eukaryota > Metazoa > Arthropoda > Insecta > Lepidoptera > Erebidae > Diaphora > Diaphora mendica. The sequence continues at coordinate 49,855 of OX421325.1, forward strand.
GTGGTAGTAGAGTGCTTCCCTGGTGCAGCTAAATGGCAGACTATTGAATGCCTTGACGATTTCCAACAATACCGTCAACAGCACGACGCCACAGCCCACTGCCTCTTCACCACGGCCCTCGGGCGCAACACGGCATCGAACGCCGAATCGTAATCCGAATTGAGCGTCCGACAGATCGAGGCCCACCTCGCAGAGGTGTCGGAAGATAGGGCAAAGTCTTCTCTCAATCAATTTGCCCGCCTCGTCCAGCAACACGGGTAAGACTGCGGGTATACTTAGTCTGGCCATAAATACTGTTACAATTAAAAAGAAACAAAATTTTACTTTTCAATTTGGAATCTGTTGAGAAGTATGAACGCCTACGCTGACTTATATAATGGCAACACACGTGACGCGTATGTCTGCAGTCTGTGGTGAAGCGTCCCTTCCCGCTTATCATTGTACACTGTCATAGTTCGCTCTGTAATTTATTAATATAATAAATAGTGAAACCGTTTAATCGTTCTTGCTTTCATTCCATCAGAATCTCTTTTTTTTATACGATTGTTCATTGTGTTTTCTTATTTTCGCGCCAATATATTCTCACAAGTGTATCAAGATACCATTATTGAGACGGTAGTTAAGCTCCTTAACAACATCATGTTCAATAACCAAGAATGGTCCTTTCCGCAAAATTTGACGCCGGGTCGTAAAGCTCGATCCACCCAATCTTGGTTAGAAACGAACGTTCCGGACTTCATCAGAGCTGAAGACTGGCCGTCATCTAGTCCTGATCTTAATACACTGGATTATGATTTATGCTCCTCAAATAAGAGAGTAAGGCTTGCTCTAAACGCCATGATAATTTGGAGTCCCTAAAACAATCCCTACGATTGACAGTGAAGAATTTTCCCATAGAAAGAGTGCGTGCAACACTACATTGATAACTTGCCTCAACGTTTAAAGGACTGTATTGCAGCCAATGGAGACCACTTCTAATAAGCTTTATACGAGTATGTTTTAATGGTTTTATATTTATATATTAAACTAACACACTGTAATAGTAATAAAAAATGATGTTTTTATTTGTAACAATATTTATGGCAAGATTAAGTATTTTGCTAGTTGCTAGCCACGCTTCGGCATGCATGGGCCGGCTCGACCGGAGTGATACCACGGCCTCACAGACAACCGGTGTGAAATAGCGCCTGCGTTGTATTCCACCGAGTGAGTGGGGTGTAAGGGAGCGAACTAAAATCTCTCGCTCCCAGTCAACCTCACCTGCACGTGGTACACCCTGCTGAACGACATACGAGGCTCTGGCGACCGACCGATGGCGGTATATCCATCCAAACCGGCGTAATTAATACAATAGGCCGGTGACGGGCAGCAGCGTCACCGGTGCAACAAGCTACGCCCTGGAAACCTTTAATGGCCGCACGTTACGGCTCGACTCGCATCTGGCACAACTTGAGGTGGAACTTGGGAAGATTAGGTGGCATATCTTAGGGTTATGTGAAGTCCGAAGAGAGGGGGAGGATACCATAACCCTCGACTCAGGCCACCTGATGTACTTCCGCGAGGGAGACCAACAATCCCAAGGTGGCGTGGGGTTTCTGGTAAAAAAGTCGCTTTCTGGCAACGTTGTGGAAATGTCCAGTGTGTCGAACAGGGTGGCGTACCTCATTATCAAGCTTACTGAGAGGTATAGCCTCAAGGTAGTACAAGTGTACGCACCGACCTCGGCTCACTCGGATGATGAGGTGGAGGAGATGTTCGATGACATATCGAAGGCCCTCCACTTCACTACTAAGACCCACTACAGCGTTATTATGGGTGACTTCAACGCCAAAGTGGGAGTACAAACTTGCAGCGAATCGGTAATAGGATTAGGTTTTTGGATTAGGTAATTGGAAGCAGGAACCATAGGGGGCAAATGCTCGTCAACTTTCTCGAGCGGGAGGGGCTGTTTTTGATGAACTCATTCTTCAAAAAGCGGCCCCAAAGAAAGTGGACGTGGCAAAGTCCCGACGCTATGACCAAAAATGAGATCGATTTCATCATGACGGACAGAAAGCACATATTCAGAGACGTCTCAGTGATCAATAGGTTTAACACCGGTAGTGATCACCGACTTGTCCGAGGCTCTCTGAATATCGACTTTAAGGCTGAACGTGTCCGTTTGATGAAATCCAGGCTCCGACCAACTCTGCTCCAAGCCGCGATGGGATCTGAAAAATTCCATTCAATTCTGGAAAACCGATTTGCTGCCATGGAAACCACAAGAGACGTAAACCAAAACCTTGAAAATGTGGTTCGGATCCTCAGGGATGAAGGTACGAGATTTTGTCAAATGCAGCGTAAAAGCAGGAAGTCGAAGCTTTCAGAGAGGACACTAGGGCTAATGAAGGAACGACGTGAGAACCCACCTGTCATTTCGTCGGCAAAGCGGACTCTAAACCAAGAGATCAGTAAGCTAGTACGACACGACCTCCGATGCTCCAACACTCTTTCGATAGAAAGAGCAATCGAGCAGAATCGGGGGTCAAAAGTATTCCTACAATCTCTTGGAAGAAGCCACCTGACGAAGTTGACCACAGCAAGTGGAGAAGTCGTTGCTTCTAAGCCGGCCGTACTTTCGGAAGTGGAAAGCTTCTATGGCAGTCTGTACGCTCGCATGCATCTCGACCTGATCCCGAAAATGAGGACCCTAGAGCTACATTAACACGCCATTACACTGAAGATCTGCCAGAAGTCAGCCTTGACGAAATCGAGATGGCTCTTGGACAGCTAAAAAATTGAAAAGCCCTTGGAGAGGACGGCGTTACTACAGAGCTGTTGAAAACCGGAGGTAAACCCGTACTGAGGGAGCTCCAAAAGCTTTTCAACGCTGTCCTGTTCGAAGGGAGAACTCCAGAGGCGTGGAGTAGGAGTTTTGTCGTCCTGTTCTTCAAGAAGGGTGATAAGACCAGGTTGAAGAACTACCGGCGCATTTCCCTTCTAAGCCACGTCTACAAGCTGTTCTCAAGAGTCATCACGAACCGTCTTGCGCGAAGACTCGACGAATTCCAACCACCGGAGCAGGCTGGGTTTCGGAGCGGATATGGCACCATAGACCACATCCACACAGTGCGGCAGATTATACAGAAGGCCGAAGAGTATAATCAGCCCCTGTGTCTAGCATTCGTGGACTATGAGAAGGCCTTTGACTCGATCGAGACCTGGTCTGTTCTGGAGTCCCTGCAGCGTTGCCAAGTGGATTGGCGATACATCCAAGTGTTGAGATGTCTCTACGAAGCCGCCACTATGTCCGTCCAAGTACAGAATCAGCATACAAGACCCATACCATTGCATCGAGGAGTGAGACAAGGGGACGTCATATCCCCGAAATTGTTCACAAATGCAATGGAGGACTTCTTCAAGACGCTGCACTGGAAAGGACGCGGCATCAACATCAATGGCGAATACATCTCTCACTTGAGATTTGCAGACGACATCGTCATCATGGCAGAGACGCTGCAGGACCTACAACAGATGCTGAACGCTCTGGCTGACTCTTCTGTACGCATCGGCCTACGGATGAACTTGGACAAGACCAATGTCATGTTCAATGAACATGTACTACCGGAACCGATTGCGGTACACGGCGCCGTTCTCCAAGTTGTTCAGAAATATGTGTACCTCGGGCAGACTTTGCAGTTAGGTAAAAACAACTTTGAGAACGAGGTGAACAGGAGAATCCAGCTGGGTTGGGCAGCGTTTGGGAAGCTTCGTCGGGTCTTTTCATCGTCGATCCCACAGTGCCTAAAGACGAAAGTCTTCAATGAGTGCGTCCTACCCGTAATGACATACGGAGCCGAAACGTGGACACTTACGGTACGGCTGGCCGGCCACAAGTTTAAAGTCGCTCAGCGTGCTATGGAGAGGGCTATGCTCGGCGTTTCTCTAAGGGATCGTATCAGAAACGAGGTGATCCGGCAAAGAACCAGGGTCATCGACATAGCCCATAGGATTAGCAAGCTGAAGTGGCAGTGGGCTGGCCATATTTGCCGTAGAACCGATAACCGTTGGGGTAAACGAGTTCTTGAGTGGAGACCGCGTCTCGGCAAACGTAGTGTAGGACGTCCACAGGCCAGGTGGGTGGAGTGATGATTTACGCAGGACGGCTGGCAGAAGCTGGATGCGAGAAGCCGAGGATCGAACTAAGTGGCGTGCAATTGGAGAGGCCTATGTCCAGCAGTGGACTGCGATAGGCTGATGATGATGATGAGTGAGTGAGGATACCGGAGTCCCATACCCGAACCCCCAAATGAGGGTGTCTATGGGCGGCGGTAATCGCTTACCATCAGGCGATTCGTCAGCTCGTTTCCCATTATACCAAAAAAAAAATAGACTGCTGCCCCACCCTGAGCCCATGGCTGGCTACGCCCATGCTATAGGACTAACCATCCCTTATATTAATCTTGTTAAGTTCGTTTAAAGGTTTTCACTCTTACTAAAAACTAGACTATGACAACAGGTGGCCATTTTTCGTTTTATGTAGGGTTCCTTAGAAAATGGAAGAACCAAGTTTAGGCAAATTAGCCAGTAATGTTATTTTAACTTTTTTTATTGAATCTTTGTTTGAAGAAGCATATACCCTTTCTTCTTTCTTTTCTTTAGGTAAACAGTTTTTACCATTTTTGTTAAGAATAAGGGAAAGTTCATTGTAAATTAAGTGAGATATATTATGCTTTATAGCCCAATTGTTAATATCTTTGCATAACTATAGATTATCTTCATAATTAGTTCGTGTTCAGATTCTTGTCACTAACATCGCTATCACTCACATCAGTATCACTAGAACTACTTTTATTTAGTACGGAACCACCATATATATTGCTAGGTCTAGGCCTATCTATTCTTTTTTATCCAGTTAGCTTAATTTACCGCAAATGGCCGAAGCGGTCGGTTATATACTTAACTAAGCACGTGTATGACCTTAGTGAGTTCAAATGTTCTTACAGATGTTTTCCAAAAAGCTACTACTCTTTAATATAATTTAGACAAGAATAAATACACTTATTAAAAGTTGTTTTACAGAAGCAATATATTATGCTTTAGTAAGAGCAGAACCCTTATACTGGTTTTAACTAAGAAACTATAAAGAACAAATGCTCTTGTAAGATGCCCTTTAAAAATGGATCTCTTTCTAAGAGTAACTAACCTTACAAAGTGCATCTGTAAGACATTGTCCTTATACATGTTCTACGAGTAGGTCTTGTATGTATCTTTAGTAGATCCTTATAAGTTTATAAGTTCCTACAGTCCAAAACGTCTGCACGCTTGCCTTTTTAAGGGGTCCATTCTTAACCAAACCCCTTATAAAACTTTTATAATACTTTTGCTCTTATATGTGACAGTGTCCAAGACATTTTTGCTAGTTGGGGTATAAACAAGGATTATAACTAAGGCTACACGAAACCAATATATGGTTATTTTAAAGGTGCAAGAGTCAATAGAGAAAAGTGAAATCAAAATAATACACCATTCTTTTGAGATTGACCTGAGCTATGTGTAAATACATGTGTTTCAGAAAGTCGCTGACTGTTATGTTAGATACAGGATTAAAAAAAGAAATAAATATTTCAGACATCTAACACACAACGTCATTTAGTACCAAGCTAAGCAGAGCTTGTGTTATTAAATAGGAGATTAAATATGAGAATTTTAAGGTTTAAATTTATTAAAATGATGTAACTTAATACTGGTTTATATACGCAAAATATTGGTGCAAGATCTGCCATTCTCCTTTAACGTGGAGATGCTTTGATCCTTGGGTAAGGATCATAAGCTGCTTTGCGCCGCGGTGATCAGCGTGCTTGCGGGCAGATTAATCTGGTTTTGATACTAGCGTCAAGGGCTGATTCTGGTTCGACCTTAAATTTCGGTGTTTCTGCTGACACCTTTAATTCGTCATTGTCTGCCAAGGTTTTCAGACGGTCGTGTGTTTCATTTTCAAGTTGAAGTTTGAGAAGTAGAGGCGGGCAAACCAATACTGGGTAGTGCGTTCGTTTGAAGTGTTGACTCAGCAAACGTTACGATATTGCGTGCCACTGGTGCCGCGCTGCTGCTGTACGACGGCACTTGTATTGCATTTTTGTTCGAATTTTGACGGTTCCATGATGGCGGGGCTACACAAAGGCAATGGGTATTATGGGTTGGTCCTTGAATAGATGACTGATTTTGAGGAAATAACCGAAATGAAAACATTCGGGAATGCATGATGTCCTCTTTGGGATAAGCGGTTGAACATCGGAACTCCTTTGCTACTTGGTGTGCAGTTGATGGAGGTCCCTGGTTTCCCATGGTAGTGCTTCCACTAGACTGGAAGTTGCTTCCACAACTGCAAGATGTTTGTCATTAACTTGGGAAAATGGGGGATGCTGCACTTCGCTGCACAATTAAGAACAATTAGATTAGAAACAAGAAAAGAAAAGCAGCGTATTTTGGGCGTATATATAGAAGTAAAAAGTATGACTTCATGAGACTGATAATTAAAGGGAAAATTGAAGGTAAGCACAGTAGAGGTAGAAGGCGAACATGATGGACGAAAAATATAAGAGACTGGTTGGATGTGGAAAGCACAGATGCACTAATTCGCATGACTGAAGACAGGGAGACGTACAGACATAATGGTCGCCGACCTCCGTGGTGGAGATGGTACTTAAAATGAACTGGTCAACATGTATTATGTTCCGATCAGTCTTGTTAAATGATTCGGTTACATTATATTATCTCAAATTTATTTTTTAATACAGTACTTTATGTCCGCTAGAGGGCGCCACATTAGATTCAGTGGCATGTCATATAGCCTATAACCAGCGGACAATGAAGACTCTTCTAACGATACCTCATTTGTTTTATTTTGACAAGTAGTTTAGAAAGAATGAGGGAACAGACAAGCATACCATAAAAATATCACACTTATCGAATAAATACGGACAAAGTCACGAGCAATTGCTAATAATATATGTATTTTTGAAATGTACAAGTAAGGCCCTTTCCAATGATACCAAACACGGCATATTTATCTCAAATTTATTTTTTAATACAGTACTTTGTCGGTTAGAGGGCGCCACATTAGATTCAGTGACAAGTCATATAGCCTATAACCAGTGGACGATCGAGACGCCTTTAACGATACCTTATTTGTCCAGTTCTAATAAGCAGTTAAGGAACTATGAGGGAACAGATGAACATACATACATATCCTGTCAAAATCATAACCCTCCTTTGGCTTTGCCATAGTCGGGTAAAAAGGCAAATTTCATCTATATGAATGAATATTACAACTATTTAAAACATGTTTTATTAACTCAATTTGTTATTTTGTTCAATGTCAATATATAGGTACTTATAGTTTTGATATCGAGATCCCAGAACCGTCAGAGATACAAAAAATAGCGAAACAACGATTATACATTCTCGTTAGTTGTTGCGGAGGTCTTCTGTTCTTTCTTTAGTCTTGTTGCAGAGAGGGCTGATTTCTTATCCGATAACAAATTGTTTTTAAATATAATTTATACTCTCGATTGTCGGCACTTGATGGAACTTGTTGCAATACATTCTAGAATCAAACTCACTTGTACTTATTCCACTATTTTAATTTAACTTTACACCTGACCGGTTTTGCCTTATGGCATTCTCCTGTAACCATAACCTTTGAGAATGCCATAAGGCGAAACCGGTCACGTGTAAAGTTAAATTAAAATAGTGGAATAAGTACAAGTGAGTTTGATTCTAGAATGTTTTTAAATAATAGCTTGAGAAACCTCACACCAGCCATCTATTCCCAGACTGACCAGGATTTTAGGCCTTTGCGTTCCGAAATGAAGGTCTAGTGGTCCAGGCTACAAGGAAATCCGCCCTGTGGCGGCGGAGCACCGACGCGGCGCTCATATCTATAAAGCCGGGCGTCCCGTGAAGGCCAATTTTTTTTTGGATTTTATTCTTAAATCCATCATTCAAAATTTAATCCATCCTGGCGGATACACGTTTTAAAATTCCTACCATAGATACTTAACTAATCGCAAACAACTAAAATTATTTAATGGTATTGATATTTTTTCAATTCATTAAATATTTCAGTTAAATATCGATATTGACACTTCGAGTAGGTCTAGGTTTTTTTAATGTATGGGCCTGCCAAAATGACTACTCTGCCTGATTGAAAGCATAAGCAGAATCCAAGAGTGGTGGTCACCATACTCATTGCGAATGCAGACAATGCAGCATGGCGACCCACACCATGGCGGCCTAGTGATGCTTCTGCATCTTTTAGTCTAGTCAACAAGTATGGAACTTGTTGACTAGACTATTTAGGCCTCTGGTCTCGCACTCACCAACGAAACACGACAGCACTGCTGCTGTCATTTTACGTTGATTTTCTGTGCGATATTCATAGCGAATGCAACAGTACAGCATAGTGACCCACACTATGGCGGCCTAGTGATTCTTCTGCATCATTGGGCCTCCGAAACCTAGATACAACCCTAAAGGCAGCCATTTTATGTGCCAACTTCTTGTGTAGGTATGTAATACACGATAATTTTGTACGTAGGGCTAGTCTATGTATTCTTATGTCAGTGACTCCATGCTACGTTCTTAGAACATATTGATATGAATGCACTGCTTAACGGGCGGAAAGCATGATCGGAGTAGATAGAGAGACAGAGAGATTGAGTTTGGTTAGAGTCTGTCTCTCTCACGCAAGCTTCTGATTGGTGGATGCACATACCAATTTGCATGACTGATTTGGCGGGAAATAAACTAATCAATCAGAAGCTTGCTTGAAAGAGACAGAGCTCTCTTTCTTTATTCCGATCACGCTTTCCGCCCGTTCAACTGCCCCTCTATTTAAATACATAATATGTATACATAACTTGTCGCGAATCGTGAGTGATTTTCCTTTGTCCCATATTTTACTCGTATATATATTGTTTAAATGCTCTAAGAGTACGTTGAAATCACGAAGCAAATACAAAGAGGAGATGCCCTAATGAAATTTTTGTATGAAACAATGCGTGACAATTTGCGGGGGTGAGGGGGGGTTACTTTGCCCTTTGCCATCTACCAATCAATAGCAAAACTACTTGCATCGTTACATGTTGATGTTGCTATGTAGTTTAGCTATTTGACACAAAGCGTACGATGTAAGGGACATACAGGGACGTACTCAGAATTTTATTATTATATTTATTATATATATATTTATATTTATATTTATTTTTTTAAAGTCAATTTTGTAAATCATTTTGATGCATGTATCGCAAAAATATTATTAGTAAGAAACATCGTACATAACATCTATACTAATATATTCTATACTAATATATGAAGCGTAAGAGTTTGTTTGTTTGAACGCGCTAATCTCACTCTCGCTAATCGCCAGGAACTACTGGTCCGATTTCAAAAAAAAATGTGATTTTTTTTTATTATTTTAGTAGGCCGATCAATGCCCATAGAGATAGTTTAGGTTATTACTTCTTTGATTAATCACCAATTATTTTTTCTGCCACAGCAACTTTATATAACTAATCCTAAAGCTGTGAGGTATTTTCAACATGAAATCAATTTACAATCACAGAAATACTTTACATTTGGCATCAAAGACAAATTAACAAACAAATATGGCGGCGCGGGGACATATGCTGTTCAACCAATCAGCGCGCGACTTGCGATTCGTAGATACCATTTTACAATCTCACGAGATAGATTACAATCAAACGGTTTTGACAATCTGACGGTAATATATATATATTAAAGAGAGAGAACAAAAACAAAGAAATATAGTACAACAACAAACACATACAATAAAGAGAACAATAACATACAAGTAGGAGTATAATACAAAAAAAAATGTTTCTACAAATTAGTTTTTCATTAATTATATTTTCAAATTCTTCAGTTTTCGTTTGATTAATTTCGTTGTGGGTTCCGAGAAAGTTTAATTTTCCTGGGATTCCTGGGATAGAATTTTAGTTAGTTAGAAAACCTATCAAATAATCAGTATAAGTACAATTTGTTTCATTTTCAAGTACTTTAAATTCTAGATTAATATAGATATAATTTGAATATAGATAAAAAAATTAATTCTAATTACGACCCTGTCTCTTTGTTCTGTTGATGTTTGTTTTCCTAGTTGACGATAGACGTCAGTGTTCACAAAATGATTACAAAAAATACAAAAAATAATACTTTTTCGATTAAAAATTCTTTATGCAAGAATGCAGAACATATTTCAATATTTTTTTATGATTTACTTTATAAATACTCAGCTCTACGAACCTTTGTATCTTTATTTCCCATCACACAAAGTTTTTCCATCTAGTGGCGAATAGATTTAACTATATTTCAACAACACACTGAGAGATTTTTCTAGAACTATTTTAAGAAATTAACTATAAAATTACTTACAAATGAAATATTATGCCATTCATGGCACCAGAACGTCTATCCAAGTTATTTGTACAAGATAAAACACAACACTTCATCTTTTATAAGGAATAATCCGAGAATATTCAAGGATTGCGATTTTTCGATAAAGTTCTAGAACATTGACGTTGACAGTCTAATTTGTAAGTCGCGATAACTGCGATGACGTCGGGACCTGTATTTTGTCACGGGACCTATGCGCTTATGCCATCTCCTCTTTGTATTTGCTTCGTGGTTGAAATACACGAGTAAAATATTTAGTAATAGGACAAAGGAAAATCACTCACGATTCGTGACAAATTTTATTATACAAAACACTAAAACATAAAATAAATAAAACTTTTAAATACATGTATCCGATTTTAGTTTTAAAAATAGCATAGCAACATTTTTGACATGAAACGTCACGTCATACGTCACGCTTACGCCAAGTGCAAGAGAAACGGACAAGGAAGGTGAATTTTAGAAGTAAAGTAATATTTGATCACACCTTCGACCATAGTTAGACCACCAAGTTAGATGCGCTCGACAGGATATCTGCGGAACCGATAGATGATAATGTAAACGAAATGAGGAGTGCTCGAGACGGTATAGGTCGGTGAGAGCAATGTCGATAGAGTACGTGCCGGTGAGTGAGGGGGAGCAGGAAGAGCCCATCGAGCTGCCCACCGAGGAGGACGGCTCGTTGCTGTTGAGCACCGTCGCCGCGCAGTTCGCTGGCGCCAGTGGCCTCAAGTACCGCGCGGGCGGCCGGCTGCGTGGCCTGCGTCTGGTGGACGAGCGCCTGTCGCCCCCAGCCGAAGGATGGGCTGCCCACCGCTACTGGTGCGCTTTCCCGCGCTCCACTCCGTCACCGACGCCGCGACCGCGATGTTCTGATCTTATAGTTCTCGGTCTTCCTTGGAAAACAGGCGAAGATGCCGTGCGAGAGTATTTCGCTGCGTTCGGGGACTTGCTAATGGTGCAAGTGAAACGAGATGCTAAAACGGGGTTATCGAAAGGCTTCGGCTTTATTAAGTTCGCGGAGTACGAGGCTCAGTTGAGAGCGCTGGGCCGGCGCCATATGATCGACGGTCGGTGGTGTGACGTGCGCATCCCGAACGGCAAGGACGGTGGCGCCAGCGCGCACCGGAAAGTGTTCGTGGGGAGGTGTACCGAGAATTTGACTGCAGAGGACTTGCGCGAATATTTCGCTGCATTCGGGCAAGTGACGGATGTGTTCGTACCGCGACCGTTCCGCGCCTTCAGCTTCGTGACGTTCCTGGATCCGGAGGTGGCGCAGTCACTGTGCGGCCAGGACCACATAATCAAAGGAGTATCGGTGAACATCTCGACGGCGTCGCCGAAGCGCTGTGGCGGAGGCGGCGGCGGGCGCGGCTCGCAGCTGCTGGGCTGGGGGCTGGTGGAGGCGGGCGGCGGCGCGGCGCGCGTGTTCAACTGGGCCGGCGTGGGTGGCGTGGCCGGCGACTGGCCGCAGCAGCCGCACTCGGCCGCCGCGTCTCACGCCGCGCTCGACAAGCCTTACCTCAAGTATGAGTGACGTTTGGATGTGCACCGGGTGCACTCCACTCTTTGTTGATCACTATCAAATTTTATATGAGATGTGTAAATAATATAATATAGTATGATGTTGTCCGATGTTTCAATTTGCAGTGTTAGTTTTTGAATGGATATTTAAAAACATAAATATTGAGAACTGCTGAGGTGTACACAGGTCACTCCATGATTAGGTATTCAGTCTATCCTAACATATTGTTAATGTACTTAGTATTGTGTTCTCGAAAACTCTACCTGCTCTTTGGATTTCTGCAACACTGGTGTGCTGAATGTAGTTAAAGTTAAAACATCTATAAATTGTATGTCAGCAGTGTTTAGTGAGCAGATCCAAAGATTCAAATGTGCAGTATCTGTTTTGTTTGCAGTATATTTAATACTGTTGCGAGTAATTCACAAAATGTTAGCATCAAGTATATGACCAAGAGCTGTCTGTACATGTAGTGGATGCGAGTCTGCGTAGGCCGGTGTCCACTTAGCTACTTTGTTTATTTATGCAGGAGATTGACACATTGTGTATTCAATAAAATCATATTTTTTATATAAATTTAATGTTAAATACATTTTCTGTTGTTTTAGTTGATTCACAAACCACTTTATCGATATATGTTGCAGATATAAAAGTGATCTATACAAATATAAATATTTTGCACTTCCTTACATTGAACAATTATCATGAAGTTTATGAACCACACAAACAAACCTTGACTTGACTAATTGATTGAGAGCTAGTGGCACATGTAGTAAGTATATTATGTGGTATGAACAGCTTTTATAAGGATATATTGCACAGCGTACTTGTTGGACTGAACCTAGTCAGAAACAAGCTGCTAGTATTGTATTGCTGTATTAGCTGGTATTGTATGCCCATGGGTCCACTGTACTGCTAATATAAACCAATAGGCAGAGTATCATAATAGACAACAAGAATTCATGTAATGTAGACGATAGTGTTGAAGGCAGCCACAGTGCCAGTAACAAACTTGAGAGTCCCTGTTGGATGCTCACAAGGTACTTATCATCAAACTAGCCACTTAAGAGGAAGATCACCTGGTACACTCAAAGCTTAAGCGCCACAGGTGCCCACCCCTATAGGGTAGGGACAGAGTTGGCTACGGTTACGTCACTCAGAGAAAACCAATGAAATAATTGCCAACACCCGTTTTGTTAGGCCATTGTATCATTTCGGCGAGGACATTAAATTGGACAACAGGTAGCACTTATTATATACAGCTAGCAACTAGCTGAGCCCCGTGATGTTACCCGCAGTTCATGTTAAAAAGGTTCATAGGTTATCAGTAAGTTGAACTGTTTCATATAATTTCTGCTGATGCGAATAACTTTAGTAGTTTGAACACGTATTAAAACTGAGTATGCTCAGTTTCCAAAATTATGTTGAGATGCAAGATTTCTGTTACCGAGAACATGGTCTACGGGGCAATAGGAATCGTGTCCAAGCTTAAATGTCGTGATGAAATAGAAGCAGGCGAGTTACTTAAAGCAAAATACATTAAGGGGTTAGTCATCATAGCGCATGTGACATCAGCTCACCTAAATAACCTAAAAGTATACAACTGAAGGTCTATAGATATGTATGAAATTGAAAAAAATATCCTCCAACTCCTAACCGTTGAGGAGTTGTACCTTCCATCATCAGCTTACCTAAATAAATTGAAAGAATACGGCTAAAGGTAACATACATACATATGACATTTAAAGATTTATCCTCCAACTCCTAACCGTTAAGGAGTTGTACCTTTCATCATCAGCTCATCATCATTAAATGATGACTACCAGACGCAAATACCGGAATAGCTTCAGAAAATATACGAAAAATATAGTACGTGCCTGAAAAAATGAGGGTTCCCCTCGATTTCTCTAGGATGCCATCATCAGATCCTAGTTTCCTTGTCATGGTACCACCGTCGGGACATCTCCTTTCCAACAAACGAAGGATCATCAAAATCGGTTCATAAACGACGAAGTTATCCCCGAACACACATAAAAAAAATATATATATACGGTCGAATTGAGAAACCTCCTCCTTTTTTTGAAGTCGGTTAAAAAAAAACCGACTTCCAAAAAACATCCAACGAAAACTCTCTGCCAAAAAAACACTTAAAAGCGTAAAATAAACTGGTTCTTCATAAATTGCTTATACCTAATTCTTTATTCATTTATAGTTTGTCTGATCTAAGAAGTAGGATTTGACAGGTGAGACTGACGTTCCGTAACGACAGAATGCAACCATGCACTAATGGAAGTAACCATAAAACTATGCTAATTTAAGTCAAATAAATTTTATAAATGTAATAATTTATACTACTGAGTTAAATGAATATAATGGGGCATATTTCAGTTTAAATTTCCACAAATAAAATTAAATAGTTGCGTGATTCTTGACTTCTGCATGGTGTCCTAAAACAGTTACATTCTATGATTTTTATTTTTTAAATTTAGTGAAGTGACATTTTAATCGTTGAGGAGGTTAAGAATAATCGTTTTGATTTACAAATCGGATGTAATCGACTTGCTAGCCAGTAATCATTTTCGTTATAATTAAGTAGCTGATACTTATTCATTAATTTTTTTTTTACTTTCAATACTTATATCATTCATTTTTATATTGTAAAGGACAATTTAAATAGGAATATTAATGCGTTATCCGAAAGTATCATTCTTTCACATCTGTTTCAGCATTATAAGCCTTTAATTTATTTCTAAAATTAAATACCTATTTTATCGTCACTTTATTTGAGTTAGTTTGAGGTCAAATGTGTGTGAAAAAAACTAATGTCACGTATAGAATAAGACATTTGGATAAGAATTAGTATCGACACTAAACACAATTTAGAACATACAATGATCGACAAGTAAGTTCATTTCTCTTTGTGGTCCCGTGCCACAGTATATTATTTCCCTTCAATTGCGGACATCTTATTTTATTTGCGTTTTAGATAGGTGATAGGTAAACAACACTTCTACTAAAATCCCCAAAATTTTTCTATTATTAGTTTTAGAGAAATTTTGAAAATCGAGAAATGTCCATAGAAATCAGAAAAACGCTTTATCTCCATAATAAATCATTTTTTCAAGAGGAGGATTCTTTATTAAGATTCAGATGTATTTCAGGCATTAATTTAATTAAAAAAGAGTAAAAAATGTCATCTATTTCGGGAGAAAAAAAATATTTTCTATGATTTGGTTTTTATTTTTTTTCTGAGGCATCTAGTCACGGTCGCATTTTTTTTAAGTGTTAAATTATAAGTTGCAGTTACTATAACTACCACAAAAAAAAACAGCTGCTTCGAATGCAGGACTTCAGAGATATTCAGTTTTAAAATTTTGAATTAGGGTTGGCACTCATGTCTGTTTTTATTTTCAGTGGTAGTCATCCCAGATTTTAAGTTTGAATGTGATGTGACAATCCAAGGAAAAAATTATTACACCTCCTAAAATAATATTTCGCATAGTCAAAGAAATTTAGAAACGAGAAATATAGAAATATAAATACCTATAGAAACTATAAAACCACTTTATATCTATAATTAAGCATTTTTTCCATTGGATGTTTTATTATACCAATTCCGATGTATTATATACAAATACATCTGTAAATAAATTATTATGACACATAAGTCTTTAGAAAACTTAGAAGATTGCCACTGAAATAAAACCATGGACTTGGGTGGCAATCCCAATCCAAGATTTTAAAATTAAATATCTCTGAAGTCCTGTGTTGGAAGCATTTGGTTTTTTTGGTAGTCGTTATGGTAACTGAAACTTTTAATCTGGTAATCAAAGAAAAAGCGACCGTGATGAGATGCCTCAGAAAAAAAACAAAATATAGAAATAAAAAATTTTGGCCGAAAAAGACTAAGTTTATATTAAATATTAATTTTTTTTAAATAAATGAGTACCTAAAATACATCTGAATTGTAATAAAAAAATTGGTATAGAATTATTTAAAAAAAATAATGTATAATCCTTAGTATATATATACTGCCTCGTTGGTCTCGCGGTTGGCGTGTGCGACTGCTGATCATGAGGTCTCGGGTTCGATTCCCGGGTCGGATCAAATGTTTGTATGATCTACAAATATTTGTTTCGGAGTTTGGGTGTTTTCTATGTATAATATGTATGTATTTACAAAAAAAGTATATATGTATTGGTATCAGTTGTTTAGTACCCATAACCCAAGCTCTGCTTAGCTTGGGACTAGATGGCGTTGTGTGTTAATGTCCGTAGTATATATATATATATATATGTCCGAAATAGATTAAGTTTATTCTGTATGTGTACACATATATATATATATAAATATATATATATATATGTGTACACATAGAGAATAAACTTAATCTATTTCGGACAAAAAAATGTTTTCCTATATATTTTTGTTTATTTTTTTCTGATGCATCTCATCACGGTCGCTTTTTTTTTAAATACCAGATTGTAAGTAGTAGTGACTACTATTACCACAAAAAAAAACCAGACGTTTCAAACACAGGACTTCAAAGATATTGAATCTTAAAATTTTGCATTAGGATTGGCTCTCATGTCCGTGGTATTATTTCAGTGGCAGTCATACCAAGTTTTTAAGCTTTTATGTTATATATTTTTATGATAATAATCTAAGAAAAAACATATTTTATCTACTAAAATACTTTATAAACTTAATCTAATTCGGGCAAAAAAATGTTTTCCTATATTTTGCTTATTTTTTTTTTTAGAGGCATATCATCACGGTCGCTTTTTTTTAAATCCTAGATTATAAGTTGCAGTTACTATTATTACCACAACAAAACAGACGATTCATACAGAGGACTTCCGACATATTTATTTTTAAAATTTTGGTTTCAGATTACTTACCACTCAAGTCCGTGGTTTTATTTTAGTGACAATCATCCCAGTTTTCTAAAGGTTTACATAATAATTTAATTACAAAATTTTTAAAAGCCTCATCTATTTTGGCGATTTTTATTTTTCTATCATTGGGTAAATTTTTTTTTTCTGAGGCATCTCATCATGATAGCTACTACTACAAAGATATTTAATTTTAAAAATTTGAATTAGGATTGCAACTCGATTCCGGGGTTTTATTACAGTGACAGTCATCCCAGTTTTTTAAGTTTTATATGTGATAATTATCCAAAAAAAATCTTTGTCCTAGTATTAGTATTAGTAGTATTTAGTAATATTTTGCATAGATAGAGATTATATAGAAAATTATTTAAATTCATCATAATCTTGTATGTTTTATTAGAGCCTGACCTACTCGGCTTGTATGAAATGTTATCGGAAAATAAAACAGCAATAGGGCTTTCTACTTTGTGAAACAAATCCACCTCAAAAGTGTAAAACGAATTCACAAAGATTTAACTAGGTATAGTAATTTATCTGCTAACGAAATTTTTTCACTATGCTTTACTCTAAGGAACTGTGATAACATACACAAATAACACAAACACAGTCATACAAGTATCCTATTTAACTAATTTAATAGATATATGGTATCTAAAGCATCTATACACATATTTTTTTTGACAACCCTATTTCCATAGAAAATTCGAAAAAACTTAGAATCGTTATATCTCTGAAGTCCTGCATTATAAAAATTCAATTCTTTCAGAATAGGAAGTTACAGGACTGAAGTATTTTTTGCTGGTAAAAAAAAATGCGACCGTCCCATAGGAAATTTTATATAATTTTTTTTCTGAAAATTATAAAATATTTTTTATCTCAATTTCTGGAGTACATAAAGACTTGTTATTAATAAAAATAATTATGTTTATATTCTTAAATTTATTGCTAATTTTAAATAAAGTAAGTGTTGGTTATTTTGTGAATTATCTGCAAAAATGTTTTTGACAAAGTTCATTGACCTTTCAATAAATGCGTTATAGTTTCAAAATTATAAAATATATTTAAAGTCGTGTTTCATATTTAGGTGTATTACAGTTATATGTATACTATTCAGCGATTAAAGAAGGGTGTCCTCAATTGAAGGAAAATAATATACTGTGCGTGCCAAAGGCAAAAAACGGAACCCTGTAGCATCGTTTTTTTACTTTCATTGTTTAACAATTTTTGTTTTCAGCGCCCTCTCGTTCACTGTAGTTCGAACTACAATTGGGTGTTGAGCGCGATCGAAATGCCGGGCTGTTTGGTACACCTAGGTGGCACTAGGTGGCGTATGTTTTGAAGGATATTTCTGTTGACATTCGGACACTTAGAAACAGTGAGACATTATCATATGTGTATCATACGATTCTCATTACATCTTAAATTGATCGCAAATAGGCAAGGAGAATGGAAGTTGTACGTCTTGTTCGCACATCCAGAAATGGGGAAGGGGTTCCTTCGAGAAGATTCGATTAGAAGTCTATAAAGATGGGTGTGTGTGGCAGATTTTTTCATTTCTTAAATCTTCTCTCATGAACTCTGAGGAAGCTTTGCTTACTGTGAATATTGATATCTTTGTTGGTAGTGTTTGTGAGTGTTCAAGTCCCACTGTCTGTGGTAAGTTAACCTCAAAAAGGTTTTTCCTTATTATCTTTATGTATGTAGAATATGTCCTCAGGCTATTTAATTTTGTTTATAGGGTCGATAGATTACCGCTGAAAACTACCTACATTGTACCCGTCTTGTGGTTCGTGATTTGTTGCTGAGGAGGATTGAAGATTGGCAGCTCACAGCTCACTCCTCAAGACCCATCTGCCCTACCTTGAGGGAAGTTCACATAATCTTTAAATTGAAATTAATTAATACTTTTACTTAGCACCTACAAGTGGATCACTGGTGGACGTCTCCTCAAGCTACCTTGAGCTGGAGAGAGTCTACGGCTGACTACCTCGAGTCAGAAAGGTGACCAGAGGGTGGCTATCCTGTGCTGTCCAGTCTACAGGCTTATTGTGTAAAAGAAGAAGACTGTATAATTTTTATTTTTTATTTTAAAACTACCTTGTAAGTTTCTTTATAACTTTATATTTTTTATTTATCAATTGTAAAGTAACTTGAACAAAATAAAAGTTTGTATGTGTCGTAAGTTGTTTCACTGAAGTCTCCCGTGGACCCTCTGCACCCTCACTTTAAATTTTATCAAAATTCTTACGGCGCCCTGAGGTCTCATATTTATCCTGAGTCGAAACCGGTGAGTTTCCACCTGACAAGTTCAGGGGTTACAACCCTTATAGATTCGTCATGTCTGTCTGTCTGTCCATCCGTATGTCATAGCCACTTATTTCCGAAACTATAAGAACTACAATGTTGAAACTTGGTAAGTACTGTAAGTAGATTTCTAAGTAGTATAGATTTCTGTAAGTAGTATTCTGTGAACCGCATTAAGATTTTCACAACAAAAATAGAAAAAAAACAATAAATTTTAGGGGTTAATACTTAGAACTAAAACTCAAAAAATTTTTTTTCATCAAAACCATATGTGTAGGGTTCTATAAGTAGGTCTTCTAAAATGATATTGAGGTTTCTAATATATTTTTTTTCTAAACTAAACAGTTTGCGCGAGAGACAATTCCAAAGTGGTAAAATGTGTCCCCCCTCCCCGTAACTTCTAAAATAAGAGAATGATAAAACTAAAAACATATATGATGAACTTCCATATAAACTTCCACCGAAAATTGGTTTGAACGGAATCTAGTAAGTAGTTTTTTTTAATACGTCATAAATCGTAAACTGCAATTTGCCTTTCATTCAATCAACACAAATATAAAAATAAAATAAAAAATTACATTATGTTACTTGCTACTGCGGAACCCTTCATGGGCGAGTCCGACTCGCACTTGGCCTCTTTTTTTATCTTTTGCAGCGCGATGTTATATCTAGACATATATACCAAATCAATTTCTATTCCAGAATCCAATACGTAGCCATAATAGTGTCTAATTTTAGCTCAATTTGAGAAATACACCCGCGATTCCTATCTATATTTGTGTTTTTTTTTTTTTTAAGAGAATTCCCGCAAGGAATAAACATCCTGCGTTGCGGGGGACTTTACAGACATACATGAAACGGACACAATTAACACCCAAACTCAGAACAACAATTTGTGGATCACACAAAGTGTTGTCCCGTGTAGGATTTGAATCCACAACACTTGGCGAATTGGCAAGCGGCGTGGCGATCGCCTAAACCACTAGGCCAACCGTGCAGTCATGTACGTATATGTATTAGAGATGTGCCGACTAGTCGACGACTAGTCGGTAAAGCCGACTATCCGGCAACAATCGTAGTCGACGACTAGTCGGCGAATAGTCGGCAAAAAGCGCCGACTATTCGGCTTATTACTTTGTATGTATTTCTCAATAATATATTTGTCAATTTTTATTTTATAATCAGTTTTAGACATTACGAAATGTAAAACAAAGCAATCTTTCTTTTGGTAACCAGATTCTAAAATTACTTGCTGATATAAAACATATCTGACATTTATTAAAAACAATGTTTGCTTGTAGTGTTTGCACTTTTTTCCTTTCCACCTCGAGAAATAATCATTGACATTGATTACACATAACAGCATTAGGGTCCAATGCGACGGCGTGGCCTCCGATTTTCTAGAGGTAAACGCTGGCGTACCTCAGGGCTCCGTCCTGTCGCCCACACTGTTTCTTCTTTAGCCGGACAACTTGCAGTCAAGCTGGTAGAAGTTGAGGAAAAACGACAGGAGCTTGTCTCTGAGTTCAACCATGTTCTGGGCGCCATTTCTCAATGGGGCTTTCAGAATCTGGTCGAGTTCAATGCCAAGATTAACAGGTGTTCGTGTTATCTGCCAAAAAGTCTCCATTCCTTCTACTTCCATTTTTCAGAACACTCAAATGCAATTACAAGGTAAGCTCGACATCTTTGGCATGGATTTCTGCAGAGATCTTAACCCGCACGAATACGTTGAGAGTGTCACCAAAGCAGCCTCGCGGAAGCTAGGTGTTTTAAGCAAAGTGACACAGTTCTTCTCGCCCGAGCATCCGTGTCTTCTTTCCAAGACCCAGGTTCACTCGTGTGTGTCGAACCCATTCTGCCGAGCTTCGAAGCTTAGATCCTCCCTATCTAATCTCCTCCCTATCTACCGACTGTGTTACCTACCGATTCACTCAGAGACTCACCGTGCACGGTTGCTTCGGAGAGTATCTAAACAGAATCGGACGTGAGGCTACGGCACAATGCCATCACTGAGGGTCCGACCGGAACTCCGCCCAGCACACGCTGGAGGACTGCCCTGCGTGGGAGTCCGAGTGTCGACTCCTGGTCGGACAGATCGGACGAAACCTGTCACCACCAGCATTGATCGCGGCAATGCTGGCGAGTAGTGAGGGATGGGAGGCCGTGGTCTCCTTCTGTGCAGACGTAATGCTTTAGAAGTAGTCCGCAGAGCGGGATCGGGAAATGGCCGTCCCCGCTCGCAGGAGGCAACGAAGGGACTGCTACCTCCCCAATCGACGCTAAAGGGTCGTTGTGGCCACATCTAGGAAATATAGCACCCATGGCAGTCCTCTATCGCCATTATCATGGAGAGTGTTCTGAAGAGCTCTTCCAACTGGTCCTCTCCTCTACAGGACAACACGGGCCGGCCTCGGAAGTCACCGCTTCAGAGTGGTAGACATATGTTCTCGCACTCATCGCTTCGGTTCTTCCTTCCTGTGCCGAGCGGTCAAAACCTGGAACTCAGTACCACCGCACGTGTTTCCTTCCCACTATGATACCGGGTCCTTTCAGCGGTTCGTGAAAGAGCATCTCACCAGACCGCCATAGTGTGGGTCACCATGCTGCATTGTCCTTATTACCTACCTACTACCTACATTGAGTGTCTACAACCTACTACCTACGTGTCTTCTTTATAAGACCCAGGTTCGCTCGTTCGTGGAGGACTGTTCTCATCTTTGTAATGGATCCACGCAGAATTTGCTTGATGCTCTTGATTGGTTGCAGCGGCCAGCAGTCCGCATAATCAACAGTCCCGATGCCACCGAGTCCCTTGAGTCTTTGCACTTGCGGGGAGATATCGCCTCAGTGACAGTCCTATACCGTGTTTACCATGGACAGTGTTCTGAAGAGCTCTTCCAACTAATCCCACTTTCTCCCATCTTCTACAGGACAGCACGTACTGGCATTGGAAGTCACCGCTTCAGAGTCGTAGAAATACGCTCTGGAACTAAACGGTTCCGTTCTGCCAGCGCACGTGTTTCCCTTCCACTATGATCCCGGGTCCTTTAGGCGGCGTGTGAAAATGCATCTCACTAGGCCTCTCTCATCACGCTATACTGCATTGTCTGTGTTCGCAGTGAGTATGGTGTTGGATTGTTGGATTCTACTCAAGCTTTCATCAGGCTCAGCAGAATCACTTTGGCAGGCTATCAAATAAAAATAAAAAAAACAAAAAACATTGTCCCCATGTTTAAAAAAACATGGCACAAGTAATTTTCTTTTAACTCTTCATTTCAATCAACAATAATAATAATATCTTTACACAAAAATACTTTTTACACTAAAACACCGTTCCGACTCCGACAATCACATAAGCATAAATGAAGAAACAAGGTTCGCAGGCGGCGTTTGCGACTGGGGCGCGAATCAGCTGTAAACGAAGAGTTACGGAAATGTCAGAGACCACGATCGGTTTGGCCGATTAGTCGGCCGACTAGTCGGCCTTTTTAGGACCGACTAATCGGTTAGTCGGCTAGTCGGCCAAAGTACTGATCGGCCCATCACTAATATGTATATATTGTTTATGTAACATAATTCTTAAAAATAAGAGAATAAATTATTCCAATTTAACGATGCTTCA
Organism: Diaphora mendica; assembly: GCA_949125395.1. Taxonomy (NCBI): domain Eukaryota; kingdom Metazoa; phylum Arthropoda; class Insecta; order Lepidoptera; family Erebidae; genus Diaphora; species Diaphora mendica. Next base: position 72,659 of record OX421325.1, read on the forward strand.
AATATTATATTGATGATCGTTCATTTGTAATCGTTATCGATTTTTTTCACTATGGCATAGACACCCAAGCACTAAACGTCAACTGTCAAAATCCCCTTCTTAAATCAGACAAACTGTAAATAGTAGTATTATTATGTGTGCTAGGTACCTAAAATCTGTTTGAAGTCGGTGACTTTAGTGTTGCAGGTGTCCATGGGCGGCGGTACTCGGTTACCATCAGGCCATACGTCTGCTCGTTTGCCCCCTATTCCATAAAAAAAAAATACGTGTGGCACTCGGAGACTGCCGCGGTAAAGCTATTGCATAGCATTTTTTATCAACTTAAGCAATTATACTTTATTTTTATTTTGCCAGTTTCTCATTAAAAAAAAGTATTTTAATAATAGAGGGCGTTAGTGTACCTCGTACCTCGTAGTTGCGAAACAGCTTAACCGATGGCGCTGACCGGTTTTTATTTATGCAGTTTTTTTTTCTTTGAACATGAATTCTTACGGGACGCACATGCGGTGAGTGTGGCATTATAAAGATACTAGCTGACCCACGCAACGTCGTTTGCGTCTCCTATTGCCCGTAGCGTACCTAATAGTTTCCCCCCGTTTTTAAAACATTCTTCATTGGTACTCCGCTCCTATTGGTCATAGCGTGATGATATAGATAAACTCGCTAAACTTCCTCGATAAACGGGCTATCTAAAACACTGAAAGAATTTTTTCAAATTGGACCAGTAAGTAGTTCCTGAGATTAGCGCGTTCAAACAAACAAAAACTCTTCAGCTTTATATATTAGTATAGATGACCCACGCAACGTCGTTTGCGTCTCTTATTGCTCGTAGCGTAATAATTTCCCCCCGTTTTTGAAACATTCTTCATTGGTACTCCGCTCCTGTTGGTCATAGCGTGATGATATAGATAAACTCGCTAAACTTCCTCGATAAACGGGCTATCTAACACTGAAAGAACTTTTTCAAATAAGACCAGTAGTTCCTGAGATTAGCGCGTTCAAACAAACAAAAACTCTTCAGCTTTATATATTAGTATAGATGACCCACGCAACGTCGTTTGCGTCTCCTATTGCCCGTAGCGTAATAATTTTCCCCCGTTTTTGAAACAGTCTTCATTGGTACTCCGCTCCTATTGGTCATAGCGTGATGATATAGATAAACTCGATAAACTTCCTCGATAAACGGGCTATCTAACACTGAAAGAACTTTTTCAAATTGGACCAGTAGTTCCTGAGATTAGCGCGTTCAAACAAACAAAAACTCTTCAGCTTTATATATTTGTATAGATGTATTTATTATACTCTTCTAAGATCTAATACTCATAATCAACAACACATTTATTTGGATAAAGACTAATATTAGGTATTATGTTGATAAAAACTCTTTGGCAAATAACTTAATAATAGGTACCAACTCTTAGCATCTTATACTCGTGATAACTTCTAAACGAAATGTCCGAATGGGATGAAACAAAAAGTAATTTACTTCTACATAAATACCCTTGATAACATAGTGTTTTATTTAGATAAGGATTAATATTACGATAAACATTTAACGTAGTTTCTTTCTTCAGACGATTTAATAATTTTTTTGAACACATAAGCGGTTATTGTGACTAAACCATGATAGTTAGATATATGCTCTCGCGGACTTTTTTGTAGATCTTAATGGGACCTACAAACCCGTAATACATTATTTTGTTCTATTGTCAATACTTTTTGCAGCGCACGCAAAAATAGGTTTTTTATTTCACACCTTGGGTTACAAAATAGCAATTTTCCTGAGATTAGCGCGTTCAAACAAACAAAAACTCTTCAGCTTTATATATTAGTATAGATGACCCACGCAACGTCGTTTGCGTCTCCTATTGCCCGTAGCGTAATAATTTTCCCCCGTTTTTGAAACAGTCTTCATTGGTACTCCGCTCCTATTGGTCATAGCGTGATGATATAGATAAACTCGATAAACTTCCTCGATAAACGGGCTATCTAACACTGAAAGAACTTTTTCAAATTGGACCAGTAGTTCCTGAGATTAGCGCGTTCAAACAAACAAAAACTCTTCAGCTTTATATATTTGTATAGATGTATTTATTATACTCTTCTAAGATCTAATACTCATAATCAACAACACATTTATTTGGATAAAGACTAATATTAGGTATTATGTTGATAAAAACTCTTTGGCAAATAACTTAATAATAGGTATCAACTCTTAGCATCTTATACTCGTGATAACTTCTAAACGAAATGTCCGAATGGGATGAAACAAAAAGTAATTTACTTCTACATAAATACCCTTGATAACATAGTGTTTTATTTAGATAAGGATTAATATTACGATAAACATTTAACGTAGTTTCTTTCTTCAGACGATTTAATAATTTTTTTGAACACATAAGCGGTTATTGTGACTAAACCATGATAGTTAGATATATGCTCTCGCGGACTTTTTTGTAGATCTTAATGGGACCTACAAACCCGTAATACATTATTTTGTTCTATTGTCAATACTTTTTGCAGCGCACGCAAAAATAGGTTTTTTATTTCACACCTTGGGTTACAAAATAGCAATTTTCTTACGGATCTCTATTTTTTATGAAAATAAAATATAGCCTATAGCCTTCCTCGATAGATGGACTATCCAACACTGAAAGAATTTTTCAAATCGGACCAGTAGATCCTGAGATTAGCGCGTTCAAACAAACAAACAAACAAACTCTGCAGCTTTATAATATTATAGTATAGATGAGAGATGCCTATACACCTATATACTTTCTCACAAACAGCTGCTTAAGCCGGACATACTTCGTGCGTGACAGAGACACAGATTTCGGAGCAGCTCGTCAACGAATCTGTCTGTCTCTGATTGAGACTGAGACTGTCTGACAGAGACAGACTGATTAGTCGTTCGGGGAGCAGCTCGTCTCGATCCGTGTGAGCTTCGGGTGTCAGGTTTTATTTTCGTTACGCTACGGAGTTCTTGATTCGGTCGCCGCGCTCAAAAGCCTCAAAGCCCGCGATAAAAGCTATGCTATAGCTTAAAAAACCTTAAAATGTCTACAAAAAATTCTACCATGGTGTTTAGGTAGGTATTTAACCTACGAGCTACGGATAGGCCTCCTTTCTAACCGTTTTTATGTTTTATAATTTACTAGCTGTTGCCCGCGGCTCCGCCCGCGTGTATGTCGATAAATAGTAAATAAATAAATATTTCGGACATCTAACACACAACGCAATCTAGTCCCAAGCTAAGCAGAGCTTGTGTTATGGGTACTAGACAACTGATACAAATACATTTAGACTTTTTTGTTGTTGTAAATACATACATATTATACATAGAAAACACCCAAACTCCGAAACAAATATTTGTAGATCATACAAACATTTGGCCCGACCCGGGAATCGAACCCAAGACCTCATGATCAGCAGTCGCACACGCCGACCTCGAGACCAACGAGGCAGTTTGAAGAACCGCTCGACCGATTTTGTGCAAACTTCACATAAACCATCTACTAAATAGTCCGTACAAAGCCTAAACATTTGGTTTGTATAGGTGAGCCCGTTCTTGAGTTATAAAATTACAACGAAAAGTGGCATTGATTTTTATATATATTGATTGATTTGTCAGTTATACTTTCAAAGTAATTTTGACTAACGTTATGTTAATCATTATCCAAATAAATACGTTACATAATGTTGTACACTTTTAATACTTTTAGACTAAAATTGCCTTTTAAAGAATATCTTAGACCGTCAATTTGTATCATTTAGTTAGTCCTCTTCTGACCAACAAACTGTCCGCGCTGGTGCAGTCAAACGACGATGCAGCGATGGTACAGACCTCCGTACGGATACGGATCCGCTCGACTGACGGACCTTGTATGGCGTGCTTAGTAATTACACATGCGTACGGTCGGTCAAACACTGTCCAATTTATGAATTTTCATACAAATGACAAGCACGACCGACGACGCGTCGACTGTCGCAATGGTCGGTGGAATACTAATAACCGGCCTTAGAAGATATCAGAGGATCAAAAAGCAGGGGCAAAGCAGTCGACGCCGCCAGGTTCAACCGTGCGCGTGCGAACCCGGGACGGGTCACTCTAGTTCTATATAAATTCACGATTGTTATGATTCTGTTAGATAATTTAAATCAAAAATACCTTTATTACTGATTGCAACACACAGACAATAATACTTTTTGGCTTTTCAACGATACGACCGATCAAAAATTTGACTGAAGAGTGTGGGTCGTCACGACGCTCGTTACTCATCGCGATCGTACGGCACCGGCACTCGTTCATCGCAAGTACTTGGCCGCCCAATCGACGCGGGCCGCACCACTACCCACCGCCGTCGCTTCTGGAATAGGTAGGTCGAGTTACAAGCCGAATTTTGACATTCGTCAAATATCAAACCGAAAGAACATAGATTACCTCGATGCGCTCGAAGAGGTAGCGGTCGGAAAAGCGAAGTGTCTATGCGCGCACCCGTGACGTATCGAGCTGCGCTCAAATACGCGGCGGCCGCCCCGCCCGGCGGCGCGAGCAGCGGCGCGGGCTGCAGCGCCGCCAGCGCCAGCACGCTCCGCCCGCGCGCCAAACCGACCCCGCCCCCGCCCCCGCCCCCGCCCGCCTCGTGCACCACCTCGCCTCTGTGCACAGTGTCAGTCTATGCTAGAGAGTCTGAAGCGGATCACAGTGACTACGCTCTAAAAACTACTAGGTATGTTTCATTTGACAGAATTTATTATTTACATGTCTTACCGGATTACGGATCCGGATACCACCGAATACCACCGAATACGCGTGTTCTATGAAGCGCGTTTGAACGCCAAAAACTCTGCCCTGGTTACGCCTAGAGTCGGATCTATGAAAATACTAGACGTTAACCTGGATGATTGCATTAAAAAGTATTGTTAAGTCGCCACTCACCCCAGAATATCAGCGAACCTGTCGCGGAGTGGAGGCGGCGGAAGAGCAGCGTGTAATGAAAGTGCAGGGACGGGCGACCTGGCCTTCTCTGGAACGTTCTCTACCTCTGCGCGGGTGGAACTTCTGCACATACATTTATGTTATTTAATGTTAATTTGAACAAATACCTATGAAGCAACCAAAGCAATGTTATGTATAATAGAGGAATATGCAACGTGGGGAAGACTAAAATAGATTAGTAAGAGAGAATCGCTAATTAAGGAAGTACATATATTTATACTTTGTATCAATTCAACAAATCGCACGTCCAGGTAGGTATGATATAGTGTTTATGGGCCTTTAATTTGAATACCTACCCAGGTACTTACCTTCGCGCCCGAGAGGCGGGTGGTGGTAAAACGAGAGCAGCGCCTACAGCAAAGTATGGAAATCTGAAATCAATTAATGCTTACTATTAGAAATTGTACTCTACACCCAGACCCTTTCGCAACTCGTCTGGCCATCGTGGTATAAACGTCAAAAACTACTTTCTAAGGATACGATGCACACCAGTGGACTGTTGGGTATTGAAAGGCTATTTATGTGTGATGTGGTTTTACATACATGTAATAAAACGTGTACACATTTATTCACATTAAATTACACGTACCGTAGTGCCTGCGGTGCAGTGGGTCGATCGCGCGGTGGATAACGCAGTAATGCAGCAAGCAACGCCAAAGCAGGTGGTGAAGCTGAAGGCACCACGCGCGCCAGCGGCACTCCTGCGCTGGAAGGGAAACGGAATCGCAACCCTTCAGCTAGAGCATATCCCTCGGGCCAATCCTCGCGATCAGGCGTACCAAGGGTAGCACAAATCTTGTGCAGTTGGTCAATTTCGGAATTGCCAGGGAACAATGGCCGACCCGTATATAACTCTGCCATAATGCAACCGAGTGCCCACAAATCTATGGGAGCACCGTATCGCGTGTCGTGAAGCAATACCTCGGGAGCGCGATACCAACGCGTGGACACATAGTCGGTGTATGGCGGTCGGGAGCGCACTTCTCGCGCCAATCCCAAATCGGCAATCTTCACTAATTCCGCACCCGCACACAACAAATTTTCAGGTTTTAGATCCCGGTGAAAAAAACCATGACGGTGCATATGAGCTAGCCCTTGAAGTACCTGATATATTATATTTCTCAATACGGGTTCGGGGAAGGGTCGTTCGGCGTCGCGTATCAGCTGATAAAGATTGCCACGCATGTACTCGAACACAAAGTATAAAGTATCGTTTTCTCTTATTACTTCACGTAATTTAACAATATTTGCGTGATTAAGTTTTTTTAGGGACTTGACCTCACGTAAATTCATAGCTTCATCCCACGAGTAATATTTGCGCTTCATACGCTTTATGGCCACCTTCTCGCCTGTGTCGCGACGTTGCGCCAACACCACGGAACCATACGTCCCGTCGCCGAGCTGCTGGAGCACCACATACCGATTCATAGTTTAGCTGTTCTGGGTTTAACCAGTCAACACTGACATTATGACACTTGTCCCACTTTTACACCGTATAATTTTATACCTAATATTAAATCCAACGTTGAAATTAGATTTTATTCAAAACATACTTCCAAAGTCTTCTGATAATATTTACTTAGGCAATAATATCGTAATATTAAGGCTTGTGCAAGAAATACGAACATCTATTTGTGTATAACAAAACTACTAAGTTTACATTGTAGGTATATTAAGAGTCCTCCTTCAACTTTGAGGAAACTTAAACGTAATAATTGGTTTTCTAGTAAATCACCATTGAAATTCATCTAATATCGGACCCTCATTAAAAGCTTATTAATTAAATTAACTAGATATTTATGTAGACACAGTTCTAATAAATAAACATGTTAAATCTAGAATTGGTTGCTATGGTAACTCTTTTACTACATTCTGCTACATTATACCGCGCCCATGCCATCGCTCCTTTACCACAAAACAAACGGACTTATGAAAAACAAATTTTAGTAAGAAAACAGATCCTGCTACTGCTAACGAAGATTCTGATTAGATTTTTCGTTTGGAAGAATTTATTTTTAACCGACTTCAAAAAAGGAGGTTCTCAATTCGACTGTTTTTTTGTGTTTCTTACCTCATTACTTTCGACTGGGTGAACCGATTTTGATGATTCTTTTTTATTTGAAAGCTGGTGCTTCCCATGTGGTCCCATTTCAATTTGGTCTATTTCTGACATGTCATCCATGAGTCCAAAACCATATAAGTATTAATTTGCATTAAGTAGGTATGTGTGCGACAAATTGACGAATAACTCAATATCACGTCAACTAATTTCAACAGATTTGCTATTTTATTTAAAAGCTGGTGCTTCCCGTGTGGGCCCATTTCGATTTGTTCGTTCTTGAAGTCGGTTTTTTGTTAAAATTTTGGATTATTAGGTACAGTTATATTATACCTACCTATACGAGAACCTCTGAAAGTCATAAACTGCGGCAGTATTGTGCGAATTATATTAAATATGGATTTATCGAAAACCCTACAAATCCATCATCGCCATTGTGCCTTAATTGTAAAAAAAAACATTTTCAAATGAAGCGATGAAGCGTTCGAGGCTTCAATCAAGATCATTTTAATACAATACACCCGGCAAAGATAGACATAGATGTGACCTATTTTGAAGACATGAAAAAGAAGTACGAAATTCAGCCAACTATATCAAAACTTTTTTAATCAGCTGCTACATACCTAAGCAAGACGATGAAGGACTTCGAGCTTCGTACAATATCTCATTGTTGATTGCTAAAACAGAGAAAACCACACACTATTGGGGAAGATTTAATTTTACCAGCAGTTAAAGAAGTAATAACCACTGCTGTGCTCCATAAATTAGCTGCAGATATTATCAGAAAAAATCTCAAAGGATAATATATCTAATGAGCTATTATAGTTCTATGCAAAGACCAATTGATGAGATGGCTAAAAATATTAAAGAATCATTGTGCAATTATCAGTAGATTTGTCAATTTTCAATTCAGCTGGATGAGTCCACTTTACCCACCAATGAAGCATTGTTATTGTCATACGTGAGGTTTATTAAGGATGAGAAAATATGTCAAGAACTATTGTTTGCTACAAATTTGGAAACGGATACGAAAATGAGAAACTATATATATTTAATACTCTGGAAAAGTTTTGTGCCAAAAAGGGGATTCCTTTCAATAATATTTTGGCAGTTGCTACGGATGGTGCACCGGCTATACTGACAGGGCATGCCCTTACAAAGACTTCATAACGTACTTAAAACATAAAGTTCCTGACGTGCTTGCTGTGCATTGCGTAATTCAAATTAAACAAAGACCCAGAATTGCGCGACAACCTCATCTCATTAAAGAACGATGTTGCGTAGGCACTTGACAGACCTGTATAAATTGTTTAAATTTCGGTCACGGTGGAAACAGTCCGCGTGCTAGTTCCCACAAGTGGCCACAAGTATTAATAATGAGGAGCTCTTTATAATACTATCATGCTCATTTGAAATTATAGGCGTCCGTAGATTTACAAAGAAAGAAAATGGTCACATCAAACGATTTCAAACTGGGAGTCACATTCTTATCAACAACATTACCTGACTATGTGTATTTGGACCTGATTAGGTTTCGAGTGTACCAATACAATGCGCCTTTGCTCCAATGTTTCAAATGTTCTAAATTTAATCATGGCGCAAAAATGTGTAACTCTACGCAAAAAATGTTCAATCTGCTCAGCTCAGAGGAGCACCACTTTAACGAATGCACTTCTAATAAAGTTGCCAAATGTTTCTCGGGTGTCCCATTAAAAGCAGAAAATAAAAATATAAAAACAAAATGACATAGGTACGCTAATGTGGTCTTAAGCACCAAGAGTAGTCCAACTGTAAAAAATTACGAAACTGGCTTCCCTATTTTATCCACCCCTAAATCTAACTATAAGTCCATGCCATCAATGAAGACACAGGGCGTTTCTACGTCTTCTACTGTCCCTACCCCGATCACAACTGCTTCTGAAAACAAAGTACAGAATATGTCTAATGAAAAACTATATTAGTTTGGTTGTGGCATGAATACTGGCAAGTACACAAAAGGGAAAATGGTACGCGATGATAGGGGGAATCCCGCCCGCCAAACCTTGAAACTCCTACAAGAATGAAAACATAGACAGCAGAAAGTTTGCTTTAGTTCAACTTCCTTGAGAAAGTTTATTACCATTGAGAACAGACCAAAGTTTGGCCATTGCCACATTCCCATTCACCTGAACCGAATCAAATTAATTCAGAGTTACGCGTAATCACTTCACACGCGTTACTCGGAATTAAGTTGAGTCTGAAGTGAACTGTGAAATGTTGTAGAAAAAAATTTGTAAGCTTGAAAGCAAAACTCTCCATCAAATATCAACGACTGGCTTAAAAGGGCTAGAACCCAGAGCCGTAAAATCAAGTTATGAAAAAAAAAACATTTCACTGTCAAAGTGTCAAAATAATTGCACTGTGAATTTGTCACCAAAACGAGCCAAAAATAAATTTTAGATTCATTGTTGTTTTCGAGACGTTAAGTTACACAAAAAGGATGTGAATCTTTGGCCTAGTATACGAACTAATAGATATGTGCTTTGAGACATGAGTGCCGTGTTAACGAGATGCAGAGTGAGCTCGGAGCAACTGGATCTATTGTTGTCGTTTATGGAAGATCATCCCGACTTCGCGTCAGGCAAACAGTCGATTTACTCACGTTTCAGTTCGAGCAAGTTGTGGCGCTTGCTGGCAGAGCGCCTGAACGCAGCGGCCTCTGATAGCGGCGGGGCGCTCAAGACGCCTGACAAGTGGTGTAAGGTCAGTACTGGACCGCTCTCTTGTTCGTCTCCCACATCCTGTCCAACTGACAGTCGAACATCTGTTTAAGTTTCATTCTTAAGGAGAATTAACATGCATACATATTTATACAGAGTTCACTTAATCAAAGAGTATTAGGAAAAATGATATTGGAATAGTGTTGGACCAAGCACACCTATGACACGGCTGTATCAGGGCTTGGACTCTCTGTCAACACCCATCCATTGTCCATTCATATGCATTGAAATGCTTGAGCTATTGCTTACAGTGCAAAGCATCTATTTAAGCAATATTCCTTTCCTACTCAGAGGTGCTCTTGGTTCCCACTACCTTCCTTTTATTGTCATAAACTGCCTGTTTGATGCTTCTGTTTACTTTTTGAAGCTGTAGAACTTATTGTAATTTTGGTTCTATTCTTTTGATGTTGTGCTATTTCTTTCCTTTTCACTGCCTATATATAACATTGTATGTATGGCCATACCTTTTATTTGCACTTACTAATTGAGGGTAGTGCAAATCTTAAATATGGGTTCGAAGATATATATCAAACTGGTTTGGTTGATATATATCAATGCTAGCTGAAATTAGATTGGATATCGGATCCTTCTCATGATGATAGCGGATGATATGATTAAAAATGTCGTTTATGTCCTATAATCCAGTCCAGACTCAGAATCGATAGATGACCTATCTTTATTTTCCTTGCAGTCAAACTAAGCACTACGAGTATTATGAATACTGCATTTTTTGATGATTTTATTAATTATTTAATAATATTTATCAGTTTATTACAGTCAAACTATGCACTACGAGTATTGTGAATACTGCATTTTTTGATGATTTTATTAATTATTTGATAATATTTAACAGTTTATTACGAAAGACTTATGATATTATAAAGTTATTATTATTATTTGTAATATTTTAAAACATTAACATCATATTCGTTTTTTTTTTGATAATTTCAGTGTGTTTATGTAACACATACGCAAATAGTATTCATAAATAATACAATAAAATGAATATGGATTACAAAATTGATATATATCAAATTTGATATATATCGGATATATATCATAAATATCTGATATTTTGATATTTATTATAAATATCGGATATTTTCGAACCCTGGTGCAAATAAATTAAATTAAAAAGCTTTTTAAAAACAAGCTTTTACTGGAATGCCTCGAGACAAATCAAACGAGTCCAAACTCTATGATGTTCGTGACATTCTTTACAGATTTCCTATGACCACCTTCCAGCTCCAGCATCAGATCAGCTCCATGCCATTATAATATTGTAATGTCACATTGTTTACATATGCCTGCAAAATTTCATCAAAATACAATTACTTCAGTTGATAGAAAACTTTCAGTTATTGATGCAGAAGTAGTCAACTTACTAATATACACACAAACAAAGTAATAATATAGTACATGCACTAGCAAAGAACTGTTCACATAAGCCACCTAAAATATGTGGATAATGAAATTATCCACATAATAATAATTATTTTCACAGGAATTAACACGGTCACACCTTGGATCGCCGAGGTCGCTTCAAAAAGTCATTGGCAACACAATGGGTCAGCTAGCCTGGAGGAACTGGGTTGGCATATATAATGCTGACCCAATACGCAAAATAGGCCAACGAAGTCGTTGAGTTGCGGAAACCCAGCCCATGAGTTCAAGTATCAAGTGATCGCGTTAATTCCCGTGAAAATTATAATAATATCATCAAACGCGAAAATTTAAAAGTTAGTATTATCCACATATTTAATGTGGCTTTGTTTGTTTCCAATTTATGAAATCTGAAAGTACCTATAGGAAAATGTGAAAATAAATAATAATAGATAAAACAATTTAATTTCACCACCAACACATTTAGTTCTCGATTCATGTACTTGATTTTCAGTTGATATAATAACATTCATCAACAACCTATAATATCCCATCTCTCGGGCTCGGGTCTCCTCTCAGGAGAGGCATTAGCAAAGAACTGTTCACTTATCCTATCTAAAATATGTGGATAATGTATTTTCTTGTCCAACATGCTTACCATCAACTCTGTAGGTTTGTTTGTTTCCCATTTTTTTTTTTATGGAATAGGCGGGCAAACGAGCAGTCGTATCGCCTGATGGTAAGCGATTACCGCCGCCCATGGACACTTGCAACACCAGAAGCGTCACAAGTGCGTTGCTGGCCTTTTGGGGATGGGAGGGATTGGGGTATGGGCCTCCCGTATCCTCACTCACTCGGTGAAACACAGAGCAAGCACTATTTCACACCGGTTTTCTGTGAGGTTGTGGTATAAGCCGAAGCGTGGCTCTCCCACGAAATGTGAAAGTAGTAAAAGTAAGTTGTAACAGTCCACTACTGACATAGGCCTCTCCTTCTAAAGGAGGTTTCGCCTACCAGTACCACGCTGGCCAGGTTGGTATGAGGTTTGTTTCAAGTTTTTCTTCTTTTGCAATGATGTTGCCTGCACAGTTTGTTCCCTTAGTCGCCTCTTACAACACTCATGCACCCATGGGATAGTATTTTTTTTATTTTTTTTTACCTCTAACACACTACGCCATCTAGTCCCAAACTAAGCAAAGCTTGTATTATGGGTACTAGACAACTGATATAAATATATATATATATACTTTTTTTTCGTCAATTTATACATAGAAAACACCCGAACTCCGAAACAAACATTTGCAGATCATTCAAACATTTAGTCTGACCCGGGAATGAAACCCGAGACCTCAAGCACAGCAGTCGCATACGCTAACACTGCGCTACCAAGGCAGTATTGTATACTTGGTATATTATTAAGATATATTTTATATTGCCTCGGAGAGCACGTTAAGCCATCTGTCCCGGTTGTCATGAACGTCTATGGCAATCGTTATTCAGAAGTCAGTGCTCTCAAATATACTGACAACTAGTTCAACCTTCGAATTCAGTTCACCCTCATTGTTGCGGAGGTCCGATGCCAGTCGCTCCGTGGAAAAACTGATATTCTGGTAAAACTCGTTGATCTAGTAGCCGACCCCAAATGTTGGGAATAATGAAGGCTAGGAAGAAGAAGACATATAATTATGTCATATTAAGATATTTTAGTGCATGTTGTCTTTATGTCACTACAATGAACCTACCAAAATTTTAATTGCATTTTTACTGAACAATCAAAAATGACTATTTTTTCATCATGGATGTTTTTTTTTACAAGGGCTAGCCCCCCTGCCTGGAGCCAAGGCAAAGGAAGAGTGATAAGCCGATAGAGCTAGAGTAAGAGATAATAGAGATCTAATGAGAGAGAGAAAAACTGAACTGTGACAAAAGCAGCGTGAAGAGACCAATTGCACACCTAACCTTATTTAGTCCTAAGATAACTTCTTGCTACAATTTAGTCAGTGAAAGTCTCGCCAAACTGCACACTAACCTATCAAAGAGTGTAAAGTTTATCAAAACAATAATCGTCGGTCTGCTGCAAAGGAGGTATGCTGACACAATAATTGTTAATATTTTTTATTGTTTGTAGTACTGGGCGGATATAAAATATAAAGCACGGAAAAAGTCAGCCGCCGGTGGGGCTTTAGGAGACCTGTCTAGTGTAGAGGAACGGTTGCAGAACATATTCAATAGCAGCGGACGGGAATGTAAGTGTTATGCGCGTACTTAACGGTATTGCTTAACAAAAAAACATGTTTTAAAATGTTTCACAACAAACAAACGTAACTAGATGTTTCTGATTTTAACTTTATTTGATTTAAATTCATTCACATGAATCGTTTTAAAGAAAGAGTCTCAATAAATTAAATATATATACACACAGAGACTCGTCACGGATACACTTCGAGGTGACCGACGATGATAGTGAACCTAGTGAACCTACAATTGAACTTTTCAGCGACGGGCGGCGGACGACGCGGCAGCCACTCGGACGAAGAGCGCAAGCCCGCCCTGCTGGACGACGACATGTGCTCGGAGGGCTCCGCCGGCCAACCCGCGCCCGGCGACTCGCGCCTCGGCACCGAGGAGCTGCTGGCCGAGGCCGCCATGCGCAGCGCGCTCGCGGCCGAGAAGCAGGCCGAGGCCGTGACGCAGGCCGTGGACCTGCTGCGCGACCTCGTGGCGCTGCTCCGCGAGCGCCGCGAGCCGCAGCACGCGCCGCACGCCGAGCACCTGGCGCCGCTGCACCACCACCGCCTGTAGGCTAGCGGGCGCGGGCCGGCGAGGGCGGCGCCAGCCCCACGCGCGCCCGCACGCTGTCGTACACCTCGTCGGCGCGGAGGCGCGCGCGCGCGGCGCCGTGGCGCAGCACGTCGCGCAGCAGCGTGGGGCGGCGGCGCAGGGCGGCGGCGCGCTCGCGCACGGGGCCCAGCGCCGCGCTCAGCGCCGCCGCCACCACGCGCTTGTACTGGCCCGTGTTGAGCCCGTCCGCCTCCTCCACCGCTTCCTCCGGCAGCTTGTCCGCGGCGAGGCAGTGAAGGGTGATCAGGTTGGACACGCCCGGCCGCCCCTCCCGGTCGAACGTCACCTGCCCGAGTCGCACGTTTAAGCTCCTTCGACCGGCTCGAGAACGGTGCACGGTCCGTCGCCCCTCTAATTATCGATCGGTGTCGCTTTCACCCGTTCGATAAAGAGGCACGGTTTGTAATATTACAGTGAACGACCCTTCTAATACGAAGCCCTCTCGATCTATAAAACGAAGAGTAAATGTCCGTTTTCACTGACATATTACAAACTGTGCGAGGGAGTGAAGTGTGAATCTAAACTGAGTTTATTTCCGTTAAGATGCTGCCCCGTTTTAACTGTTAGGTGATCACGTACGAAAGATACTATAGTGATTTTGAAATATAAAATTGGACAATGATATAATATTTTTTCTATACTGATTCTTCAAAAAGGCCATTGATAAACTGCCACCACAATGGCAAAGCAATATAAGCACCAAACGCGTACGTGAGTACTTTCATTAGTAGATATAAAAAATATATACTACGAAATTGCTGTTTTGTATGAAATGGTACAAATCTATACATCTATACAAATAAATAAAATTGGAGTGTCTGTTTGGACACTTTTTACCAATTGCCACGCCAATAAAACTAAATATTAAGTTAACTACTTACCTGTGGCGTAAAGTCCGTCACAGCTTTTCTTAGCTTCAATAAAATAGTATCATCAGAATCTGTTAGCAGGATACATGATTTTGGGTCTGTGTCAGACTTTGACATCTTCTTGGTGGGGTCTCGAAGACTTAGCAATCTGTCACTGCCATCTTCTACTCGGGAAAACAATTGAAACATTAATTTTATTCAAATTGAAATAACGAGTGTTAAAGGACAGCATAAAAATACGTGTGGCACTCGGGACTGCCGCGGTAAAGCTATTGCATTGCATTTTTTATCAACTTATGCAATTATAATTAATTTTATTTTACCAGTTTCTTATTCAATATTGTTAAAAAAGTATTTAAATAATAGAGGGCGTTAGTGTACCTCGTAGTAGCGAAACAGCTTTAACAGATGGCGCTTCATTGACAGAGACAGACAGATTCGTTGATTAGTTCGGAGCAGCTCGTCTCGATCCGTGCGAGCTTCGAGTGTTGTTTTTTCTTTACGTTACGGAATTTCTACTCAAAGGCCTGAAAGCCCGCGATAAAAGCTATGCAATAGCTTAAAAACGGAAATAATCTATACTATTAAATAAAGAGGTAAAGTTTGTGCGTTTGTGATGGTGTAAGGGATAATCTCTGGATCTACTGAACCGATTTTGAAAATTCTTTTACCAATAGAAGGCTAAGTTATTTGTGAGAATACCTATTTCTTAGCGTTCCATGGATTCACCGTGCGGGTGCCGGGTCCATCGCGTGATAGATGGGGGCAACACATCTATGGATAGGATATATAATAACTCGAAAAGTGGAAAGACTTTTTCGTGGTAGCCGGATTTGCAAAGTCGGAGAAAAAAAGTTTACCGCCCAATAAAGTAGGCACGGGTCAGCTAGTAATAAATAAAGACAGTCACGGACGCCTTTGACCGCCTCCGCCACACCGCATTAAATCTATACTAATATTATAAAGCTAAACAGTTTGTTTGTTTGAACGCGCTAATCTCAGGAACTACTGGTCCGATTTGAAAAATTCTTTTTTTCTTCTTTCTTTTCTTTTAGATAACCCATTTATCGAGGAAGGCTATATATCATCACGCTAAGACCAATAGGAGCGGCGTATCAATGAAGAATGTTACAGAAACGGGGGGAAATTATTACGGTTACGGTACGGAGGTTGCGTGGGTCAGCTAATGTTACATCAAAATCTACTACTAGAATATGGCGCCTCACTATGCCAACAGTCGGTCGGAAGGGCATTAGATGTTTCACACAGAAAGACAAGGCCATAGGTGACAGGTTTCTCCCGTTTTAGTTTTATAAAGTGCAGAGATATTCAGATATAATAATTTACCGGCTAGCAAGGGTCTCGGTGTGGGGAAGGTTCTGCCGAAGCGGTGGTGGAAGGTGCGCACCAGCTGCGACGCGACCTGCAGGTGCTGCAGCTGGTCCACGCCCACGGGCACGTGCGTGCCGCGGTACACCAGCACGTCCGCCGCCTGCACAACGCACAACACACCCGAACCATTTCATCGGACCGACACCCAAGCATTCAAATAGCTTCGTGTAACTCTTTGCGCTGTAGCATGGTGCGGGTGACAGTTGCCTGTATGACGATTCTGGTTGGTTTAATTTAATTTACTACAGTTATTAATTACCTATTTAATATATTGCGAATGTGGTACAGCTGAAATACTAAGTCATAATTTGTAAATCGCGGCAACTTTCAAGAGTGAAACGAACGAAACGAAGAAAGTACCCCGCACCATGCTACAGCGCAAAGCGCAAATACTAAAATTTATTACGAGAAGTTACGGTCTTTACAAATTCAGTTACGAATGAATTCGGCAACGGAATACGACGTTATAAAAAAGGCCAAACTGGAATTGACAGACACGCTGATAGCGAGTGAAAGAGACCTGTAATACGGGATAGAGTAGCAGGCCAAGCGGCACCTCCTTCATTCTAGCCGACTTGTCCTTGTACTGCGGCAGGTGCGCCAGGCGCGCGTGCGTGGCGAGGCAGGCGAGCAGCCAGCACAGCTCCGAGTGCCGCGCCACGGACGACTGCGCGAACAGCACGCTGCGGTCCGGGTCGATGCCGCTCGCCAGCAAACACGCGGTCAGCTCCAGCACATTCTCCTGAAGCGCCACTGGGTCCTAATTGAACATGTAAAAAGCCATTTACTGTCTTCTTCCAATATTAAAACACTGATTTAGAAAGTTTTGCTTTATAATGTTACGTGGTGCATGTGCCACGTTAAATTAATGCTATGCTTAATCATACGTGAGTTAACAAAAAACACAAAATTCAATTTAGGGCTAGCTGTGAATGTGCATTTTTTTTGATCATACAAAGCGGTCATACAAAGTAGTTGTAACCACATACGCTACCACTGGGCCAATCAGGCAGTCGACAGTTAATCTATCACCACAGGGAAATTAAAAATAATTATTATAAATTTGATATTTTTGGTAGACCTAGCGGAAGGGGGTAGATGGTGACACACATGTGACACCGTGTTCAAAAAGATTTGAGAACCTTAGTTCTTTTTGCGGAAATCTCTATCAGACCTCTGATGGTAAATTCCAACCTCATTGTACCTCATTTAGCCTAATTTTATGTGTCAAGAGTTCAAGACACCAAATCAATCTAATTCTCTGGGCCAATACCTTGGATTTATTTATTATGTAAACAAGATTGCAAGTTTGTGTCATATAAGATGATTCACAATAGGAATAAATTCCGTGTGGTTCGGGGAGTTTTCCAATATAATTATATGAAACCCAGACTCGGAACAACAATTTGTGGTACAGACTCAAGGTTGTGATCAGTCTCACAATGCTCAGTGCAGAATGAAGTGGCGAGGTCACCTTAATCTGACTTATGACACTAACCTGCTATGCATTTAGTATGATTGGACTTTATCTTACACCTTGAAATTACTGACACTTGTCTCGGTAAAAAAAGGTTTTTGCATAAAAAGAGGAGATGAAGCAACAGACGAGAGCATTGAAAATGTTAAATCAAGGGTAAAATAGGTGTTTTTCTATGGATTAATAATCATTTAAAGCCAAAATCTTGGGAAAAATAAAATCATCATTGAATGCATCATGAATTTAGCTAATGGATCTTCTGAGATTGTGTGAATAAAAATTTCTCAGTAGATCCATATCTATGGATCTTCTGAGAATGATCCTAAATAACAATAAAACATAGCATTACCTGGTGGGTTGTAAGAGAATGCAAGTCAGCTATGAATATCATGAGGTCATCGCCCTTGTCTTGAAGGCGGACACAGCGCCGCACCGCACCAAAGTAGTTGCCGATGTGCAGGGTGCCAGTCGGCTGCAGGCCGGACACTACACGTCGTGGCCACTCGTTTTCAACGCTTTCGCCACTATTGTTGTCTCCTGTCTATCACATAGTGATTTATATACTCTTTGGTCTATCATATAACAACTAGCAACTCAGAAATGAAATTATCGGATTATTCACTGTCCTATAACAGCCTGACAATTAAGTATCAAACTCAAACTCAAACTCAAAAATATTTTATTCATATAGGCACTTATTTTACAGGCACTTATGAATAGTCAATATTTAATATTAAAAAATCGAGTGATTCTAGTCGCCAGTTTCAAGTGCAGCCTACCCTTCATGGAGAAGAATCTGGCAAGAAACTCCATTGTTGCTCCTTTTAAAAAATAATAATACGGTTTACAATATTTTTTTCACTAAGAGACTTGAATGAGAACGAAGTCGACCAAAGAAAACAAAATAAAAGGTTTGGAGTCATTGCTGCACAGCCATGAGCTAACCAACCAATCTTATTAAATACTAGCTGACCCACGCAACCTCGTTTGCGTCACCTATTGCCCGTAGCATGATAATTTTCCCCCGTTTTTGAAACATTTTTCATTGCTGCTCCGCTCCTATTGGTCGTAGCGTGATGATATATAGCCTATAGCATTCCTCGATAAATGTACTATCCAACACTGAAAGAATTTTCCAAATCGGACCAGCGGTTCCAGAGATTAGCGCGTTCAAACAAACAAACTCTTCAGCTTTATATAATAGTATAGATATAGATCAAAAAGCTCATATGCTTTGCATTACAAACCCACCTCCGCAGATGTGTTATAGTTGCTCATTGCACGACTATTGAATACATTGCGCCTACAACGATAACAAACAGTGCTATATTTTTTAAATATTTTACTTAACATATTTTAGTTGGAGAATAGAGTTAACCGAAGGTCTATTTTCACAGTGTATTATACAGATTTATTAGATATTTAATCATTACAGTATTGACTTCATATCAGATAATATTCTATCAAAAATCAAGTCTTAGCCAACGACATTCGGTTTTGGTCAGCATGCATGTTTCAATAATCAATTGACATTAATGACATACTGACTTTGCGTTCATAAACTATAAAAGTCTGATTGAAAGTGGGATTTTATGAGAGTGAGATCACACAAAGACAAATGCTTTATTTGCAATGCAATTATTGAGTAAGAAACACAGGAGTGCGCACAAAATCTTCGAAAAGGCTATAGATAGGGTACTCCGCGAGCATTTGAAAGTACAAAGTTTGTAGAAAGAGTGCCTATTCAATATTTAGAACTAATTCGTGTCATTTACAGATAGACCAATCAATTCAGTGTCTTTGTAGGCTTCTATCAGTGATTGGCTCTCAGCCCATACATACTTCTTGCTGCTGATTAGTGCTGATAGCAGATTCTCTGACATCGGACAGAAGGAGCAAATGTGTTCTGTGAGAAGGAGGCACCTTGGTGCATGCTGTTGCTCGGTGAAGACGAGAGTCAGGTCCAGAACAGACAAAAGAATGGCAAAAAAGGCTGGCGTTTTCTGGGTTTGTTACTAAATCTACCTATAGGTCTGTAATAGGCTAGTTGACTAAATTTTAAAAATTGTGTAATAATATACCTTAATATCTAATATACCACAATCCATTATTTATAAAAATATCGAATATTTTCAATATTTATTTATCATTTGAAAAAAACAATTTAATTTTGCCTCGAAAACGCTCATGACTGTCATGGCGTCTTAAATGACGTCACGCCGTGCTAAACAAAACTGATTGTGTATTGAATTAAAATGTTCTTTAATTAAAAACGAATTCTTCGTATTTTAGGTAAGTACTGTATAGTACCCCAGTGTGCCCCAGAAGCACACACATTAAAACTCCAAACAAATTATTTATATAATGTTCCTAACAATCAACAAGTACGAAAAAGGTGGCTAACACTAGCAAGGAGTGATGATGCACGTTTATCAAAAATACAAGAATATATTTTTGAGAATATCATTTTGATGTAATTATCATTTGATGTGTTTGTATTTCACACAATTAATGTAGTTAAATGTAAAACAAAATTAATGAATTTTGCTCAAGAATATCTATGAAACATTATCATATTAGTTGAGGTCAAGTGTTTTGTTTTTTTTTTTTTTTTTTTTTTTTATTTATTTATTTAGGTTCACCAACATTTGTTTACACTAAAACTTATATATAGTACATTCACAAAGGTCATAATAATGTGTAACAAACACTTATAGGTAAACACATCATGCTAAATTCGAGTTAACTACCCTATATTTATTAATTAATATACATATATTTGAAGGTATAAGTAAAATAAGACAACAAAAAACACAAAGTAGAAACACAAACTGAAGTGGTGGATAATACTTACCTACTATAGAATGCATGCGATATACGTTTGACAACAGATTCACAGAACGTTAATAGCAGCTGTGTGTGTGTGCGTGTGTGAGTGTGTGTGTGTGTGTGTGCGCGCGCGCGCGCGCGTGTGTGTGTGTGTGCGTGCGTGCGCGTATGTGTGTGTGTGTATATATATATAGCGTGTACCATGTTTGTATCTGTGTGTGTATATGAATTTTATGTATTAATCAAGATTCTGAGAGGTTACTGATTACGATGCTCTTCAATTTACGTATGGAGTCGACGTGCAAGTCAATAACGTCGCTGTAGCTATTAATTATTTTACATAATCTAGCATACGGTGAGTTGGCTCCTAACACTGTTCTTCTTAGAGGCGGACAGAGTGGAGTAATAGCAGTTCTTGGCATTCTGGCCGGGGCGCGAAAGTTGAATAAGGCAAGTATACGTGGAGAATCAATTTTAGAATAATTTATGATTTAGAACATATTTTAATTATTGCTATTAGCCATGATAAATACTGATTTCATACTGATATTGACTTAAATGACTAAGAATAATTGTATTATCAAAGTGACAAAAAATGCTAAATTTGAAAAATATTATCAAGTAACGCGTTCTGTTCTGTGAAACGCGTTCTGCGTTCTGTGAAAACGTCCACAACAATGATGTTTTGCACAGCCTGACGTAACACTTTCTGATTCGTGTTTACAGTCACGTGGTTTAATGGCTATTTTTTCCGAATTTCTTTTGTAGAAATAATTAAAATCGTAAATATTTAAGTTAAATTGTTTTGTTTATTCTTACCTCCACGTCATAATTAATAATTAGAAATTCTAATCCATCCGATTTATTCTTAGTGGACACAAGCCTATTATCAGTGCAGATTTACTTTTATCCAAACAAAAGAAATAGTACATAAATTTAAAAATGTAATTCATTCTCATTCTCTCTCAGCTGTCAGCAGTGTCAGCACTGTCAGCTGATTTTTGTTTTGAGAGAATGAAAAAGTCGAAACAGACAAAAGTTTTATTCTGTGAATTAAACTAGTAGGACATAGGTAAACATTTTCTTAACTATTTGTATAAATCATGTAAAACTCTAATTGTAATGGCAAACCCTAAACCAAACCTTAATCTATCTAAACATTCAAAAATTCTATTTTTTTGTCAACATAGTACCCTTTTCTACAGTAAAAGCTAGTGGCTTTTTTTTTTTTTTTTTATATGTATGGCCTGCCAAAAACATTCTACTCTGCCTGATGGAAAGCATAAGCAGAATCCAAGAGTGGCGGTCACCATACTCACTGCGAATGCAGGCAATGCAGGTATGCAGTGCACGAACGCTGTCATTTTACGTTGATTTTCTGTGCGAGGGTAGTACCGCCCCGGTCGAGCCGGCCCATTCGTGCTGAAATCAGCGTGGCTCTACTACCTATTTGGCTTAGCCCCTTACCTGAGTATGTAATGTTATTATGTTGTATTTTGATAATATGTAATACTTGTTAGGCTCTAATATTTGATTCGACCTGGTTGGGTACTTTGAAAAAGTAGGGGTAATATAAAACCCACTCTTCTAAGGAAAGGCCTGTGTCCAGTAGTGAACTGTTTAAGGTTGTTGATGTGATGATTGTCCTTGTAAAAGTGTAGTTCCACATAGAAAGAAGAAGCTAGCAGATATATAAAGTATGGTTCTGGTTGTTGACACAAATGGATCATCAGTCCTCTACCACCTTTACCAGTGCTCTGAAGAGCTCTTGCAATTGATTCCACCTTCTCCCTTCCTCTACAGAACAACACCTGCTGCCCTTGGAAGTCACCATCTTAGAGTCGTAGAAATAGAGCGTATTTTAGCATAGAACCAAACGGTTTGGTTCTTCCTTCCTGTGCCTGTGCAGTTAACAACTGGAACTCACTACCAGCGCACATGTTTTCCTCCCACTATGATCCCGGGTCCTTTAAGGGGGTGTGAAGAAGCATCTCACTAAGCCGTCATAGTGTGGGACGCCATACTGCATTGTCTGCTTTCGCAGTGAGTATGGTGGCCCGCACTGTTTGATTCTGCTTGAGCTTACCATCAGGCTAAGCAGAGTCATTTTGGCAGGTTATTTATAAAAAGAAAAAAAAACACCATCTTGGCCAAAGGATGTCCAGTGTCCACTGCTGGACAGAGGCTGCCCACAAGGCTCTCCATGACAACTAGTCCTGTGCTGTTCATACATACAAAGATATAAAGCAATCTTAACTAGGACAAATCAGGAAAATCACACATTAGATCACAAACAATTACAATTATACAAAAAGGGTGGAACATATTTCATTTTGTCATTCAAGATATTGAAGAAAAACTAATGAAGGGGGGTGATGATTAAAGTAAAGTAACAGAACTCACAATAGTAGTTTTCAAAAAAAGTCTGGGTATCTGTGTGTTAATGTGTGCTAATCTCAGAAGTGAAGATGACCAATAAAAGAGTTGACTCGACTCTCGGATCGAGATTACAGATATGGGGGTAATCTGTGAGAGAAGCCTTCTCTCACAGATTACCCCCATATCTGTAATCTGTGAGAGAAGGCATTATGGATGAAATTTGAACTCGTACATGTTTATTATTCAATAGATTCCGTGGCTCCTGATGTTTATCGGTTTTCAGTAGCAGTAATTATGACAGCGAGCAGTCAGGTGCGCACGGCCGGCCGCCTGGCGCTGGAGGGGCGCGCGGCGCTGGCGGGCCGCATGCGCGCCTGGCGCCTGCACGCGTACGGCGCGCCCCACGAGCTGCGGCTGGACGAGGCGCGCGTGCCGCCGCTGCGCGCGCCCGACGACGTGCTCGTGCGCGTCTCCGCGGCTTCCATTAATCCTATCGACGTCGCCATGATCGGTGAGCGACATTAGGTTTAGTTCGCCCCCAGAGGAAAATCAACAAAATTTTCTTTAGGGTTCGGCCAAACCTGCGCGTCAGGGAAGCGGGACGCGATCCCGCATCGCAACGCGAAACTTAACGTGC
Organism: Diaphora mendica; assembly: GCA_949125395.1. Classification (NCBI taxonomy): domain Eukaryota; kingdom Metazoa; phylum Arthropoda; class Insecta; order Lepidoptera; family Erebidae; genus Diaphora; species Diaphora mendica. Next base: position 96,283 of record OX421325.1, read on the forward strand.
ACACCTGCGGCGCGAACCGCGAACTTCATTTACTAATGAACAGTCACTAAATCTGCGCGTCTTTATCTGGTAAAACTACTTAATTATTGTGGTAACGACATCCTCGTACTTACCATCAGAATCTGACTGCTGCTTTATTTCAAATATCGAACATTCAACTTTGTATGATTAGGCAGTAAACCACTCGTGTCAAATCATTATATAATATACTGGAATATCCTCTCACTGTTTCGATAAACACCTGTGTATTATCGTCTGTGTATCGAAATATTACTAATAATATTATTAATTTGACCGGCACAGTTGGCCTAGTAGTTTAAGCGGTAACCACGCCGCTTTCTACGGCGCCAAGTGTTGTTGGTTGAAATCCCACATGGGACAACAACAAACAAACTTTGTGTGTTCCACAAATTGTTGTTCTTAGTCTAGGGTGTTCTTTGTGTACGGTTCATGTATGTTTGCAAAGTCCCTCGCGACACAGGATGTAAATTCCTAACGCGGGGGTTGTCTTTAAAAAAATAAAAAAGAATGGTAGCTTTTACGCACGTACGCACGTCTGACCACTAGACGCGTGCGACCCGCTCTGCGGACGCTCCACTCCAGCTTTACGGTTGCGTAGGTGTGCAAAGTGCCATAGAAAAGTATGGGTAGCGTTTCACTTCCTACACGGGGCGAATTCATAAATCGCGACTTATCTAAGTACTATTGATGCGATAGTGAGTTGACGGCAGGTGGATACGGCGCACGAGCACTGAACACGCTGCGGGCGCTGGACGGCGACGACGAGATAGAATTCCCGTTGGTGCCCGGGCGCGACTTCGTGGGCACGGTGGAGCGCGCCGGGCCGGCCGCGCGCCTGCGGCCCGGCGCGCGCGTGTGGGGCGTCGTGCCGCCGCACCGCCAGGGCAGCCACGCGGAATTCGTCGTCGTCAAGGATCACTGGGTACGGTCACCACCGTCGTCGCAGATATGTGAGAAATAAGTAGACCGCACGGCAATACGGTATAACACCCATTTTTAACCGACTTCCAAAAAGGAGGAGGTTCTATGTTCCACTGTATGTATTTTTTTTTATGTATGTTCACTGATTACTCCGTCAATTGTCTACCGATTTTGAATTTTTTTTTGTATTCGTTTAGTTTATTTTACGCTTTTAAGTGTTTTTTGGCAGAGAGTTTTCGTTGGATGTTTTTTAAGAAGTCGGTTTTTTTTTTGAAAAGTGTCTTAATTAGATTCTATAATGCTATTAAACCACAGAAAAAAACATTTTAATCGATAAGTGCCATAAAAGTGCATTTAAATTTTACACTACTACTACTACGCCAGAAGTGTAGGAGAGCTAAGAAAGAGCAGAAAAATTTATATCCAGGGATAGAAGTGCTAAACGCACTGAGCGTTGGTAGAACTGGATATCCAGCATACATCTCTCGCACCGCGGAATGGTAGGTGGATCCTGTTCCCCGCCATCCAAGGTCGTGTTAGACGCAAAGTTTGGCCAGAAGATCAGCTTTCTCCTTTGCCATAGGCCAACGAATTATTTTCTATGTGTAGAGGTGGAAAGGATGGCTTACAGAAATTCTCTTCGATAGCATTGGCAAGAGACCAGAACGCCCGAGTTCCCGGAGGAAGACGCTCAAGCCTACCGCGAATCCTAGCAATGTCTCTCTTGAAGGACCTGTAGGCAAAGTTGTAATCCCTTTTTTAAGCTCTGCTTCCTGCGAGAAGCCTTTTTAGAAGATGGACCAAACCAGGGCCGACATTTGCCACCAATGGGAACCACAGAGAATGGAATGAAAATCTCCGTACCCTGCAACACCACATCAGCAACAAAATCAGCAGCGGTGTTGGGATCATCCGGCGAGAAGCATACTTCTCCAAGGGTAGGACTAGTGCAACACAATCTGCCGACTTGTAGTGCTACACTCGGCGGCTGTGTGCAACTCCCGATCGCGACGAGCATGTGAGAGGCACTGTACTCCGGACAAGGCAATGGTCTCGGGAGTTAAGAGGAGCGTCTACGGATTCGTGGTAACCGTCCGGATGAGAGTCAGCAGAACAGGGCAGTCCAACAACGAAGAACTCTGACCCTCCACATTTGAGACTCGCGTGGGCGTGGTAACAAGTTGTGTCAGGCCATATACCAGTGCGAAGTCGTGAACACATCTGCCCGCATGATCCGTTTTATTACTAGGCCAGTCGGCGTGGTGGACGTTAAAAGCACCAAGTAATACGATATTATTAAAATACCTACTTTTTATCTGTATCTATCTATTTATTAACAAAATTAAATTGTTGTGCGACTTGCGCCAAAGCTGGATCCGCCCTTGGTTATGGGTACACTGATACAATTACATATATACTTTATTTTTGTAAATACATACATATTATACATAGAAAACACCCAAACTCCGAAACAAATATTTGTAGATCATACAAACATTTGGTCCGACCCGGGAATCGAACCCAAGACCTCATGATTAGCAGTCGCACACGCCAACCGCGAGACCAACGAGGCAGTCAAATAATATATTTTTAGATTTACAGGAACACAGTAACAGTAACAACGTATACAGTAAAATACCCGATTCGAACGAACGGCGTTTTCAGGCGGGGCCGGCGCCGTCGACGTTAGAGGACCACGCGGCGGGAGGTGCTCTGTACGCGGCCCTCACGGCGTGCGCGGCGCTGCGGGCGGCCGGCCTGGAGCCCGCCGCCCGCAGCGCCGCGCCCTGCCCCGGCCCGCACCCGCGGGCGCTGCTGCTGGGCCTGGGCGGGGTGGGGCAAGCCGCCCTGCAGCTGCTGGTGCAGCGAAACGTACAGGTGGGTCGCTCCCATCCAGAGTATCCCACTCGGTAGACCGACTTCGTGAACAGTAATCGCCACGACGGTCCTTGACAGGTGACGGTGGGCTGCTCCGGCGAACAGACCGAGCTGGCGGAGCGGCTGGGAGCGGCGCAGGCGTTCGACCGCCACCGAGAGGACTACGATCGTCAACTGGAGAGCGGCGGACCGTCAGTACCTCGTTTCGTTCATTAGTCGGTAGAGATCGCGATCCGCCACCGATTTCCGTCGGGCCGGTGTGTTCACCGATCCGACGGAGGCGGGTCGGCTCCACGGCGCGAACGGTTCGGCTGAAGGTGTCGCGGTGCAGGTACCTGGCGGTGCTGGACTGCGCGGGGCTGGGCGGCGGCGAGGCGGCGGCGCGGCGCTGGCGGTTCGCGCGCTACGTGACGCTCACGACGCCGCTGCTGCGCCACATGGAGGCGCGCGGCGTGGCGGCCGGCGCGCTGGCGGCCGCGGCCGAGCTGCTGGCGCAGGGCGCGCGCGCGGCCGCCAGCGCGCTGCGGGCCCCGGCCGCCAGCGCGCCCGCCCCCTGCGCGCCCGCCCCCTGCGCGCCCGCCCCCTGCGCGCCCGCCCCCTGCGCGCCGCTGCTGCCGCCGCACGTGCGCTGGGCCTTCTTCTCGCCTCGCGCCGAGGACGTGGCTCTCCTCCACCGCCTCGCCGAACGCCACCAGGTGAGCCTCGTCCGGCGTCGACGGCTTTTACGAAGCCGACGGTCGTATTGCTTCCGCGACGACGATGAACCCTATTAAAATTTCATCGTTGTGCATTCTACTCGGGAGCGACACGCCCGACTAATAATCCAAAGAACGTAGAGGCTACCGATGTGCTGACGACGAGGCGACCGCACAGCTAAAGATGACGGTCGTATACGTTGGTGGCGACGCATTTAAAAGAAACAAACTTAACACATTACTCAAATATAGATTTTGACGATTGTGACAGCATGAAAACGTCTCGGTTTTTACACACGAGTGGGTTGTCTACAAGCCGTAGACGGCTCGAGGTCCGTCGGGTTACCAGGGATATCCATTCTAGGAGTACGGACCTGCGTTAGTAGTCATCGTCAGCTTGTCGCAATCCACTGCTAGACATAGGCCTCTCCAATTGCACGCCACTTAGTTCGATCTTCGGCTTCTCGCATCCAGCGCCTGCCAGCCGTCTTGCGCAAGTCTTCACTCCACCCGGCCTGTGGACGTCCTACACTACTTGCCGAAACGCGGTCTCCACCCAAGTCAAGAACCCGTTTACCCCAACGGTTACCAGTTCTGCGGCTAATATGGCCAATCCACTGCCACTTCAGCGTGCTAATCCTGTGGGTTATGTCCGCCGTATGTCATGACGAATAGGACACACTGATTGAAGACTTTCGTCTTTAGACACTGTGGGATCGACGATGAGACTGCTTTAGTAGGAGGAAAACGAAGTGTAATACCCTTAAAAAATGTAGCCAAGTGCGAGTCGGACTCGCCCATGAAGGGTTCCGCAGCAGCAAGTAACATAATATACACACATCAAAAGTGTCTAGGGATCAAGCATTTTTATGCGGATTTCTTGAGATTGAGATGTGGCTTCGTAATAAATTTATGATTTTATAAATTTATATGGATCCTTTTTGGTGCATTTCATAATTTGAATCAGGAACTGTCAATCAAATTCGAGTAAAAGATGAAAATCAGCTGTCAATATTTTCCCTATAAAAACATACAACGCATTGAAGACATTATTAGTGCTACTGTTTCCCTACTACTGATTAAAACCAACGTTATTATGGAGCGGCGACGTCATTTAGGCAGGGAAGAAATGCTCAGAGCCGTGGGAATGATAGAAGCTGGTTCCCGGCAACGTACTGTGGCTTTAGCTCTGAATACAAGTCAGAGTGTTATCAGTCGACTTTGGACACGTTACCGAAGCACTGGTACCGTGGCTGAGCGCCATGGAGGACGGTATCGCTGCACCACACGGAGACAAGACCGATACATTCAAATCTTAACTCGAAGAGCTCCAACAATAACCGCCATGATGTTAGCCGTGAGGCTTCATCACTCTTCAGGGAACTTAATAAAATAAATAAATAAAATAAAAATAGCCTTTATTTCCTGTAACCTGTATACAATTTTCTTTTTTTTTTTAAGCTAGTTTACAATATAGGTGCTAATAATTTAAACTAAAATGATATCTGGTCAACTAGCATTATCAGTAACCAGGTCAGGTTGTCTTCTGACATAGGCCTCCTCTAATTCCCTCCACTTGTTTCGGTCTAGAGCAGTTCTTCTCCATCCCTTTGGCAGATCGTCTTCCCATCTTTTTACTGGCCTTCCTCTATGTCTCTGCCCATGCCTGGGATACCATTCCGTAACTTTTTTAGTCCATTTTTCTGCTTTCGATCTCCACATATGTCCTGTCCATTTCCATTTCAAAGACCTTGTTTTTATTCCCACATCTGCCACCTTCGTTATTTCTCTAATTTTTGTAGCTTTCCATTTATCCTTTAGTCGTAGATCCAGCATACTTCTTTCCATGCCTCTTTGACACACTCCTAATTTTTGCTCAATCTTTCGTGTGGATGGCCATGTCTGGCAACCGTATGTGAGACACGGAAGGATGCAAGTATTGTACAATTTGGATTTTTCATAAACAGGTATGGTTTTGTTTTTCATGACCTCTTTGAGAGACCAATATCTTTGCCAACTATTATTTATTCTTCTGTCCACTTCTTTGTTAGACAAGTCCTTTACCGCTATTATTTGTCCCAGATATATGTACTCGTCGACATACTCGATCTCTTCTTGTCCCACTTCTATCTTAACTTTAGCTTTGTTCGTCATCACTTTAGTCTTATTTGCATTCATTGATAATCCTGCTTTTTCACTTTCTAGTGACAGTTGTTGTAACATGTTTTGTAGTGTTATTGGGTCTCTTGCAAATAAAATGAGATCGTCTGCAAATCTAAGGTGGTGTAGTTTTTCTCCATTTATATTGATTCCAAGCTCGTCCCAGTTAAGTTGTCTAAATATATTTTCTAACACAGCATTAAAAATTTTTGGTGAGGATCTCCTTGTCTAACGCCTTTTTGAATTTCAAATTCATCTCCAATGTGTTCTAATTGTATTTTGGCTGTGCTATTCTCGTATATTTGTTTGATGATTCTACAATATTTCTTTTGCACTCCCTGGTTTGCCAATGACTGCCATATGTAAGTATGTTTCAAGGAATCAAACGCTTTATTGTAATCCACAAATGACAGATAGTATGGTTGATTATATTCGTTACATTTTTGGATTACTTGTTTAACAACATGTATGTGGTCAATTGTTGAGAAATCAGAACGGAATCCTGCTTGTTCCTTAGGCTGATTACTATCCAGTTCTTTAGTTAACCGTTGCAATAAAATTTTCGAAAAAACTTTGTACAAGTTGGTCATCAGACTAATGGGTCTATAATTATTCATGTTCTTTCTATCCCCCTTTTTATGCATTAATATTATTGTAGACGATGTCCATTGAGACGGTATCTTTTCTGAAGCCAGGATTTCATTGCAAATATTTGTAAAGGGTTCCAATATTTGTTCCATGGTATATTTGAGTAATTCATTTGATATTTTATCGTCTCCGGGTGCTTTCCCTGCTTTTTGTGTTTCAGGGAACTTAATTAGCGACAAAACAGTCAGAAACCGCTTGCATGAAGTGAACCTTCATTCCCGAAGACCGCTACGGGTACCACCTATAGCAATGCACAATCGTAGGATTCGATATCAATGGGCTCTTGAACACAGAAATTGGGCAGAAGAACAATGGCGTTTCGTGTGCTTTTCTGATGAGTCTCGTTTTGGTATGAGACCGGATACAAGACGTATACGACACTGGAGAACCCCTGGACGCCAACAGCGATTAAAATCCTGCCAGGAAGTCCATCCTTATAGTGGTGGAACCATCATGGTATGGGCGGGTATTTGGATCGGCGGAAGAACTGAGTTGATTTGGATCAGAGGCAACCTCAACGCTCAAATTTATGCTGAGACGATTGTATCAGACGTCATCGTTCCTCTACAAGTGCAAATCGGTCCCTTATTTCAGTTAATGCATGATAATGCACGACCGCACACCGCAAGAGTTGTAAGACAGACTCTCGCCGCAGCTAACATCAATGTCCTGCCCTGGCCTGCTCAGTCGCCAGACTTGAACCCGATTGAGCATGCATGGGATATGCTACAGAGAAGAGCTCTGCCGAATATGGAGGGTATCCAGTCGCAAGAAGACCTTTTTTTGTTGTTGCAACGAAAATGGGCGGCCATTCCACAGCGTGATTTGGATGAACTCATTTTGAGTATGCCAAACCGATGTTCTTGTGTTGTTAGTGTTCGCGGTAGAAACACGGATTATTAATTGTTTAAGTTACCTAATAAAATTTTAAAGAAAACTGTTATTTCAGTCTTTTTTTCGAACTTTAATGTTAGTGGTTCAAATGTCAAAAATCCCTTTATTAGGAAAATGGCAAATTTCTTTATTAATGCAAAGGTGACTTGGTTTATCGTTACTGTGACAAACGAAAACACTTTATTTGATGAATCCTTAAAGAAAATTTTAATTAATATCAATCAGGAGAAAAGTTATTGCAAAAATATATGTTGATCCCTAGACACTTTTGATGTGTGTATTTTTTGTTTTATTTTTATATTTGTGTTGATTGAATGAAAGGTAAATTGCAGTTTACGATTTAGGACGTATTAAAAAAAAACTACTTACTAGATTTCGTTCAAACCAATTTTCGTTGGAAGTTTACATGGCAATGTACATCATATATTTTTTTTAGATTTATCATTCTCTTATTTTAGAAGTTAAAGGGGGAGGACACTCATTTTACCACTTTGGAAGTGTCTCTCGTGCAAGCTATTCAGTTTAGAAAAAAATGATATTAGGAAGCTCAATATCATTTTTGAAGACCTATCCATAGATACCCCACACATATGGGTTTGATGAAAAAAATTTTTTTGAGTTTCAGTTCTAAGTATGGGGACCCCCAAAATTTATTGTTTTTTTTTTTTTTTGTATAAAAATCTTAAAGCGGTTCACAGAATACATCTACTTACCAAGTTTCAACATTATAGGTCTAATAGTTTCGGAAAAAAGTGGCTGTGTAAATTTGGTATGCGTTCTATATTAAGTAAGATCCCCACTTAAGTTTTGATCTGAATTTAAAAATAATCATTTCTGCGAAGTCTCTCCTACTCCTCCTGCGAAGACTCCTCGACGGGCAGCCCTAGCCTCGGATCTTTTTCAATCGAATCCCTGATTCGAATGGGTTAAAAAACTCGTAAAGCATGATTGAAGCAAGGAAAGAGGTCCCATAACGTTGCACCTGCTGCACAGTGGTGGTTTAACGGCGTGTCGGTATTGCAGTTCGGCGTGTGCGTGGAGCAGGTGTTCGGGTGGTGGCGCGCGGGCGAAGCGTACGAGCGCGCGGCGCAGGGCGGGGCGCGTGGCAAGCTCGTGCTCGACTTCGCCGCCCGCGACACCGAGCACGAGCGCCGCCACTAGACTGCAGCGGGCAGCCTTCACTTCACTACACACTAGCGCGGCAAGCTCGTGCTCGACTTCGCCGCCCGCGACACCGAGCACGAGCGCCGCCACTAGACTGCAGCGGGCAGCCTTCACTTCACACTAGCGCGGCAAGCTCGTGCTCGACTTCGCCGCCTGCGACACCGAGCACGAGCGCCGCCACTAGACTGCAGCGGGCAGCCTCCTTCACTACACACTAGTTGTTAAACATCAATAAAATTATTTACTTGTTTATCTTGTATCATTTCAACATTCGGCATTGTCTTACTAGCAGTATAGTCCATTCGCTTAGATACGGTCACTTTGATCTCGCCGCCGCACGTGCGGCATCATGTCAAAGCGAAATCAAAGGTATTGAAGAAATTGAAGGTAGTAGAGCCACGCTGATTTCAGCACGAACGGGCCGGCTCGACCGGGGCGGTACTGCCCTCGCACAGAAAATCAACGTAAAATGACAGCATTTGTGCTGTCGTGTTTCGTTGGTGAGTGCGAGACCGGCGGCCCAATTAGTCTAGTCAACAAGTTCCATACTTGTTGACTAGACTAAAAGATGCAGTAGCATCACTAGGCCGCCATGGTGTGGGTCGCCATGGTGTGGGTCGCCATGCTGCATTGTCTGCATTCGCAGTGAGCATGGTGACCACCACTCTTGGATTCTGCTTATGCTTTCCATCAGGCATAGTCATTTTGGCGGGCCAAACATAAAAAACAAAAAAAAAAAAAAAAAAAAGGAGCCGACGGTGGCGTACACCCACAAGTAAAATATTATTTGTAAGTTTACGCCGAAGCAGTATAGTGAAATGGTTGTGTTTGTTGACTCTTCTAACGTGTAAATTGAAAATCACTACATGGTATAAAACAAAGTCGCTTCCGCTTTCTGTCTGTGCCTGTAAATGCTTAGATCTTTAAAAGTACGCAATGGATTTTGATGCGGTTTTCTTTAATAGATAGAGTGATTCAAGAGGAAGGTTTATATGTATAATGCATGCATAATATAGTAGAGAAACATTGATAATTTTAGAGGTTTCTAATGTGATGTCGTAAATAAACCAATTTTTTTACGCTTAGATTGCAAACGCTGTCTGTACCATACGAGATAGATCAAAATAATGTACCTACTACAGTATTGTACACCTTAAAAAGGTCTACAAAAAAGTCCGCGATGGTGTAATGTCTATCTACGAGTATTAGCGATAACCCACTGTAGTATATCCATATACTATATTGTCGGCTCCAAGGTACATGTGCACACTCACCTGCGCCGCTCACCGTCGACTGAACTGTGTGCGACCCGCACATGCCTAGAGATGACCTAATGCTTCCTTCTCATTCATTCAATGAATGAATGCGTTACTAGTGAAGTGACTGACCATAGACACATACACTACACCCACAATAACCATTTTTTATTCCTCTCTTTTTACGAGAAATTATGGCCTATTTAAAAAGCGATTTTAAGCAATATAGCATTAATCCTTATCCAATTAAGTACCTTAAATACATTGTGCATTAAATATAGATCAATACGGCCCTTTACAGTATGTAATTTAAATGAATATATTCGAAGATATTACAAATTTAAAATGCACGAATCGTGTAGTCAGTGGGTGCATCTGAAATCTACCCGTGCGAAGCCGGAACGGGTCGCTAGTATTTTAATAAAAGCTAGGAAGATGAAATGTTTTCGTTTTTCATGTACATAATTTGGCTTTACTACCTAGGCAAGCAACTAACTTGTATGAATTAATATATTCGTATTTCACAACGGGTGTACTGACACTATCCAAACTAATGGACTATGATTCATTTACTTTCAAATTTGGGATAATGGTTTTTTGTGTGCCCTGAACGGTAGCCTAGCCATAATTACAAGTAGGTAGGTACGTACGTTTCACCACAATGTTGATTCTTACAATTACTTCTCCTGAGTACGCGTAATATACATAGACATACATAGACTGCACGTTTGGCCTAGTGGATTAACGGTCACTACGCCGTTTCCTACTTCGCCAACTGTCGTGGGTTCAAATCCCACGTAGGACAACACTTTGTGTGATCCACAAATTGTTGTTCTGAGTCTGGGTGTTCTTTGTGTCCGTTACATGTATGTTTGTAAAGTCCCCCGCGACACAGGATTTATTCCTAGTGCGGGAGTTGTCTTTAAAAAAAAAAAAAAAAAAAAGGTATAGTAGGTGCAAGAGGGTATTTTACTGTATACTGTAAAAAATCGAAAATATATTATTAAGATACCTTAGGCAAAAACCGGTCAGAAAATGTTAGTTTTAGTTCATAAAATAATAATATATTTTATTTCAAAGTTTTCAGTTTTTTAATCTGTGAAAGTCACACCGTTTCATCAATTACCGTGGGAGAGCCACGCTTCGACATGAATGGGCCGGCTCGACCGGAGTGATACCACGGCCTCACAGAAAACCGGTGTAAACCCAACCCCCCCCCTCCCCATGATGGCGCAGTTGAAAGACAGATTGATACCCCAGGAGGGTACCAACTGCGCTAGCGTTGGAGAATCCCTCTCTGGGCGTCCGCGCTCAGGACACAACGCGCCTAATCGTGGATGCCGAGGCTGCCCCTCGTATTCTGGGGAGGGCAAAATTGCGCTAGATCACGCTCGGGGTAAGAGCAGTAACATCACGGCACCCCCTACCACGCTGGTCGTGGATTTCTGCAACGTCAGGGGATTACATAGTAATCTTGATGCTGTCCATCACCACCTCGAGACAGCAAAGCCAGCATTGCTCTTTTTGACCGAGACGCAAATATCGTCTCCTGCGTACACATCCTACCTCAGCTACCCGAGGTACGGACTAGAACATTCCTTTATGTCTAAAGCCGGAGTGTGCGTGTACGTCAGAGATGATATTAGCTCTCGTCGCCTCAGCAACCTTGAAGGTGGGGACCTCTCCATCTTATGGCTCCGTGTAGACAGCGACGACCATCCCCGCGTCTATGCGTGCCTCTATAGGTCCCATAGCGGTGATGCCGAAACTGACCGACTCATTGAGCACATCCAGATGGTTACAGACCTTGTGCAGCAGCAGATCCCTTCCGCAGAGATCATCGTACTTGGCGATTTTAATGCTCACCACGCCGGCTGGCTCAGCTCCAGTAAAACGGATCATGCGGGGAGATCTGCTCACGACTTCGCCTGGCTTATGGCCTGACACAATTGGTTACCACGCCCACGCGAGTCCCAGATGTGGAAGGTCAGAATTCCTCTTTGTTGGACTTTCTGCTGACTTCTCATCCGGACGGATACCACGTATCCGTAAACGCCCCACTTGGCTCCTAAGACCATTGCCTTGTCCGGAGTACAGTGCCACTCACATGCTCACCGCGATCGCGAGTTGCACGCAGTCGCCGTGTGTGGCACTACAAGTCAGCAGATTGGGATGGGATGCGGTCCTTCTTTGCGTCCTACCCTTGGAGACAGTTGTGCTTCTCGCCGGATAATCCCAACACCGCTGCTGATTCTATTGCTGATGTTGTGCTACAGGGTATGGAGATTTTCATTCCATCCTCTGTGGTTCCCATTGGTGGCGGTGTCGGCCCTGGTTTGGTTCATCTTCCAAAAAAGCTTCTCGCAGGAAGCAGGAAGCTTACCAAGCCTGGGCTGACGCAGCGGCGGTACGGGATCAAAACACCAGCGCTCTAAAAAAGGAGTACAACTTTGCCTCCAGGTCCTTCAAAAGAGACATAGCTAGGGCGAAGTCGGTGCACATTGCTGGGATTGGCGAGAGGCTTGAGCGTCTTCCTTCGGGGACTCGAGCATTCTGGTCTCTTGCCAAGGCTATTGAAGGGAATTTCTGTAAGCCATCCCTTCCACCTTTGCACTTGGGAAATAATCCGTTGGCCTATGACGCAAAGGAGAAAACTGATCTCCTGGCAAAACACTTTGCGTCCAGCTCGACCTTGGATGACGGGGAACAGGAGCCGCCTACCATACCGCGGTGTGAGAGCCGTATGCTGGATATCCAGTTTCACCAACGCTCAGTGCGTATAGCACTTTTATCCCTGGATATCCATAAGTCGAGTGGCCCGGATGGAATCCCCCCTATAGTGTTGAAGATGTGCGCTCCGGAGTTGGCACCGGTCTTAACGCGTCTTTTTCGGCTCTCCTACTCTTCTGGCGTAGTCCCGACAACATGGAAGGCAGCATTAGTCCACCCGATCCCAAAAAAAAATGCGATCGCTCTAATCCGTCCAACTACAGGCCGATAGCCATTACTTCCCTCTTCTCGAAAATAATGGAGTCCATCATCAACTATCAACTCCTACGGTATCTAGAAGATCATCATCTGCTTAGGGACCAGCAGTACGGCTTCCGTAAGGGTCGATCGGCTGGTGATCTTCTGGTATACCTGACACATCGCTGGGCACTGGCGATTGAGGCTAAGGGGGAAGCCTTGGCAGTTAGTTTGGACATCGCGAAGGCCTTCGATCGGGTCTGGCACAAAGCGCTTCTTTCGAAGCTCCCTTCCTATGGGCTTCCCGAGAAATTATGCGATTGGGTCACTACCTTTCTAGCAGATAGAAGCATTAAGGTCGTAGTCGACGGTGAATGCTCTGATTCCATATCTGTGAATGCTGGTGTCCCGCAAGGCTGTGTGCTATCGCCTACTTTGTTCCTCCTCCATATCAATGACATGCTGCAAAATTGCGGCATTCATTGTTATGCGGATGACAGCACCGGCGATGCTTTTTACACCGGCCGCGCCAATATTTCTCGGGAAAACGTCATTGAGAGTCGAAACAAACTTGTGTCTGAAGTCGAGACTTCTTTGGGGAAGGTCTCAGATTGGGGTAGACTTAATTTAGTCCAATTTAACCCCACAAAGACACAAATTTGCGCGTTCACCACTAAAAAACTTCCGTGGGTCGTATGTCCTCGTTTCGAAGGCACTCCACTATCTGCCTCAGCCAATACTGGAATTCTTGGTGTCGACATGTCGAGCGAAGTCCAGTTTCGTGGCCACCTGGAGGGTAAGGCCAAATTGGCCTCGAAAAAGCTTGGTGTGCTCAACAGATCGAGACAGTATTTCACTCCGGCCCTTTTACTTTATAAGGCCCAGGTTCGGCCTCACATGGAATACTATCCCCATCTTTGGGCGGGGGCACCCCAATACCAGCTACTCCCTTTGGACCGCATTCAACGGAGAGCGACTCGAGTCGTCGATTGCCAAGAACTTTCAATTCGGCTAGACTCTTTGGCGCTGCGTAGAGATGTAGCTTCGCTGTGCATCTTCTACCGCATTTATCATAGGGAGTGCTCCGAGGAATTGTTCGGACTGATTCCTGCCGCCTCTTTCCGCCATCGTCCTACGCGACAGAAGTTTCATCCCCATCATCTAGATAGTTGGCAGTCCTCAACTGTGCGCTTTTCCAGGAACTTTCTGCCTCGCACAACAAAACTGTGGAATGAACTGTCGGCTGCGGTATTCCCGGACCAATACGACCTTCAAACCTTCAAGAAAAGGCCGGCATCGCACTTGGCACCTTGTCCATGGGCGGCGGTAATCGCTTACCATCAGGCGATACGTCTGCTCGTTTGTCCGATCATAAAAAAAAAAACACCGCTTTGTTAGTACCTACACTAAATTCATGTCAAATTTAAATGCATTTTTATGGCACTTATCGATTGAATAAAAATCATACAAATGTTGAGTTTTTTTCTGTGGTTTAGTAGCACTATAGGATCTAATTAAGACACTGGGTGTAATAACCTTTTAGGTCTCTAGATAGGTAAGTGAATCATGAATCAAGAGAAATCATTAAACAAGGATGTAGCCGAGACTAAGGGCGAGCTCGTGTCGCCCGTGTCGTTCCCTCTAGGGCTATAAGAACGGCATGTACGTACATTATAATACTCGGCAACGGAAAACGATATAGGTACGGGGTACCTATTTCTAAACTAACGTTTCAGATGTTCTTCCTATAAGTAATATATGTATGTCAGCCAGTTTTTAATAATTTTGCTTTTGCCCTACCTTCAATCATAAATTCTGGTTATGTCTTCGATTAACCCTCTACGCTTTAACACAGGGGCTTAAATAATTTTACTACATGCTTGACGTTTTAAGCGATCGCCACACGCGCCGCCGCCGTATGGTCAACAATATTTAAGTAATGTTAAAGAAATAATATCTAAAATATGATTCGTCGAACTGCGAACATCGTTAACTAAACAACAAACTCAAATGTTGCAGTAGAATGCAGCGGTTTATCTACCTACTATGGGCCGCCCACTTATCGCGTTAGAAGTTTACCAAACATCATTCAGGGCACGGAGTGGGTCTCAGGAAACATTTCACCTAATTTTTTTCTCCAATAACTCCTGAAACCATTAATGGGCAAATCAGTGATTTAGTATATAAGTAGATTTAGCTAGTTCATTTTAAGCTTTTTAGTGTAGGTGTAGAGTTTAGCTAAGGGTTAGAATATCCAGAAACGCTACGTAATACGTTAATACTCATTTTTATCAGTAGCCCAAAAATAAAGTTGCACGTTTCTAACTTTAAAAAATACGAACTTTTATACAATCTTTCAACCCCTATTTCACCCTCTTAGTGGTAGAATATCCAGAAACGCTTAAATACATTTCTACTCATTTTTAATCAGTAGCCCAAAGATAAAGTTTCATGTTCCTAATATAAATAAAAAATGACGGACTTCCACACACTAGGGGTTGAAAGTTTGAACTTTCAACCCCTATTTCACCCCTTTAGGGATAGAATATCCAGAAACGCTTAAATGCGTATCTACTCATTTTTAATCAGTAGCCCAAAGATAAAGTTTCATGTTTCTAACTTAAAAAATGACGGACTTTCGTACAAACTTTCAACCCGTATTTCACCCCATTAGGGGTAGAAATTCCAAAATTCCTTCCTTAGTGGGTGTCTACTCAATAAAACGATCCATATGAATAACTGAAAGAATACAAATTAAGGTCTATACGTACGTGTAATATTAAAATCATCCTCTAACCCCTAACTGTTGAAGAGTTTAACCTTCTATCACCAGCTCACCTAAATAACTTGAAAGTAAGGTCTATAGTATAGATACGTATGAAATTGATAGAATTATCCTCCAACTCCTAACCGTTGAGGAGTTGTACCTTCCATCATCAACTTACCTAAATAATTTGAAAGAATACGACTAAAGGTAACATACATATGATATTTAAAGATGTATCCTCCAACTCCTTACATCATCAGCTTATCATCATAAAATGATGACTACCAGACGCAAATACCGGTGTAACTTCAGAAAATATACGAAAAACATAGTATGTGCCTTAAAAAAATGAGGGTTTCCCTCGATTTCCCTGGAATCCCATCATCAGATCCTGATATGGTGGCAATGGGCAATTTTCAAAATCGGTTCACAATTGACGGAGTAATCGGTGAACATACATAAAAAAATACATACAGTGGAACATAGAACCTCCTCCTTTTTGGAAGTCGGTTAAAAATCTAAAGTATCAGAGCTATGCAATTGAAATTTTGTATTTGTTTTGTATGTTTATTGATGTTTTAATGAAACCTATTTGTTTAGTTAAAAATGAAGTTAGCAATTGAATTGTAGGACATACTGCACATGTCTATGTCCTTGGTGTTCTTGGTTCAGGTCGATCATTTAATAGGTTTATTTATGTCCTACATATTTTAAATGACTGTTTACCTCTTTTTATATGATATGAAAACGTGATGTTACAATATATGTTTATATTTTATTGTATAGGTACTAGCTGATCCGGCAAACGTTGTTTTGCCATAAAAAAAAATTGGGGTATCAAAATAGATGTTGGTCGATTCTCAGACCTACCCGATATGCACACCAAATTTCATAAAAATCGGTCCAGCCGTTTCAGAGGAGTATGGTAACTAACATTGTGACACGAGAATTTTATATATTAGATGTATATTGTTTAAGTTAATTATAAATTTATTTTTGTGTAAAATTTTTTTCGTGTTTATGTTACCAACCCATATTTGGCGCCCTGTAAGGATTAGCTGAATCGCACCATTGTTTGGTTACCGGAGTGATTGTATTGTATACCTCGAAGAAATATTTTTTTGTGGGAATTGTGACTCGAGAATATTCAAGTTTCATTGTGTTTATGAAATGTATTATTTCTCGCCTACGGAGCCTCTTTAAGGGGCGCGTCCCTAAAAATGCGCGAAAAGGCATTTGCAGTTTTCCAAAACACAAACTCAATTCATTATTTGACCCCAAAAAAATAAAATCTCAGTAGCTTAATAAATCAGTCTACAAATCTACCGACTGACATTTATAAAATAATTCTTTATTTTATTTTTTGTGAAAAAAAAAGCCTTAACAAAGATCAAAATCATCGAAATCGTCCTTTTTAATTAGCACGCTCTGTACGCTCTGCCTCTGTCCTATTTCGTGCTCTATTTTAAATGTTTTTTTTCTTATTTCTCGAGAAAAAAGTATGGAGAAAAGATTTACCGTTTTAGTTTTTTATTAATTCTCACCAAAAAGCCATAATCTAAGGCTAAACATCATTCATTTTTAGCGACAAAAGTTCCATACATTTCAGTAGGTACGTAGATATCGTCTCCCGTAAATTGCACTATATATGTTTTGTCGCGCTCAAAAAATTCAGTGCCCTCCGAATATTCAAGGTGATACCACGTCCGTTTGTAGTTCGCACCGAGCTCCATTCCATAATACGTAAATGACAAGTTTTAGGATGGTTTACTAGTGAGTGTCGAATTGTCACTACTGTTCATTTGTATTCTTGAATTTAATTTTGTTTTTTTTTTAAGTTTTTTTTTTTTTTTTTATGTTTGGTCTGCCAAAATGACTCTACTCTGCTTGATGGAAAGCATAAGCAAAATCCACGAGTGGTGGCCACCATACTCATTGCGGATACAACAATGCAGTATGGCGACCCACACTATGGCGGCCTAGTGATGCTTGTGCATCTTTTAGTCACTAGACCATACTTGTTGACTACAACAAGTTTGGAACTTGTTGACTAGACTAATTGGGCCTCCGGTCTCGCACTCACCAACGAAACACGACAGCACAAACGCTGTCATTTTACGTTGATTTTCTGTGCGAGGGTAGTACCGCCCCGTTCGTGCTGAAATCAGCGTGGCTCTACTACCTAACATTCAAAGAAAAATATTAGTATTTTTTATTATTAACACAGAACTGTACAGAACAGTGTGGTACCAACTATTACATTTGGCTTGGCACCGACTTCAAACCTATAAATAGGTAGCACATACAAATTAAGTTATTTTATACTTTTTAGTTTTTGAAGTCGGTTTTTTAAACGAAGTTTTTTTTTAAGTAGAAATCTAAAACTTTATCTTTGGGCTACTGATTAAAAATGATGAATTTTTTTTCGTGTTTGACGTTTTGACGTTTGAGGTTAAGAGAGTACGAGAAAGACGCGTGTTGTGAACGGTCGACGATTGTTGCTTTGAGAATCGTCTGGTTGGACTCGCGAGTTTTGTAGGCGCGTTCCGCGATAGCTGAAGTTGTGAGTTGTAATTCGAATATTCGTGATAGCTGATACGAGTTTATTGTAATTCGAATACCTTGAAAGATATACAGCACTTTGGAGCATGTTTGTGTGAACGTACCAAGACAAAGCAGAGAGGAACTACCCAAGAGATCTCTTGGAACGCCGAGAACAAAGAAGCCACACAACTCCAGTAAGTGCTTGATGATTTTAGTTTAGGTTAGAACACGGTGGAGCGCCGTGGTTTATTCTTCTCGCCAATGGACTAGTAGCGAGTTAATGCTTATACTCATGGGTCCTATAGGTATTACAAGTATCACAAAGTGATCGCTCCATTGGTGAGAGGACTGAACACTTACAATTGCATGTATTACACATTTAAAACTTCCTCTTTTTTTATGGAATAGGCGGCCAAACGAGCAGACGTATCGCCTGATGGTAAGCGATTACCGCCGCCCATGGACACCTGCAACATCAGAAGCGTCACAAGTGCGTTGCCGGCCTTTTGGGGATGGTGGCTGAGATAAGTGATTGGGGTACGGGCTTCAGGTATCCTCACTCACTCAGTGAAACACAGCGCAAGCTCTATTTCACATCGGTTTTCTGTGAGGCCATGGTATCACTCCGGTCGAGCCGGCCCATTCATGGCGGAGCATGGCTCTCCCACGTAATTCCTCAACAATCAAAGTATCTATATGTCAAATAGCATTAACATCTGTGAAGCGGTTTAGAAAGCACACAGACAGACAGAGTTACTTTCGGATTTATGATATTAGTATGATGGAGTATGGATGTAAAGATATCGCCCATTCTAAACTAAAACAGATCAACATTGTTAATGTTGTTTGTAAATACTTAAAAGTGCCTACATTTTACATTTCATAACTAGAAGCACAGACAAGAAAAAGTTTAACAAAAAAAAATGCGGCCAAGTGCGAGTCAGACTCGCCCATGTAGGGTTCCGTAGCAGCAAGTAACATAATATTTATTTATTTTATTTGTGTTGATTGAATGAAAGGTAAATTATAGTTTACGATTTATGACGTATTAAAAAAACTACTTACTAGATCTCGTTCAAACCAATTTTCGGTAGAAGTTTGCATGGTAATGTACATCATTTATTTTTCTTAGTTTTATCATTCTCTTATTTTAGAAGTTACAGGGACACACATTTTACCACTTTGGAAGTGTCTCTCGCGCAAACTATTCAGTTTAGAAAAAAAAAATTTTAGAAACCTCAATATCATTTTTGAAGACCTATCTATAGATAGGTACCCCAAAGGTATGGGTTTAATAAAAAAAAATTTTTTGAGTATCTGTTCTAAGTATAAACCCTGAGTAAATAATAGTCCGGTCAATTTAGACATTCGAAGGTGCATAAGTTCCCATCAAGCTGAAAATCAGCAAAATTGTTCAAAACATAATTATAAATAATATTTAAAAGTTCCCCATCATTCCCGTGTATGAATTTTTTTATTCAAGGTCAAGGTCAAAAAATGAGTTTTTCGCGATTTTCAGCAAAACGGTAAGTTTTATCATAAAAGTACCTTAGACAAAATTTTAGATCATAAAATTTTCCAAAAAAATTATCAATATTTTTTTTCTACGAGCCACCGTTTCTGAGATATAACGATTCAAAAAGATTTTTTTTTGTTTAAAAAAGACAACTCCCGCACTAGGAATAAATCCTGTGTCGCGGGGGACTTTACAAACATACATGAAACGGACACAAAGAACACCCAGACTCAGAACAACAATTTGTGGATCACACAAAGAGTTGTCCAACGTGAGATTTGAACCCACGACACTTGGCGAAGTAGGAAACGGCGTGGTGACCGTTAAACCACTAGGCCAAACGTGCAGTCGAAATAACTTTTATAACTTTTTGAGTGGTTATATATCAGAAACGGTGGCTCGTAGGAATAAAATTATTGATACATTTTTTAGATAATTTTACTATCTACAATTTTGTCTAAGGTACTTTTATGATAAAACTTACCGTTTTGCTGAAAATCGCAAAAAAGTCTTTTTTTTGACCTTGAATTTAAAAAAAAACATACACGGGAATGATGGGAAACTTTTAAATATTAGTTATAATTATGTTTTGAACAATTTTACTTATTTTCAGCTTGATGGGATTTTATGTACCTTCACTCTCATTTTTTGGTCTAGATTGACCGGACTATAAAATTTATAGTTTTTTTCTATTTTTGTGTGAAAATCTTAATGCGGTTCACAGAATACATCTACTTACTAAGTTTCAACAGTATAGTTCTTATTGTTATAACAATAAGAACTATACTGTGTCTGTGTCTATACGGACAGACAGACATGACGAATCCATAAGGGTTCCGTTTTTTGACATTTGGCTACAGAACCTTAAAAACTATAACCCGACTACGTGAAAACTATCGAATTTTATACAGCCCATGTAGGTATGTCACTCGGGCCATTATTACGAATCGTGACACTTCATTCATCATCGATTGCATTCTTCATTCGCTTAAAATCGGTTCAGTAGTTTAGGCGCTACTGGGCGCTACGAGGTGAAACATACAAACATTCATAGACTGCGTCCATAAAATTATTAATCTTCCTTCACGTTAGTCGGGTAATTAATAATACATTTTTTTTTACAAAATAAACCGACTTCAAGAACTGGACCAATTAATTTACATGGGACAACACGGCACCAGCTTTCAAATAAAAAAATAATCATCAAAATTAGTTCCCGTAGTAATTAGGTGGGTACCCACGAAAGTTCTGAGGTAACAAACATAAAGAAAAATACAGTGAATTGAGAACCTCCTTCTTTTTTGAAGTTGGTTCATAATTTACGTGTATTCTATGTTAGTATTGTGAGTGTAAATTGGAAGCTCTATATCTATAAAAAATACTTTTTAATGAAAAAAAACCGACTTCCAAAAACCATCCAACGAAAACTCCCTGCCAAAAACACTAAAAAGCGTAAAATAAACTGGCTCTTCATAAATTGCTATGTGCCAATTCTTGTCTATACCTAATTCTTTATTCATTTAAATATTAGTATCATTATATGTACTAGGTACCTAAAATCTGTTTGAAGTCGGCGCCAAGCCAAATGTAATAGTAGTTACCACACTCGCTATATTTCGAGACGACTATCAACGACGTCGCGTCAGCCCACGCGTGTCTGCCCGCTTGGGTTGTTTTCTGCTACACGAGAAGCAGCTATTCAGCAGCGGCGAGTGCGGTACCTCCTATTACATTTTGGCTTGGCGCCGACTTCAAACAGAGTTTAGGTACCCAGTACATATAATATTACTACTATTTAAATGAATAAAGAATTAGGTATAGACAAGAATTGGCACATAGCAATTTATGAAGAGCCAGTTTATTTTACGCTTTTTAGTGTTTTTGGCAGGGAGTTTTCGTTGGATGGTTTTTGGAAGTCGGTTTTTTTTATTAAAAAGTTTTTATTTTTCCATTTTTAGTGCAAACAATCGTAGGTTGTCAGTAAGTTGAACTATTTCATATAATTTCTGCTGATGCGAATAACTTTAGAGGTTTGAACACGTATTAAAACTGAGTATGCTCAAATTATGTTGAGATGCAAGATTTCTGTTACTGAGAACGTGGTCTACGGGGCAACAGGAATCGTGTTCCAGCTTAAATGTCGTGATGAAATAGAAGCAGACGAGTTACTTAAAGCAAAATACATTTAGGGGTTAGTCATCATAGCGCCTGTGTCATCAGCTCACCTAAATATCTTAAAAGTATACAACTAAAGGTCTATAGATACGTATGAAATTGAAAGAATTATCCTCCAACTCCTAACCGTTGAGGAGTTGTACCTTCCATCATCAGCTCACCTAAATAACTTGAAAGAATAAGACTAAAGGTAACATACATACATATGACATTTAAAGATTTATCCTCCAACTCCTAACCGTTAAGGAGTTGTACCTTTCATCATCAGCTCATCATCATTAAATGATGACTACCAGACGCAAATACCGGAGTAGCTTCAGAAAATATACGAAAAACATAGTACGTGCCTGAAAAAAATGAGGGTTCCCCTTGATTTCTCTAGGATGCCATCATCAGATCCTAGTTTCCTTGTCATGGTACCACCGTCGGGACATCTCCTTTTCAACAAAAGAAGAATCATCAAAATCGGTTCATAAACGACGGAGTTATCCGCGAACACACATAAAAAAATAAAAATATACGGTCGAATTGATAAACCTCCTCCTTTTTTTGGAGTCGGTTAAAAATATTTAAAATTGGAGTGTCTGTTTGTAACATAAAATAAACACGTTTTACTAAATTCATTTGTATATATACACGGTGCATATACCAAAATATCTTTTTTTTTTAACTTTTCTGTCTGTTTGTTCCGGCTAATCTCTGGAACGGCTGGACTGATTTTGACGGGACTTTCACTGATAGGTAGCTGATGATATAAGGAGTAACTTAAGCTATTTTTATATACTAACTTCGCCCCGCGGCTTTGCCGGCGGTTATTATCGTACCGCGGGAAGCACCGCGAGGTACAGCTAGTTATTATATAAATTTCTAAGCTCTATATACGTCCTTGTTCACCCCGCGCTGCCGTTGGCTGTCGTATGGCTCTTCCGAGAAGTCACTTAAAATCAACTATAAACTCGTATTAAACTAGCTGATCCACGCAACCTCGTTTGCGTCTCCTATTGCCCGTAGCGGCCGTAGCGTGATAATTTTCCCTTCTTCTTGAAACATTTTTCATTGGTGCTCCGCTCCTATTGGTCGTAGCGTGATGATATATAGCCTATAGCCTTCCTTGATAACTGTACTATCCAACATTGAAAGAATTTTCAAATCGGACCTGCGGTTCCTGAGATTAGCGCGTTCAAACAAACAAACAAACAAACTCTTCAGCTTCATAATATTAGTATAGATTTAAAAAAAACCATCTATGATGAAGATTTTCGTGCCTACCGAATATGCCTACTGCAGCCTACTGTTAAGTATGTACCTATGTATTGTGTGACTGACTGCTTTAATTTACTGTAGGTAGAGGTGTACCTATTGCCTATTATTAATTACAAAGTAACTCCTTTAAAAATATCTTCTCAAATAAATCACCAAGAGCTCTTATCTTCAAGGAATCTTATCAAATACTATCAAATAATAATTTGTATATATTGTGATTTTTGTAATGTTCATGTTGTGATCTCCCATAATTGAGGAAGCACAAGACAATTTATTTTTTGTAATGTACTAGCATGTAAAGTGTATTCCTTGTCGGAGGTCCAGAATAAATAAATAAATAAATACTGCATGCCTATTACTGGTGAAATGTATATCGTGCATATTTTATTTTTATTTTTTACCATCTTTTTGTACTTACCACATTTAAGTAAATAAAATTATATTATTATTATTAAAAAAAAATGTAGTGTCAAGGACAAGCAAGGCCCGGTGATCAGTTGTCCAGGTGGATGGTGTTCTGTGTCTCTAGGGGCGTAGTACATGGGGTTCTGCGGGGCTGGCGGCGGCGGCGAGCGGTGGAGTGCGCGAGGGTGGCGGCACGGCGGCGCAGCGTGCTCGCGGCCGGCAACGTCCTGCCATTGGCCGCACGCACGTGGCCTGATCTCGCACCATGGCAACCGCTCCGTCCCGCAGCCCCCCGCACTCCGCAATTAGATATCGCGCAAGCCATCATCGGTTCCTCGCATTTCGCATTCACAGTCGCGCTGAAAACGAAGTCGCGTCGTGACGTGCCGGACGTGCTTAGAACGCGCGCCGGTCGATATTCGCGAACCCATATTATTACGACGCGACGAACCTTATAATTTCTAACAGTGCTCAGCGCTTTGTGCTTTCTAATCACCGCACTCTTATGTTTTACGTCCGCCAGGATTCTTCAAACATACAAAAAATAAACACATCACACTCATTGTTTGAATTCTCCGCAGTCACAAATTGGGATCATAATTAATTCTGTAAGTCACTACCTAAACAATTACAATAAATAAATTCAATATTTTAGTATCCAGAAATACCAATGAAATTATATCCTATCCTATCATATCTCAGAATATAATTATATCCCTTGTCAAACCGTCAAGAGTGCAGTTAATATCTAAGTCATAAACGACGTTGTAATAATGATAGTACAATCATTAACGTAATTTTATTAAAAGTAATATATTTTTATCGATTTCAAGGAAACAGGAGTCGTCGAGCCACACGAATGTAAAACTCATTGATTTTCCTCACCCGACTGTTTACCGTATGTCGCACGCATATAAAAATGTTAGTTAGAACCATTGAGATATACAAATAATAATCTCACACGTACGTAATAGTTAAGTATGTTAGAAGTGGTATGTAAATACAATGAACGGCAATCAGCAGTTAGGTTGGGTTTTATAAATACCGAGACACTTAGTGCACGAGGACTCGCTGGCGGTGGCGCGTACTAGTCGCGGGGCGCAGGCTCCACTTGCGCACTAAACACCTTTAATGTGAAGTTCGTGCTCAGAAGTCACACAAGGTCTGTAAGGAGGTGTGACGTCACTTGTATGTGTGGCGTCAGGCGTCAGATTTCGCTCATGATCCGCTCAGCTGATGCTGTTGATATAGGTACACTGCTACGGGCGTGACGCGTGACTGTCTGATGTGCCGTAACTGTGTGTTTCCCTCATCGTAGACGTCTGACATCCATACTGATGCACAATCAGTAACTATAGTTTTAAAAAAAATCATTTTATTTTTGTTGCTCTTGAAACATATGGTACCTAGATCTGCCTCGTTGGTCTCGCGATTGGCGTGTACGACTGCTGATCATGAGGTCTCGGGTTCGATTCCTGTTTGGGTGTTTTCTATGTATAATATGTATGTATTTACAAAAAAAAGTATATTTGTATTTGTATCAGTTGTCTAGTACCCATAACACAAGCTCTGCTTAACTTGGGACTAGATGGCGTTATGTGTTAAATGTCCGAAATATTTATTTATTATTGTTGTACCTAACATTGATACCGATTCGTATAACAATACAATAACGTTGAAGATCATTGCACAGTGCACTCTGCTCAGCTACGAGTATATGTATGAGTTTAGAGAAGTTATATTGTGAGTTCAGTGTAGATACTGGATATGAACAGCTGTGGGAGTAATTAATGAAACAGCTAAAATTTTACAAAAAAAAAAAAACGACTTCAAGAACTGCACAAAAAATTGAAATGAGACCACACGTAAAGCACCAGCTTTCAAATAAAAAAGAATCATCTAAATCGATTAATCCAGTCGAAAGTTCTTAGGTAACAAACAAAAAAAATACAATATATATATACAATATTGTTACGTTTTCAACTTTGTAAATAATTCTTTGTTATGTATCTATCTTGAGTATACAATAAAGTATATAAATAAATAAATAAATAAAAAAAATTAAAAAATATCTTTTAAACTTTCGCGTTCCATGATATACCTAATAAATATTATTTTTATGGGAATTAACGCGATCACTTATTTCAAGGTATTTTATACCTCAGATTTGCCTGACGTTTCGACCAGGTTGCACTGGCCGTCGTCACCACAGAACACACATACTCAAGTCGTCACAGGCTGACTGGCTCAGCGGCGCACGCCCTCCGTCGTCGAATCCGTGAATTAGATGGTTAAAAAAAATACAATCGAATTGAGAAGCTCCTGCTTTTTTGAAGTCGGTTAAAAAGTTGCAGTTACCAGTTATTTAACCTCCTGACGTCGTCAGTCGTCAGGCAGGTATCACATTCAACGGAGGACATAAATTATGCGGTCTCTCAGCCGAAAGCACAGAGTTGCTAGAAACTATTTTTAACCGACTTCAAAAAGGCGGAGGTTCTCAATTCGACTGTATTTTTTTGTTTGTTACCTCAGAACTTTCGACTGGGTGAATCGATTTAATGATTCTATTTTTATTTGAAAGCTGGTGCTTCCCGTGTGGTCCCATTTCAATTTGGTCCAGTTCTTGAAGTCGAGTTTTTTTTTTGTTATAATTTTATATAAATTTAGTCCATTGAAAAGTTACATTTGAGGTTCCGTTTTTTAGAGGACGCAATTTTATTTTTTTTGATGTGAAGGGGGGGGGGGGGGTCCGTGTAAAGCTAAAACCAAGAAAGCAAATTTTTATTGCAAATTAAATTCTCTACAACCACCTGGCGACCCCACAAACTTGGTTTTAGCTTAACACTGACCCCCCCCCCCCCTACACATCAAAAAAATAAAATCGCGTCCTCTAAAAAACGCAAGGTAAGGCCTAAAAATGTAAAATTTCAATGGACTAATTATAAAATATGTATTGAGAGGTTGTTAGGACGATTTTTTTAAAGAAAATGCACCCTAAGGTGTAATCGTATGTCGATGTAAGGATTTATTTGTTTGTTTAAAATATTTGAAATGATTCAGTCGGGCAAATAAATAATTAGGAACAAGTTATTTTATAATTGAGACGATTTCATAAACCTGATTGTTGTCCTTCATTGTATGTCGGTTAGGTATAGTTAAAATATATATTAAAAGTTTTTTTTTTTTATGTTAAAAAGGTTTAACTCTAATTCAATAGAGCTATATTTGACATGAGAGTAATTTATGTTATAGGTACTTGTCGAATATTTTCGGTGCACACACTCGTGTAAAGATACTCCTGAACTCCTGTACTCTCAATTTGTACATCTAGTGTTACGGTCAAGGCCGTAGACTGTTTGCCGTAGACATCTGTTTAGTTACTGAGTGTTTTATGGACGCAGTCATTAAATGTGTGGACAATTAGTAAATCATAAGTGAACTTTACAAAATCCGATAGGGAAACTATCAGATTTGGTCAAGTCTAGCGATACTGTGAGTCATCCACTTTACGGAAAGTTGTTATCGATAGGCGATTTTGACACACAAAAATGATTCACTGCATTACTGAATAAAAATACTTTTTCATTCTGTGGCATATTATGTGTAACCAATATCAGGAATTAGCGCCATCACGTAGCAGGTAGGTATTCGACCAGGGCCCCGATTCTGTTATTTTATGTTATCGTACAGTAAGCATCATTATTGATTTCTGCTTTCAAAGTAGTCCAAATTATGTGAAGAACATGAATTCAATTTTATGTTGACAGACATGGCGCTCAAATTGTTGTACGCATTCAAAGTGGTCAAAATATCTTAACTATCAGTTGTCAATATTATGTTAGCTGACAGAGTGTGAGATTAATGTTATACTAGTCGACCATAGTAATAACTTTTATGTTCGCATTGCTTCTCACATCAAGAAGGAGTACAATTTATTTTATAAATTTACGAGGCCTTACTTTTCACGAAAGTCTTTGAAATTTTCAGATTTCCTCCACTATAATATACATGTTTTACTCATATAAACCTTCCTCGAGAATCACTCTATCTATGTATTGCTGAAAATGCACTAACTTCCGTTGAATAGTAGTAGTAAGTAGAGATCTAAACGGACAGACAGCGGGAGCGACTTCATTTTATACCATGTAAAGATTTGTATTTATTGGTAAATTATTGGTTATGAAAGAATTCGACCCATACGGGCTGAACGGCCACACCAGCAAGTACTAAACAGTTTTATAGCACAGTGCTAACTTAACAGTGTGCTTACTTAATAACACTTATGCTTGATGTGATGGATGATGGAGGACCTTATTTACTGATTGTTATAATGAGTGCAAAGTTCATTGAGACGGTACGTAAGTCTGGGCTTTGAGTGCCGCTAACTAAAGTACCTACGAGTGTAGGTACGTCACCACTTCTGAACACAAAACAAGTACTCAAGTTTGATTTTAATAGTTCCGGTCATTCTTAATTCTAAAGTTAAATTATTGCCTCATTTTTTGTTAAATCGGTTGATTTACTCGTTCTAGTTGTCTCCCCAACTTCAGGACACCTCCGCTGGTGACCGCGGCCTCTGTGCACTATCTAGTTTCCTCAGTTGACACGAGCGCTATGCCTTACTCTAGCTTCTCGTGTTATCCGTTTCCTCACTTCTATATTCCTTCTACCTGTTACGCCTGAAGGCGGTGTGTCAAAAAAGAAAAAAAAACGTCGGCCTTAAAAAAAATTGGAAAAACGACACTAAATGTGTCATGAAGATTGAGTTAACCGTGAAAAATGCTCCCACGATAAAATAAATCATAGTTTATGTGACTAAAGATAAAACTTTTTATCATTTATAAAATCGCATTCGTGTTTTTCGTGAAACACTAATGGGCTAATTGTTTGGTTTGGTTTTCCCGGGCTGTTTCCGCACTTAGCCTTTTGATTGGGCCATTGTACGTGGATTTTGTCATCTTCTTACTCCAACCATTAAGATCATCGTAGAAGCTTAGCAGCCTTTTCAGGTCGCTACATGTTTCCGGGAGTGATGCTGATTGGAGGATGTCTGCCCGTTGATCTGCCACACTTCTACATTCTGTGAGAAGGTGCTGTGGCGTTTCTTCTGCCTCCATGCATCCCCTGCAAAGATGGCTGTCTGTTGCACCTATAGTGAATAAGTGCTTGTATAGGGGACAATGTCCAGTTGGGATACCTATGGCTTTCTTGAGATCGTCCCTTTTGAGTATGATCAGGTTGCGGGCTACTCTTTTTGGTGCTACCGGAACTGCACTTTTTGTTTGCCTGCATCCTTCGTTGTTTTTCCATTCGGTTTTGTATTTTCTTCGGTATTCGGTACAGCCATGTTTCAATTGGGCTTGAGGCAAGGGCAGTAGTGGTTCCGGTCCACAAACTGTTGTTTCTGATCCTCTTTTGGCCAATTCATCTGCAGCGTTGTTACCTTTTGAGTTCCTATGCCCTTTTATCCGTTGCAGGGTAATTTTGTTTGTGGATGCAATGGACTGGAGATTGTCATGACATTCCTTGATAAGGGCAGAGGTCATATTGTTGTTTTGCAGGGCTTGAAGCACGGATGCACTGTCAGAGACATTTTTTATGTTTGAGTCTCTCACATCTCTGGCTGCAACTGCTTGTGCTGTTTGCTATATTGAAGTACTAACAAAGTAGCAGACAACCTCTAAATATCAATGTTGGCGGCGATAAACATGGAATGAATGTAAGACGTACTGCGCGGCCGATGTTAAATGGGGTAAAAATTGGACAGACTGATCACTGATCAGTGAAGATTGCAGGTAAAGGGCTCTGGGCGCTCTTCGTCAATCATCGTCAATCGTCACGACACATGCAGGTTCTTGTGGAAAGTCGGTGAGAAATAGGCTTGCGTTTCGTCTTTACATTACGTGGAAAGTAGTGAATTATGGGTTTCGAGACGCCTAATAATCTCGTTCATAACTGCTCGGGCCAGTACAATTTCTAATTCAATTAAATCGTGATTAATCTACTTTAAAACCTTAGGTAGGTGCACAGATCACCAGACCTCCTAAGAGGTAATCTGTGGGTAGGTGAATTACCGACTGTTTTAACGTAAATATAACAATAAGTAGGTAAAAATAGTCGTGCTTAAAATATTGACAAGTCTAATAATTTATATGCTATGTTTGTTGTGATACCTTAATTTGTAACCGCTGCATGTCTGTACTTCAAATGAATATTGAAACCTTACCAAACGATTCCTTCGCTTATTAGAAAACATAAATTAAAATCACAATGAATTAAACTTTCATTTTTCGTTTTATCAAACGTAACCCTATAAACCTAAAGAACTTCATAACTAGAGATGTGCCGATTATAACTTTGGCCAGTCGGCCGACTAACCGATTAGTCGGTCTTAAAAATGCCGACTAGTCGGCCGACTAGTCGGCCGACTAGTCGGCCAAACCGATCATGGTTTCGGACATTTCCGTAACACTTCGTTTACAGCCGATTCGCCCGCCAGTCGCAAATGCGCCGCCTGCGAACCTGTCGGAACTTGTTTTGTTTACTTCGCATTGTTGCTTCATTTTTGCTTATGTAAGGGTCGGAGCGGTGTTTTATTGTAAAAAATATTTTTGTGTAAAGTTAATACTATTATTGTTTATTGAAGTAAAGGGTTCAATTAAAATTTAATCATGTCAAAAAGAAAATCTCGTGTGTGGATGTTTTTTGAACAATTGGACAATGATTCCCGTAAAGTTAAGTGTAACCAATGCCAAATTATTATTTCACGTGGGGGGCAGGGAAGAACAGCAAATACTACAAGCATGTACAACCATATTAAATACCGACATCCAACCCTGATACCTCAGTTAGATTCTGCTATAAAATGTTCGAACACAGACGATTTCTCCAAGTCGCAAATACAAGCAGAAGAAATACCTACTACAGTGCCTACTCCGTCAACTTCAGTGTCATTAGAGGTCAGTTTATGTCAAAAAAGCCAACAAAATATTGAAGATAGTTTTGCTATACAATGGTCACGTGAAGATTCAAGATCAAGAGACATTAATATTGCGATAGGTGAAATGATTGCACTTGACAACCAGCCGTTATCAATTATTGAAAATACTGGCTTTAGAAACTTGATGAGAAAAATTAAACCTAAATATAACATACCGGGCAGAAAGTATTTCACAGAGAACATCATTCCTCAACTTTACGACGAAACTAAATCTGAAATACGAAGAGGAGTGATGATAGCAGCTGCAATTTCAGTCACTACTGACATGTGGACAAACATAAACAACAAAGAAAGTTTCTTGAGTTTTACAGCTCACTGGTTCGACGATAGTTTCAAACATCATCATGCTGTATTACAAATGAAACATTTCCCTGAAACACACACCGCCAATAATATTAAAAACTGTTTAGAAGAAATTCCAACTTTGTGGAATATTGATACGACCAAAATTCACGCCGTTGTACGAGACAACGGTAGAAATGTGACGAAAGCAATTAACGATTCAGTTTTTAAGGGAGTACCTTGTTTCATACATACTCTTCAACTGGCTATCAATAGTGCTTTGAAGCATGATACCATGGCACAAATACTTATGAAATCGAGACGAATTGTTACACATTTTAATCACTCTAATCAAGCTCAGTCGAAACTTCGAGATTTGCAGCAAGAACTAAATTTATCAAATCACCAGCTAGTCCAAGATGTATGTACTAGATGGAATTCCACATACTATATGATATCTCGCCTTTTCGAACAAAAACGAGCTATTTCTTTGTACCTTGCGGAAACATCGGTAAATTTCGAAAATTTGTGTAATGAAGAGTGGAAAATACTAGAAAAAAGCCTTGAATTGCTAAAACCATTTGAAGAGATTACCAAGATCATAAGTTCAAGTTGCTCTTCAGTATCTGAAGTTATTCCTCATCTGAAAACCTTACAAAAATACTTAGAAATTTATGATGATGAAATCCAGGAAATCATGGAAATGAAAGTCCTACTGGAAAAGGATTTAAAGATAAGGTTCGACGTGGACCATAACAAAGTCTTCACCCTGGCAACTTTGTTGGATCCAAGATATAAGCAACAATTTTTCGAGGCAGAGGATCTTATCACCATTAGGTCTCAATTTTTAGTAGAATCTCAGAAAAATAGCTTGAGTGTAGACGAGAGTGACAGTGGCAAAAATAATCCAATGATACAGAGCACCTCCACCGATGAAGGCGATACAGAATCAGTAACACATAGAAATTTTTGGGAATGCTACCAAAATTTTGCAACAAGAAAAGTAAAAGAAATTGAAGATGACACGTCAATCGCAGCTCATGAACTGCAGTCCTACTGTGCATTACCGGTAATAAAGCGTAATGATGACCCCTTTCAGTGGTGGAGCCGCAATAATTGTAGATATCCTGAAATGGCGCGCATCGCCAAAGTGTACCTTTGTTGTCCCGCCAGTTCGGTTTACAGTGAGAGGTTGTTTTCAGAGGCCGGGAACGTATATGAAATAAAGAGAAATCGATTGCTACCAGAAAGGGCAGAAGCTTTAGTCTTTTTACATCATAATTTACCTTTAGTTAAAAAATACAAGTAAGTTATAAAAATGTAACAAAATTGAGATTTTTTGGTTGCCACAATAGTTACTTTGATTTCATTAGGCTATGTACGGCTGTTATGAATACAAGTTAACTTTTTGTTTTTAAGAAACAGATTATGTTTTAGAATTTTTGGATTTATTTTTTCTGTACAACATGTACATGCAATCTTGCTTTAATAATAATTACTACTAGTTTGTTAATTTGATTTTCTTCTCTTTTATATAAATAAGAAGAAACATTATAAAGGTTTATTGAAGATAAGAAGATATTATGTTTTGTTTGTTAATTAGGATACTAATTTTGTTTATTACATAGTTTTTTTTATAAGCAAGTCATTTTAGAGACTGACAAAAAAAAGATTGCTTTGCTTTACATTTCAAAGACTGATTATAAAATAAAAATATTAATAACTAATCAAGGTTTTTATTTCATGTTATTCGCCCTTTTAAAGGGCCCTTATGGTTTATATTATTGAGAAATACATACAAAGTAAGAAGCCGAATAGTCGGCGCTCTGTGCCGACTAGTCGCCGACTAATCGTCGACTACGATAGATGCCGAATAGTCGGCTTTACCGACTAGTCGTCGACTAGTCGGCGCATCTCTATTCATAACGCTTTTGTATGGAGTTAGTCAGAACTGTTGGTTTGTAGCAAATTAGCAATATCAATAACGAACAAGTGGGCGTGAATAATGCCTCGTGTTTGGGTGAGCGCGACTGTTGTCTCACTTTATGAGGAGATACAGACGTTAATGACACTTTCCTTGGTGTTTGTAGCAGTCAGGCAAACTTGTTTCTGTAAGGCAACCGAGCGTAAAGTAATGGTCGAACTTAGGTTAGATACCGTAACGGGTAACCGAAATGAATACGGTAACCGCGGTTGTTGTTTGATGGTGTTCCGATACAGTGCGATTTCTTGTTATCTAGTGTCAATGTACCGGATCCTAGACAATGGATGACTGTAAAGATGTTATGTAAAAAATTATAACCTCATTAAATTTTGTAGAGCTCTGAAATTATGCGCCCTTTTGCCACAAAAAGCCGTGTACTGTAGCTCACAAATAATTGTGCCAAAGCAAATGCACCACTAACTTATGTAGTACTAGTGGTTGCCCGCGGCTCCGCCCGCGTGTATATCGGTTATCGCTGCAAATAGTAGCCTATGAGTTATTCTGATGTATAAGCTTTATTACTGTAAATTTTCATCCAAATTTGTCATTTCATTCCTTTATGCGTGAAAGAGTAACAAACATCCATCCATACTTACAAACTTTCGCGTTTATAATATTAGTAGGCAGTGACGAACCTAGGATTTTATTTCGGGGGGGGATATCATCTTTTGTAAACCTTTAAAATTACAGATGTGCCGATCAGAACTTTTGCCGACTAGCCGACTAGTCGGCCCTAAAGAGGCCGTTTAGTCGGCGGACTAATGGGCCAAATCGATCAGGGTTTCGAACATTTCCGTAACTCTTCGTTTACAGCTAATTTGCGCTCCAGTCGCAAACGCCGCCTGCAAACCTTGTTTCTTCATTTTTGCTTCTGTAGGGGTCGGTCGGAGTCGGAGCGGTGTTTTAGTGTAAAAAAATATTTTTGTGTAAAGATAATACTAAGTATTATTGTTGATTGAAGTGAACGAGTTCAATGAAAAAGAAAATCACTTGTTGGACAATGTTTTTTGATTTATTAATTTTTATTTGATAGCCTGCCAAAGTGATTCTGCTGAGCCTGATGGAAAGCTTGAGTAGAATCCAACAATCCAACACCATACTCACTGCGAACGCAGACAATGCAGTATAGCGTCCTACACTATGGCGGCCTAGTGAGATGCATTTTCACACGCCGCCTAAAGGACATGGGATCATAGTGGAAGGGAAACACGTGCGTTGGTAGTGAGTTCCAGTTTTTAACTGCTTGGCACAGGAAGGCAGAACGGAACCTTTTAGTTCCAGAGCGTATTTCTACGACTCTGAAGTGGTGACTTCCAATGCCAGTACGTGTTGTCCTGTAGAGGATGGGAGAAAGTGGGATCAGTTGGAAAATCTCTTCAGAACACTGTCTATGGTAAACACGCTAGAGGACTATCATTCTGTCATAGAGGCGATATCTCTCCGCAAGTGCAAAGGCTCAAGGGACTCGGTGGCATCGGGACTGTTGATAATGCGGACTGCTAGCCGCTGCAACCAATCGAGAGCATCAAGCAAATACTGCGTGGATCCATCACAAAGATGAGAAATGTCATCCACGAACAAGCGAACCTGGGTCTTGCAAAGAATACACAGATGCTCGGGCGCTAAGAACCGTCTCACCCTATTCAGTACGCCAAGTTTCCGCGAGGCCGCCTTAGTGAACCTCTCGATTTTTTAAAATGTATTTGTTGCCAAAATGACTCTGCCCTGCCTGATGGAAATCATGAGCAGAATCCAAGAGTGGTGGTCACCATCCTCAATGCGGATAAGGACAATGCAGCATGGTGACCCACACTGCTGGCTGATGCGATGCTTTTTCACGCCCCGCTTAAAGGACCCGGGATCATAGTGGGAAGGAAACACGTGCGTTGGTAGTGACTTCCAGGTTTTAACAGCTTGGCACAGGAAGGAAGAATCGAAGCGATGAGTGCCAGAACGTATGTCTACCACTCTGAAGCGGTGACTTCCGAGGCCAGCACGTGTTGTTCTGTAGAGGAAGGGAGAGGAGAGGACCAGTTGGAAGAGCTCTTCAGAACACTCTCTATGATAAAGGCTATAGAGAACTTGGAGGCTATATCTCTACGCAACTGCAGAGGCTCAAGGGACTCGGTGTTGCTGCGGATTGCTCGCCGCTGTAACCGGTCGAGAGCGTCAAAAAAATACTGTGCGGCACCATCGCAAAGATGAGAACAATAATCCACACACGAGCGAACCTGGGTCTTGTAAAGAAGACACAGATGCTCGGGCGAGAAGAACTGTCTTACCTTGTTTAAAACACCTATCTTCCGCGAGGCCGCTTTGGTGACACTCACAACGTATTCGCGCGGGTTGAGATCTCGGCAGATATCCATTCCCAGGATATCGAGCTTACCTTATAATGGCATTTGAGTATTCTGAAAAGTGGGCAGGGGAAAGAATGGAGACTTTTTGGAAGAGAATGCGCACACCTGGTAATATTAGCATTGAACTCGACCAGATTTTTACAGCCCTATTGAGAAATGCGGACCAGAACATAAATAAATATTTCAGACATGAGAATATTACAGAGTAACATGCAATTGATATGCACAAGAAACAGTGTGGGAGACAGGACGGAGCGGAGCCTTGAGGTACGCCAGCGTTTACCTCTAGAAAATCAGAGGCCGCACCGTCGGCCCTGCTACCTGTTGCTGTGGACCCTAATGCTGTTAGTGTTATCAATGCCAATGATTTTATCGCGGTGGGTAGGAAAAAACAGCAAACACTACAAACAAACATTTTGTTTAATAAATGTCAGCTAAGCTAAAGCTCTCGGTGTACTGTGGTGCTTCTCAAGTAGGATTTCACTCTTCTTAGTGTCGCCGCACACGGGCCACTTGTGGCCGCCACTTGTGGCTGGTCAGCTACTTGTGGCCGGTGGTCGACACATCACTACATAGTATAAAACAAAGTCGCTTTCTCTGTCCCTATGTCCCTTTGTTTGCTTACATCTTTAAAACTACGCAACGGATTTCGATGCAGGTTTCTTTAATAGATAGAGTGATTCAAGAGGAAGGTTTTTATGTATAATAAATGTATAATATAGTATGGAAACATTGTTAATTTTCGAGGTTTTTAATGTGACGTAGCAAATAAACACATTTTTTTGCTCTTACATTGCAAACGCTGGTTGCACCTTACGAGATAGATCAAAATAATGTACTACAGTATTGTACACCTTAAAAAGTACTAGAAAAAAGTCCGCGACGGTATATGTCTATCTCTTAGGGATAACCCACAACAACCATTTTTTATTCCTTTCTTTTTACGAGAAATAATGGCTTATTTACAAAGTGATTTTAAGCAATACAGAATGAATCCTGATACAATTAAGTAAATTAAATACATTGTGCATTTAATATAGATCAAAATGGCCCTTTACAGTATATAATTTACATTAATATATTCGAAGATATTACAGATTTAAAATGCACGAATCGTGTCGTCAGCGGGGCATCTGAAATCCACCCATGCGAAGCCGGGGCGGGTCGCTAGTAAAATATATGAAAATTACAGGAAATATGCCGGTGGCGGCGTTTTGTGGCTGTGGCCGGTGGCGACCCTTAGAGTTGAAAACGAACGCTTACATGTTGCAATTGTTACCTACAGGCATCGTGGCACCAATTCGCGTCGTGTCATCGCCAACAATCGTTACATTTTTTATTGAACATAAACATTTCGGGGGGGGATATATCCCCCATATCCCCCCCCCTGGGTTCGCCACTGTTAGTAGGATGTAATGACGCACCGGCTCTAATCTCATTAGACAAAGACATGCCCAAAAGAAACCATCTTCGAAAAAGTTCTAAAACTGATTAAAACTAAAGTCCATGAGATGAATACATACCTGCAAATACAGCAAACTGCATTAATCTTGACTACTTTCATTTTAATAGGATAATAGGATATAGTAGTCACATGTATATTTGATTTCTACTTAATGAGACTTGTAACGTAATGTATATCAGGAAATGAAATAAATAATTATAGACCTATAAGCCTTATGTCCTATTTATATAAAGTGTTTTCTAAAATATTACTCGGACGAATATCGAAGCACCTGGAAGAAAACCAACCAAGGGAACAAGCTGGATTTCGCGACGATTATTCTACCATCGACCATATTCATGTTGTGAAGCAAGTACTGAAAAGCTCAATGAATATGGACAACTGTATTATATGGCATTCGTCGATTACAATAAGGCTTTTGATTCGTTGAGTCATACCTATATCTGGAAAACGCTAGAAAACCAAGGAGTAGAAGAGAGAGAGAGAGAGAAAATACATAAAAATCGTAAAAGAAATTTACAAAAACACCATAGCAACAGTCCAACTAGAATAACAAGGCGAAGAATTTAGAGTTCAAAAAGGCGTTAGGCAAGGCGATCCACTTTCCCCAAAACTCTTCACAGCAGTCTTAGAAAATATATTCAGGAATTTAGACTGGGGACATTTCGGAATCAATATTAACGGATTGAACCTAAACCATTTAAGATTTGCCGATGACATAGTAGTATTCGCTGAGAAACCAAGTATACTACAAACTATGCTACAACAATTAGATGTTGAAAGCAGGAAAGCAGGTTTATCAATGAACCCAGTGAAAACTAAAGTGATGACGAATGCCGGAAAAGAAAATATAGTAATAGGACAAGAAACTATAGAATATTTAGATGAATATATATATTTAGGACAACTTATTTCAATAAAAGACCAGTATTCTAAAGAAATAGATAGAAGAATATGCAACACTTGGAAACGGTATTGGTCTCTAAAATAAATAGTTAAAAATGAAACAATTCCCATGGAAATGAAAAGCAAATTAATTATATAACACATGTATTCTACCATGTCTTACTTATGGATGTCAAACTTGGCCTGTGACTAGCAAAAACAACCAAAAACTAGCAGTTTGTCAACGCAGCATGGAAAGAAGCATGCTTAACATAAAACTACGGGATCGATGGACAACTTCAAAAATAAGAAAAAGAACAAAGGTCAGCGACGTGTTACAAAAAATAAGAAAACTTAAATGGAACTGGACTGGACATATAATGAGGACTAACTAAGAAAAATGGACTAAGGATGTAATAGAGTGGTATCCGAGGAACGGGAAAAGACAACGAGGAGGTCAAATCAGAAGATGGGAGGACGATTTACCAAAAGGATGGAGAAGGTCTGCCAAGGATAGAGAGACGTGGAAGCAATTGGGGGAGGCCTATGTCGACAGACAACCTGACCAAAGTGGTTGCTAATAAATAAATTTATTCTTATTTTGCTAGGTAAATTAGATTTAAGAATACTTACTACTGTTTTATAAGAATAGCATGTAAGTTAAAAGGTCAGCGAATAGTTATTAGTATATCAGGATCAGAATGGAATCAATATTTTAAAGTAATTTAGCATACGTATTCGTTCGTCTAAAATCGAAAATATATAAGTAAATCTGTTCCTATCTAAGATTTGTAACTGGATTTATTTAATACTAACGTCCCGCGGTGTTACCCGCTGTTATTGTCGTACTGCGGGTAACGCCGCGGGACGAAGCTAGTCCAAAAAAACTTTTTATTAAAAAAAACCGACTTCCAAAAAACATCCAACGAAAACTCTCTGCCAAAAAACACTTAAAAGCTTAAAATAAACTGGTTCTTCATAAATTGCCTATACCTAATTCTTTATTCATTTAAATAGTAGTATTATAATGTGTGCTAGGTACCTAAAATCTGTTTGAAGTCGGTGCCAAGTGACTATCGCTTAGACTTTTGTAATTGTTCGTTTGTATTCTTTTTGGCTTAGCACCGACTTCAAACAGATTTTAGGTACCTAGCACACATTATAATACTACTATTTAAATGAATAAAGAATTAGGTATAGGCAATTTATGAAGAACCAGTTTATTTTAAGC
Organism: Diaphora mendica; assembly: GCA_949125395.1. NCBI lineage: Eukaryota > Metazoa > Arthropoda > Insecta > Lepidoptera > Erebidae > Diaphora > Diaphora mendica. The sequence continues at coordinate 134,764 of OX421325.1, forward strand.
TTTTAAGTGTTTTTTGGCAGAGAGTTTCCGTTGGATGTTTTTTGGAAGTCGGTTTTTTTTTAAATAAAAAGTTTTTATTTTTCAGTTTTTAGTGCAAACAATCGTAGGTAAGTAGTAAGTTGAACTATTTCATCAAATTTCATCATCAAGAATACAAATTTAGGTCTATATCTATACGTACGTGTAATATTAAAATCATACTCTAATCCCTAACTGTTGAAGAGTTTAACCTTCTATCATCAGCTCACTTAAATAACTTGAAAGTATACGACTGAAGGTCTTTAGATACGTATGAAATTGAAAGAATCATCCTCCAACTCCTAACCGTTGAGGAGTTGTACCATCCACCTTCCATCATCAGCTTACCTAAATAATTTGAAAGAATACGACTAAAGATAACATATTACATATGATTTTCAAAGGTTTATCCTCCATCTCCTAACCGTTAAGGAGTTGTACCTTACATCATCAGCTCATCATCACAAAATGAGGACTACCAGACGCAAATACCGGTTTAACTTCAGAAAATATACGAAAAACATAGTATGTTCCTATAAAAAATGAGGGTTTCTCTCGATTTCCCTGGGATCCCATCATCAGATCCTGATATGGTGGCAATGGGACCACCTCGGGAGCATACCCTTTCGAATACAAAAAAAAATTCAAAATCGGTCCACAATTGATGGAGTAATCAGTGAACATACATAAAAAAAAATACATACAGTGGAACATAGAACCTCCTCCTTTTTGGAAGTCGGTTAAAAAGTAGCCTAAGTTACTCTTCTTATCATCAGCTACCTATCAGTGAAAGTCCCGTCAAAGTCGGTCCAGCCGTTCCAGAGATTAGCCGGAACAAGCAGACATACAAAAAAAATTTCTTCTAATCTAATGCAAGAACTCTCAGCACTACATCCAATACATAAAAATATATACTACTAGTTGTTGCCCGCGACTCCGCCCGGATATGTCGGTTATCGCGGCAAATAGTAGCCTATGTGTTATTCTGATGTATAAGCTATATTACTGTAAAGTTTCATTCAAATCCGTTCAGTAGTTATTGCGTGAAAGAGTAACAAGCATCCATCCATCCATCCATCCATACTTATAACTTTCGCATTTATAATATTAGTATAGATTACCAACCATTCAGTGTGTATTGTTCATTGAATAGATTTAACATTAAATATGACTTAATATGAATATGAAATTAACTGAATTTTTTGCTGAAAATAAAGTAATACATAATCATAAACAAAATTAAAATTATGAAGTTCAAGTCAGAATAACAAATACAGAAATAATTAAAAAGTAATGTTTATGTAAGGTTGAGAGTTACGAACGTTTATTAACATTACTAGCTGCGCCCGCGTATTACCTGATCCAGTGCCTGTGTATACTCGACGAACTATTCAGTAATCTATGACTCGACATTGGCAAGATTGGAAAACACATGTTCTTTGAAGAAAATTTTCAACTTTAGTAAAAATTCTAAAGAGTTACATGCTTATGACTGTAAGAAAAAGATAATAGATTAATTGGATAATGGATTCAACCTCCACCATCCACCACGCACGCGATTCAAACATGGAAGTTCACGCCTACGTACGACTCTATAGAAAGAGATCCTGTAAATAGTACCTAAACAACTACGACAAAAAACGACGCTGAAAAAGTATGAAACAAGTTTCAAAAGCCGTAGTCACGCGTTGTTAAAGTGTTATGGACTATGGTATGTACATTAAACTACATGGACTGCAGCTTTTGAAACTTAGTAATGTACCCTAGTCCATAACACTTTAACAACGCGTGGCTACGGCTTTTGAAACTTGTTTCATACTTTTTCAGCGTCGTTTTTTGTCGTAGTTGGGTTTTAGTTTTTTATTTTTTTTTATTTAATATGTTTTGGTGCCTCACTAATAAATATTATAATATTAATTTCTTTGGAAAGTATATTTTAAATAGGTGCCATAGAAATATCACAATTATCGATTCAGTGACACTTCATATAGCCTATAACCAGCGGACAATCAAGACGCTTCTAACGATACCTCATTTGTCTTATTCTGACTAGTAGTTTAGAAAGAATGTGGGAACAGACAAGCATACCATAGAAATATCACATTTATCGAATAAATACGGACAAAGTCACGGGCAAATGCTAATAATATATATATATATTTGAAATATACAAGTAACGCCCTTTCCAATGATACCAAACACGGCATATTTATCTCAAATTATTTTTTTAATACAGTACTTTATATCGGCTAGAGGGCGCCACATTAGATTCAGTGACACATCATATAGCCTATAACCAGCGGACAATCAAGACGCTTCTAACGATACCTCGTTTATCCAGTTCTAATTAGTAGTTAAGGAGCTATGAGGAAACAGATGAACATACAAACATACGTACATAGCCTGTAAAAATCATAACCCTCCTTTGGCTTTGCCGTAGTCGGGTAAAAATCAATTGCTGTTCGTTTGTCTCGCTAAAACTCTAGAACGGCTGGGCCCATTTAGCTGATTTTGGTTTTGAAATATTTGTCGTAGTCCAGGGAAGGTTTAAAGTGTGCGTGTGAACTGAGGGACCATAGTGATATTTTTGTTTGAAATTTTTATAAGATTTAGTAGTAGGCTCAAAACAATTGTAGAACAAATATGAGAATTTGTAAAAAGATATGTTAAAAATTACAGCCCTTTAAGTGTGGTCCCTCAATCCTCACATACCATCAGCCGGATCTCGGCAAGTATGTAAAAAAATAAGGTATCGTGACTGCAGACATTTAGTAGAGAATTTGTAAAGATATATACTAAAATAACTGAGCACAAATCATCAACGATTAAAAAAATACAACGACTATACTGTGGTCCCTCAGTCCACACACGAAAGATTTTGTTATACTGAATATTACAGCATCAACGGAATAAAATCTTTATTTTCTTACATAATGTTTTAGAACAAGTCTAATAGCAATTTGTAAAAAATAAATTTTAAAAAAATATCGACGCACTTTGAAGATATTTATAATTAAAGCTGGTCCCTCAATCCTCACGTTCTCAAACATACTTGCATGTCTAGCTGCTAGACGACTAAAGTATCACAAAGTGTAGTGTATTAAACTTTTTGTAAAAAGTTTCTACAAAATTATAGGTATCTAAAATTGTGTGTATCTTACCTCTAAAATGAGATTATAGCATTTCAGTGATCTTATGAACAGATATACGAGTAGTGTGACCACACAATGAAACAAAATGTAGACTACCATTATATTTTTTATTGTATAGACGAAACCCAAGGTTGTACGGTTGATTTAGTGTTATGTTACATTACGTATCTTTACAAAGCATGAAATAAAGTAGCTTTTAGACGCTTATCACCATTTAGGCTATGTTTCAAGGAAGCTTTATGTACTTATAATACCCCAGTATTTTACAAACCATTATGGTAACATAGTGGTATTATTTATACAGCTCAGTATTATACGTTCTATTAACACATAAAATTGAAAATTTAAAAACACAGGATTTTGTAAAATATTTACAAATATAAATAATGTAATTGTAATAAAAAATGTATTGTTTTGTAATTGTAATAATGTAATAATGTAAATATTTTACAAAATCCTGTGTTTTTAAATGTTAAATTTTATGTGTTAATAGAACGTATAAAACTGAGCAGTATAAATAATACCACTATGTTACCATAATGGTTTGTAAAATACTGGGGTATTATAAGTACATAAAGCTTTCTTGAAACATAGCCCAAATGGTGATAAGCGTCTAAAAGCTACTTTATTTCATGCTTTGTAAAGATACGTAATGCAACATAACACTAAATCAACCGTACAACCTTGGGTTTCGTCTATACAATAAAAAATATAATGGTAGTCTACATTTTGTTTCATTGTGTGGTCACACTACTCGTATATCTGTTCGTAAGATCACTGAAATGCTATAATCTCATTTTAGAGGTAAGATACACACAATTTTAGATACCTATAATTTTGTAGAAACTTTTTACAAAAAGTTTAATACACTACACTTTGTGATACTTTAGTCGTCTAGCAGCTAGACATGCAAGTATGTTTGAGAACGTGAGGATTGAGGGACCAGCTTTAATTATAAATATCTTCAAAGTGCGTCGATATTTTTTTAAAATTTATTTTTTACAAATTGCTATTAGACTTGTTCTAAAACATTATGTAAGAAAATAAAGATTTTATTCCGTTGATGCTGTAATATTCAGTATAACAAAATCTTTCGTGTGTGGACTGAGGGACCACAGTATAGTCGTTGTATTTTTTTAATCGTTGATGATTTGTGCTCAGTTATTTTAGTATATATCTTTACAAATTCTCTACTAAATGTCTGCAGTCACGATACCTTATTTTTTTACATACTTGCCGAGATCCGGCTGATGGTATGTGAGGATTGAGGGACCACACTTAAAGGGCTGTAATTTTTAACATATCTTTTTACAAATTCTCATATTTGTTCTACAATTGTTTTGAGCCTACTACTAAATCTTATAAAAATTTCAAACAAAAATATCACTATGGTCCCTCAGTTCACACGCACACGGTTTAAATAGTGAAAAATTAAAAGTAACTTGCAAATCCAAATATAACGTGTACGAAGTAGCAGACACAGCTAGTGCTTTTTATATTAAATGAAATTTTAATAAAAAGTGATTATGAGATTTAGTATATTTTCACAATTATATCCAGTTACAAATTGTGTACATTTCACGTCTGCTGTATCTCGTAATGCGTTGCAAACTAATAAACATACCAGTGTACCTAACAGTTTAAAGAGTAACAACTGTGATTAGATCACCAGGCGGTTGCGTTCTTTGGGGAACCTGTGCTAGCTACGCAGGCCCATGAGATGTGGCTAGCCAGTCGCAAGCTTGTTGGGATTTTATGTACCTTCACTCTCATTTTTTGGTCTAGATTGACCGGACTATCTTGCACTGACGTGAGTCGTGACTCGTTACCAAGATATCGTTTTCAGATAGCACTCCAATAGGTTTTGTTTTACAATTTATTGCAGGTTTACTTATACGTATTTAAAGTAATCGCTAAAACATATTGTTTGTATAGGTATTTTACATTTAGAATGACTAAAAGTTGTTTAGTTTTGGACCATGTGTCATTAATTTTTATTACCACAAAGACGTTTTAAAGTAAATTGGTAGTTAAATTCAATGTTTCCCTCATCGATAAACCAGCCCAGTGCTTCAAAAAACAGCTGCAATACACTACTACGAAGTAGATCCCTGCTGTATTAAACCCTGTTTGATTTTATTAGAGCAATCCAAATTCTTCTTTGACAGTTATGCGGTAATTAATCTGTAATTAGTGGCAAATATAAACGGTTGTCATCATCAACAGCCTCTCCTTCGAAAGGAGGTATTGTCCGCGCTGACCAGGCGGATTGGTATAGGGGTTTTAAACGATTGTAAATAATGTTAATTGGAAGAAAACAATCCATGTATTATGTATTGAATAGAAACGTTGCAATTGCAAATCAAAATAGGCATGTTTTTAGCTCTGTTAATTACATACTTTATTTCTTCATGACTCTAACAAAACCTAGGTGTTCATAATAAAGACCCAAACTCTCCGTAGGCATGGCAAGAGTAACAACGCACTATTCCTAATTTTGTCTAGATGAGAGTCTGCTCTTTTACATGGACCACGTTTATCTGCCTCCCGTGATCCCAATATTCCCAATGCTATTGCCTATTTGTCATTCCATTCGGCCGGCAGCGGCACTCAAAATGCGTTGTTGACAGTTGTTGTGTATATATATATGACGTAGTTGATTCCAGAATTGTTTGTATTGTTTTCTTTTCTCAAGTTGATTGTTTCGGATCAGGACATAAAGTGCATAATTATCGTGTGAAGTAGCTTGCAATTCTTCATAACATATAGAAAGTGTGTGTTAATGGCACTTATCCATATTTTCCGGTAAGAATAGGTATGTGTTACTGACTAGCGCTTTAAATGGCTAGAAGCAAAATCAAAATTGTTAATAAGATATGTTTGTTCTTACAATGTTTATACAGAATTAGTATTTAATATTTATGATTTTAAGTAAACGTTAGAATGTCAAATATAGCAAATAAAGACAAACACACTTTACTGCATTGATCTATCTATCTCAATGCTTAATGTATCACTTGTTTTGAAGTCGTATTAATTCACTCCATATTCAGTTACCTACTACTGAATACGGCTGTTGCATAGGCTATAGAAAACATCAATCATTAGAATACGCCCCTATTTGTATTCTAATTAAGATACACCTAAATAAAGCTTTAGCCAAAATTGTTTGTGTTGTTTTCGGGTTTGATGCAATTGAAGAATATTATTATTATTAAGGATCTGTCCACACGGGTATGTGCTTGTCTCATTAAAGTACAATATGTAAACGGGAGACATTGTGCGATATGAGCCGATGTGTCGGTCGATGTCTTCAATTGGCACACAAAAGCCAGCCATTGTTGCGGGAAGTCAGGGCGTCGCCACTTCACGTCGCACTCTAACCGATTCTTACGCGCCACGCGGCGCCAGGGCGCGCTGCGACTGCCCGGGCTCGGAGCACGGGCGCGCTGTCCCACGACTCCGGCGAGAGCTATGTTTGAGGATTGCGTTTATATGATGTTTTCGGTCATAAAAAGTGTTCGACACTGCACATCACTGTAAGTGTGCGTGATTAGCTCTCATACGCTTGATCGACTGCGTCTTTAAACGAGGGGTCACTAGATTGTCATTTCTAGATAAAGACTGCCTGAGGTCGAAGGGGACTCTGGTCATCGCTAGGTTACCCTGGGGTACACCCTTGTTGGGTGGGTCGTAATAGGTGACTTCGCGCAGTGTCGGGCAGTACCGGTAGCTAGGTAAATTTGGGTGGGTCGCAAAGAGCTGATAACTTTAGAGAGTAGGAAGAACAAGTCGACCTTGTCCGTCCTTGTGGCACGATAACACGGGTTCGGGGTCTCGTGGAAACGTGACGCTTCGGGTCGCGACCCCGCTATCTCGCCTTTATACCGCGTGTCACACCGCCGCGCCATCACTCAGCTCGCACGCTCCCAGCGCGTATCACGCACCTTCTGTTCCGACCGTGCGGAAATAACATATAAGACAGAAATCAAACATTCCGAGTTAAGTCCATGGTTGGATCGACACCAGATTGGACGTGCGTTCGAAACAGTTGAGGTGAGGTGACAGAGGCAGGTGTGCGCAATTCTAGACGGTGCTTAAGTAAGATTAGTGGAACAGGTGAACTGACGGGGTTCTGGTTGCAGGTACGTGAAACAGCAGAGCAACAAATATGCCGAGCGCAGTGACGAACGGGACCCACGGAGCGGACGATGACATAGTGCTGACGGGCCTCTCGGGTCGCCTGCCCGAGTCCAACAGCATTGAAGAGTTCGCGCAACAGTTGTTTGATGGCGTGGATCTCGTCACCGCTGACGATAGAAGATGGACACCAGGTAAATAATACTTTTGCGTGGTTATAATATTCAGGTTTTAGTGACATTTTAACTAATCACAAATTATTACTATGAATGCTCAATTGTGAATAATTCGTTGTGAGACATGTAAACTACGAAGTAACACCGACGCGCTAACTCACACTACGTACCAGCCCTCACATAGCGCGGTTAACTCGGATCTTATTGTGGACCTAGTCTATTAGTAAATATGTTCTCATTTACTGTCTTTGCTGATATTAACATATAATGATAAATCATCACTTTTGTTAGCCGTTAAATTGACAAAACATGTCTACATTAGTAAAGTGACGTAAAGTGGATGCTTGTTATTTTGCCCGTACTGCGCAGTAGTCGCGCACTGTTTGCCTTCCTCAACTCAGCTGACCGTGTATGAATATGTTACACGAAGAAGATAGTACAAATCCGACTGAAAATCGATTGGGTTAGGATTGTGAGGCAGCTGTGGACATCCATGCTAGTGATGGTGTTATGCTTTAGGGCAAGGCAAGGTCAAGGGTACAGTAGCATTATGAGAAAAATTTAATGAATTATCAGAATTGAAACAAACACACCATCACCAATCTTAAGTATACCCAAATAAAATAGTTTATTCTGATAAAATTAAACTATGTATGAGCTGTTAAAATTTTCTACAAAAATTGCTACGTAGATGATCATGCAATTGTTATGTCAGGGAAACAGACAGTTATTTAAATAAACTAAGAAGAAGATTATTATTAAATAAGAAACTTGTTAATTTGATTCTAAAACTTGGAGCTATTTTTAGGTATTATTATTGACGCTAAGTTACAATGGGGTCCCCAAATAGAAAAACTATCCGGTAGGCTAAGCTCAGCGGCTTTTGCTGTAAAAAAGATTCGACATTTAACTGATGTTGATACAGCTAGAATAGTTTACTTCAGTTACTTTCATAGCATAATGAGTTACGGTATCTTACTCTGGGGTAACTGTGCAGATATTAATGCCATATTTGTTTTACAAAAACGCGCCGTACGAGCCATTTATAAATTAGGCCCTCGAGTTTCTCTTCGTTCCAAATTTAAAGAGATAAATATTCTGACTGTATCTTCACAATATATATACGAAAATTTAGTTTATGTTCAAAAAAATATATCAAAGTTTACTAAAATCAGTGATGTTCATTCGGTAAATACCAGAAACAAACATAATCTTAGTGTTCACGTCACTCGTCTCCACAGAGTAGGCAACTCGTTCATGGGTCAATGTATACGCTTTTACAATAAACTCCCTATTGATATTAGGAATTTGCCATTAAAGAAATTTAAGAATACCATAAAATCTAAGTTATCCGCAAAGGGGTATTACACCATAGCAGAATATCTTGATGATAAAACCGCCTGGGATTGAGCTGCCCATTCTGCACATGCTGTTTATTTTTAATGTTTAAATTTATTTTGATGTGACGATAATTTATAGTTTGAAACAAATTCATTTTAAATTATTGCTATTGTTGTCATTTTTTTTTAAATTATTATCTTTACTGATTATTGTAATTGTGACTCAAATTGTAATTATCGCATTTATTTTATTGAAATAATGTCTTTTGCATATTGTCTGGACTTTAAAAGAGACGGTGATCCCTGAGTTTGTTTCGTCCTTTCTTCTCAGGGCTAGTCCAGTTAGGAAAGGCCGAACTCATCTGCTCAAAAAAAGTTTAACTTGCAAAAGTGTTCATGTAACCTAATTGCAGAATAAATGATTTCATTTCATTTCATTTCATTGGAGGGTGAGATCTAACTTTTCGTAGAAACGATCACAAAAATATTTCAAATGCTGGTCCAGATTAAATCAATTCCAATTCGATGTCAGTAGTATTTTTTAATTGTCAGTAGTAAATGAGGATTAAGCTCCAAACAAATTATCGGACGCGGCTGACGGACGCGGCTTACAGCCGCGGCTGTTAATGTGCACAGTCTCTTCGGACTTTGCTTTCGGACGTTTTCAGTGTTGCTACTTTAGTGATTTAAGACAGAGATTTTCAAAAAAAAAAAACACTGAAAAGTGATGTAATGACTTTGTTGTAATTGACTTAGTGATTTTGTCACTAGATTTGATGAATTTTAGAAGTTAGACAGAGATATTCTAAAAAAATCACTGAAAAATTATATAATGACTTTTAGAACATACATTTAAAATATCTCAATTAATTTTGAAAATACACGTCCCCCCAGGTCCCACGGACCGTGGGAGAGCCACGCTTCGGCATGAATGGGCCGGCTCGACCGGAGTGATACCACGGCCTCACAGAAAACCGGTGTGAAATAGTGCTTGCGCTGTGTTTCACCGAGTGAGTGAGGATACCGGAGGCCCATACCCCAACCCCTCCCCCTATCTCCCCCCGCACCCCCCAAAGGCCGGTAACGCACTTGTGACGCCTCTGGTGTTGCGGGTGTCCATGGGCGGCGGTAATCGCTTACCATCAGGCGATACGTCTGCTCGTTTGCCGGTCTATACCATAAAAAAAAAAAAAAAAAAACATTTTCCAACCCTTTTACCCTTCGGTAAAGGCCCTAATAAATGTTTTGGCTTAGTAAAATGTTCACTTTGCTTTGCCGAGTATAAATACCCTGTTTTGAAACGTAGCTTTAGACATACAATAAACTTACTAAAGAGTCGAACTAGCAACAGCAAGTCGTGGTACAATAGATTGGCAGCAAATTTAAGAATGTTTAAGGTTTCAACCATAAATATACTCGAAAAAACAAGTTGTTGTAAGGTTCCTATGTTTATACATATTTGAAAATATTTAAATTATCAAGATACATCTACATCCACAAAGATAATCGATCAAGATGAAGAAAAAATACCAGCAGAAGTATTTGAAGTTGATTTTAAAAACATAATACCGGGCGCATGAATGATACTAGATAACAATAAACCAGAAAGTAAAGTGCCAGAACCTTATAGTAATGTCCCGCGTCGTTAGTTTTAGTAAATATACTAGCTGAGCCCCACCGTGTTCCCCGCGGTTATTGTTGTAAATGCGAGTAAAGCCGCGAGGCAAAGCTAGTCGAAAAAAAGCAGCCTAAGTTACTCCTTGTATCATCAGCTATCTGCCAGTGAAAGTCCCGTCAAAATCCGTCCAGCCGTTCCAAAGATTACGCGGAACAAACAGACAGACAGACAGACAAAATAAAATAAAAAAAGATATTTTATAAAAAGCGGTTATTTTAATATTACAAACAGACACTCCAATTTTATTTATTTGTATAGATAATCACATAAATGTAAGAAATTGAGATAATTCCAAAATTTTCGTAAAGTCATTAAAAAGTAAATTTTTCATTTGTGTAAGTTTTAAGTTTACAAAAGTAACCTTCTGGCAACACTGACACGGACGCGACAAAAACATCCAGCGCTCCAGATTCCTTTCGGACGTCCGAAGGCTCAAGGTCAGTCAAAGGTTACGTCCGAGACATACGTCCGAAAGGAATCTGGAGCGCTGGATGTTTTTGTCGCGTCCGTGTCAGTGTTGCCAGAAGGTTACTTTTGTAAACTTACGCAAATGAAAAGGTTACTTTTTAATGACTTTTCGCTTTACTTTCTGGTTTATTGTTATCTAGTATCATTAATGCGCACGGTATTATGTTTTTAAAATCAACTTGAAATACTTCTGCTGGTATTTTTTCTTCATCTTGATCGATTATCTTGGTGGATGTAGATGTATCTTGATAAATAAAATATTTTCAAATATGTATAAACCTTACAACAACTTGTTTTTTTCGAGTATATTTAGGGTTAAAACCTTAAACAAATTTTTCAGTGATTTTTTTTAGAATATCTCTGTCACTAAAGTGGCAACACTGAAAACGTCCGAAAGCAACGTCCGAAGAGACTGTGCACATTATCATGTCCGTCAGCCGCGTCCGATAATTTGTTTGGAGCTTTAGTCGTGATTTCCTTTGCCTGTTCCAGTACGTAGATCCTATGAAAAAGAATAGATAAGAAAGTCAATGGGCTTTCTTGGTAAAATGTATTTTTACAAGTTACATGTCATGGTGCTGTAAGCTCAAGGAAATGAAATTTACGAACGATGTAATTGTAATTAATATATTGTCGTGGAATAATCAAAGTGGGGGAAACTGTGTAGTAACACTGTAGAGTTCCGATACACCTACTCTTGATCTCACAAGTGACATGTAAACTACGAAGTAACACGAACACGCTCACTCTTGTTAATTTATGTCAGTTGAATTTTCCTGGGACATCCCGAGTGTCATAACTCGGCGTGTTCGTGGGTCACTGCTGTTGATCCTGGTGTACAGGAGTTACAGTGGTGGGCGTGTGGGCGGAATTAGTCCCCCAAAAAAGTGTCATAAAAGGCATGGCCCGTAGTAAAGTAGCTATCACTTAAACTAGCAGAGAAGCGATTCAGCTTTCGGTCACTAACACAGGTATAATCAGAACGTGAAAGTACGTAGTAACGTAGTAAACGGTGGATGTGTAACTTGGTGTTTACTTTGATGATGTATGTTAAAGGTTTTCTACCGTGGGAGAGCCACGCTTTTTTTTTTTTTTTTTTTTTTTATGTATGGCCCGCCATAATGACTCTACTCTGCCTGATGGAAAGCATAAGCAGAATCCAAGAGTGGTGGTCACCATACTCACTGCGAATGCAGACAATGCAGTATGGCGATCCACACCATGGCGGCCTAGTGATGCTACTGCATCTTTTAGTCTAGTCAACAAGTATGGAACTTGTTGACTAAACTATTTGGGCCTCCGGTCTCGCACTCACCAACGAAACACGACAGCATGAACGCTGTCATTTTACGTTGATTTTCTGTGCGAGGGTAGTACCGCCCCGGTCGAGCCGGCCCATTCGTGCTGAAATCAGCGTGGCTCTACTACCTTTACTTCGGCATGAATGGGCCACCTCAGTGTTGCTTACCACGCTTACCATCAGGCGATACGTCTGCTCGTTTGCCGGCCTATTACATAAAAAAAAAAGGGAAGTGGACGAGACGATTATACGCCACCACCGCACCGGCAATATACAACGTAGAAAAAAAAAAAGTCATTTAATATATTACTGTCTATATCTGCACTCATATCTGGAGTGTTTATAAGAGATTCTGGGTACATACAGTTCCAAACAACTAGTACTTGAGAACAAAAGCTTCCAGATTACTAATAAATTGTTTTTACTACAAAAACTAATCTTTTCTCACAACAGGTAACTCAAATAAAAAAAAAAATTGCACCTTAATTATTGTTTTTTTTTAAATCATCTCAAAAATTGTTAAAATTAATGTGTGTAGTACTACGAATCGTAAATACTGAATTGATTGTTCTATGTTCTCTTTGGTCCGGTGATCGCTCTGTCAGAACTCAGAACACAATGAGATCTCTGGGAAAGACATGTAGGTAAGCTTTTTGTTGCCATTGTAGTCGCATTGGCTGTTTATTGCACACATGTTCGGTCGCCAGTCGACGCCGAGCCACCACATGACCTCATGATGATATGTCATCTGATACATGTCATCTGATTTTAGTTTACTTTTATATTATCAGTAGCAATAAGTCAAAAGTGCAGATCTGTATGATGTGCGGTTGCGTGTTAGTTGCACAATGTAGCACATATGTAATATACATATAATTTTATTGTATATATCATATTATAAACACATTTCGTTTAACACTGAGATGTTCGGTGGTTCGGTTCGATATTTTATTACCTACCGATAAGGTATTATGTCAGGGTTGGTATGATTTAAATCGTGATTTTAATCAAAATTTTTGTCAAAAGTCAATGGTCTAATTAAATCATTTATTTTTTACTGCAACCAAATCGGCCAAAAATTGTTTAGGCTAGGGACTTCCCCCGACACCTGCACTACGCCGTGCGAGCGAGCGATTAAACCGATACAGTTTCGGGATTGAAAATGCTACAGGAGTCCGGACATGTTCTTTAAGTTATAAAATATTTCAAAAATCATTTCGCGCACACTATTCAAATTCAATGCAAAGCGATAAGTATTCTTTTTCAGACAGTGTACTTACGCCTGTGTCATCAGCTCACCTAAATATCTTAAAAGTATACAACTAAAGGTCTATAGATACGTATGAAATTGAAAGAATTGTCCTCCAACTCCTAACCGTTGAGAAGTTGTACCTTCCGTCATCAGCTCATCATCATTAAATGATGACTACCAGACGCAAATACCGGAGTAGCTTCAGAAAATATACGAATAACCTAGTACGTGCCTGAAAAAAATGAGGGTTCCCCTCGATTTCTCTAGGATGCCATCATCAGATCCTAGTGTCCTTGTCATGGTACCACCGTCGGGACATCTCCTTTCCAACAAAAGAAGAATCATCAAAATCCGTTCATAAACGACGGAGTTATCCGCGAACACACATAATAAAATATATATATATACGGTCGAATTGAGAAACCTCCTCCTTTTTTTGAAGTCGGTTAAAAGCAGCAGTTGATGCAACGCTCAAAATAATATGATTTAATAGCCCTGATCCCCGCAACCTCGACTGCGGGACATCTCCTTTCCAACAAAAGAAGAATCATCAAAATCGGTTCATAAACGACGGAGTTATCCGCGAACACACATAAAAATATATATATATATAGGTATACGGTCGAATTGAGAAACCTCCTCTTTTTTTTGAAGTCGGTTAAAAACAGCAGTTGATGCAACGCTCATAATAATATTATGATCTAATAGCCCTGATCCCCGCAACCTCGACTGCGTCTCCTTTTGCCCGTAATGCCGTAATGTATTGCGTGATGTTAAAAGCAAGAAAAAAATTGGTTTACGTTAAAAAGATTCTAGTGAGCCAACCTCAAAAGATAGATTAGATCTTTCAAAGGGGAACATTTCTTTCATAAATTGTTTTTGTGAAACTTTAACCGTTCACAAAGCGCGACGACGTGACGTTATGGTTACTGTACTCCCCTTCGGTCCGCGCGCTGCCATACCTATAATACATATAGTTATGGCAATACCTATAATAATTTTGCTATTTTTGTTTAGCAATGAAACGGAATTAATTAGGCATGCTCCTATATAAATATTATGTACACACTAATAGACATTTTACTAATTATAGTTTCAGTCGAGTGCAACAGTAACATGACCTAAATATGTTGAAGGTTGCGCGCTAATCGATATTGTCCGTCACTAACACTGCCTGATGAGTAGGAAAGTATTCTATTATGGGTGACTATTCTAAACAAAGTAGCTAAGTTACTCCTTATACCACCAGAAATCTACCAGTGAAGTCCCGTCAAACACGTCTAGCCGTTCCAGAGATTAGCCGCCACAAACAAACACACCCAATTTTTTTTAAATTGGTTTTTGATGGAGTACCGTATATACTTTCATACGCATTTAGTGAAAAACTGTTATGTAATTACAAACAGATACTTTAATTTTATTTACATATTTGGATAGATTGTACTTTCACAACTAAATCGTTACCATCCCTATAAAAGCAAAGGCACGAGAGGAAAAGTAGAAATAAAACATTATTAATTAATTAATAATAATTAATAATATTAAAACACATGAAAACAAAATAACATTGGTGATTTTCAAAACATTAATTAAAATTATCAATTAGTAAGACTTATTACGAGTTTTTTGTACCTAAACAAGTCATACTTATAAATTTTTCAAATAAAACGCTAATATGTTTTTTGTTATGTTTTTCAACATCATACTTAATTAATTAATTAATTAGACAAAAAGAGTTGTGCTGCATAATATCATATTAATTCTATATGTTTATGTACACACATCAAAAGTGTCTAGGGATCAAGCATTTTTATGCGGATTTCTTGAGATCGAGATGTGGCTTTGGCCCTGGCCTGCTCAGTCGCCAGACTTGAACCCGATTGAGCATGCATGGGATATGCTACAGAGAAGAGCTCTGCCGAATATGGAGGGTATCCAGTCGCAAGAAGACCTTTTTTTGTTGTTGCAACGAACATGGGCGGCCATTCCACAGCGTGATTTGGATGAACTCATTTTGAGTATGCCAAACCGATGTTCTTGTGTTAGTGTTCGCGGTAGAAACACGGATTATTAATTGTTTAAGTTACCTAATAAAATTTTAAAGAAAACTGTTATTTCAGTCTTTTTTTCGAACTTTAATGTTAGTGGTTCAAATGTCAAAAATCCTTTTATTAGGAAAATGGCAAATTTCTTTATTAATGCAAAGGTGACTTGGTTTATCGTTACTGTGACAAACGAAAACACTTTATTTGATGAATCCTTAAAGAAAATTTTAATTAATATCAATCAGGAGAAAAGTTATTGCAAAAATATATGTTGATCCCTAGACACATATGTTGATCCCTAGACACTTTTGATGTGTGTACTTTAATATAATGTGGTTTCAGTCAGACTCGTCGACTGGGATACTGCAAGGATAAATCGTAAATTTATATGTTGTGATGCATTTGATAATAATGCTGGTCGGTTATTCGGAACTGAATTACACTTTATATGTACCCTGTAGTCAAATGTCGTCTAGAGTCGGCGCTCTTTGGGTGTACAGGTACTGTTAGGATAGATACTATGACAAGACTCTATGTAAGAAACCGAACCTCATTAAGACGTTGCACGTTTTTGTTACTTAGTACTTTTTTATGATCGCCAAGGTCCTTCTATTATTTGCGTTTACACTAACGTCATCCACTTACTGAATATTAGTAAAATAGAATAATAAGTTGTTTTGACAAATTACTGTCAGAAATTTATCCGGAAGACATTAAAGTAGACATTAGTGTCCGACCCAAACTGGTTTTAAGCCGAAACAGAAACCGAACTTTCGCCCTGACCCTCAGATTCGGCCTAAACAGAAACCGAAACTCATTTAACCTTGAAACAACGCGAGCCTGTAACTTTTTTTTTTTAGAAAGTTGCCTTGTTCAGTCGGATGGTCACTAATTTTGTCTCTTATCAAAAAAAAAATGGGCTAGTTTTTATTCTGGTTGTCTGGTAGTGGTTCCCATACAAGAAACGTGTTGTTTAAGTTATTTCTCGATATTAATAACGACAACATGTAGACGTTTGAAATCTATAATTTTGCAGTGCTGTTGAACTATATGATTTGCTCCCTTACGACACCTATGGGATGAAAGGGGGTGGTGACACCCCGCGTTGTGTATCTAATCACCACACGAGTTCTCTATCAGTGCAAGTATATTTAAATTTACGGCGGTTTACTACATGATATCCGATTTAATGTGTTCAAGTGTCGATTTCAAGCGTGACGTACAACTGATAATACGTTTATTGGTCAGGTTGTCTATAATAGCAGCAGGCAATTCAATCGCACAAATAAATCTCGCGCAATAAATAATCGCTCGTTTGTTTACACCAAATGGCACGAAATCGCCGAGTTGCGTGCGGTGCCCCCACGAAGCAAATACAAAGAGGAGATGGCATAAGCGCATAGGTCCCGTGACAAAATACAGGTCCCGACGTCATCGCAGTTATCGCGACTTACAAATTAGACTGTCAACGTCAATGTTCTAGAACTTTATCGAAAAATCGCAATCCTTGAATATTCTCGGATTATTCCTTATAAAAGATGAAGTGTTGTGTTTTATCTTGTACAAATAACTTGGATAGACGTTCTGGTGCCATGAATGGCATAATATTTCATTTGTAAGTAATTTTATAGTTAATTTCTTAAAATAGTTCTAGAAAAATCTCTCAGTGTGTTGTTGAAATATAGTTAAATCTATTCGCCACTAGATGGAAAAACTTTGTGTGATGGGAAATAAAGATACAAAGGTTCGTAGAGCTGAGTATTTATAAAGTAAATCATAAAAAAATATTGAAATATGTTCTGCATTCTTGCATAAAGAATTTTTAATCGAAAAAGTATTATTTTTTGTATTTTTTGTAATCATTTTGTGAACACTGACGTCTATCGTCAACTAGGAAAACAAACATCAACAGAACAAAGAGACAGGGTCGTAATTAGAATTAATTTTTTTATCTATATTCAAATTATATCTATATTAATCTAGAATTTAAAGTACTTGAAAATGAAACAAATTGTACTTATACTGATTATTTGATAGGTTTTCTAACTAACTAAAATTCTATCCCAGGAATCCCAGGAAAATTAAACTTTCTCGGAACCCACAACGAAATTAATCAAACGAAAACTGAAGAATTTGAAAATATAATTAATGAAAAACTAATTTGTAGAAACATTTTTTTTTGTATTATACTCCTACTTGTATGTTATTGTTCTCTTTATTGTATGTGTTTGTTGTTGTACTATATTTCTTTGTTTTTGTTCTCTCTCTTTAATATATATATATTACCGTCAGATTGTCAAAACCGTTTGATTGTAATCTATCTCGTGAGATTGTAAAATGGTATCTACGAATCGCAAGTCGCGCGCTGATTGGTTGAACAGCATATGTCCCCGCGCCGCCATATTTGTTTGTTAATTTGTCTTTGATGCCAAATGTAAAGTATTTCTGTGATTGTAAATTGATTTCATGTTGAAAATACCTCACAGCTTTAGGATTAGTTATATAAAGTTGCTGTGGCAGAAAAAATAATTGGTGATTAATCAAAGAAGTAATAACCTAAACTATCTCTATGGGCATTGATCGGCCTACTAAAATAATAAAAAAAAATCACATTGTTTTTTGAAATCGGACCAGTAGTTCCTGGCGATTAGCGAGAGTGAGATTAGCGCGTTCAAACAAACAAACTCTTACGCTTCATATATTAGTATAGAATATATTAGTATAGATGTTATGTACGATGTTTCTTACTAATAATATTTTTGCGATACATGCATCAAAATGATTTACAAAATTGACTTTAAAAAAATAAATATAAATATAAATATATATATAATAAATATAATAATAAAATTCTGAGTACGTCCCTGTATGTCCCTTACATCGTACGCTTTGTGTCAAATAGCTAAACTACATAGCAACATCAACATGTAACGATGCAAGTAGTTTTGCTATTGATTGGTAGATGGCAAAGGGCAAAGTAACCCCCCCTCACCCCCGCAAATTGTCACGCATTGTTTCATACAAAAATTTCATTAGGGCATCTCCTCTTTGTATTTGCTTCGTGGGTGCCCCCGATAGTCATCGCCACGCTTCTATCCTAAACTATGCATCAGTAATCATCGCTCCTCTCAGTATCACAGCACCACATCGATCAGATATTGTACTCAAAACATTGTTTCAACTTGAAACATTGAACATGATGAAACATTGTTTCATCTGATGGCGCGGAGCAAGAAACGCTTTGTCACACAGCACACTACAGCGGACGAGCGAGATGCCATTATGTCATCTGTATTGTCAAATTTCATATTATTTTTAGTTTTTCTTAATAAATGTCACTGTTGGATCCAATAACCAGGGCTTCGTTCCTTGAAGTAAAGAAACCTTGTAGTCTATACGGCCCATAGATATAGACAAGACAATCGAAGACCGATCACCTGGTGAAGGGATTTCAACTTATAGGTGGTAACACCCGTTTTAAATAACAAGTCCGAATTCTAGGTTAGATCTTTTTTAAACTGTCAAATATGACAAACCCTAGTGTTGCCCTTACAATCTTATAGTTTATGCTACATATACCGATGATTTGGTATCGAACAGTCACAATATTACTTTATTGTTTGGTGGAGATCGGTGTTTTCTGACCCAGAACCAAGGGTATCGTCAGCATTCTCATGTTTTCGTCTTTGAAATCGTCGTTTCTCTAACAGTCTGTACGTAGTGCAGGTCCATGAACAAAACTTAATGACCACGCACGCGCGTGGCGCACGCAAACAATAAGTTCATTTTTGCAATAGCATTTGTTTAAAGAAGGTAAAGGTGGCAGTGTTACTTATGGTGGGTTTCATCCATACCTTCCATACCTATATTATAAATGCGAAAGTAACTCTGTCTGTCTGTCCTGCTCTCACGGACAAACCGCTGCACCGATTTCAATGAAATTTGGTATGGAGATACTTTGATTCTTGAGGAAGGACATAGGCTACTCTTTGCTGCGATAACCGACAAACACGCAGGCGGAGCCGAGCGCAAAAGCTAGTTAATTATAAAATAGATTGTTTCTTTTGTTTGCGGTCCGAAGATTGAATTAAATTGTTAAAAACCGAGCACTTAGCGTGACGTGAGTGGGGAAGACTAGATTATTAGTAGGTAGTTGTTTATTGATGTGCACGTCTATAACTGATACAGTGTTGGAGATTTACGTACGAATATCATTGATAACTATTGAATATTCACAATAGGAATGTAGTTCATTAATAGTCTCGTAAACAATTATGAACATGCAATCAGGAAACTCTATTTAACATAACGCAATTATATTATTAAGATAAATAACATGATAATACACAGACAGATAACAATGATGAAACATAGAATATACTATTTATTTATTTTTTCTCATAAAAAAAACGAAACAAATTGGAAAAGCACAACCGGTTTGATGCTAAGATGGATGCTAATATTATTAATGTTCATGAAATTATAATTTTTTTATTAAATTTATTAAAATCCTGAAATATTTGACCAAATCTGTTATTCGTCACGTTTCGGTCAATAGAAGCAACCTACGGAAATATGACTGCAATCGTAGGATTTCGTTCAATGTTTCCAATCCAGCGCCGGAAACACCTCACGGTACACAAAATATTCAAATCCAGGTTTTTATTTAAAAAAAACTTACGTAATGTAACGAAAAAGTTGAATTTAATTTTGCACATTTTTACCGCGTAAATGGCATGTTTTCAGTTTGTTTTTTCTATATTATAAACATCAATACGTATTATATTTATTATAAAAAAGCATAGCTTGTATTATCAAATTACTAATTATCGAAAAGAAAATGAAAAAAACATTGAGTTTTCATTGATGATTTTTGGTAGTCTACAACACATCAATATTTATTATAAAAACCAAATAGTTAGTAGTGCTATAACAGCAAACAGATGTCAATATACTACCCCAGGTATGGCTTACCAAGATACAGTGACGAGATATTAGATATATATTTAATTTAATATATATTAGATACAGCAATATTCCGAACAAATTTCAACTTGCAGTTGCGAGCGTCGGTCGCCGCGCTCTTAATAAACGAAATTAGTTGTGAGTTGGTCGATGTAGGCACGGGTAGCGGGGTTGCAAACAAAACAATAGGCACGTAGAGTTGCCACCATTGCTCAGTGTACAGGTTTTTTATATTATTCTGTCTAAATACTATGTTAAATAAATAAAAATTCACATAACTCTTTGCAACAATCCAAAAATACAGCAATTTAAGCATCGCACTTGAAATAATTTTAACACTTCATACTGAAATTATATGAGGATAAAGCAAGAATTATAATCTATACTTATAATAAAAATGTAACAGGTCCAATTCTGTACATTAAAGTTATTTTGAAATTTTTTTTTGGAGGGCTCTCTATAATCGATACTGAAGCCAAATTACGACTACTGAGTACCTACTGAACGGATTCAAATGAAACTTGGCATGATTTGAGTTCATACTACGAGGTAGGACATAGGATACTTTTTATCCCGAATTTCAGCACGGTTTCCTGGAGAGAGGGGATGAAAGTCAAAATATGTACTTAGTTGTAATTCAATAACATATAGTCCGATTTCATTCATTCTTTTTTTGCTAGAAAGAAAAAAAATAAACGATAACGGGCATAGTGTTTCTTTTTGTCCGCGACTGTACACTGCCTGTGGGAAGCTGAGACAGATATGTAAATATGGCGGTACGAAGTTCGCCGGGTCAGCTAGTTATAAATAAGTAAGGAAAAATTCCAAGTCGTTCCATCGTATAAAAACGAATGATCAATGATATTATATAAATAGTTATTGGCGTGTTCAAGATTATTAAAATTGTATTTTCGGGGATAGATTTTGAAACGCACGAACCATCTATGAAAAATTCCTCAGAGAAAAGGAACCCTCAGTCTGCGAGTGAAACTTCGAAGCATTTATTCGCTTTTGTGACTCTATAAAAGTAGGTAGATAGGTAATTAGGTAGGTATATTATTGTTTAGCATGGTATTAGTAGTGCACGTGAATTATATAACTGTTTAATCGTATCCCGCAACCTTGACTAACAACCAGGGTTGATAAAATCATGATCTTTAAAAAAAAAACATAATAATCGGGTTAATTTGATTTCAATCGGATTTCTTAAATTTAAATATATTTTTTTTTTACTTTTCTGTCTTTTACTTACTGTAAGGTTAGTTATTTATTATATGAAAACAACATATAAAAAAAAAAAAACAATTAAATGTAATTTAACAAGTTCTACTAAAATTAACACAAAAAAAATCAGTAGTGTTGAAAAAATAACAAGGAAAGTAAAAACTTAGCAACTCTTAAGGTTAAGTGGTTACAGTACGGTTAAGTGGCTCTCCCACTCAACCGTGGGAGAGCCACGCTTCGGCATGAATGGGCCGGCTCGACCAGAGTGATACCACGGCCTCACAGAAAACCGGTGTGAAATAGCGCTTGCGCTGTGTTTCACCGAGTGATTGAGGATACCGGAGGCCCATACCCCAACCCCTCCCCACATCCCTCCCCCCATCCCCCAAAGGCTGGCAATGCACTTGTGACGCCTCCGGTGTTGCGGGTGTCCATGGGCGACGGTAATCGCTTACCATCAGGTGATCCGTCTGCTCGTTTGCCCGCCTATTCCATAAAAAAAAAAACTCATTAAAATACATCTAATTCTTTCCAAATGAGTACACTATCTGAAATCGAATACTTGTCGCTTTGCATTGAATTTCAATAGCACGCGCGAAATGATTTCTGAAGTTTAGAACATGTCCTGTAGCATTTGGAATCCCGGAACTGTGTGCGTGTGCGCGCCGTAGTTTATGTCGGGGGAAGTCCCTAGACAATTTTTGCCCGATTTGGTTGCAGTAAAAATTTAATGATTTAAATAATTGATTTTTATAAAAAAAATATTTGAATAAAATCACGATTTAAATCACTGATTTAAATCACATCAACCCTGTTGACAACACTTGATAACAGAAAATTCTCGATTTTGCAAATAACTACATTAGGAACCTTTTTAAAATGTACAGGTACAGCTACAGTGCAAGTATGGAGTGTCAGCTTATTTATGTGCACAAGTATAAGTGCAATACACGCGCGGCGGTAGTGACAGCCCTATCAGGAGTGTTATCTTCTTCTAAAAATACTGTATCTACGGCACAGTAACTCATAATTTGCTATCTTATGTCGGATGATTACACCAGTAATCCGTATAAAGTGTATGGCCTTCAGTCAACATTCGAAGTAAAGTAAAATTTCAAGTGTGCATTTAAAGCCGTGTCACACAAACTCGACGTGGCGACGTCACGACATCACGTGATAGGTGACGTGTTCTGAGTTATGAGTCCCAACTAGCCCACTGCCCACTCATCGGTGGACGGAGCTGAGTCTATCGTCGTCCAAAACGAATGATTTATATTTAGCTCAGGCGAGGCTTCACATCGGCGTAAGGTACACACACCTCATGTTCCGAACGCTCTATTGATTGTTTCTGTCGACGACGACGACGCGATCAATACTAACCCTCATCGGTAACAGGCTTCGCAGAATAACAAGAAACGACCTGTAGCCATATGGTTTCATGTTAGACAATAATAATAAACTATTCGATCATATTAGATGAATTGAGTGTATGAAAATAGATTATTTCGGTAGATTAATTTTCCATCAACACACACACATTTTGTGAGGGTGTTGGTGTTTGTTGATGCGACCTGGGAATCGCACCCGAGACCTCAGCGTTCGCATACGCTACAACGCCTACAGCTGTACCACCGAATACACAGTTAAGAATAACATATTTATAAGATGAAGAATACATAATTGTGTCTTATATTATAATTAGTTTAGCTCGTGACCCTTCGCCTGACCTAAGAGTGAGAGTTAGATGGATCCACTTTATCTGTACAGTTTGAACGATAAATTATAGTAAATCGTTGCTATTAGGACTTTATTTACATAATTAATAATAATTATGTATAGTTCAAGTATTGAACTGAAGGTATTGATAGAATTTGAATGTAGGAGAACGCGCGACTGTTGGATAGGGGTTTTATGGATTTCTAATAAAAGGTAAGGTGGTGACGAGACGATTGCGGTTCCATTAGTCCATTGTGGTGTGAATACATGAGTACGTGAGCGGCACGCAACCGGCAATGGATGGTGAGGCTTTCACCGTTACGTCGCCGTCGGCCCTAGGGCGCGACCGGCGCGCGCGCTCTCGCCGCCGGGTCTGGTGTCTGGTCGGGCCGGCTGCGGCTGCGGTGGCCGGTGCGGTGCGGTGGCGTGATACTCGGTGCGTCATAGATCGCGCTACTTATCTGACGCTTACAAAGAGCACATTCGCCAAACTCGTTACCGATGATGTCACTCTCGCGGCAAAATAGTAAACATTCATAATGTGTACCATCATTATTGACTTTGACGTCACTAACTCAGCCCTACATTGATAAACGCCGTAGTTTGATAACATAATTCAGAGGCAGCTCATTGATTTTATGTATTTTTCATTTTTTCTTGTGTTTTTTTTTTGTTTTGTATTCTCCTTTTTTATAACCAAAAATTGTAATATCACCATGTGGCCTAGGACTTGATATAGTGATTGAATGTGTTCGATCACACTCACATACACTAATACATTTCTATAAGTGAAGACTTCTAATTGGCCTTCTAGTAACTGTATAAAACAATATATAATGTTGTGAATTGCTGTTAGTCTTCCATGTACTTATTAAATAAATAAATAAAAAAAAAACATAAGGCATTTTTATTTTTCTCATGTCCATCGAACCACAGGAGACGGTATTGAGTGAGTAGACTTAGCGTGGGTGGAAAATGTTAGTACCTAAGTAGGTATGGTTTTAATGCTTGTAATTTTACTACGAACTTTAAATACAATTATTGTCCCGCAGGACTACACGGCTTGCCGGAGCGAAACGGAAAGCTGAAGGACTTGGCACATTTCGATGCGACGTTCTTTGGGGTGCATCCGAAGCAGGCGCACCTACTAGACCCACAGCTGCGTTTGTTATTGGAGTTGACACACGAGACCCTGGTCGACGCCGGCTATAACCCTGCGGAACTTCGCGGCTCGCGTACCGGAGTATATGTCGGCGTTTCCAACTCCGAAACCGAAGAAATGTGGACATCGGACCCGGATAAGATCAACGGTTACGCGCTCACCGGGTGCTGTCGCGCCATGTTCCCCAACAGAGTGTCCTACACGTTCGATCTGAAGGGTCCATCGTTCGCGGTGGACACCGCGTGCTCCAGCTCCATGTTCGCGCTGACGCAGGCCGCCGCGGCCATCCGCGAGGGCCAGTGCGACGCCGCCGTCGTGGCCGGCACCAACCTGTGCCTGAAGCCCGCCACGTCGCTGAGCTTCCACCGCCTCAGCATGCTGTCGCCCGAGGGGCGCTGCGCCGCGTTCGACGCGGGCGGGCGCGGCTACGTGCGCTCGGAGGCGGCGGTGGCCGTGCTGCTGCAGCGGCGCGGCGCGGCGCGGCGGCTGTACGCCACGCTGCGCGGCGCGCGCGTCAACGTGGACGGCCACAAGGACCAGGGCATCACCTTCCCGTCGGGCGCCATGCAGCGCCGCCTCGCCGCGGAGACCTTCGCCGAGGCGCGCCTGCGGCCTCAAGACGTCGCCTATGTCGAAGCTCACGGCACCGGCACCAAGGTACGACCGCCTCTGTCGTTTTCCGTCTATTGTTAAAGTCAACCGCAATTCCACAATGCTCATAAACTACGTTAGATAATGACAAAAGTGACTTTTAGAAAGTGTTCAAAATTACTCTTAATATTACTCTTTATCATAAATAATTGTCTTTGGTTTTCAAGGTTGGCGACCCGCAGGAGGTGAATGCTATTGCAGATTTCTTTTGTCCGGGGCGCAAGAGCCCGCTACTATTGGGTTCGGTCAAGTCCAACATGGGCCATTCGGAGCCGGCCTCCGGTCTGTGCTCCATCGCTAAAGTCCTGGTGGCCATGGAGCGCGGCGTCATTCCGCAGAACCTCCATTATAAATCACCCAACCTCGACATTCCGGCGCTCAGTGACGGCAGGATAAAGGTAATCTTTTGAAGCGTACATACAAAGCTAAAGTACTAGTAGATTTGCAGTCTGGAATACTCTCGGTATAAATATTATGGTCGACATCGGTCGTTTTTTTTCACCCTTCATGAATACTATTTCTATTTTGATAGACTAGTACAATAACAATCTAAAACTATTCATAAAGAAATAATTAACTCCAGTGACGGTTCTGAACTCCCCCTTAGTGTCTTTAGTATTAGTAGTATAGTTTGTTTTGTATGTTTTGATACCATAACCTGTAGACATAAACCGTTCTGTATATTATAGGTGGTGGATCGAAATACACCGTGGGACGGTGGGCTGGTGGCTATCAACTCGTTCGGGTTCGGCGGCGCCAACGCACACATCATTCTGGAATCACAACGGGCGCCGGTCCCCCGCAGTACGAGCGCGAACGGGCCGCCGCGACTGGTGCTGGCGTCCGGCCGCCACGAGGAGGCCGTGCGCCACTTGCTCTCGCTGGCCGCCGCCCACAGGGACAACGCCGACTTGCACGCGCTGATGGACGCTATCCACCGCCACAACGTCGTGGGGCATCCGTGGCGCGGCTTTACCGTTCTCACCGACCCCCCGGTCGAGGAATGCTTTGTGGGTTCTCTGACTGACGAGTTGCGTTTTAGGTTTAATAGCAATCGGTCGAGTTGAAATTTTCACTTTGAAATTACTTTCACAGGAAATGGAAAGTGGCGAGCCGCGTCCTATCTGGTTCGTCTTCTCCGGTATGGGGTCTCAGTGGCCGGGTATGGCGAAAACGCTCATGAAACTACCGGTGTTCGCGGCTAGCATTGATCGCTCGGCCGCAGCTCTACGACCGTATAAGATCGACCTTCTAAATATCGTCACCGAGGCACCGAGCTCGGCCTTCGACGACGTCGTCAACTCGTTCGTGTCCATCGCCGCGGTGCAAGTGGCGCTAGTGGACGTACTCCGAGCCCTCGAAATCCGTCCCGACGGTATCGTGGGACACTCCGTAGGGGAGATAGGTAGGACGACTTTCTCTGCTCATATAGACTATCGATCGACTCCAAACTGACGGGTGTCAAACGCCGTAACAGGTTGCGCGTACGCGGACGAAACCCTGACGGCGGAGCAGGCCGTGCTGGCGGCGTACTGGCGAGGCCGCAGCATCGTGGACGCCGAGCTGGCCCCCGGCGCCATGGCCGCGGTGGGCCTGTCGTGGGAGCAGTGCGAGGCGCGCTGCCCGCCCGACGTGGTGCCGGCGTGCCACAACGCCGCCGACAGCGTGACGGTGTCGGGCCCCGTGCCCTCCGTCGAAAAGTTCGTCGCGGAGCTCTCGAGTGAGGGCGTGTTCGCGCGAAACGTCAACAGTTCCGGCGTGGCGTTCCACAGCAAGTACATCGCCACCGCCGCGCCGCTGCTGCGCAAGAGCCTGGAGCGCGTCATTCCCGATCCGAAGCCGCGCAGCGAGCGCTGGATCTCCTCCTCGCTGCCCAGGGACAAGTGGAACTCCGACATCGGTGAGTCGCCGTCGCCGTCGGCGCCGTCGACGATATCGCGCAAAAGCGACTGACGACGTTACCTTTCGACCGACAGCTAAGCTGAGCGACGCCAACTACCACGTGAACAACCTGCTGTCGCCGGTGCGGTTCGCGGAGGCGCTGCGCGCGGTGCCGGAGCGCGCCGTGCTGGTGGAGGTGGCGCCGCACGCGCTGCTGCAGGCCGTGCTGAAGCGCGCGCTGCCCGCGCCGCTGGCCGCGCACGTGGCGCTGGTGCGGCGCGACGCGCCCGACGCGCTCGTGCACCTGCTGAGCGCCGCGGGGCGCTTGCACGCGGCGGGCGCTCAGCCGGCCGTGGCGCGCCTGTACCCGCCCGTGCCCTTCCCCGTGGCGCGCGGCACGCCCGGCCTGGCCTCGCACGTGCTGTGGGACCACGAGCAGGAGTGGGACGTGGCGCACTTCGGCGCGGCCCGCTCGGGCGAGAACGTCATCGAGTACGACTTGTCGCGCGCCGACGACGCCTTTATCGGCGGACACAACATCGACGGCCGCGTGCTCTTCCCGGCCACCGGATACTTGGTACGTGCGGTACCTTCTCAAAATAAAAAAAAGTCGTGAAGAATAATAACGTTCGAGACACCTTCCGCACCTTTTTTACCGAACTTTGAAATGTCATATTTAATTAAAAAGCCCTTTTTCGACTTAATTCGTTTCTTAATTATTATTGCAGACTCTAGTGTGGAGGACGATGGCAAAATTGAACAACAGGAAGCCGGAGGAGACGCCGATAGTACTGGAGAACGTGCAGTTCCGCCGCGCAACTATCGTGTCGCGCGACGCTCCCGTCAGGTTCCTAATCAACGTGCTGGACGGCACCGGCGAGTTCGACGTGTGCGAGGGCGGCGCCGTCGTGGTCACGGGCTTCGTGCGCCTGGCCGACGACCCGCGCGCCGAGCGCCTGCGCGACCTGGAGCAGCCGCCACCCGAGCCCGAGCCCGGCCTGCTGCCTCTCGACACCGACGACATCTATAAGGAACTGCGCCTGCGCGGCTACAACTACGGAGGCATCTTTCGCGGTATCCGCTCGTCCGATCCGCGCGGTACCGCCGGAGAACTCGCCTGGGACGACAACTGGATCTCCTTCATGGACACCATGCTTCAGTTCGGCATCATCGGCGTGGACACGCGCGAGCTGTACCTCCCGACGCGCCTGCAGCGGGCGCTCATCGACCCGCGAGCGCAGCTGGCGGCGGTCGCCGTGCTCGGCGAGGGCGAGCACGTGCCCGTGCGCATGTTCCGGGACATCGACGTCATCAGCGCCGGCGGCATCGAGCTGCGCGGCGTCAAGACCAGCCTGGCCCCGCGACGCGCCAATCCGCAGGCGGCGCCCACGCTCGAAAAGTACGTGTTTATGCCGTACGACAACGCCACCGTGGCCACCGAGGACACGTCGCGCTCCAAACGCGACGCGATGACCGTGAGTCTACAGCTGGTACTGGAGAACACCGGTGCGCTCAAGCTGAAAGTGGCCGAGGCCGCGATAGACCGCTCGCCCGAGGCGCTGCTCACTCCGTTGGCTCTGCAGATTCTGGACGCACAACCGATGGTGCGCGTGGATGCCACCCTCGCCGCGGGGCCGGCGCCGGCGCCCTACGCCGCCGTCGTAAAGGATCTCGGCGTCAAGGTGGTGGCGAAGGACGCTCGCACGGCGACCGTGGAGACCGACTGTCACCTGGTGATGGCCGCCGACGTGCTCGCCCGCCACGGGCCTGGCGCGCTGAGTGGCCTGGCGGGCTCGCTGGCCGCGGGGGGCATGCTGCTGCTGGAGGAGCCGCACAAGGCCCTGGACGAGCGCGCGGCGCGGGACGCCCTCGACCGTGCCGGCCTGACGCTCGTCTCGCGCCAAGTGGCCGCCAACTGCGAGTACCTTCTGCTGCGTCACCGTGCTCGCGTTCCCGAGCACCACGTCGTGATCGACGTCGCCGACGACACCTCCTTCGGCTGGGTCGACGCGCTACGCGAAGTCATGGCGCGCGCCGAGAACGAAGACTTGCGCGTGTACGTGGTGGCGCGCACCGCGCACAGCGGAGTGCTGGGGCTGGCCACTTGCCTGAGGGGCGAGCCGGGCGGCCACGCACTGCGAGCTTACTACCTGCCCAACGCCAAGGAACCCTTCGACCCTTCGGCGGCCCCGTACGCGGAGCAAGCGGCTCGGGACCTGGCCGTGAACGTGCTGCGATCGCGCGTGTGGGGCAGCTACCGCCACATGGCGCTGGGCGAGGCGGGCGCGGCGCAGCTGCAGGTGGAGCACGCGTACGTGAACACGCTGACGCGCGGCGACCTGGCCTCGCTGCGCTGGATCGAGTCGCCGCTGCGCTACGCGCGCGAGCGCGACCTGCCGCCGCGCACGGACCTGTGCAACGTGTACTGCGCGCCGCTCAACTTCCGCGACATCATGCTGGCCACCGGCAAGCTGCCGCCAGACGCGCTGCCCGGCAACCTCGCCGGACAGGTAAACGTCTCTATTCACTTCGTGTTCTGAGAATAATAAAAGTATAAACAAATCATTTAAAAAAATGTACATCTACGTATTGAACGTCGACCGTTATTTTCAGGAGTGTATCCTCGGCCTGGAGTTCAGCGGTCGCGCGTCTAACGGGCGTCGCGTGATGGGTATGGTGGCCGCGTGCGGGTTGGCCAGCACGGTGCTGGCCGACGAGGGCTTCCTGTGGGACGTGCCCGGCTCGTGGTCGCTGGAGGAGGCGGCGACCGTGCCCGTGGCGTACTCCACGGCGTACTACGCGCTGTGCGTGCGCGGGCGCATGCGGCGCGGCGAGGCCGTGCTCGTGCACGCGGGCACGGGCGGCGTGGGGCAGGCCGCCATCAGCATCGCGCTGGCCGCGGGATGCACGGTGTTCACGACCGTGGGCACGCCCGACAAGCGCGCGTTCCTGCGCGAGCGCTTCCCCGCGCTGGCGCCGGAGAACATCGGCAACTCGCGCGACACGTCCTTCGAGCAGCTCGTCAAGCGCCGCACCCGCGGCCGCGGCGTCGACCTCGTGCTCAACTCGCTCGCCGCAGACAAGCTGCACGCCTCCGTGCGCTGTCTGGCCGAGGGCGGCCGTTTCCTGGAGATCGGCAAGCTAGACCTGTCCAACGACACCGCTCTGGTCGGTATCTGTGCATCGTCTCGATATCACTTATGCTCACAACTCTCGACGAAGTACTGAACGTTTGCGTGCGTCGGTTGCAGGGTATGTCGATATTTTTGAAGAACACCACCTTCCACGGTATCCTGTTGGACGCTCTGTTCGAAGCCGGCGACGACAACAGCGAAAAGGCGGAAGTGGTCCGCTGCGTCACGGAGGGGATGAAGAGCGGCGCCGTCAGGCCTCTACCGGCCACCGTCTTCTCGGATCACCAGCTCGAACAGGCTTTCAGGTGAGCTTGTATCTCAAACGATCACTACACACGCACATCGGTAACGTTATGATTCGCGGTAAACGTAACATACAGGTTGAGTATTCAGCACTATGACGTCAACTCAATGTTAAAAGTGTCGTTACAACTTTTGGCGCGAAAAGTGTCGTTACTTTTTTTCCGTCTAGCCCCCTTTCGCAACGTGCGATAAGGAACTTCGTTCCAAAAAAAGTATATATTGTTACGTTGTAACAAGATCCTAAAAGTAAAAACTAATCTATACTTATAATAAAAATGTAACAGGTCCAATTCTGTACATTAAAGATATTTTGAAAATTTTTTTTGGAGGGCTCTCTATAATCGATACTGAAGCCAGAACTGTAATTTTTTTCATTTTTGTCTGTCTGTCCGTCTGTCTGTCTGTCTGTCTGTCTTTCTGTCTGTCTGTCTGTATCTTGGCCGCGCATCACGTCGAAACTACTGAACGGATAGAAATGAAACTTGGCATGATTTGAGTTCATACTACGAGGTAGGACATAGGATACTTTTTATCCCGAAATTCAGCACGGTATCCTGGAGAGAGGGGATAAAAGTCAAAATATGTACTTGGTTGTAATTCAATAACACATAGTCCGATTTCATTCATTATTTTTTTGCTAGAAAGAAAAAAAATAAAAGATAACGGGAAAAGTGTTTTTTT
Source organism: Diaphora mendica (assembly GCA_949125395.1). Taxonomy (NCBI): domain Eukaryota; kingdom Metazoa; phylum Arthropoda; class Insecta; order Lepidoptera; family Erebidae; genus Diaphora; species Diaphora mendica. The sequence continues at coordinate 166,050 of OX421325.1, forward strand.
TTGTCTGAGATAGATATGTAAATATGGCGGTACGAAGTTCGCCGGGTCAGCTAGTGCATTTATAAACTTATAACTCTAAAAATAAACATAAAAGTATTACGTACAAAATGACTGCGTAATTATCTAATATTAGCAAAACGTTTAGTTAAGTGGCTTAGGGTACGACCCTGTATAAATAAAGAACTTTCCAGTGCTTAGAACCTCACCCCCAAATATATTTGTAATTAATTTAAAGTTTTTATTTTATTTTTGTAATAAATTATGTTAAATCGTTTAGTGTTTTTTTATTGTTCCCGCCGTAAGGCGAGGGTAACAATATACATATCTAACAACACCAAGTTGTTGCAGCACTTGAAATGCGTTAAGACGCCGATTTCTTTTATGGAATAAAAACTTTTTTTATGTTTGTCTTAAGAGAAAAAAATCTAAAGTGTTTCGATTTATGTATTTAGCGAACGATTCCAGTGGAGGTTGATCTATCGACTGCGTTTCAGGTATATGGCGACGGGCAAGCACATCGGTAAAGTGGTGCTGCGCGTCCGCGAGGAGGAGGCCGCGGGCGCTCGGCCCGGCGCTAAGCTCGTGTCCGCCATCCCCCGCACCTACATGCACCCGGCCAAGTGCTACGTGCTCGTCGGTCAGTACCGGTTCTGGACTTTACGCGGAGCCATCGCACGGCGTAAACGCAAAGTCCATCGGAAGCTTTAAAATCCATTATTTATGACAGGCGGTCTCGGCGGCTTCGGTCTCGAACTGGCTCAGTGGATGGTGAAGCGCGGCGCGACTAAGATCCTGCTGAACTCCCGCAGCGGCGTGCGGACGGGCTACCAGGCGTGGTGCGTGCGGCGCTGGCGCGCGGCGGGCGTGCACGTGCGCGTGTCCACGGCCGACTGCGGCTCGGCGGCCGGCGCGCGCGCGCTGCTGCGCGAGGCGGCCGCGCTGGGGCCCGTGGGCGGCGTGTTCAACCTGGCCGCCGTGCTGCGCGACGCCTTCCTGGACAAGCAGACCGCCGCGGACTTCCAGGCCGTCGGCAAACCCAAGATCGACGGTGAGCGGACACTACTGTAGTTGGACGCGACGCTCTCGTGGCGTGACACCTCACGCATTCTCACGATCCACCTTGTGAACGGAATCTATACGTTAATAATTATATTACTGTACGGCTACAGGTACGAAAATGTTGGACGCGGCCTCGCGCGAACTGGCTCCGGAGTTGGAGTACTTCGTGGCCTTCTCGTCGGTGTCGTGCGGCCGCGGCAACCCCGGCCAGAGCAACTACGGTCTCGCCAACTCTGTCATGGAACGTATCTGCGAACAGCGCCAAGCCGACGGCCTGCCCGGCCTCGCCGTGCAGTGGGGAGCCATAGGTACCGTCTCTTTTACGCTTCTGTCGAGTGACCCCTCTGAGGTCAATATTTAAGCGATGATATCACGTCCACAGGCGAAGTGGGGCTGATCGTGGAGACGATGGGTGGCGACGAGACGGTGGTGGGCGGCACGGTCCCGCAGCGCATCGCGTCGTGCATGGAGGCGCTGGGCGCGCTGCTGGCGCTGCCGCACGCCGTGGGCGCGTCGCTGGTGCTGGCCGACAAGCGGCGCTCGGCCGCCGCGCCCAGCGCCGACCTCGTGCACGCCGTCGCCAACATCCTAGGTCAGTCTCGGCGGCACTCGCCACTGACCACTCGCGGTCGACTATTAATATGCAGGATCCATGTTTTTCTTTTTTTTTTACAAATTCTGGTTGTCAAAAACAGCGAAGACTGTTTTTAAGGTAAATTCTGATCGTTCACTAGTTAAACAGGAGGTTATTAAAAAGGGGCGTGAAACGACTCGATCGCAAACATTGTTTTACTTTTACTTCTTATCTAATCACTAGTAAACTAGGTTTTGTTCGATAACATAGGTATTAAAGATCCGAGCAAAGTATCAGACTCGGCCAACCTCGCGGAGTTGGGTATGGACTCGTTGATGGGCGCCGAGATCAAGCAGACGTTGGAACGAGGGTACGACGTGGTGCTCGGAGTGGGAGAGATCAGGGCGTTGACGTTCGCCAAGTTGCGCGCCATGGCCGGCGGGGAGGAGGCCGCCCCCTCCGCCGAAGCTCCCGCCGCCACCGACGCTCCCGCCGACCTGGTGCAGTTCGCGACGGTCGGGGAGCTCGTGCCCAAGCAGGTGATAGTCAAGCTGCCCAGCGCCGTGAAGGCCGACGCCAATATAAAACCCGTATTCATGGTGAGTGCCGTGGCCGACGATCACTAATATTTTTATCCAATATCGCTTTCATTTCACTAGTTTATACCGTTACGGACCTTTTACCGTTTCGATCGGTCGGCGAGCCGTCGCACGTCGAAGCGATTCTCTAAGCTTGCGGAAGGAGTAGTGACGGGGTGGGCGTGTCGCAGGTGCACCCGATCGAGGGCGTGGTGGAGCTGCTGCGCGGCGTGGCGAGCGGCGTGCGCGCGCCGGTGTACGGGCTGCAGTGCACGGCCGGCGCGCCGCTGGGCGGCATGGCCGAGCTGGCCGCCTTCTACGTGGCGCACGTGCGCGCGCTGCAGCCGCAGCCGCCCTACACGCTCATGGGCTACTCGTTCGGCGCGGGCGTCGCCTTCGAGATGGCGCTGCAGCTCGAGAAGGTGAGTGCGTCGCCGAGCGTCGGTCCGGCGCAGGGTTCGCGCTTCTGACCGAGTGTCTGTCCGCAGGCGGGCTACGAGACGCGGCTGGTGCTGGTGGACGGCTCGCCGGCCTACCTCGCCACGCACACCACGCGCGGCAAGAAGAAGCGCGCCACACGCACTCAGACCACCGACGAGGCCGACGCGTTGGCCTACTTCGTGCAGCTATTCAAGGAGGTCGACCCCGCCAAGGTGTGTATTCCTATATAGTTATTCATTCCTATATAGTCATATATAGTTAAATTAAGAGAATTTATACATAAATAAGCGATGACAGTATATCTCAGATATGAGGATTGTTCAGTCCTCCCACCAAAATGATAGCGATCACTTTGTGATACTTGAGATGTCTTACGGCCCATAGATAGGACATTCAATCACTAACCTAATTCATTGGCGAGAAGAATAAACCACGGCGTTTCACCGTGTTCTTAATCTAAACTAAATTCATCAAGCACTTACTGGAGTTGTGTGGCGTCCTGTTCTCGGCGTCCCAAGAGATCTCTTGGGTAGGTTCTTCTCTGCGTCGTCACACAATCATAAACTTCTAAAGTGCTGTACAACTTCCAAGGTATTCGAATTACAACAAACTCGTATCAGCTATCACGGATATTCGAATTACAACTCACTCGCTTCAGCTGTCGCGGAACGCGCCTACAAAACTCGCGAGTCCACGACCTGGACAATACAATTAGCTTAATATCAATTAATTACGGTTCTCAAAACAATCGTCTACCGTTCACAACGCGCGTCTTTCAAGTCCTCTTTTTATTTTCCTCAAACGTCAAAACGTCAAACCCGAAAAATGACAATCGAAAATGTTGCCATTACAATGACGTTCGAAATCCAACAAGGATATTATCGGTCACGTAGTTAGAAAGTCTTTTGTAGTTATAAGCGGCTATAGTCATCAAGGACAAGACGTGAGTATATGCATTGTACCGATAGAAATAGGATATATAATGTAACTGTGAGTCGACATACTAGGCAATCACTCGAGCCATACGCTACCATGTAACACCAAGAGTATCCAGGAGCCTCGGCTCCCTAACAATAAATATTACTACCTACCATCGCTGCTCACCACCGTGTTATTTCTTCATACAAATAAGTTCGCTCTAGTGAGTCTCGTCGTTAACCGTTCGACGATATAGATATACGTAGGTGTCGGTGTGAGAGTGGACGCGATCGATAGGCGCTAGATATTTAGGATCGCCTGATAGCTAGACGCGTCCGCAGGTGGCGGCGGAGCTGGAGCGGCTGCCCAGCTGGGAGGCGCGGCTGGAGCGCACCACGGCGCTGGCGGGCGAGGCGGCGGGCGCGCACGCGAGCGAGCTCAGCGCGGCGGCCGAGGCCTTCTACCGCAAGCTCGTGGTGGCCGACACGTACCGGCCCGCCGGCCGCCTGCGCGCGCCCGTGGCGCTGTTCACGGCGCGCGACAACTACGTGACGCTGGGCGAGGACTACGGGCTGCGCGAGCTGTGCGCGGGCGAGCTCAGCACGCGCCAGCTGGCCGGCACGCACCGCAGCATCCTGGCGGGCGACGCGGCCGGCGCCATCGCGGCGCACCTGTCGGCGCTGCAGGCGCAGGCGCAGGCGCAGGCGCAGGCGCAATAGCGCCGCCGCCCGCGCCGCGCCCGCCGCCGCGCGCGCCACTAGCGCCCGCGCTCTGGACGCGCGTGACCTGACTCTGCTGTGCAGTGCTCGCGAGTGTAGTCGCCGTCCTCCAGCCCCGCGCCTGTGCGCTACGACGCGGCCGAGGGCGGTCGACGATCTGTGACGAGTGGAGATCTGTTGAACGAGTTTCGCTAATCGGTAACGGTTTACGTAGAATTAAGAGATTACGTCGTGACTCTACCGGTAACTCCGCTTCCACGAATGCGGTGTAGTCGCTAAGGTGTATTGTGTAAAGGAATAGTTTTAAGTGACCGCGGCGCTTCAGCGCGCGTTAGTTAGTACCAGTGTATGGTTGTTGTGCTATTTATTTTGTTACTGACGAGAAGCAGAAACCTGTGATTAAAAGTGCATTATTTTCTAAAAAGCGATTTTATTTATGATACGCACCTATCGTTCACTCTGTCACCTCAGCTCAAGCTCAGATTAAATAAGAAAAGGTAGATAACGCACGTAGAATAAGAAAGTGAAGCCATTTTTATGGTTCCGTGCCAAAGGCTAAAAACGGAACCCTTATGGATTCGTCATGTCTGTCTGTCCGTCCGTATGTCAAAGCCACTTTTTTTCCGAAACTATAAGAACTATAATGTTGAAACTTGGTAAATAGATGTATTCTGTTAACCGCATTAAGATTTTCACAAAAAATAGAAAAAAAACAATAAATTTTTAACTAAGAACTGAAACTCAAAAAAAAAACACATACAACGGATGCATATGATAGGTCTTCAAAAATGATATTGAGGTTTCTAATTATTTTTTTCTAAACTGAATTGTTTGCGCGAGAGGCACTTCCAAAGTGGTAAAGTGATGTCCCTATCTACTATCTGTGTCTCTTTGTGCTCTTTATCAAATAACTGTAACCAAATCGTAACTGCTTTTGTAGAAGTCTGTAAGTTGCTAAATAATAATGCGGTGAGAATATAATATATTGTTATAAACTAGGAGTGAGAATTAAATAAAAGAACCAAAGAGGAGATAGCCCAACCTCAGTTCTTATTTATAATTAAAACACCTTACCGACCGCTACTCAAACAGCAAGTGTGTGTGCATAGCCAAGTACCGTCTTTTTATAGATTCGCACTGCATAATTTATCGCTAGGGTTGGGATACACCTAACAATATACTAATTTATTGAAGACCAAAATGACTTGTTATGTAAAGGAGCGAGGGAGCACACGCGATCACAGCTTTGTTTAAATAAATATGTTGTAAATTGTCGTGCTAAAGTGTCTAATTTCTCTTTCTATTTGCCAGCCATGTGCTAATGATGGTTAAGCCATGAGGGTTCATGGCTTAACCATCATCAGCACATGGCTACCTAGCCCCTTAACGTGACAAATGGCGCTCAACGTGGGGCAAAATATAGTTGTTCTTCTAACAGCACTACAAAAAGATTGTAAATATTGCTTTGGTAAATTGAAAAATGACGAATATTTAAAAAAAAAAATCTTTGAGACCATAAAATTAAGAAAACGGTTTAAGAGAATACTTTGAGAATTGATTTATAATGAAATTAGTATAGGATAGGTATTGTATTGAGAAGTTAATTAACTAAGTTTTATTAAAACTAATATTGTTTTTCTACCACATTTACTCGACGCCGGGCCGTCTAGTGTCAAACTAAGAGGAGCTTGTATAATGGGTACTAGACAACTGTTTTTTTTTATGGAATAGCCGGGCAAACGAGCAGACGTATCGCCTGATGGTAAGCGATTACCGCCGCCCATGGACACCTGCAACACCAGAGGCATCACAAGTGCGTTGCCGGCCTTTGGGGGATGGGGGGGGATGGAGGCGGGGAATGGGGGGGACGGAGGCGGGGAATGGGGGAGATAGGGGAAGGGGTTGGGTATGGGCTTCCGGTATCCTCACTTACTCGGTGAAACACAGCGCAAGCACTATTTCACACGGGATTTCTGTGAGACCGTGGTAGTGTCAAAGTGTCGGGAAGAGCTTACAGCTTACTATAGAAATGATCCTGTTATAAATACAATAAACACAATATTTACTTTTTTGTAAATACGTACACATTATATATACAGCAAATATTTGAGTCAATTATCACGACTTTCATTTTAGAAAACTTTTGTTGTGAAGGTGGGCGGTTAATTTTTTTTTTTTTTATGTATGCCCGCCAAAATGATTCTACTCTGCCTGATGGAAAGCACAAGCAGAATCCAAGAGTGGCGGTCACCATACTCACTGCGAATGCAGACAATGCAGTATGGCGACCCACACCATGGCGGTCTAGTGATGCTGCTGCACCTTTTAGTCTAGTCAACAAGTATGGAACTTGTTGACTAGACTACTTGGGCCCCCGGTCTCGCACTCATCAAAGAAACACGACAGCACGAACGCTGTCATTTTACGTTGATTTTCTGTGCGAGGGTAGTACCGCCCCGGTCGAGCCGGCCCGTTCATGCTGAAATCAGCGTGGCTCTACTACCTTTTTGTGCCTGTGAGTATGAAAGTATGTTACTTTTATATACAAAATATAAGTTTTTTTGTTTGCTAGTATTTGCGTGGTATGTGTGGTATGGTAAACGGGTCCTTGAGTGGAGACCGCGTCTCGGCAAACGTAGTGTAGGACGTCCACAGGCCAGGTGGAGTGATGATTTGCGCAAGACGGCTGGCAGGAGCTGGATGCGAGTAGTCGAGGATCGAACTAAGTGGCGTGCAATTGGAGAGGCCTATGTCCAGCAGTGGACTGCGGTAGACTGAAGATGATTATTATTATTATTATAGTTTTTGTTCCGTCAAGGATCCCTCGTAAAGCCATAACACCATTACTCGCACCTTTGAGAGGAACGGTTCTCGGTGCCAATTCGCCGTATGCTCGTTTTTGCAAGGTTGTTAATAGTTGTAGTGACTAGATTGACCTGAACGTTGACTCCTGAAGTAAAGTGAAGTCTTGTTTGCTTAAGAACCTCCCAGAACGATAGCGGGGAAGGGAACAAGCTAGAATTTTCTCAGCACAAACATAAGAACGACCTGAATCGAATTCGAAGTTAGAATTGATAACTTTTTTTTACTTACCTATTTTTTCAGCTAGTATTCTTTATAGCGGATTACGGCAGATCTACCCATTACAAAGAGTTGGGCTAATTTAGAGGTTTGACTCTTTTTCCGAAATGTATGAGAAAAGTTTTTTGCGATTTCCGACATTTCTAGTACTCAAACCTCAGTCGGTCCAGCAGAGACTTTTGATCCTTATAAGAAACAGGATCGGTTGGCATCAAAAAAGTTTTTGTTTAAAATGACCATTTCCTTGCTGACTGTACATTTTTTCCAAAATCTGTAAATACAGTTCAGGATATCTTAAAAATTTATGGATAGTGTCCTAACAGCGTTTTCCTGTAACTATAACGGTTAAGGTACCTGCCCTTACTGTCCCGTCTCAAAAAATCACCCTGTATAAGTGGAGGCAGGCTCGGCCTCGGTGTGATCAGGCAGCGAGAATAGCCTCTAGTTCCCAGTGTTCTGTGCTCTAGTTGGCAGTGGACAGTGCGGTCAGTGCGGTCAGTGCGGCAGAGAATCAGTGGCCAGTGCGGCAGTGCGCGGCAACTCGGTGCCCGGAGAGAACGTGCGCTGACGTCGCGGACCGCGATATACGCGCCTCGCGCACGCCGCGCAGTGAATGTGATCATGCATTTGTGTTGACGATAAATAAAACGCGCTTTACTCTTATTTTTTATAATAAGTACATGTGTGTTTCATATAGTACCTACTATACTACAGATTACTACATCTAAAAAATGTGTAGGACTTCCGAGAAGGGTTAGGTTTCGAGTTCGAAACTGTCTCATCTCAAGTGATATTTACCTTAAGTACTGTACCTATATACTTTTAAAATAAATGTCCAAACCCCACTAGTTAGAATTTTGATAAGTAGATATTTGACAACTAATGTTGTGTTCAGTGAGTTTTGAATAAGATCCCTAGGTACCTACATACTCTATATTTATATTGTTTTCGTCTATTTACTTATTATATAGGCATTACTAACACATAGTTGGTTTTCTTAGTAGGTACCTGTCTACAACAAAAACCGCTGGTAACGTCGAAAAAGTCTTAGTCTCTCCTTATATAATCAGCTATCAGTCAGTGAAAGTCCCGTCGAAATCGGTACAGACGTTCCAGAGATTAGCCGGAACAAACAGACAGACTGAGAAAAAAAAATGCGTTTTTGATGTAAGTAGGTATGTACCTGCCTATCTAGATACTTTCATAATACATGTATACATTCAGTGAAAACAGGAATGGCGCAGGTGAATTTGCGCGGATTAGACAGTAACAAAGAAATCAAAAGATCACAGCGGGTCGTTTCATCATCTCATCTGTTAACAAGTTAATGATAATTGTTGGAATTCAGTTCACATACATACACACATATTATTATACTATAGATCCGAGAAGTTATCAATTTGATCAAATAGGGGGTAAAGCTATTACCGTCAACCGTTCACTCTACGAGTCAGATGGGAAAATTGGGAAAATATTGAAAGGAAATGTAAGTGAGAGAGGTAAGCAATAATAGGAAAGTAAAGTAAGGATGCACCTGGGAATGTGCACCGTATCTCGAGCAGACCGAGGTCCAGTAACTGTAGCTCGAGCTGTTTTCTTAAGGGCTGGCTGCTTCTTGTTTAACTCGGTCTACTAAAGTGATGCTACTACAATGTCAAGTTTATTTTATTGGCGACTAGTTCATTCCCCATATTGACAAAATTCCACACTTTTCAACCCGTTAAGTAGTAAAATCGGAGATAACAACTTTTTTTTTATGGAATAAAGGGCAAACGAGCAGACGTATCGTCCGATGGTGAGCGATTACCGCCGCCCATAGACACCCGCAACACCAAAGGTATCGCAAGTGCGTTGCCGGCCTTTGGGGTATGGGGGGAATGGGGGGAGGGGTTGGGGTATGGGCCTCCGGTATCCTCACTCACTCGGTAGTTGATAATATAAGGAGTAACTTAGGCTACCTTTTTTAGACTAGCTTTTTTTTTTTTTTTTTTTTTTTTTTTTTTTTTTTTTTTTTATGTATGGCCCTCTAAAATGACTCTACTCTGCCTGATGGAAAGCATCAGCAGAATCCAAGAGTGGCGGTCACCATACTCCCATACTCACTGTGAATGCAGACAATGCAGTATGGCGACCCACACCATGGCGGCCTAGTGATGCTACTGCATCTTTTAGTCTAGTCAACAAGTATGGAACTTGTTGACTAGACTAATTGGGCCTCCGGTCTCGCACTCACCAACGAAACACGACAGCACGATCGCTGTCATTTTACGTTGATTTTCTGTGCGAGGGTAGTACCGCCCCGGTCGAGCCGGCCCATTCATGCTGAAATCAGCGTGGCTCTACTACCTCCTAAGCTTCTAGCTTATTAAAATATTTTTATTAGCTAGACTAGCTAATTAAAATATTTTTAATAATTTTAAACTTACCACCTCTTTTCTTATGAACGCGTAGAGGTATTAAATTGAAATTCATTGTACAGGTTTGTACGGAACCCTCGGTGCGCGAGTCCTACTCGCACTTAGCCGCCTTTTTTGTTATTTAATGATATTTAAACTATAGATTCTAATAGATATAAAAAGTAATTCCTGTGTCTTCAAATTATCATTGTGGGGAGTTGGGACATATGAATGCACATGTTCCTGGATTCATTCATCATGCACTTACCTGTCGTGTATCGCTTTAGCGCGTAGTGTCTTATCTATGAAAGTAGTCAGCGTTGTGAGAAAAGCGTGAGAACGTTAGAGATGCATGCGCGGGTCCACCGCACGTGCGGTCACGTGTACTCGCTCGCTAGTGTCGCTAGTGTTCATCATTCCCAAAGCGTATAGTTAGTTAGTACTAAAAGATATTCTGTGGTATAACTATCAAACACATCCAATGAATGTTTAAAGGTGGCTTCTTAATATAAAAGTGGAGTGGTGTACTCAGTTAAAGTGGTGTGTGAGTGTGGGAGCGGCGGCGCGGCGGCGTGAGCGTTGCGACTAAATGAGTGCGTCACGATCCATTATACAATTAGTGGGGCGCATGCGTGGTGCGAGCGCGTGCTCCGGTCCGCCCCCCTAATTGTGGCTCACCTCTGACCGCGCCGCGCCGCACACACAACACACCACAATGTACGGACACGCTCTCACGCACCCTTTCCTTTTCAACCGACTTCAAAAAGGAGGAGGTTCTCAATTCGACTGTATTTTTTTATTTTATTTTTATGTTTGTTACCTCATAACTTTGGAGTGGGTGAACCGATTCTGATGATTCTTTGAATGAATGAATGAATGAATTTATTTGAAAGCTGGTGCTTCCCGAATGGTCCCATTTAAATTTGGTCCAGTTCTGACATATCATCCATGAGAAATCCATATAAGTCTTCAATTTGCATTATGTATGTACGCGACAAATTAACGAATAACTCAATATTCCCGTATGGTCCCATTTAAATTTGGTCCAGATTGAAGTCGGTTTTTCTTTTTGTTAATTACCTTATAAAGATGCAAAGCAAGTGAACTTTATACAACATCTCTCACACATTTAGATTTACTCACGATCTCTGTTGAACCGGTTATCTGGATCGACATCCAAATTGTATGATACTTTGGCGTTTAAACGAATCTTGGCAAAGTCCCTAAAATGTGGAAATATGGAACCCACTCACAGCTAGCAGACATTATATAGTACAATTGTATGTGATTTGGTTCTACAACCAAAAGTATAGCCGCAAATATTATGTATTAAATTCTGCAATTGTCATATTGGCAAATGATAACAGAGAACTTTAGCCCCCTGATCTATCTGAAAATACAATAGCTTATCATTAAGCTATTGTATTTTCAGAAGGATTGTATTCTCAATAGGAGAAGAAGCTCTTCGCGTTATGTCGGTAGCAAATCTATGCGGATTTAAAATATCGGTTAAAGTTAAAAGTAAATGTGCCATCATTCACTTAAAACTCTGTTTCTCTCTACGTAGCTCCAAGGTCGACTGGCCTGCTTGGACATTGGCGTGCACAACACGTTTATAAGTAAAGCAATTCACTAAGAACTAGAGAGGACGGTGAGGTCGAGGTCTGTATTACTGATGTGGTGTGACGATGCGCCGAGTCGAGGGTACCTGTCAGGCAATACACGGCCGCAACCCGCTCGTAGCCGCCTCGCTGACTTACATGAATGTGTTCTATTTGTGTCTTATGTTACGGAGAAAACCACATGTAATTGTACACCCAGCACGGTGACGTGTGGAATACACCGAACACTAGTGTGGTTAAGTGTCTTAATCTATTCGTCTAGAGTTCATCGAGTCCAGAATTTAACTGACGAAAGTTCTGGAGCATTATTACAGTGTTAAACAGAAAGTTAGTCACATTGTCTTTACTGACGAATGAATGCATTCAGTGTTTAATTGTATAAATAAAGTGAGATTGTTAGTTATCTTGTTAATTGCGTGTGTTTCGTGAGAACGAGCCCGCTGTCAACTCTGAAGTTAACTTTCAGTGAGTTCCATATTGTTCTCGATCCCCACTAAAAGCTGGTCGCTGAATAAACACCTCATAAACATCAGTCGTGATGAAATCTTTTAGAGCCTAAGTTTGTCTGTCTGTCTGTATGTTCCGGCTCTGGAACGGCTGTACGGATTTTGACGAGATTTTCACTGGCAGAAAGTTGATTTTCTAAGGAATAACTTGGCTACTTTTTATTTTATTTATTCATTTCTCACCACTTAGGGTTGCCCAATAGAAACTTATCAAATCATGGACAATTCCAAAAAAAGTAAAAATATATTGTTTATTTTCTATTTTTAACCGACTTCAGAAAAAGGAGGAGGTTCTCACTTGTATATGTTTTTTTTATGTGTGTTCGCGGATAACTTCGTCGTTTATGAACCGATTTTGATGATTTTTTAATGGAAAGGAGATATCCCAACGGTGGTACCGTGATAAGGACACTAAGATGATGATGGCATCCAAGAGAAATCAAGTCGGACCTTGAGGTCGGTTTATTTTTGTTAAAATTTTACTTGTGTTTTTTCAAAAGAATTCAGTTTTGGTTGTAGGTAACAAACAACAAACAAACAATAAACCAAATTGAATACCTCCTTATTATTATTTGTTGTTAAGGTTTGATACAAAATCAATATGTACAAGTTACCTTTTAACAAAAAAAGCCCTCTGTAGGTATTATGAAAATAAAACAGTGGAAAGGTTTTTTGATTTATCACTGAATTTTGGCATTTTTATTAGTTTTCTTGCGTCAAAGCAGATTGTATAGATTCTAATAAATTAATAAAAATAACATTCCACAAACTATCATGCGTATGACACACACATATACAAATATGCTTATAGACAAATGCACAGAACAATAGAAAATACTAGAAGAGGTGTCGAGCAGCAAGTGCAAGATACACTGTCTGGCCTACACGCACACATTAACGATCAATAATATTATACACACATAACGAAGTTTTTCCTGATTCGTCCAAAGGATGTAATGAATATAAGTTCAAAAAGCCACTTACAATGTTACTAAATACAACCTTATACCTTTCAACTAAGGTAGGGTTTCACTTGCATATTTGTGTTCGTGGACAGTTTCATCGAATACCTTAGGGATGTGGTGAATTTGACATTTATCGATTATGTTACAATAATTTTTAAATTAATTAATTATTTGACTGATACTCTGATATCCTTTCATTCTATTTTATAATTTTTATAAAATACTCCCTTATTTACCTAAAATAAATTTGTGTGTTTAGGCATATATATTTCAGAAACTTTAAATAAATAAAAAACGACTGCGCATTTTCCCAAGTTATCGACAACCACCGGTTTTTTGGGTCCACATCTTACAGGAAGTCGTTGGATTAATGGCTAACTAACTTATATTACTAAAAATATCTCACGTTTATTATTTACTCAAATGTACTTACATACTATCTTTTTTTTTATGAAATCTGTTTCATTTGTCTGGTAGCTGTAAAATTATGATACCTATATGAAATATTTATAAACTTTTTATTAAACATTTATTTTCAAATATTTCTCCAAAAAAACTTTATATAATTTTTTTGCGAATAAACAAAATCATATATTGTTTTAAAAACCATAGTACAATAAATCGTACTACGATACTAAACTTATATGTGTATGTGTATGTAAAAACCAATATCATCGAAAAGTTTAACATTACGTTAACGATTGAATTTATCTACATCTCTATGTCAAATAATTGTAAACATTACTTTGAGTAAATATTTTCGTGCCAAATGTTTTAAAATATTCCCGCAGGAAATGCAGTTCATTGCGTGCTCTCGTGGCAACTATGCAAATTATACTTAAATTTAATACGTAATGTATGATTATTTCAATATATTAGAATATAACGGTTTTCATAATACTTTTTAGATTTTTGTTAATATTGCTTAAAACAAAAGTTTTGAGACTACCGATGATACGATATGTTTCCTTTGAGTAAATTGTAGTCCTTGCTTCGTTTTCGGCACATAATTATCGCACAGTTCGGCATAGCAATATTTTTTTACGCAGCTACGTTCCCGACGAAAGTAGTACGTGTATTAAAGCGTTCAGTTGATGCCAGCAGACCTATTACTTCGGCGCGCTACCCCGCCTACATAGCAATTCTACCTTGTTCTGTGGACAAATGTATGTATGTCAAAGTCAAGCTGAAACGTAAACAGAGAATGCTAGAGGAGAGAGAATACCTTTATTTTCTGTCTACGAGCTAAAAAGATGATTATTTTTTGTATAAACTGTCATACTGAATGCCAAAAGTAGACATGATTAAATATTTTATTATACAGGTGTAATAGCAATATAGCCATATTACATACAATATAGCCTATAGACAAAAGAAAAAAAGTGTGTCATCACGGGACGCCTGGAAGAATTGAAACATCGAAATTGTTTTGTACATAAGTTATCACATCACATCACACTAATCACACTAATATATAAAGGCGAAAGTTTGTGTGTATGTTTGTTACTTCTTCACGCAAAACTACTGAACGGATTTCGATGAAACTTTACAGTAATATAGCTTATACATCAGAATAACATATAGGCTACTATTTGCTGCGATAACCGACATACACGCGGGCAGAGCCCAGGCGCGGTTCCAGGGGGGGTCACAGGGGACATGACCCCCCCCCGCCCAAAATCGTACCCATGTAATGTTTGTTCCCATGTTTTCCCTGCTACTAGAACTTGTTTACCAAATATTATCATCCCAATAGATTTACCAATAAAAACAAAAGACCTATTTGTTTTTAATGTGTGCAATAAAATTGTATATTGTGCAATAAAGTCTAATTTACTCGACTTAAGTTGATTATCACATTAGTGACCCCCCCCAAAATTTCAGGCTGCGACCGCTCCTGGGCCGAGCCGCGGGCAACAGCTAATCATCAATACATATAATTAAATCGTAACTGGTCGCTGTCTGCACGTGGAAGATATATCAGGAAAACGAATATAGGGGGGCTTTATGAACGTAATAGAACCCAAAACAATGATTAATAGAATTTTTGTCTGTTTGTCTGTGCGTTTGTGCGCGCTAATCTCACGATCGGCTTAACCGATTTAAACGCAGTTTTCACAAATTTGTTGTGGTTTGCTTCACTTAACATTAAGTGTTTGTTTCATCTAAATCGGTTCATAATTAAAAACGTTATGTCAGTTTGAAGAATCACCGCGAAATCCGACATTTACGCGGGCGGGGCCGCAGACAAAAGCTAGTATATAATAATAATAAAATAAAATTTAAAAAAATGTGCCGCTTTCTTCACTTTTTTTTAACTTTTTTTCCATAAAATGAAATGACTGTTTATTACATTAATATTAATTTTTATTAAATACAAAATACAAAAATTCTAAATTTTTAAATTTATTTGAAATCGCGACAACTCAATTATTTTTACCAGTGACTTCGGTAAGGCGAAGCGGCGAGCGTCGCCACGGCAATTCTCGCCACGCCAAAAATCAGTTTTACCCGTGCCTGTACCTGTAGATGTTTCACATCAAAAATTAAAAGAATCATGGTCGAAATTCTACCTCTGTCCTCTGGGCGACCACTAGTATTAATAGGTTAGACATACAATGCTTTCTTTTGTAATCTGAGCATACAATGTTCACTATTTGAGGGATTTTGCAATACACGATAAGCAACATCTTATTTGTGTTGTTCAATCCTTTTGCCAATGCAGCGTTCACCATGTGAAGTTTGCAATGTCTATAGGGCCCATGGTATAGGCATTCAATCGCTAACTATGTCACTGGCAAGAGCATCAAACCTTCAGGGCGTTTCACCCTGTTCTTATTCTAAGCTAATGTAATATCAAGCACTTACTGGAGATGTGTGGATTCCTTGATATCGGCGTTCCAAGGGATCCCTTGGTAGTCTCCTCTCTGCGTCGTTACACATTCATACTCCTAAGTGGCTTACAGACTCCCAAGTATCGTAATTACAATACACCCGTTTTAACTGTCGCGGATCGCGCCTATTTGACGGGACTACTAAACTCGCGTGTCCAAACCAGACCAATCATAACGGTAAACAACGAAAAGAACCGAATCTGTATGGACAATCAGCTAAATTTCTTATTGAACGGCACCCAAACGACACCTTGTTCGACCGTTTTTCAAAGCGTCTCATATGTACTCACTTGTCACTTCAAAACGTCAAACAAGAAAAATGACAATCAAAAATGTTGCCATTATAATGACGTTCAATTTCTAACAGTGTTCATTCAGACTAGTTGGTATTAGTTAGTTCGATGAACAGGAAGTACAGGAACACTTTCCTCACGTACTCGAGTTACTTCACTTGTTGTCTGCAGAACAATTGCTCCCTGCTCCCTGTTACTGAGTATGAACAACTCAGAGTGGTATAAAATAAGTGTTTAATATGCTTCAGCCTGCTCTTACTGGGCTATTAGGATTAGCGTATGATTTTGTATGGCTCACACTTATGCTGATGACACTGAGAGCTCTCCCTCAGTTTTGTTTGTACAGCGTGATATATGGTGTGGTATGATAGGCAGAAACTTTCTTTCAAAGGAGAGACCGATGTCCAGTAGAACTGTCAATGGATTGGATCTCTAGCTATTTGGGATACGTGACCCTTTATAATTGGAAAGCTTCTGCGATACCGTGCATGTTTACTTCTTATATGCTTTTCCAGGTTCTATTTAATAAGTGAAGTTGTTTTTGACTATAAAACATAAAGTAGAAGAACGGTCAGTGCACTATCGGGGAGGTGCAGGCTCCAGCGAGCACATAACGAGTGGATGTGTGTCAGTGTGTCGGTGAAGGAGCTGTCAGACTCGGATGTGTGTGCGCGCCTCTCGCCGAATCCTCGCAAAAAGGTCCGCGCGACATTCCGGCCACGGCGGTGCGTCCCGCGCCCTCCGCCGGACTCCGCGCGACGGATGTGTGTCAGCGGCGCACGGCCGCACGTCTCTCGCTCCTGAACCAGCACAAGTAGTCAACAACGGACTTCGGCAGGCGGCGGCGCGTTCTGCCGACTCACCGCCGGTAATGAGTGCAACGCAATGCTTGCTGCGCCGCGCCGCACCGCCCGCTCTCCGCTCCTGTGTCGCGACACACAATACCTCATTAGTTCCGAGTGCTGAGAGCCTGATTATGATGTGGACGTGCGCGTAGGTGAACTCGCACCGTGCGCCGCCGACTACTAGTTTGTGTGAACGACGTCATGGAAGCGCGTCGGAAGAGAGTTTTAACGGTTAACGTTAATGGTGACGGATACGTCCCTGCGAACATGTGAACAGTGGCCGTACGCGGTTCGGATAGTGTCTCGCGTGCGGCGCGGCGCGGTGCGATATGCTGCTGCCGGACCAGACGTACGAGGGCGCGCTCTCGGTGATGCTGCGGGCTCACCGCCTGCCGCCCGACTTCTTCTGCGCCAACAGGGCAGCGCTGGAGCGCGCCAGCGGCACTACCTCCCTCTCCGTTCGGTATGTCAAATGGCTTATTATTACTATTACGCTGCTCGTTACAATATTATGATAATAATACAAACATGACCGGGCGGGCATATATCTCTTAATGGGGACAATTAATCAGATACCTTCGTTTTAAAAGAATCGTAAAAAAATATTCGCACATAGGTCTGTGCTGTAAACATATTTACGCTCAATGGAATAAATAAATGAATGTTAGTGAGTGTTGGATAGGTCCTTAATAGTTCCCAACTGATAAATTAATACGACCACTCTTTATCACAGTTCTTCACTTGTAATCAAAGTAGATTTGTATATACCTAAAGCTGCATTTAAAATGAGTAAACATGAACAATTCAATATACAAATATTATCAAAAGACTAACACTTATTCTAGTCAAGCCCATTCAGCTAGTTTTAACATAAATTGAAAGTGAAATGCTTCCAACACAAACAGTAGGTGGGTATACCATCTTAACAGTTCTGGGTGGTTATTCTGGGTGTGTCCATAAGTGTTTGTTCGACAAGTTTTAGTGTCGTTGTATTTAATGAAAGTACTTGTATGTGGTCGGTGTGGTGCAGGTCCTCGGCGGCAGCAGGCGGCGCCGGCGGCAGCAGGCGGCGGCGACGCTCGCGGGCCCCGCGCTCGCGCCAACACCACGGGCACGGTCAGTGAACGTACACACATGATATGTGTATTTGAAGTACCTAACTTTAATCTGCAGCTTCGTCTACGTAAAATATTTTTCTCTAAATTAAATATAAAAAATACGGCAAGAGCGTACCTACACAGAAGCCAGGGCTTGCATTCTAATAAGAGAGAAAAAAAACTCGTGTACGAAGGAGGTAAACAGTTCAGCTTCGAACACGTAAACAACAATAGATTAGGTACTGCGTATCGTAGAGCTGAGGGAGATTTTGTCGCTACACAACTTGCAAGTGCTTATAGACATTATAGGTTGCTTACAGCCAGTAGCACCGAGCTAACTCAGAACAGACCTTCATCATCATCTTCAACAGCCAACTTGCACAATTAGTTAAACATTTTAATAGCAAACATTGTTGGAAGCGCGGTCTTGCCATATTTATGACGTTGTTATGTGACAGTTGTGATGTGTGATTTAATTACTGGGAGAATTAAAAATTAGCTATATAAAACACCCACTATTATTTCATTGTGAAATAAATCAATTAAAATTATACACAGAATTGCTTTGCAGTGAAAACACAATTTATTACAAGCTTTTTATTAACACGTTCGGTGCGTTACGGGAACTATTTGGCCGTATTTGACTTTCGTACTGTGCGGCAGCTATCTGACCTTGTTTTGCGCTCGGTGCGGGGGGTGTTTTACTAGGATCCCATGAAGTTAGGAAAAAGACAACTATATATCCGATATTTTCGCTTCATTTAGTATCACTTACAATAGAAAAATAATACGGGAAGTATTTTGTCGTAACGCACAGAAGTGATATTTTTTTCGATTGGTGCGGTACGGGAACTATTTTGTCGTAATTGCAACCCCGTATAGCACCGAGGTTTGCGTGCGCGGCGCTTCAGTTTGCCATAGTGTTGTGCGCAGTTCGATTTTTTATATTAATAAATAAAATATTAGGGTTTATCATCATTTACAATTTCCCATATAATGTTCACTAAGCACTATATCGGTAGTTTACCAATTAAAATAAAGTAAAGATCTCATGTGAATACTTATTTATCAAAAATTACTTGTTTAATTATAAATTAATCATAGTTTATAAAGTAAAGATCTAACGTGAATACTCATTTGTCAAAAAAAAAAGATTTATTTTATATCATAGTTTATAACGTAAAGATCTCATGTGAATTGTTAATTATTTTGATAAGGTAAGAAGGAGGAAAACAGTTTCTACAGAATGGGTGTACTTGTTCAATTTTATGTACCATTTGTTAATGAATATGATGTTAATGAATCTTCTATTATTTGTTATGTTTCGTATGAAAATCGACAAAAGTTGGTTTCAGTTTTTAAACTTTACCCCATCCCTAGCTCTTTATACGTTCTGTGCGGGACGGGAAGCAATTTCCCGTAAAATGACCGATTTTGAAAAACAATTATAACACTCTTGTATATAGGCAAGGACATAACCTATCTATTAGTACAAAAAAAAAGTAAAAATAACGATATTCCACGCCTGTAAGGACCTTAGAAGTCAGGTCCTGATACGGGAAAATACAGGTCGTACCGCACGATTGGCATTCTTCATACGGGAACTATATGATTCGTATAGCACTGATAGTAAAACTAGGTTTAGGTACTGCCGCAGCGAATGTGTTAACTTGCAATGTATGTATGCTTATATGTTCGGATGGAATCTTGCAACTCAATTTTGAAGCAGATATCTTCAACCGATTTTGCTAAAATTTTGGAAGCATATGTACACAGCGTGACAATACAATATTTTAATGACATCGCAACATCATCGAGTTTGGACTCGTTTGATTCGTCTCGAGGCATTCCAGTAAAAGCTTGATTTTAGCCGACTTCAAAAAAGGATGAGGTTCTCAATTCGACTGTATTTTTTTTTATGTTTGTTACCTCATAACTTTCGACTGGGTGAACCGATTTTGATGATTCTTTTTTGAGACCACACGGAAAGCTGGTGCTTCCCGTGTGGTCTCATTTGAATTTGGTCCAGATTGATTGTTTTTTTTTTGTTAGAATTTGTGATTATTAAAAAGCTTTTTAATTTAATTTATTTTTTTAATAAGAATTTCAGTGTTTATGTCTAAACACTAAAATTATTAATGATAGTATGTCGAACACACTTATTACTAGCCTGAGGATTGTGAAGGGCCACCTTGAAGGTTCTTTAGGGCTTCAGAAAGATTTTACACAAACGTGTCGGGGACTTTTAATCCCGAACCTAAAAAGTAGTGATGTGATAAGTAAGACGAGCTGAAATAACTGAGTACCTACCTGGGGGATGGGTGTCTGCAGCAGACGGACTTTGATTTAGTTTTGTTTTGAGAGTAAACAGCGTTCTCAACTATCGAGTAGTGCAAAATAATCAGTTAAAGTAACATAAGATATTATGCATCGTTAAAGATATTTTTGAGCAGAAATCATATGTTTTAACACAAATCGTTGTGATCTTTAAAATAAAGTTACTCATCTTTCGGACGTTAATGTTACTGGAAGAGAAATACGTATCTTATTATTAACTAGGTGAACCCCGCGGTGTTACCCGCGGTTATTATAGTAACGCGGGTAACACCGCGGGGCGAAGCTAGTCTAAAAAAGTGTCTAAGTTACTCCTTATATCATCAGCATCAGTGAATGTCCTGTCAAAATTGGTCCAGCCGTTCCAGAGATTAGCCAAAACAAACAGACTGACATAGAGACAAAAAAAAGTAAAAACTAAAACCAAACTACGATCAAAAAACGACGCTGAAAAAGTATGAAACCACCAGTTTGAAAAGCCGTAGTCACGCGTTGTTAAAGTGTTATGGTACGTTTCTATGTAACGTGTTAAGTTGTACGTATGGAGTTTGTACAATGATTTAGAAAACATTCTGTTTTATTGCCAGGAAAAACGTGAAGGATCGTGTCACGTAAGATTGTAGAGGTAAC
Organism: Diaphora mendica; assembly: GCA_949125395.1. Classification (NCBI taxonomy): domain Eukaryota; kingdom Metazoa; phylum Arthropoda; class Insecta; order Lepidoptera; family Erebidae; genus Diaphora; species Diaphora mendica. The sequence continues at coordinate 187,002 of OX421325.1, forward strand.
ATAGGTAATTTTTTTTTTGTTTAAAGACAACTCCCGCACTAGGAGTAGATCCTGTGTCGCGGGGGACTTAACAAACATACATGAAACGGACACAAATAACACCCAGACTCAGAACAACAATTTGTGGATCACACAAAGTGTTGTCCTACGTAGGATTTGAACCCACGACACTTGGCGAAGTAGGAAACGGCGTGGTGACCGTTAAACCACTAGGCCGAACGTGCAGTCAATTACTAAGTCCGTGCACCAGAGGAGATATCGACGAGAGCTACGTTAAGATCGACAATTTGATCGAAGAACAAGACCTTGCCTTGCGAGGTGGCGCCGTGAGATGCGCCAGTGGCGGGGTGCAGTGTGGGTGTAGGTGTGCGCCGAGTGTCGCGCTCGCCGTACTATAAACAAGTCGGACGTTATCGCGCGCCCCTTAATTGGCCTTATCTGCAGCCTCCGCGCCGCCATTGTGTCCGGACTGGTGTTGTCGCATCATTGTACACACACAAGCCACACAAGAAAGCCACCAATCAACCTATGTACCTTTATATTTATAAAAGCAAACAAAAACAGTTGAAAACTATTTTCTCCAAGTTTGTCTACCCCTTTATTTTAGTTTCTTTGTTATTAAATAGCGTTAGTTACTCATAAAACAAACAGATTTAGTACTGTAACGTTGTGGAAATATACTGAAAACTGAATCAGCAGAAGTTACAGTACAACCACAACGTTACAGTACCTACAGAGAGTTCTGTTATTAATATTTCGCCAAATAGATTTACGGAAATTTTATAATATTTATAATATAGGTAATTTTGGTAAATGTTGACGGAAAATGTAATCTAGACACGCAGCAGCGTGTCAAGCCAAGTTCAAGCAAAGGAACTGGCTAGCCAGCACCGAGTGTAATATTACACGAACCACTTGGAGCCACTTCTATAACTCAAAACCTCTTTAACGTAAACACATAAAACTACGTGTGTTTAATTATATCCATAAGGACATCTAGAAGCCCAAATTTCATGAAGCTAGCTCAAACGGTTGAAAAGATATGAAGGTCAAAAAGTCGTAAATTTTAGCGCTGACTGACATATATATAGTACCTATACCTGATGATGACACTTCGACACCTTATTGGCCTTGGCGCTGATGCGCCCGGAGATGGCTTATATGGCCAATTTTCGCAGCAAACTCCCTCACACTAAGTGGGCAAGTGAGCTTACCGCTCTCATAACTATATTGAATGGCGGCGAGTGGACGAGCTTTAAGCTCATCGCGCTTGGCGTTGAGGTCAGCTAAACGCTGTTCCTCGAATTCACGGATTCGCTTCTTCACAATCTCGCACCATTCCGGTCGCTGTGCTGCCAAACTCTCCCAGTGAGAAGGCTCTATGTTGCATCTCTTCATGTGACGCTTTAGAACATCTTTATATCTGAGTAGTTGTCCACCATGCTTTCGCTTGCCCTCCTCTAGCTCAGAACAAAAGATGCGCTTCGCCATTCTCTCATCCGCCATCCGTGATACGTGACCGCACCACCGAAGTTGCCGGCGCATCAAATATGCCTCAATGCCACCAACATTGGCGCGTCTTAGAACTTCGGTATTTGACTTGGCCAGTTTTTATCAGAATTAAAATATACATATGTATGTTGAATAACTTTATAAAATGACTGATGTTATGAAAACTGGCTAAATCAAATCTAACCTACTTTAAGATCTCACATTTTTAAATAACAACAATTGTTATAGGTATCCGATAAAGCAAAGAAATAGAGTTTAATACTTGTTCATAATTTTATTTTGTTCCTTTAAATACATATTTGGATTTTGCATAGAACTTGGCACTCATTTAGATCTCCAAGCCCACAGCCAAGCATATTTTTTGTATTGAACTTGGCTCTCCTTTTTTACATTTATGTTTTTGGTGGGATAAACATTTAATAGAATCTTCCGGTTGCTTTATACAGGACAAGCTCTATTTTAATTGGAAATTATACAGTTAGCTGATCAGTTCAGTCAAATCACTTTAAACAATATCATTATTCTGTTACTAGTGGCTGGACGTGGCTCCGCCCGCGTGTATGTCGGTTATCGCTGCAAATAGTAGCCTATGTGTTATTCTGATGTATAAGCTATATTACTGTAAAGTTTCATCCAAATCCATTCAGTACTTTTTGCGTGAAAGAGTAACAAACATCCATCCATCCATCCTTACAAACTTTCGTGTTTATAATATTAGTATAGATAGTATAGATTATAAAATATCTTATATTTCCCCTATCTTCTTGGATATCCAAAAATATACCCTAAGTACCTAATTTGATTGTTCATCTTTACAAGCAAATAATAATACCTAATTCGCCAGTTGCAGTTTTAAAAAAAATACACATGTGTGAAACTTTCCGTCCGATATTCATTCTAAAATGTCTAATAAACAATAACTATAAAAAATGAATTGTCGACCGGAAAATTGTAGTACCCTTGCAAGTCAAATATTATTTTACAAACGTTCTAGAGCGCAAAGACTCTGATCTTGTTTTTGGATTCGATTTTGAGCTCAGCGTCTGGCTTCTATCTTTTGGCATGGAGTGAAAGGAAAGTGATTAATTGTCATCCTATGTAATTTTCTTGCATTTTTCTCGCACCTACCGTTATTGTTTGTGTCAATTATGGCGGGCCTGGGAAATGATTATCATATTTTCTAGATGACACAAAGTGAGAAAGTATATTAGGGCATAGATAGAATTCGAATAGTTTCGAATAGCAAACGGGACTGATCTGTTCTTCTGATAGTTCGAAGAGGTGATTTGTAAAAGTGAGTAAATATTACAAGGAATAGCAGCTCGTAAAGTTATTACGGAGAACATTCAATATAGAACTATCGGGACAATATGTTCTAAACAAAGCCAAGCATACGTTTTTTACATGTGACTACTTACTGACACATAATGAACACACTAACTACACTTAAATGTTAAATAAAAACATAAAAAATAAAAAAACTTTATTGACAGTTTAAAAATATTGCAGTACAAGGGCATAATAGTTGCTACATTGTAAAACTTTTTATAAAAAAAAAAACCGACTTCCAAAAACATCCAACGAAAACTCTCTGTCAAAAAACACTTAAAAGCGTAAAATAAACTGGTTCTTCATAAATTGCCTATACCTAATTCTTTATTCATTTAAATAGTAGTATTATAATGGGTGCTAGGTACCTAAAATCTGTTTGAAGTCGGTGCCAAGTGACTATCGCTTAGACTTTTGTAATTGTTCGTTTGTATTCTTTTTGGCTTAGCACCGACTTCAAACAGATTTTAGGTACCTAGCACCCATTATAATACTACCACTGACGAAATATATACTAGACCAACACTCTACTAGGCGAGACCTGTACGCGGATTTATAGTAAGCTTAATGTTCCCTAGATGTCACTACGTGCATCAAATCGTGAATTACAACGATATTTTCTGACCCCCAACACCAATACGAACCCAACAGTCAACTGTCGAGTTTATTGTCATTGTATTATTGCGAAATGTACCACTAGATGTCGTTTTTTAAATAATTAATTATCTTAGTACCTACCTAATTTATGTAATATTTTATTTTATCGTCAAAGAGATCAACACAAATAAATAAAATTGAAACGTCTGTTTTTAATTTTAAAATAACCGTTTTTCTCTTTACAATCTTTTTTTTATTCATTGTTTGAAACCTTTTTGTATTTTCAATGGATTCACTTTAAACTTTGTATGTATGTTTCTCAATTGACATAAGTAAGGAACTAAGGACTGACATTTTATTTTTTTAATGGATTAAAAAACAAAATAAAAATTGATGAATTAATAAAATACAATTGCATGTTGCAGTTACAATTCCCGTCCTTAATGACACATGTCTAAAAACAGTTTTTGGCGTTGATAAATGTTGTTGATCGTGAATGTATGCAAATAAAAAATTTGATAATTACGAGTTAATAATATCGAGAATGGCTTGCACATATTAATTAACAACTGTAGATGACAAAAAGGTGTAATTAAGGATTTTCTTTCGGTTTGCGTCTTATAAATAATCCTAATGTTAAAAATGCGAACGTAAGTTCCTTTGTTACGCTTTCCGGCGAAAACTACTTAGCTGATCAATCTGATCATCATGAAACACATATTCTTGTAGAGGTATTAGAAGTAACATAGGATACTTTTTATTAAATGCGAACGAAGTCGCGGGCGAAACCTAGTTATTAATAAAACAATCTGAAATGTTTTCAGAACGATATTCCCTAACGCGCTTTTCGCGCCAAAAGTTGTAGCGACACTTAACATTGAGTTGACGTCATAGTGCTGGATACTCAACGTTAAATATAACGAACTGATTGCTGACGTCCATACCGTGTTGAATGCACCGGTTCTCGTCCGATCACCGAAGTTAAGCCACATCGGGCGTGGTTAGTAATTGGATGGGTGACCGCCTGGGAATACCACGTGTTGTTGGCTTTTTGCATTTATTTACAGAAAATAATATATTGTTTTATAGTATATTTTGTAAAGTTTGATTATTTCTAAAATAATTTGACAAATGCGTTACCGGCCTTTGGGGCATAGTGGAGTGGGATGGGGGGAGAGGTTGGGGTATGAGCCTCCGGTATCCTCACTCACTCGGTGAAACACAGCGCAAGCACTTTTTCACCTCGGTTTTCTGTGAGGCCGTGGTATTACCAGGGGCAGGGGTCATATTACGTCGCGTCGCGCGTAACCAAGTTAAAAAATATCCAGAAGCGGTTAAATACATATCTACTCATTTTTAATCAGTAGCCCAAAGTTAAAGTTTCATGTTTCTAACTTAAAAATGACGGACTTTCGTCCACATTTTCAACCCGTATTTCACCCCCCTAGGGGTAGAAATTCCAAAATACCTTCCTTAGTGCATGTCTACTCAATAAAACGATCCATATGATTAACTGAAAGAATACAACTTAAGGTCTATACGTACGTGTAATATTAAAATCATCATCTTATCCCTAACTGTTGAAGAGTTTAACCTTCTATCATCAGCTCACCTAAATAACTTGAAAGTATACGACTAAAGGTCTATAGATACGTATGAAATTGAAAGAATTATCCTCCAACTCCTAACCGTTGAGGAGTTGTACCTTCGATCATCAGCTTACCTAAATAATTTGAAAGAATACGACTAAAGGTAACATACATACATATGATATTTAAAGATTCATCCTCCAACTCCTAACCGTTAAGGAATTGTACCTTACACCATCAGCTCATCATCATAAAATGATGACTACCAGACGCAAATACCGGGTTAACTTCAGAAAATATACGAAAACATAATATGTGCCTAAAAAAATGAGGGTTTCCCTCGATTTCCCTGGGATCCCATCATCAGATCCTGATATGGTGACAATGAGACCACCTCGGGAGCATACCCTTTCGAATACAAAAAGAATTTTCAAAATCGGTCCACAATTGACGCAGTAATCGGTGAACATACATAAAAAAAAACATTCAGTGGAACATAGAACCTCCTCCTTTTTGGAAGTCGGTTAAAAATAAAAATACAGTCGAATTGATAACTACCTTCTTTTTTTGAAGTCGGTTAAAAATAAACATTCTTAATAATTAAATTTTTGAACTGAGTACGCGGCTCAAGCGACGTTGCCGTTCCGTATTAACTACTGGAAGATATGAACGATTTTTGCAATGTTGCCATTCATGAGTGCATTGTTTCTCTGATTCAACCAAATAACTTATAAATGTGACATCTAGCGTAGTAAATAGGTCATTATTTTCAAGTTTATTTAAATCGATTGCAACGACATCTCCTAAACATAGGTGATAACTTTTAGTTATGCAATTGAAAATCATTTTTTTAAAGCAAGCAATACAAAGCAAGTTTTATATTTGAAAAATAATAATATAGTTACTAGAATTGAAGCACATCAATAAAATACTGTTAAACTTTGTTAAACTGCTTTTTAGAGCTTATTTTGAGCGCCATCTAGATTTAGTTGAACTTTTGTAGCTTTTTGCGGCGTACAGTATTGGCCAAGGGAGGGACGGTCTATAGTATATTGTGTCATTGATACTACTATTTAAATGAATAAAGAATTAGGTATAGGCAATTTATGAAGAACCAGTTTATTTTACGCTTTTAAGTGTTTTTTGACAGAGAGTTTTCGTTGGATGTTTTTGGAAGTCGGTTTTTTTTTTATAAAAAGTTTTTATTTTACAGTTTTTAGTGCAAACAATCGTAGGTAAGTAGTAAGTTGAATTATTTCATCAAATTTCATCATCAAGAATACAAATTAAGGTACGTGTAATATTAAAATCATCATCTAATCCCTAACTGTTGAAGAGTTTAATCTTCTATCATCAGCTCACCTAAATAGCTTGAAAGTATACGACTGAAGGTCTTTAGATACGTATGAAATTGAAAGAATTATTCTCCAACTCCTAACCGTTGAGGAGTTGTACCTTCCACCTTCCATCATCAGCTTACCTAAATAATTTGTAAGAATACGACTAAAGGTAACTTATATACATATGATATTTAAAGATTTATCCTCCAACTCCTAACCGTTAAGGAGTGGTACCTTACATCATCAGCTCATCATCATAAAATGATGACTACCAGACGCAAATACCGGTGTAACTTCAGAAAATATACGAAAAACATAGTATGTGCCTATAAAAAATGTGGGTTTCCCTCGATTTCCCTGGGATCCTATCATCAGATCCTGATATGCTGGCAATGGGACCACCACGGAAGCATACGCTGTCGAATACAAAAAAAAAAAAAAAAAAAAACATACAGTGGAACATAGAACCTCCTCCTTTTTGGAAGTCGGTTAAAAATAACTGACATGCTACAAATATTGTGGGTGCAGTTCTGATCTCCTAACTAGGTTACATTATAACCTGTGTGAAGGAGTGACAGTTCCTAACCCCCAATGAATTACAACAATTCATGTAATATTACAATTTGAGTATATTTGCATCGTACTGGTATTTAAAAATGCTGATGTGTAACAAAAATAAAAGAAAAAAAATAATCAATGGACTGTATGTGTTTGTGTGTGTGTGTTTGCGTGCGTGTGTGTGCGTGCGTGTGTGTGTGTGTGTGTGTATGTGCATTTACCTGGACGTGTGCATATGTAGTTGTTGTGTTAATTTAGAGTATGTTTATTGTCTACACGCCTGTCGAAAATCAAACAATAATTCTTTCTGTTTCTTCGTATGAATGTTGGAGAAGAAATGTGTATATCAATTTCTTACAGTTGCAGTATGTTAAGCCGTATACGGGACAATGTTTATTAATTTTGTTGTACAAGGAAGGGCCAAGATAATTAAAGAATTTTTTTACGAAAGACGAACGCGTATGACGTACTGTACAGATTTTATCTTTTCTACCTCGTCAATTTGTATTGCAGTTCTCAGGTGCACCAGTTAATATTTTCAGTTAATTGCTTGCTACAACTACATATTATATTTACTTTATCACCGATGTAAGACTAGACTAAGGTAGTCTAGATGGTAGAATGTTAAGCAAAGCAAATGAGACCTCAGTAATTGTTAGTGAATACAAGTAAAATAACATAGTACCTGATCCACAACTTCATACACCAGCGGATACGTAACATCTCAACATTGTTCATTCATCTAAGTTAAGTCCATACAGGCGGTTCCTCCCTTTAAGAGTTTTGGACACTGTTCACAATTTATACTGTCCATGTAATAGAAGCCGCGTCCACATCAAAATCTTTTAATACATTACGTGTATTATTCTCGTGATACATGGTCTTAAAACAGTAAGACCTAATTAAAACGTCACATTACCTGTGTTCAATTGGTATAACATGCTTACAACTGGCTATAAAGTGCACGTAGAAAGTTTTATGTAAAAGAAAAAGGTGACTTGTACTGGCTGCTCTAGATCCACTCTCCAATGCATTCATTTATTTGTCGCACGCCACGTGCGCCGTGTGTCAGTCAGTGCGCAGGCGCAGGGGCGGCGACCAGACGCGAACGTGACTTGAGTGCAGACGGCGCGCTGTGATATTGCGCTCACTGCACACTGTCCAAGCAGCTACCTCTCGCTATCTTATTGTAACGCACCATACGAGACATATTGATGCCACATATGAGAACATTGTGTGGGGGCTATCACTGATCATACGCGGCTATTGAAATAAACTATCCATGCTACGAAATCAGAGGTTCGTAGCGAGCGCTTTACGCGAAAGTCCTTTTGTTATCTTTGAAGTAGTGGCTCGCCACTCATGGTAGCAGTTGTTCTACATTATCACAAAGAGTTGAAGAGTGCTCGAGCTCGTGCTTTTGTCTTGTATCGGGTTTTATAGTTTAGCCATATTTTTTCGCTATTATAACGCTCTTTGACTCGTATACATCCTACTTCCTATCCTACCATCTTATATATATATTTCTTGTGTGCGTGTGTATGTGACTGAACTCCTCCTAAACGACTGGACCAATTTGATGAATTTCTTTGTGTGTGTTCAAGGGGATCTGGGAATGGTTTAGATTCACAAAAACGTAAACGATGTTACGTGGGTCATAAATATGGCGGTACGAAGTTCGCCGGATCAGCTAGTAATATTATAAATGTGAAAGTTTGTAAGGAAGGATGTGTGTTTGTTGCTCTTTCAAGCAAAAACTACTGAACAGATTTTTATGAGGCTTTGCAGTAATATAGCTTAAACATCAGAATAACATAATAAGTTAAAATTTATAGAGATTTTTAAAATTTTAATACCGACATAAACGCGGGCGGAGCCGCGGGCAAAAGCTAGTTTTACATATTTTCAAAAATGATTTTTTTCCTCCGAGCCTTTCCCAAATCAGATTGGAGTCGGCTTTATATGTTCTATGATACGGCTGAACTAAGTTTTGTACGAGGAGCCACCGCCATCACACCTCCACAATCCAAGTATATATACGATATGGAAATTCTGTAGAAAGACTGTTGTACGGATTTTTAGGGGTTCAACTACCCGCAACTATTGCCAAAGATATTTTTATGACACGAAGGGGTTTCAATGTTTTACGAAATGGTCACCCATCCATACACTGCCCTGGCCTGGTTTGCTTAACTTTGCAGTGTGTTAACCACGTGTTAACCTCCTCATCTCCTCTGTAAGGAGAGGTCTATGTCCAGCACTGGACTATTAAAGGCTGTGGTGGATGATGAGCCACGTGTTTATCTACTTGGTTCCACTTAATCACGAGCCCGAGAGTAGTTACCTAATATTTCATTATTGAGAATATTTTTCTGACGTATCAACAGTCTAACTTGCCGAGTTGCCCAAAACAAATGTATCGTACGGTTATGACATTCTAGTGTAGTACATTATACGTGTACATAGTTACGCAAGCACATATACGTACGTACTTTAAAACGATATTATTTTAAACCACTACAGTTATTCGCATCAGCAGGAATTATATGAAATAAACCAACTTACTACTTACCTACGATTGTTTTCACTAAAAATGGAAAAAAAACAAAAAAAAAAAACCGACTTCAAAAAAACATCGAATGAAAACTCCCTGCCTAGAAACATTAAAAAGCGTCAAATAAACTGGCTCTTCTTAAAGTGTTATGTGACTTCTTGTCCATACCTAATTATTTATTCATTTAAGGGCCTACCTCCCTTCAGATGCGTAAAAAAGGTTATATTCTAAAGACTACTCTTCCTTAACGGCTGCATCAAAAGATTCGAAAAAAATATATGTTTACTGTAGATTCATCTGCAAGAATACGAAGATTTAAATTTTTGCATACGACAAATAGTATTGCCATAAAAAAATATTAACCAACACTCTATTTTGTTCGCTTTTTTGCCTAAAGCTTTTAAACGGCTTTGATATTAAAAAATATTTTTACATAGAAAAATTGGTGGTTGAATTTGCTATAAACTAGGCATACTCATATTTAAATCAATCAATATTTTGTAAAGAAAATGATCAATATTGCGATTCCCAAAATTAAAAGTACAGCGGGTCTCTGTGCGGGCGCAGGCGGCAGTCGTGCGTTGGCATTCAGACGGGAAGGCTGTGTCGCTCGCTGCTCTGCTCACGCTTACGACTAACTATGCTTAGACGTTTGTGTTTGTGTAAGTATTTAGGTACTTTCTGAGTTAGTGTGCATTAGAGACTAACTCGCTGCAAAGGACTCAAAGTGATCGTGCGCTTGGATGATTTTTGGTGTTTTGACTGCCTCGATGGCGCAGTGGTAGCGTATGCGACTGCAGGCTATGCTTGAGGTCTCGGGTTCGATTCCCGGGTCGGATTAAATATTTGTATGATTTGAAAATATTTATTTCGGTATTTGACTGTTTTCTATGCATAATATGTATCTACTTACATATTTACAAAAAAGTAATATATTAGTAGAGAATACGATTAGGAACGCCCTTCACCCATCTGTTTATTAGATGAAAAGTATTTTAATATATCATATTTAATATTATATCGCGGGTGGGTTGGCTAAAAATCCCTGTCTGAACTATTATAATATGTTTATATATCTCTAATATTTATATAATTATCATTTATTTATTATCATATTTAAATATTAATACGTGTATCCGTGTATGCATTTTACATAGCATTAATATTATTATTGTTACTTATAAACCGATAAATTAAAGTTTTTCTTCCCTTATCTCTTTTTCTTATTACAATTGTATGATAGGATAGGCACCTGCCTTGTCCCTTACTGAACCAACTCAAGGTTGACTGAGAGATAATACCATGTGGCATAAAGTCTATAAGTCTTATAAAGGCGGACTTATCGGTTTATAAGTAACAATAATAATATTAATCACTACATAGTATAAAACAGAGTCGCTTTCTCTGTCCCTATAGGTTTCTAATGTGATGTAGCAAATAAACACATTTTTTTGCGCTTACATTGCAAACGCTGGTTGCACCCTACGAGATAGATCAAAATAATGTACTACAGTATTATACACCTTAAAAAGATCTACAAAAAAGTCCGCGACGGTATATGTCTATCTCTTAGGGATAATCCACAACAACCATTTTTTATTCCTTTCTTTTTACGAGAAATAATGGCTTATTTACGAAGCGATTTTAAGCAATACAGAATGAATCCTTATACAATTAAGTAAATTAAATACATTGTGCATTTAATATAGATCAAAATAGCCCTTTACAGTATCTAATTTAAATGAATATATTCGAAGATATTACAGATTTAAAATGCACGAATCGTGTCGTCGGCGGGGGCATCTGAAATCCACCCGAGCGAAGCCGGGGCGGGTCGCTAGTGCTATATAAAATGCATACACGGATATACATATTAATATTTAAACATGATAATTATATAAATATTTGATATATAAACATATTATAATAGTTCAGACAGGGATTTTTAGCCAACCCACCCGCGATATAATATTAAAGATGGTACAAGAGTATAGAGGTCTAACTTGTAAAATACACACACTCACATTCAAAGCTTTGAAAATAATAATCAATATATATTTCGGACATCTGACACACAACGTCTATTAGTTTCAAACTAAGTGGAGCTTGTACTATGAAAGCTAGATTGACTGATAGAACAATTATATGCTTTTATTTGTAAATACAAATATATCATACATAGAGAACACCCAAACGAACCTGAGACCTCATGGACAATAGTCGCGTAAGCTATCACTGCACCAACGTACATGTAAAATCTCTACAAATAAAAAAAATGGAGTGTCTGTTTGTAATATTAAAAAAACCGCTTTTAATAAAAGCATATGTATGTATACACGATACATGTACCATTTTTTTTTTTTACAATTTTTGTCTGACTGTTTGTTACGGGTAATCTCTGCAACGGCTGGACCGATTTTGACGGGACTTTCAGTGATAGGTCGTTACCCGCGGCAAGACGATAGCCGCGGGTAACACCGCGGGGTTCAGCTAGTTAAAAATAAATTCATGATAATTATCTGTTCGACACGATTTTATTTCAATTTGTAGACATTGCAGGTGACTTCGGAACCTTATTCTATGGGTGACCTGACACGTAACGCATTTACCTGTTTTTAACCGACTTAAAAAAAGGAGGTTTCTCAATTCGACCGTATATATTTTTTTTTTTATGTGTGTTCGGGGATAACTACGATTTTGATGATTCCTTTTTTAATGGAAAGGAGATATCCCAACGGTGGTACCATGATAAGGACACTAAGATCTGATTATGGCATCCAAGATAAATCGAGTTGAACCTTGAAGTCGGTTTTATTTTGTTAAAATTTTACTTGTTAATTTATTTAAACATGCTAGAAGTTTTCAGAAATATGATAATTTTTACTTTTTTCTACAAAGGGTAAAATGAATTAATTTATTTTATCAGATTTCTTACCTAATTTAACATACTTTTTCGTATTTAGTACCTACCTATGATAAAATGTGTTAATTTTAAATCTTACTAAACTTTTAGAAATACCCCTTTCTTATGTTAACATTTTAACCATTTATATTTATGTTTTGAAGTTAAGGCAAAAACGTCAGACAAGCGCGCATGTCTGTCTCGCTCCCTAGTCTTTGATCATCGTTTTGAAGTAACGCGTAAGGTACGGAGATATGAATGTGTGCGGTGCAGATATGATACTATGCGTTTAGCTCCGCCCAGACGCTCAAGGTCATTGAGGCTACTATACGCCTTAAATAGTAGTATTATAATGTGTGCTAGGTACCTAAAGTCTGTTTGAAGTCGGTGCCAAGCCAAAAATAATATGAACATAATGTAGATAGCAGGCTCATGTAACAAGAAGTTACGCGTTGGTTGTACAATACTGTTGAATAGTTGAATGCCTAATATAACATAAATATTTTGTATAAAATAGGCGACAAGTAAAGAGGTAAGTGTCTTTTGTGTTGTCGTCGATTTAAAAGTGCACCGATGAAAGAGCGACGGCTTACGACGACGAGCACTATTAGCGGTGATTAATGTAGGTAAACATAATTTGACGTGGTCATGCCACAGCCTCAGGAGACATTATTGTTTTTTCTTTCAATGTTTTTGACACTATTGTTTTTACTTCATTCTTCAAAATTACTCGTATGATCGTATCTGCCTAATACGAGTATTACGTGCGGTAATGCTTTGTAGGGTTCAGTAGCCAAATGGCAAAAAACGGAACCTTTATGAATTCGTCATGTCTGACTGTCCGTCCGTATGTCACAGCCACTTTTTTCCGAAACTTTAAGAACTATACTGTTGAAACTTGGTACGTAGATGTATTCTGTGAACCGCATTAGGATTTTCACACAAAAATGAATAAAAAAAAGGTTAAGTGCGAGTCGGAATCGCGCACCGAGGGTTCCGTACAACCCTGTACGTAAATAAGTAAAAGATTTCTGGATTTTTCTGTTACCTGTGCTGTAAGCTATTCCTTCTTACCATTTTTATTTAAATTCAATTTTCTATGTCTACAGGAAATATCTTTAAGGCTTTGATTCCCTTGCGAGTAGTTGCGAGTTTCCAAATAAGGGGCTTAAACTGCTTTAGATTGCGTTAATATAGAAGTTTGATTTTCTTACACCTTAAAGGTATTATAGACCTGAGTAGTTGATATGAATATCAATTTAATATCTCAACGCGTTCATCAGGAAAGGGGAAGTAAGTTTAAAAAAAATAAAAATATTTTCATTATATGATGGAACTAAAAATTTATGCTTTTCGCAATTTTTCCTTTATCTGTGCTATAATATGTTGCTTCGGACAAAATTACAAGATCCTGCGTTCACGGGAAGTACCCTGTAGGTTTTCATTCCCTTGCGTCTGTCTAAAATTTGCATCATAAACTACTTATTCTAAGAAGTAACTAAAAATTAATACTTTTGGCAATTTTTCCTTTATCTGTGTTATAAGATGTTGCTTCGTACCAAATTTCAAGATTATGAGTTTACGAGAAGTACCCTGTAGGTTTTGATTCCCTTGCGAGTGTCGCAAATTTGCAACATAAATGGCTGTATCTTTTGATTGCGTTGACTTAAAAGTTTGAATTTTTCACAGCTCTAAGGGGCAGTAGACCTGACTATATCATACGAATTATATATCAATATCAACTTGATGCCTTTACGCGTTCCTGAGAAAAAGGGTCTTGAGAGACAGACAGACGGACAACAAAGTGATCCAAAAAGGTTTCCATTTTTTCCTTTTGAGGTACGGAACCCTAAAAGCAAAAAAAATTGGGGGTTAGACTTAGAACTGAAACTCAAAAAAAATTTTCATCACGTATGTGTTGATCGATCGATAGGTCTTCAAAAATGATATTGAGGTTTTAATATTATTTTTTTCTATACTGAATAGTTTGCGCGAGACACACTTCCAAAGTGGTAAAATATGTGTGTCCCCCCCGCCCTGTTACTTCAAAAATAAAAGAATGATAAAACTAAAAAAAATATATGATGTACATTACCATGCAAACTTCCACCAAAAACTGGTTTGAACGAGATCTAGTTAGTAGTTTTTTTTAATACGTCTTAAATCGTAAACTGCAATTTACCTTTAAAAAAATACACTTTTATTAAAACATCGATCAAAGTTAGAACGAACTACAAGAACTTTTATATTATGTTTAATATATATATTATCATTTACACAATGCTATAGAATAAATGATTGTACTTATCTTACAATATTTGTCCTGTATGGGAATTTAACCCACGACCTCGAGCTCCGTGGACAGTATCACTAACCAGTTAACTACCAACCAACCGTCACACCGAGGGTATTCAGGGTAAGGTAACCGTTTATCGATGCATTAGTTAGTGAAATATTAATTTTATACTTTCTGGGTTATGTGAGTCTGTGCATTAGTCTGTGTGTGTTTGTGTGTGTCTGGTTGAGTTTGGGAAAAAAAAACCGACTTCCAAAAAAACATCCAACGAAAACTCTTTGCCAAAAAAACACTTAAAAGCGTAAAATAAACTGGTTCTTCAGTAAAGTAGTTCAGAAAAGTAGTACTTCAAACAGATTTTAGGTACCTAGCACACATTATAATACTACTATTTAAATGAATAAAGAATTAGGTATTTAAGTGTTTTTTTGGCAAAGAGTTTTCGTTGGATGTTTTTTTGGAAGTCGGTTTTTTTTTTATAAAAAGTTTTTATTTTTCAGTTTTTTGTGCAATCAATCGTAGGTCAGTAGTAACTTGAACTATTTCATCAAATTTCATCATCAAGAATACAAATTAAGGTCTATACGTACGTGTAATATTAAAATCATCCTCTCATCCCTAACTGTTGAAGAGTTTAACCTTCTATCATCAGCTCACTTAAATAACTTGAAAGTATACGACTGAAGGTCTTTAGATACGTATGAAATTGAAAGAATCATCCTCCAACTCCTAACCGTTGAGGAGTTGTACCTTCCACCTTCCATCATCAGCTTACCTAAATAATTTGAAATAATACGACTAAAGGTAACATATATACATATGATATTTAAAGAGTTATCCTCCAACTCCTAAGCGTTAAGGAGTTGTACCTTACATCATCAGCTCATCATCATAAAATAATGACTACCAGACGCAAATACCGGTGTACCTTCAGAAAATATACGAAAAACATAGTATGTGCCTATAAAAAATGAGGGTTTCCCTCGATTTCCCTGGGATCCCATCATCAGATCCTGATATGCTGGCAATGGGACCACCTCGGAAGCATACCCTTTCGAATACAAAAAAAAATTTCAAAATCGGTCCACAACTGACGGAGTAATCGGTGAACATACATAAAAAAAAATAAAAAAAAACATGTAGTGGAACATAGAACCTCCTCCTTTTTGGAAGTCGGTTAATAAATGGATGATTGAACTATTTGTATGCGTGCTGCAAAAGTATTTCCTTCTCGTCCTAACGTAGTGATTTACTCCAGTAGATCAGTTCTTTTGCGTTTGGAATACAGCTTAGTACATAGATATTTCTTTATACATCATGTTATACAATTTAGCTCAAAAATAGTTTTACAAACTGGCAATAATTTAAACATTCAGTTTAAATTATTGCCAGTTTGTAAAACTATTTTTCCTATTTTATTCCTATTGTAAAA
The DNA here is from genome assembly GCA_949125395.1 of Diaphora mendica. Taxonomy (NCBI): domain Eukaryota; kingdom Metazoa; phylum Arthropoda; class Insecta; order Lepidoptera; family Erebidae; genus Diaphora; species Diaphora mendica. Next base: position 203,111 of record OX421325.1, read on the forward strand.
CTATCAAAAAATTATTATTCCAAACATAAGTATAGTAGTATTATTCCAAATACAAGGTCTTTAATTGAGATTACAACCATGAGAAAATACAATAACAGCACTTCACAACTCATTTTTTAAAGACTATTCCCCATTTGTAATACAATCTGTGTTACTAGGGACTTGACAAAGATACATGAAACGGACAAAACTCAGAAAAACAATTTGTGGATTACATAAAGTGTTGTCTCATGCGCATGGTCACATTTGTGATAAAACTATGTCTATTTATAAGGGAAAGAACTGACATTTACCAATGTTCAAAATTGAGAATGTTGAATATTATGAATGCTTTAAAAGAAATATTTATATTATTTATATTTATAAGAAATAAATTTGTGTGTCAGTGAATTAAATAATAATTGCCAAATAACTTTAACATTGACAGTTGGTCGCTCCAAAAGTCGTTCCCAATCCGGCAATGAGCGCGTTGCGCGGCCCTTCATTGTAAATTTTCAAACCAACCCTCACAAAAACCTTGGCCAGTTTAATGATTTAAACGTTCGATTATGCGTGACGGTAGCCCTCTGGCGGGCATCGCGTGCACCACGCAGGCCTCGACAAAGGTTGTGGCGCGTAGTAGCCAGCGAGCCAGTAGCCTACTGCGGCAGCGCGTCACTCCGCGGCACTCGCAGAGAGGCCGCCCCTGTCCTCAACACACAACTGCTGTGCAACATTATATTAGATGGCGCTGCATTACGCGTTCATAAGATCTGTATATTTGTAGGTTCAAATACAGATACGGTTAAGGTTCTCATATTTAGAGTTTAATACTATGTACAGACCCTCACGCTATATCTGCCTCTGAGGGTATGCGTGTGAACTGAGGGACCATAGTGATATTTTTGTTTGAAATTTTTATAAGATTTAGTAGTAGGCTCAAAACAATTGTAGAACAAATATGAGAATTTGTAAAAATATATGTTAAAAACTACAGCCCTTTAAGTGTGGTCCCTCAATCCTCACATACCATCAGCCGGATCTCGGTAAGTATGTAAAAAAATAAGGTATTGTGACTGCAGACATTTAGTAGAGAATTTGTAAAGATATATACTAAATAACTGAGCACAAATCATCAACGATTAAAAAAATACAACGACTATACTGTGGTCCTTCAGTCCACACACGAAAGATTTTGTTATACTGAATATTATCACATCAACGGAATAAAATCTTTATTTTCTTACATAATGTTTTAGAACAAGTCTTATAGCAATTTGTAAAAAATAAATTAGAAAAAAATATCGACACTCTTTGAAGATATTTAAAATTAAAGCTGGTCCCTCAATCCTCACGTTCTCAAACATACTTGCATGTCTAGCTGCTAGACGACTAAAGTATCACAAAGTGCAGTGTATGAAACTTTTTGTAAAGTTTCTACAAAATAATAGGTATCTTTAATTGTGTGTATCTTACCTCTAAAATAAGATTATAGCATTTCAGTGGTCTTATGAACAGATGTACGAGTAATGTGACCACACAATGAAAAAAATGTAGACTACCAAAATAATTTTTATTGTAATAGTCGAAACCCAAGGTTGTACGGTTGATTTAGTGTTATGTTACATTACGTATCTTTACAAAGCATGAAATAAAGTAGCTTTTAGACGCTTATCACCTGTTGGGGTTATCTCGTCGTTAACGGTACCCCGGTAGTTGATAGTTGTAGTAATAGGTAAAAGTTCACACCACAGTATAGTCGTTGTATTTTTTTTATCGTTGATGATTTGTGCTCAGTTATTTAGTATATATCTTTACAAATTCTCTACTAAATGTCTGCAGTCACAATACCTTATTTTTATACATACTTGCCGAGATCTGGCTGATGGTATGTGAGGATTGAGGGACCACACTTAAAGGGCTGTAGTTTTTAATATATATTTTTACAAATTCTCATATTTGTTCTACAATTGCTTTGAGCCTACTACTAAATCTTATAAAAAATTCAAACAAAAATATCACTATAGTCCCTCAGTTCACACGCACACCCTCTGAGGCGCCGTGGTAGCGTATGCGACTGCTGTGTCTGAGGTCTCGGATTCGATTCCCGGGTCAGACCAAATGTTTGTATGATCTGCAAATATTTGTTTCAAAGTTTGGGTGTTTTCTATGTATATTATGTTTGTATTTACAAAAAAAAACGTACAATATGTATTTATATCAGTTGTTTAGTACCCATAATACAAGCTCTGCTTAGCTTGGTACTATATGGCGTTGTGTGGAAGATGTCCAAAGTATTTGTTTATTTATATTCCCAAATTGTAGGTACAGGCGTTGTTTGATACCAAGCGTGGTATCGTTGGACTGGGTGTGTGCCACTAGTAGGGAATTGAATAAAACCAATGTGCACTGTTCTGTGGGTTCGTAAGCCTACAGTCCTACATAAGTGATACTTAAGTGCATTGCCGCGCGGTTTAGGAATCAGATACGAATATTTAGATTGTAAGGAAAGACAGAGTACTAAGATAAATGATCTTGGTCTGCAGATAGTGTTATATTTTAAATTTATTATAGTCATTAATTAATACAACTTTATTAACCTCATACTTTATCTCAACACGATTTGGAACAATAGACATACATAAAGCGAGAGCCAGTGTTGCTCGTTTTAACCGACTTCAAAAAAAGGGGAGGTTCTCAATTCGACCGTATAATATACATATATTATATGTTTTTTTTATGTGTTCGCGGATAACTTCGTCGTTTATAAACCGATTTTAATGATTCTTCTTCTTTTTAATGGAAAGTAGATATCCCAACGGTGGTACCACGATAAGGATACTAAGATCTGATGATGGCGTTCAAGAGAAATCGAGACGAACCTTGAAGTCGGTTTTTATTTTGTTTTTATAAAATTTTACTTGTTTGTAACCTTATACACTTTTTTAAGTATGTACCAGATAGTTTGGGAACTATGGGCAGTATGGGATTTACCCCGAGCGGGTCAGTGTCACATAGCAGTTACCCGAACTGATACCGGTCTAAGCTCTCTAAAATCATTCTTGTAGTCGTAGCTAAGAAAACTATGTATTGTTTGAATTAAAATTAAATCTAATTAAGCAACAATATAACAGTAGCTTAAAATACTTTGTCTCTATAAATATCAATCAAGGAAAGCAAGGAATTAGTTCTTATAAATACAAGGTTTTCGAAAGAATTTTTGTCAATAAATAAATAAATAAAATAAATAAATATTTTGGACATCTAACACACAACGCCATCTAGTCCCAAGCTAAGCAGAGCTTGTGTTATGGGTACTAGACAACTGATACAAATACATATATACTTTTTTTTTCTAAATATATACATATTATACATAGAAAACACCCAAACTCCGAAACAAATATATGTAGATCATACAAACATTTGGTCCGACTTGGGAATCGAACCCGAGACCTCATGGTCAGCAGTCGCACACGCCAACCGCGAGACCAACGAGGCAGTCATCTCAAAGTCAATCTAAAGTTCTCGAGCTACTCGTTTGCCACGATCAGTTCTGATGTCCATTCTTTCCAGAAACTTATTTTTTGAAGGAATGAGACACTTGTATTAAAGGCTAGTAGGTATTTTCTTTTGGCATTGTCTTAAAGCTGCCAAAATAGATTAGGTACACATATTAAAAGATGCACGTTAAATGCATCGATACTATTCTTTTTAAGCTTAATTAGTTGATAAAATGTGCATATAGTTACTTATTTACTTTTACATCACTAGCTTGTGGCGTATTCCTAAAATCCGCTGTGTGAGTGCATAGAGAACGTCCTTCGCCGTCTGACGTACATTAGAGTTCAACGCGCGCCGCTGCAACCCACCACAGCATATTTTTAGTTCCGTGAATAAAAGCTATTGACTAGGCTCTATCTCTTACATAAGCAGTGCCTCAGACCTTTGCTAGTTCGGTCACTGCTCTGCTTATAGCTCATGTAGGTACTTATATTTACTGTTACGCAATAATATCGTCACGAGATTGTTACAAGACTGCATCTTTGTGCAAAACTAATTTTTCGAAGAAGTGGCCCTTTTAAAAACAATTGCATTAATATCCATACTACATAATAATATTATAAGTTCGAAAATAGCTCTGTCTGTCTGTTCCGCTTTTACGACTAAACCGCTACACGGATTTCAATGATACATATTTGATATTGCTGATAAACATGATATACATCACTTTTATTCTCGAGGAAGAACATAGAGTATTCTTTACTGCGATAACGACATACACGCGAGCGGAGCTAAGTACAAAGCTAGTTTTTAACCGACTTCAAAAAAGGAGGAGGTTTTCAAGTCGACTGCATTTTTTTTAATGTTTGTTACCTCATAACTTTCGACTGGGTGAACCGATTTTGATGATTCTTTTTTTATTTGAAAGCTGGTGCTTCCCATGTGGTCGTTCTTCAAGTCGAGGTTTTTTTTGCGAATGTGGTACAGCTGAAATACTCAATCATAATTTGTAAATCGCAGTGTCTTTAAAGAGTGAAACGAAATGTTACAGAAACTGTCAGGCACCATGCTACAGCGCAAAGAGTATAGTAGCTATCAAAAAGTTACACCTCCTGACTTTAATCATTGTATCTGTTCTTGTTTACCAAATAATAATACTATCCCCTAAACATACATACATAATCTATACTATATAAACAAATGAATAAAATTGGAGTGTCTGTTTGTAATATTAAAATAACCGGCTAATCTCTGGAACGGCAGGACCAATTTTGATGGGAGTTTCACTGATAGGTAGCTAATGATATAAGCAGTAACTTAGATTACTAGACTAGCTTTGCCCCGTGGCGTTACCCGCGGTACCACAATAACCGCATGTACGCGGGGTTCAGCTAGTACATTATATAACTGTAAAGTGTTAGATAGTGTGTATATAGTGTTATTTCCATACAGCAATAAGAATTGGAATAAAAATCGCTTTCAGGGTTCGTTTACATAGTTGGTCACACGTGAAGCTTATAAGGGGGTGCTTTTTATTATTATTATTGAATAGGGGACAAACGAGCAGTCATATCGCCTGATGGTAAGCGATTACCGCCGCCCATGGACACCCGCAACACCAGAGGCGTCACAAGTGCTTCGCCGGCCTTTTAAGAAGGAGTACGCTCTTTTCTTGAAGGTTTGAAGGTCGTATTGGTCCGGGAATACCGCAGGCGACAGTTCATTCCACAGTTTTATTGTGCGAGGCAGAAAATTCCTAGAAAACTGCACAGTTGTGGACTGCCAGTCATGTTAACAATACACACACGAATCTAGCAGAAGTTTAACTATATCAATAAATATGATCATTCCATTTTTGTTAATTGAACGTTGCGATTATACTTTTATATTCAACTTGTGTTTTCTGCATGGACATCAAACGAAAGCTCTTGTAAGGTATTTCTAACGAGAATACGTTAGAGACGTGGCACAATGCTTGTAATAAAGCCTTATCGTGAACACAAATAAGGACAAAAGGAAGTGTTGTGTTCGGAGAGAGAGGCTTCGCTCGCCTCTTAGCTGCTCTAATGTATGTCCGTCTCTCTCTAGCTAACCCACTTGTTAGACATTACTTTAACTTAGCGATACTGAGATTAAGTACCAACTGAATAAGCAAAACTTATGTTATATTTTAAGTTATACATTTTATTTTATGTTGTTTTTAAATATTTACTTGAAGCAGAAATATGTACATTTAAAAGAAATTAAAGTTCATTCTTATTCATTCGTCGTACTGTTTTTGCAGATGTTTAAAATGATAGAGATGTGGCGAGTATAAAATTTGTATATATGACAGTACTTAATATCTAAAAGTAAAAAAGTTTATGTCCAAAAATTATGCATTTATTTTGATGAAATTTTCAAATTATCGATCGATGTATTTAATTTCCTTTTCTATCTCCCCAGTTGCATTCGATTTCTCTAAAATAACTCATAGGAACAAAACTTTTAACTTGAGACTTTGTCCGCTAAAGTTGGTTGAATTGAGGTAAGCTCGACGTGTTCAGGAAACATCAATAAGTTCACTTTATTACTGGCTAGCCTTCACCCGTCGCTAGATGTTGCTTTAACAAGGTATGGGCATTCAATTAACTTAATTCTTCGGAGGAAGGACGGGTTCTCCTCGTATAGTGTAAACGAATGAAGTATTTTGTAAAAACTTTATTAACTAGTGTTAAGTTCTACTCTAGAATGTCGACAGTCGTATTTATTCGAGAAAATATACATGTATACGAGATCATTACTGGTACGAGATCCATATCTTTTGCTTATCTCATGATAACCCATCACCTACCTTTGCGTATTTTAATGTATAACTATTTGAATGTTTGAATATCTTGTGAAGTTTCGATGTCAGTGGCATTCAAGGTTTTTAATTGAAATATTAAATATTTCACACACCACATCAACAACTTAATACAAACATCAATAAGTCTTTCCTATGAAAGGTGATTTAATATGTAAGCGTGGACGTGAAAATAGCTCTATATATTTTCTTTTCACGCGAATTTATGTAACATTACTTTTTTTTATGGAATTGGCTGGCAAACGAGCAGACGTATCGCCTGATGGTAAGCGACTACCGCCGCCCATGGACACATGCAACACCAGAAGCGTCACAAGTGCGTTGCCGGCCTTTTAGGGATGCGGGGAGGTAGGGATAGGGGATTGGGGTATGTGCCTCCGGTATCCTCACTCACTCGGTGAAACACAGCGCAAGCACTATTTCACACCGGTTTTCTGTGTGGCCGTGGTATCACTCCGGTCGAGCCGGCCCATTCATGCCGAAGCGTGGCTCTCCCACATTGTCATCTCATAGCCAATAGTCATAGAACATTTACGTATAATACCTTTGTGTATTACATAGCTAAAGAGTACTGAGTGCGTTCACTTCAGTGCTGCAGGTACACAACTGATAAAGCTTGAGAGTTACAACACCGACATGCATCAAGAACACATTATGTTATTGTGGCATATCGGTAATGTATATTTAATACTATTGCATACGAATTACTGCTTTGTATTGTATCTATGTATATGAGCTTAATGTTTCTAATCATACAAAACGATGAACAAAGTGAAAATACAAACGATCACTATCTAACATTATACTTATCTGTAGCTGCCGCGTAAGCCCCCTGTCTGCCTGTATTTGCTTCTAAAATACTATTGTTTTGTATTAACCGACTTAAAAAAGGAGAGGTTCTCAATTCGACAGTATATATGTTTTTTTTTAAATTCTTATGTGTGTTCGCGGATAACTTCGTCGTTTATGAACCGATTTTAAAGATTCAATGATTTTTTTAATGGAAAGGAGATATCCCAACGGTGGTACCATGATAAGGACACTAAGATCTGATGATGGCGTTCAAGAGAATTCGAGTCGAACCTTGAAGTCGCTTTTTATTTTGTTAAAATTTTAATTGTTTGTAACCTTAAACACTATGTACCAGATAGTTTGGGAACTATGGGCTATACCCTTGAAGTCGGTTTTTATTTCTTTAAATTTTACTTGTTTGTAAAGTAACAATTTGATGGGTGGAGGAAGTTAACAGTATCAATTGACAAAGAGTATAGTGTGTGTATGGAGCGTATGGTAAAAACGTTGGTGAATCTATCTGAAATTAAAATTGACATGTGATACGTCATCTTGTATTTCAATACTAACACTGGACCGGGTGTATCGGTTCAACGTATTGCTCCTATTGTGTGGGGACTTAGTGCAATGTTGTCGCATCATGACAAGTCGTCTCCACTATCGACACCGCATCATGACACTAGTCTTCATACTTCTATAGCAATAACAGGTTCATATGCAACGGGGCTTTCTTCGTAACAATTAAGTCGAAATGAGTGCAAGTTGAGGTGAATATCCATTCTAACACTTACATCTCGTTGCTTATATGATATACTCGTATATGCAATGACAACTTGGCTCTTTGTATAAAAAGCCTGTATGATTGTGTACGTTCGCTACACGGTTTCGAAGTAAAGCGGTAATAGGGAACAGAATCTCCGTGAATAGCTCGTGATTTAAGTTGAACTATGATACATCGAAACATTCGTAAGGCGTAGTGAGCCGAGCTGAGCCGGCAGCGGCCCTAGAGCTAGGAGGGAGCGGCGCATGTGTTGGCACGCTGCGGGGAGCTCGAGCAGAGCTTTCGGCGTACGCTTACAAATAAATAAACCAGTTTCCCCGCACTATCTCTACCGCGACGCCCCCCCCCCTACCCCCCACCGCATCTGCAGGCTCCAGCGAGCGCTCGTGTAGTGCACGAAATGAAATTTTGGCGTTCCGAGAGCTTATAAACATTTGCTCTCGTTTATCTCTAAAATCAACAGGTCGTCGTTGCTTTTCGTTTATTGTTTGAGAGTCTGGTACGGTCGTTGAGCCGGGACACGTCTGCACCTGGCCCGCCTGTCCGCGGCAGCGCGGCTGGTCTCTCAAGATATCTCTATCGAGGTCGTTTGCCGAACGCTCGTAAGATAACATTTCTAGTCCAAAAGTAGGTGTCGCTCGTGCCGGGTCAGGGGGCGGGAGGCGAGGGCGGGACGGCGCGGCGCGGTGCGGTGCGGCGCGGCAGTACGCGAGTAGACGCGCGCACGAGTGGTCGCCACAGTGCGCAAGAAGCGGCGCGGCCGCGGACTGTGATGCGAGCGCGCCGCCCGCCATGGCCACGCTCGGCCTCTCCAAGGTGTTCATCCTCGACAAGTACTTCACTGAGCTGCAGAAGTTTTGGGAGACGGAGAAGAAGCTACAAGGTGAGCGCGCGCCTCCCGCGTCCCGCGAGCCCTGCGCCCGCGCAGCCGCGCCGCTGTGATGATTATTACTTTTTGTGTCGTGTTCGGCGCTCGAAAGCTCCACATAGTAGTTTGTGTGCGTGTGTCTGTCTGTGTATGTGTCGAATTGCTCGTAAGTTCTTAGGGGATCCGATGCTGAGGACCATGGCGGCGGTCTCTTCACTCCGGTCACCTATAACGTGCTTGTACTTCTTCCTAGTTCTTTTTTCTCATTCAAATTATGTAAGAAAAGTAATTCACAATCATTGCGGGCGTCGACCACAATCATTGCGGGTGTCGACCACAATCTTAAATCAGAACAATACAGTGATAAGTACCAACTACGCTTGGTAGTGTATAGCGAGTCATTGACAACAAGGCCACATAAGGCTGTGCGGCGCCGCTACCTGCCGCCGCCCGGGCATTGTTATCGCACCCTGTACACCCCACGTCTGAACCCCCTCCACCCGCACCCTGATCGCTCCAGCGGACAGGTTGCTGTGATGTATAAATTCTTTTAGTGTTATGTAGTTTTCCAATAACAAAAAAAAACTGCCGAATGTAACTCTAGCGATATCTATATATATAAAAGAGTAAGGTGACTGACTGACTGACAGACTGACTGACTGACATACCCAGATATAAACGCACAGCTCAAACCGCTGAAGCTAGAATCTTGAAATTTTGCATGTAGGTTTTTTATATAACGTAAGTGACCACTAAGAAAGGAATTTTCGAAATTCCACCCGTAAGGGGGTAAATCAGGGAAAGTCTGCGTGAGCGAAGCAGCGTGTAAAAGCTAGTCTTTAAATAAGAATGAAAACATTCACAAATCGAATGTTCTAAAGTAGGCATTATAAACATGAGGCAAGTCTGAAAACAGGTGTGTTGTCACCTGCAGCCACTGGTCAAAACCTCGTCTGAAATGAATTCCCTAATTATAGCAATAATCGTGAGCTGAGCCCTCACGATCGCTATTTTACATATTCAACAAGCCCATGCCTAGGGTAATGGTAAACAGCAATCGTGCTGTTACTGAATACCTAAAGGGACTCCGATATCTTGTAAAGACGGCGAGAACGGGCCGTGAAGGTATTAGGTAACCGTCGAAATGTGGCGCTGAAGCCTAAAAGCGCTCGGTGCACCGACTGCGCAGACGAAGTGTTATGCAAACCTGCATCAGTTCAGTGAGCGTTGGCGCAGCTGCGGCTAACGGCAAGTCGAGGCGAGGTGGGGGGAGACTGAAACTTGAAAGCTTTGTGTATCGCTGTATTAAAACAAATATAGTTTAGAGAGCTAGGCACCGACAAATAGCTTGATGAAAACACCTGTTTGCATAATAAATTGTACTCTGTGATACATACCGTACTAATGGATTGTATTATTATCTAGTGTTATCAGAAACACGATGAACGAGCGCGGATTGTTATAAATACATACGTAAAGTTCTTTATAAAACCTGAGAAGCTTAGCCTTAAATAGGCATAAGTCCATGTAACATTTTTTATTTATATTACATTACACAATCGAATAATTTACTTCGAATGCAGATAGCCTTTAAAAAGAACTGACCAAAATTCAAGCCTTGAGTTTTCTTTCTGCAAAAAAAAAATACAGCATCGCGGGCCGTACCAGTGCCGTATAACAAAGTTACCTCATCTTTTTTAAATTAAACTAATTAAAATACTAAAAGAAAGAATTAAATGAACCGTAGTTTCATAAACTCAAAGCTTTCAATTGTTGGTCACGACATTATCATTTTCAATGCCTTCTGTATTTAATGTCGTTGGGTGAAAGCTTCTTGAAATCCACAGAATCAACATAATGTATCTAAATCTGTGGACAGAATTGGCCGCCCATGCGCATGAGGCTCGATACTCCACGGTTTTGACCGATTAATTTTATTTAACTTTTGTCACGTATTTCACAGCTAATATAATTAATTGAAAATGCTGTGTTTTTTCATTCATTCGTCATGAATGAATGAATTTAATGTAAATCTCGAACTTTATTCGCATTGAATCGGTATCACAGTAGTTACGTAACCGTCAAGAATGCCTTTCATTTTATATTTATGTTACATTGCGATTGTTTATACTAATATAATTTGACGCCTCTCGCTGCCGCCACGCTCGGCGACATTTTCACTTGCATTTTCCTGTTCGGCGTGTGTGCACTTCCGCACCTAAGTAAGTAATATTATATTGTTGAAATTCTTTTATCTTTTTTACTTAGTGGTAATAGGAACACTTTCGACATAGTTATTCGGCCACCAGGCACTTTTATGTTAAAATTCCTTCTTAATCGAGAATGACTCACTTCCTGAAAAAGATTTCTTGTAAAGGGCAGTGTCCTAGGTGTATCCGAAGTTACTGAAGGAACACAATGTTTTACGCGTTAGGTATTATATTGATTTATTATATCTATTAAAACATTTCCAAAAATACCGGGTCGCTTATCACAACTATCACTGACCAACAAACTCCTGTATACGGCGATACTAAAACCTATCTGGACATATGGGATCCAGCTCTGGGGAACCGCAACCCACTCCAACATCAAAATTCAAACGCCACTGAAAACCATGTGAAAGCATCATGACGTCATAGACAGACAAAAAAAAACTATAACTAGGGTTGGTCTGGCGGTAAACCCAACCAAATGCAAGGTGATAATTGTGTTAAACAAAAAAATGTTAGGTAGATTGAATATATCAGTTATCCCTTCAGTATCTCTGAGTGCAATGGTAAAGAACCTGGGGCTACATATCGACTCGTCCCTTGATTGGCGGTGGCGACTACAAGTTACACATGCCAGCCAGAAAGTAACCACATGTCTCCACGATATAGAAGAGTCTAAAGAACTTCCTTCCCTCTAAAACTAAGGCTATGCTTATGCAGTCCTTAATTGTTCCATTAATCGACTATGGTATTTTGACCTGAATGCAGATCTTCTCAATAAACTAGATCGATCTTCTCAATAACTGGCGCACTTTGCGAGCACTGACTTCTTTCCTCGACTCTCCATCATTATCTGAAATATGCTCCAACCACGACCGAGGTCTTTGGTCAACAATATATTTTTGCAATGCCCCCTCGAATTGAATTGTCAGTACAGTCACAACTGTACTGTGTGCCACATACCTATGTATAGTATTTAATTTGTGTATGTCATAATATCTACAAATATAGTGTAACAAAACTCAATATTTTGCACCTACCGGATCATATTTCTACATCACCTGATGGTCGACTGGGAGAGAATGTCTCATGGCATAAAGTCCGCCTTTGAACAACAAGTGCATTAAGTCTATACTTATAATAAAAATGTAACAGGTCCAATTCTGTACATTGAAGATATTTTGAACATTTTTTTTGGAGTGCTCTCTATAATCGATACAGAAGCCAAAACTATTTTTTTTTTTCATTTTTGTCTGTCTGTCTGTCCGTCTGTCTGTCTGTCTGTATCTTGGCCGCGCATCACGCCGAAACTACTGAACGGATTCAAATGAAACTTGGCATGATTTGAGTTCATACTACGAGGTAGGACGTAGGATACTTTTTATCCCGAAAAATTCAGCACGGTATCCTGGAGAGAGGGGATGAAAGTCAAAATATGTACATAATTGTAATTCAATAACACATGGTCCGATTTCATTCATTCTTTTTTTGCTAGAAAGAAAAGAAATAAAAGATAACGGGCAAAGTCTTTTTTTTTGTTCGCGACTGTACACTGCCTGTGGGAAGCTGAGACAGATATGTAAATATGGCGGTACGAAGTTCGCCGGGTCTGCTAGTAAATAATATACCCTACCCTGTAATACAGCGCTATCACCAGTCGAACTCAGTGGGTGTGTTCAGCTCAGTATAATTTTCCAAAGACACTTAGGTATGTTGTATTGTGTACAATTGACACAAATTAAATAATTATTTCCGTTGTAGCCGTAACTTCGCTACATTCGTGCGCACTTACAATTACACCTTGTACGAAGGGAATTAAATTATCTTTTATTGTTCTGCCGCCACCGTCTTCTAAACCAGTTCCGATGAATGCTTTACGTAACATATTCTTACTTATATAAATATAAATAACCTGTTAAAATATATCTAATAGAAACTGTAAAATTTAAAGTCTGCTAAAAGTTTACTTGTACAGATAATTTTCAGTTTGAATTTTTTTACTATTTTTTTAATATTTATACAATAAATATATTTATTTTCATGATTTTCATTCAGCATCTATTGTTAATTAGAATAGTATCAAAGATTACGTCGTTTTAGGGTTCTGTACCTCAAAAGGAAAAAACGGAACCCTTATAGGATCACTTTGTTGTCCGTCTGTTTGTCTCTCAAGACCCTTTTTCTCAGGAACGCGTGAGGGTTTCTAGCTGAAATTCATATGAAATAGTTAGGTCTACGCCCCTCGGAGCTGTGAAAAATCAAACTTCTAAGCCAACGCAATGAAAAGATACAGCCGTTTATGTTGCAAATTTGCGACATTCGCAAGGGAATCAAAACCTACAGGGTACTTCGCGTGAACTCATAATCTTAAAATTTGGTACGAAGTAACATCTTATAGCACAGATAAAGGAAAAATTGCGAAAAGTATAACTTTTTAGTAACTTCGCGTAATAAGTCGTTTATGATGCAAATTTACGACACTCGCAAGGAAATCAAAACCTACAGGGTACTTCCCGCAAACTCAGGATCTTGAAATTTGGTACGAAGCAACATCTTACAGCACAGATAAAGGAAAAATTGCGAAAAGCATAATTTTTTAGTTCCATCATATAATAAAAATATTTTTAATTATTTTAAACTTACAACCCTTTTCCTCATGAATGCGTATAGGTATTAAATTGAAATTCATATCAACTACTCAAAATCTGTAATACCTTTAAACTGTGACAAAATCAAACTTGTATGTCAACGCAATCTAAAGAAACAGCAATTTAAGCCCCATGTTTGGAAACTCGCAATTACTCGCAAGGGAATCAAAACTTAAAAGATACTTCCAGTCGACCTAGAATCTTGAAATTTGGCAAGAAGCAATGTCAAATACTTAGGTCTTATTGCCTTTAAGCTGTGAAAACAAATTTCTAAATCAACGCAAAACGCAAAGGTACAACCATTTATACCACATAATAGGTTACACATTTACCTATGAAATTGCCGTTTTGTATGCATTAAGTGAGAGTACTTATTTTTTAAAACTTTTTTATTTCTGTTATTCGAAGTAATCACCCATGCAATCGACGCATCTTTGCTAACGCATTGGCAGTTTATTGATGCCCTTCTTGTAAAAATCAGCTGGACGGGACGGTAGGTGCAAGGTCTGGTTGGTATGGCGGATGAGGGAGAGCTTCCAACCCCAGCTGTTGGAAGTTGGAAGCTCTCCCTCATCCGCCATACTCACCAGAAGCAAGAATAAATTAAAAAAAGTACCTTCGTGTTAAAAGATTTATTACAAAAACAAAAAAGCTTATTTATAAACATAAGTTCTTCATAGATAGTGTAGCATTAAATAAGCAGAGGCTGCATTTAATTGATCAGGTTAATATGTACTCCATAGAAGTAGATAACATGTCTTCACAATATTTTGATGACACACGAGCTCTTCAAACAGAAATTAAGAAACTTGAGGAGCAACTGAGAACTATTAGTGGTAAATATGAGATTTCACAAAAACAAAGTAGGGAACAAGTTTTGGCAATAGGTAAGTTAGTTAATTCATGCAATTGTAGGAATGATTCATTGTTGTTTTCGGATAACCACAATTAAACTATTAGTTCTTTAGACAGTTTACCTGTAACATGTGCTCCTAGGGCAGCAAATAACAAGAGTGTAGTTAATTTACAGAATAGCAATACAACTATTCAACATCAATTATACTGTACCAATAGTAATGTAATAATGTTTAGCGATGAAATTGGTAAAGGTTTAGGTATGTTAATGACAAACTCAAATAAAGAATATGCATTTAGCTACTTCTGTATGCCAAACCTAGCATATAATAGGATTCTAGAAAATGCTATTAGTGCAACTTTTGACAAAAATACTAGTCTCATAATTTTTAGTGGCAATAGAGGTAGTGTAAATAAAAAAACATTTATAAAATACTTTGAACAATTATCGGAACTCAATGCAAATAAAATAGTACTATTTACACTGCCCATTAGCAAAGGGTTGTCTCAGCACGAAAAAAATACTAGGATTAGTTTAAACATGACTATGTTTAATTTGACAAGCCAAATTAATGGTAGATTTTATCATAAATTTCATTTAATTGACATTAATAGGATTGTCTATGATAATGGTTTTTTGAACACAGATAGTTATTATCTGCCCTATTATTATAAAAGACAAATAGCTGTTTCGCTATCATATTATTTTAGTATAACAGCCAAGAACTTGGCTAACCTGACAGCTCCTATAGAGCACCCCTTAGTATATAAGAACACTGTAGCCCCCTTAGTATGTAAGAACACTGTAGCCAAACATTTGGCTTCACATATTGCTCCTTCTGAGCTAATTAATAATGACTTTATTAATATTAATTCAGGCAATAGCTTGGCCACACATGGTGACATAAATTCTTTAAATTAATTACTAAGACAAAAGAGCCTATCTCTTGCATATCAAATCATTTACTCAATAATAGTATTGTTAGTAGAAATCTAAAAATAAATAAAAATTGTATCAATAAAGTGAAAAAAATTATGACCATAAACATAGTACATCAAAATATTCAAGGATTATCTAGGAAAGACTTAGAAGTAGAATTATTTTTTGATAAACATAATGTCGATGTGCTCTGCATCACAGAGCACTGGCTTCAGGCTCACCAGTTAATTCTTGATAAAGAACTTTATTCTGCTAGAAGTGTGTATGTAAGAAAGAAGTCAATCCATGGAGGGTCCTTAATATTTATTCGTAATAGTATTAAGTCTAAAGAACGGAAAGATATTGTAAATTTGTCTACTGAGCGCACTGTAGAGCTTTCTTGTGTAGAACTGGAACATCATATTGTAGTTAGTGTGTATCGGCCACCACTTTGTGGTGCTAAAATGCTAAAGTCACCACAAGTGACTTTAGCATTTTTGAGATAGTTATGGAAGAAGTATTGAAACGTTATGTGTCAGTAGTAAGATTTTGGTAGTTTGTGGAGATTTTAATATTAATTTATTAGAAAAGTGTCCTATCAGTATACGATTAGTAAGCCTATTTGAATCATTTGACTTGAATCACTTATTTTCTGAGCCCACAAGAATTACTTCTCACTCGGCAACTTGCTTAGATAACATCTTTTGCAATGGGGAATATTTAAATAGGTCAATTTTAAGTGATTTAACATCTGATCACTGTGGGCAATTTGTTACATTGCCTTGTATGAGAGAAAATAAAGTAAACAAAACCATATGCAGGCCCATTACTAGTAACCGATTATTAAATTTTAGTAATAACATTAAGGATAAGGTTTCCAATTTAGATTGGACTCAAAGGGATCCGGATAAGCTTTACGGCTACCTATTCAACATGATAGAAATCGAATTTACCGGTATATTTAAGACAAAAACAATAATGCAACGGCCCAAAATGACGTTCTGTGATTGGGCGACAACAGGAATATACAAAAGTAGGGAAAGGCTGTATGATTTGTATGCTGTGAAAAAGGGTAATTTTGACCCAAAATTTCATGAATATGTAAAAAATTACTCAAGGATTTTTAGGAGAGCCTGTGGTGTGGCGAAGTCTTTGTATATAAGTGATAAAATTAAGTCTTCAACTAATAAAATAACAGCTACATGGAACATTATTAATAATGAAACGGGACGTTGTAAACCTCGAGATAATGATTTAAAATTAAATATCAATAATAGGTTTATAACAAACAATTTAGACATAGCTGAATCTTTTAATACCTTTTTCACAAGTGTACCAGTTAGTACGACGAGTACCTTGAATTCTTGTGCGTCCGGGTCTGAACTGTTGTTAAGGGCCAATGTAAATGAATGTAAGAATCTATTTCAATTTGAATACATAAACCCCACAGATATTATAAAAACGTTTAAGTCTCTTAACTCTAAGAAAACAGGGGACTTATGGGGGATTTCAGTTAAATTAATAGAAACTATTATAATTGATATAGCACCATTTCTAGCAATAACATTCAATCGATGTGTTGATTCTGGGGTTTTTCTTAACCTGATGAAGTATAGTAAAGTAATACCTTTATTCAAGAAGGGTTGTACAACCGAACCAAGTAACTTTAGGCCAATCTCAATCTTACCGGCTATTAGTAAAATTTTTGAAAAAGTTATTTTGCAATAACTAGAAAGCCATTTTAATCTAAATAATTTATTTCACAAAGAACAATATGGCTTTACAAAGGGTCGTTCAACAATTGATGCGGGTGCAACTCTTTTGAGACATATATTTAATGCATGGGAGAATTCGCAAGATGCGATAGGTGTATTTTGCGATCTTTCAAAAGCTTTTGACTGTGTAGAACATAACACGCTTTTTCTTAAACTTAGGCATTATGGTGTTAATGGTATTGCTTTGGAACTAATCGTTTCCTACTTGAAAGATAGAATTCAACATGTAGATGTCAATGGTGCCAGGTCATCTGGATTACCTGTTACTATGGGTGTTCCGCAGGGCTCTATACTGGGTCCTCTACTTTTTCTCATATATATAAATGACTTACCATATTATTTAAAAGATCTCTGTGATATAGTTCTATTTGCTGATGATACGTCACTTATTTTTAAAGTCGATCGTAAGAAAACAGTTTTTGACGATGTGAATAGGGCACTAAATGATGTATTGAATTGGTTTACAACGAATAATCTCCTACTGAATTCAAATAAAACAAAGTGTGTGAGATTTACCATGCCAAATGTAAAACAACTAGGCACTAATCTAACTATAAATAATGAAATCATAAGTATTGTAGACTCAACAGTATTCTTAGGAATTACATTAGATAGTAAACTTCAATGGGGAGCCCAGATAGATAGCCTTGCGGGTAGACTTAGTTCGGCAGCTTATGCAGTATGGAAGGTACGTCAGCTCACTGATACGGACACAGCTAGGTTAGTTTATTTGAGCTACTTTCATAGCGTCATGTCCTATGGTATACTACTTTGGGGCAAGGCGGCTGATATTGAAACGATTTTTATTCTACAAAAACGAGCCATCCGCTCAATGTACAATTTAGGTGCTAGAGTCTCTCTTCGAGAGTTGTTTAAAGATATAGGTATTTTAACTGTTGCATCACAGTATATATTTGCTAATATTATGTTTGTTAGACACAACATTAATGACTATAAGAAAAACAGTGATGTACACAATATTAATACTAGAAACAAATCTAAACTCATTGGTACCTATCATCGATTACATAAGGTACACAACTCGTTCGAAGGTCTTGGTGTACGTTTTTATAATAAAATTCCTATACATGTAATCGACCTTCCTGTAAATAAATTTAAGCTAACTGTAAAAAATCACCTTATTAGGAAAGCCTACTATACGATCAACGATTTTCTAAACGACAAACAGTCATGGGCTTAAGGTGTCATTAGAATTTAAATAGATACACACAAACTTCTTTGTCTTCTAATAAAGCTAAATATTAACAAACCATTGTTAGTTGAAAGTAATGCGTGGCGATTATCATGGTAATTTAATTAGTAGTGATTTTTATCAGTATCTAGACTATGGTTTGTCATGCTCACTAAAATGTCATTGCTTGCGGTGTCGTCGTGGGGCGGGTCGTTTCCTTCCCTCTGATATGGCGAAGGAGATGATGGCTGGTCCATGCGTCATACTCGTGAACGGGTGCTGCTTGGGGTGACTGGTCGGCCTAGTCAGCGATTCTTTAGACAATACTATTATTCTGGTTCGTTCAACTGCAACCCTAGCCTCTTAATCCAGTCACGAATTATTTTCAACAGTAGATTTTGCAACTGAATGTAAGTGGATGTGCACCTTGTTTCTATTTTGTTCTATGTTTAATAGACTCAAAGCTTCAACGTTATCACTGAGTTTTTTTTTTTTTGTTTGCGCGTTAGATTTTGGAGCTTTTTAATAAAAGGAATTTCAGGTGGCAACAGCTTGCATACTGTTTACCTTACATGTAATACTAACACTATTGTACCTGAAAATCAGATTTTGAAAAAGAGTAGCCATGAGTTTCTTTGCCAGTATTCTTCTCATGAGCTCTACGCATTTTGGAAACTGGAAGTTATGGATCGACACAGGCAGGCAGTAGATTTTGGTGTTTTCGCCTAACTTACCTCGACAATACAGCACATGCTGTGGCCTCTGTTTGTGTCGATCTATGATTTTTAACTATAGCTTCAATTTGACGTTCATAAGTGTCACTTGGTGTCTTAGATGAATAAATGATTTTGATTTGATTTGATTTGACCTTGCACCTACCGACTATTACTTTTTCTAAAATTTAGACAACTTTTTAGTGGGTAAAAAATTCAATTTCCGAGAGGCAGTACAAAATGCCTTTGAAGAGTTTGTTGCCTGCCGTCCAGCAGATTTTTACAAGAAGGGCATCAATAAACTGCCAATGCGTTGGCAAAGTTGCGTCGATTGCATGGGTGATTACTTCGAATAACAGAAATAAAAAAGTTTGAAAAATAAGTACTTTCACTTATTGCATACAAAACGGCAATTTCATAGGTAAAGACCTATTATTTTAAAACTCGCGACTACTCGCAAGGGAATCAAAACCTAAAAACTACTTCCCGTTGACATAGAAAATTGAAATTTGGTATGAAGCAATAGCTTTACAGAGCAGGTAACAGAAAAATTCAGAAAACTGTTACTTATATTATACCTACAGGTTTGTACGGAACCCTCGGTGCGCGAGTCCGACTCGCACTTAGCCCGTTTTTTTATTACAAGTTAACAACAGTTGCAAACAGGAATCCAAACATCTATATTTTTTTGCCTGCACTTTGAAATTAAGAGTACTAAACATCTTGGGCGGCTGAGGGATTAGGAGATAAGTTTTAGCTCTAAAGTTATTTCTGTTTGATGAAAGCTTTAACTTATTAGTACTTTAGTAGTTTCTCAGAGTAAGATGTATTTAGGTAAATAATTAGGCTGATATTTGAATTCGTTCCTCGTGAGCGAGCTGAGCGAGCCAGTTCAGCTGCGCGGCTTCTAGTGGTAATGAGCTTTCGTTGTAAGTCTTGTATCTCAAATATTATCGTGATCATTCACAACGAGAGTCTCACACACGTCGTGTGGTCGTGCACCTGTTTTTTAAACACACTCATTAGCATACGCGAGTAGCGAGTGTAGAGGAAGCGGCCGGACGGCCTTTAGAATGCCAACGAGCGTCCGGCGCGCGGCGTGAGCAGCGCCACCCTGCGCCGCACGTCTCCGCTGAGACGGCCCGGAGCTTCGATCGATGACTTCAACAATTCATTTTTATTTTCATAGTTTTCCCGCCAACATTCTTGCTGGCGTTCACACAAACATTCTTTATGAAGTACGCGTCGAACGCTTTATTTTTTGAGGTATGTTTAAATATAATGCTTTGGAATATATGGAAAAATGAATTTATCCCAATTATACAAAGGAATAGGGGATTCTAAAGCGACTGGGTTTTCCGGCAAAAATCTGATTGTTTTAAGTACTGCAGGAGCGCGAGATGCACGTAACACTAAGTTTGATCGAAAGCAATATTAATTAAAACAAATGTTTGAAGTATGGCGAGTGGTACGGCGGGGGCCTCTGAGCGCCGGAGGCTGCGCGGTGTGTCAGGCGCGGGTCGGTGTGACCGGCGGTCCCGTTAGGGCGGCTCCGACTCGCACATAACTTGTATGGGAGTCGGTGAAGTGGGTATGTGTGCGCATAGAGCAATGCGATCGGCATCCGGTCCAATTACCGGCGGCGCGCGGCGCACGCGCACCTACCATCAGTTTTTGCCGCACTCGCACCGACTGTGTCTATTCTCCGCTCAAGGCGTACGAGGTTCGCTTTGTTGTAAAGCTCACTTGAACAACATTCACTGTGTTTTACAACTCTGTGGTATGTTGAGTAGAGACACAGAGACACAACAGTCGTGTTACGAGGCTCTCAATGTGGTCTCACTCCGATACGGTCACTTTCGAAAACATTATGAACAGCTCTCCGGGATACGGATTTCCTCACCACGGTTTCTTCACCGACAAAAGCGGCTATTACATTACACGATTTCTCGGGCCCTGCCCGCAGAGACAGGGTAGTGTAATAAGAAACAGGGAGGCAGGGAGCTCAGTCGCTGCGGTGCGAGCGCAGAGTTCACACGTTCGTCTTTGGATAGAAGAGGTTGAGATATCAAGGAACTTATTTTTAAATCTAGACAGGAGTTTCCAGTAGCTAAGAATCGTAATGTAACAACTAATCTATGTTTTGCACTCACACTATCTTTTATGATAGTATTTTTTTTACCCGACTACGGCAAAGCCAAAGGAGGGTTATGATTTTGACAGGCTATAATGTATGTATGTATGTTCATCTGTTCCCCCATAGCTCCCTAACTACTTATTAGAACTAGACATATGAGGTATCGTTAAAAGCGTCTTGATTGTCCGCTGGTTATAGGCTATATGACGTGTCACTGAATCCAATGTGGCGCCCTCTACCGACATAAAGTACTGTATTAAAAAATTAATTTGAGATAAATATGCCGTGTTTGGTATCATTCAAAAGGGCGTTACTTGTACATTTCAAATATATATATAAGTAGCATTTTCTCTTCAAAGTGTCCGTATTTATTCGATAATTGTGATATTTCTATGGTACCTATTTGATACATAACACATTAACAACACGTGACTACGGCTTTTGAAACTTGTTTCATACTTTTTCAGCGTCGTTTTTTGCCGTAGTTGGGTTTTAGTTTTTACGTTTTTATTTATTTATTGATGTTTCGATAAAGTCCGCGCCATAGCGACAGACGTGCACAGTCATTCACGTTCACGTTAAAACTGAGTAAAGGTCGATTTCCAGCGTAGTGTAATAAGCGGCACCCTAACTGGTAGGCAGGGCGCACGAGAGACAGGGCCCGAGAAATCGTGTAATGTAATAGCCGCTAAACCATTAACCGCAATTTCTGTAAACTTCGTACAAATCGTTAAAACCCGTGTTTATATTTCTATATCATCTCCGGTATCCTCACTCACTCGGTGAAACACAGCGCAGGCGCTGTTTCACACTGGTTTTCTGTGAGGCCGTGGTATCACTCCGGTCGAGCCGGCCCATGCATGCCGAAGCGTGGCTCTCCCACGGTATTTTACATACTTTGGTTACAGTTTTCTTAAACTGTCTCTTCCATCTATATACTTATAATAAAAATGTAACAGGTCCAATTCTGTACATTAAAGATATTTTGAACATTTTTTTCGGAGGGCTGTCTGTCATCGATACTGAACCCAAAACTGTAATTTTTTCCATTTTTGTCTGTCTGTCTGTCTGTCCGTCTGTCTGTCTGTCTGTCTGTATCTTGGCCGCGCATCACGCCGAGACTACTGAACGGATTCAAATACATGACATGATTTCAGTTCATATTACGAGGTAGGACATAGGATACTTTTTATCCCGAAATTCAGCACGGTGTCCTGGAGAGAGGGGATGAAAATCAAAATATGTACTTAGTTGTAATTCAATAACACATAGTCCGATTTCATTCATTATTTTTTTGCTAGAAAGAAAAAAAATAAAAGATAGCGGGAGAAGCGTTTTTTTTATCCGCGACTTTACACTGCCTGTGGGAAGCTGAGACAGATATGTAAATTATTTATTATTATTATATATTTGTTAGATTTGTTGCTCTATATCTTTATAGTATCCAAACAAAGTTAATCATTTTAGAAACTAAAGTTACTTTGCATTTATTTCTTTATGCTTTTACCTATGCATAAGGCACCCAGTATCTCCCTTGGCATCTTATCTTTTTACTCTGTATGTTCTTACGGCTAGAACTTTGAACCTGTAAACATTATTACTGGAACATCCTGCAGAAAGCTGCGCGTGAATGCTTTACGCCGCTACCAAAAATAAAAGTTCGAGGCTGCAAAGAACTTCAACGCACGCCTCCCAGTGCGAAGCGCGTTGGTCGGTTGTTAGTAGGTGACGGACCAGTTGTGAAATAACCGTTGGATTGATGCTCGATATCAAATTGTCAAATGCCTGTTACTGTAACACGAGACGAGATTATATACTACATTAATTAATTAATTGGTTTTCGTGGAATGTGCGTGGGAACGGTACAAGGAACGTGTTATTTACCTGCGACTGTAGGTACACGTTATACCTCTAGCAGGTACGGTCGTATCTACCTCTAAAATTAAATTGATTTCAACGTTTTTTGCCCTTTCTGATTTCAAATCTGGTTGCGCTAATTACATGGGTTCACATGTGGGCTTTAAGTATTTTACTTAGGTACTATGACACATATCAATGTTTTCAATAATATCTTCTAGATTTACCTAATGGGATTAGTTGAGATCGACACTTATCATTACAAATGTATTTGATTCTTCAAATTCGATATCCTGAAAGTCTTTTATCTAATGGCATATCCTAAAGCAATGCAAATGAAAGCAATCGCTAAAAGCGTTAAGCGATCTAAAGTCCACTATCAAAATTTAAATCTATGAATTATTTACATTTCTAACAGGAAAGGATATACATACACCAATGTTATTCCTCAATATACAATAGAAGAACTGAATCAAATAAGAAAATGCTATTCTACCGCAATATGAAAGGCGACAGTTATTGAACTAACCACATATCGCTCACCAATGTCTTGTAGTAGGTAATTGTAACAATTGCAGTCTAGACCGCATCCTGAAGCTGGCCTTCTCCGAAGGAATATTTCGCTCGACCTAAATTCTAGAATGTAGGTATATCTCTGGTTACCCCGGGATGTACCTCAGTAGTCGGGTACGGCGGGGGGACTTCAGATGCGTTCCTGGAGCGCGCTAGGTCGCCGCGGGGTTTAGTGGGTAGAACGATTTTCCGGGAGACCCACGCACGCCTTTTGTCTTTCCCACGGAGTGTATGATGCGAAAAGCATTTCCCATTTCCAAAAAAAGATATATCTCTGTAGTTTGCAAACATAGTTTCAAATAACATTCGGTGTTACGTTTAGTTGTTGTCGAAGCGGACGTTGAATGTGCTCGTAGTGTAATTATATTAAGATGACACGCGAATTCGTTTCAGTTGTTGATCCAACTCGAGAATGTTGTAAGTAAACGAGTTTGTGAGTCAGTACTCGCAGAGGCAGCGGCAGCGCGCTCTCAGTGGTTTAGGATTCCTTTGTTCACGCCAACTTTCTACCGTTCGCCGTGCGGAGAGACTGGAACTCAGACCCGCGCTGAGCCCACTGCACGCTTTCATAATGCACGCTGTTATTCATTGCAAATTATTGACTTTGTCTACACCTAATGGCTTGTACTGTTCGTTAACGCAGCTGTCTAATATTGCCATATTTGCAATCCGTACCTATTGTCAGGCCTAGTTATAAACTTAATTAGGTACTCAAACTAAGATCTAAATCTATAGGTACAGTGACACATAAACAGGTTGTAAAATGGTTTTCGAAATACTAACTACTGTGTTAAATATTGGGAATAATGTCTTGGGAATTAGATGAGAATTGAATGGGGTAATATTTTTGGAATAGGTACTTCGACCTACTCTTAACATGTTATTGTCGTTTTACGCAAAAGTTGCAAAAATAGGGGACACCTGTATCCGTTGAAAATTGATTGGTAACTTCTTTTTGAAAATTAAAAAAACGTCTTTGAATATGGATATTTTTTGGTGTCGTTTTTTACAAATTGTTAAAATTTCGAAAAATCAGTCACTTGGCCAAAATCTGAGGAACTAAATTGTGTATCGAATGGTGAAAATATATTTGGAAATCGGTAGATAGTTGCGTAGGTGGGCCCTGAAAAATTAAAAATTTAAAAACTTTTTTTTTTTTTTAAAGACAACTCCCGCACTAGGAATAAATCCTGCGTCGCGGGGGACTTTACAAACATACATGAAACGGACACAAAGAACACCCAGACTTAGAACAACAATTAGTGGAGCACACAAAGTGTTGTCCTACGTGGGATTTGAACCCACGACACTTGGCGAAGTAGGAAACGGCGTGATGACCGTTAAACCACTAGGCCAAACGTGCAGTCACTAATGGATATGTCGTGATGTTTTTGGTATGGATTGCCAAATGTCAATGTTTAATTGCTGATTTGTATCAAACGTCAGTATCACTCTTCTCTATGTCAGTTTGATGCCGTCCTCTCAAAAACGACTTCGTACTGCAACCCTGCACGGTTGGCCTGGTGGTTTAAGCGGTCGCCACGCTGCTTTCTACTGCGCCAAGTGTTGTGGGTTCAAATCCCACATGAGACAACACTTTGTGTGATCCACAAATTGTTGTTCTGAGCCTGGGTGTTCTTTGTGTCCGTTTCATGTATATTTGTAAAGTCCTCCGCGACACAGGATGTTTATACCTAATGCGGGAATTGTCTTTAAAAAAACCCGTAGGGGATTCGCACAAATAAATAAATGAACACTATACGGTACCTTCTAGAGTAATTTTTAATGCCCCGATGGTTGCGGGAACTGCAAAATCTGTGAATTTTTGCTGGTAAGCGGCTCACCAAATACCTTTAGGTTGAGATTGCCGCAAACGTGAGTACCAACTCCTTCAAAGGCTGTATTTTAAATCACCCTATCTGTCGTTGTTCCAAGCAAAATTGAAATTTATGGAGCGCGTGCAGAAGGACCATTATTGGTATAGCGTCTACATGTATAAAGGTGTTTTAGAGCGCATTCCTCCGTCTCGCCGAAGGAACAGCGCCGCACCCTTTAAAAGAGCATTTCAAATGCTTCACAGGGTTAACACCTGCAGGTATATTTATCGCTACTTCCAGACGGTATTCGTTTATTCGTTACTTGAAACAAAGTCACCCAGGAGTGTTTTATATTTCACCTAAAAAAACTTGAAAAATAGTTGCTTTAGCTCACTGAATATGCAATATTTCAATGAAACAAAGACGCCTCTGTGGTTTTTTATCGATGTTTTACTCCCAGAGTCTTAGGAAATGCTGGCGTATTCAACCTGTAAAGTCTGATTTACAAAAACGTCTTAGAAGGTTCACTAACAGAAACAAATACCATTTACAATGTGTCCGGACACCGTGCGGTGCTGCGTCACCCCTGTCGTTGGTGTGGTGTGAGCGGCGCGTGCGCGTACATATATGTGACGTTTTTGCGACACACCCGATACACGAACACCGCCGCCGCAGTGATTGGATACGTACTCAACGCAGTGGCGACTAATGGACCGTCCAACACATTAACCACGATATAAACGTTTTTATGTGCCATTCCTAGCGATGGTAGCGAGAGCCTTCGCACAAACAGGTTGACGCCGGACTCAGGAATTCTTCCTCAGTTATTATTTATGTTTACATCACGAAATCTTCAATTTATTCACGGAATATTCTGACTACCCATTTAAAAACGTTTGCATGCAGACCCTGTTGTGTATATGTATGTTATAGCACATGCGCAGGTAGTTCGGTGTCTTTCTGTTGAATTCGGGCAAGTGTTTTGTATTATTTGTCAATTATACATTACGGTATGTATGTAGATGGTGCAGTGCGCGTGCGCGTCAGTGGCCCGCCCACAGGCCGGTGCGCGGCACCTGGTTTTTGCGCGCTTACTCACCTTCTATCTGTTGTCCACTCGACGTCGCGTTCCCGCGATTAATTCGGAAGTTGAAACATTATTTTAACCTCCTTTATGGATGAGCATTATTTTATTATTATATATTTACTGATAAGCTTTTCTACAGTACCTAGTTACATGCGTACTAAACTCGCCAAACTTTGACGTTTGTTGGCGAGATGCGCGAAAATCAAAACCCTTCCTTGACAATCGGTTGACAGTTTTTCGCGCGTATCTAGTATGTATGTGTGTAATATGAATTAACCCATATCTTCCAAACGACTGCACGGATTTATTTCATTAACTTATAAATATTTAAAAAAATGGGTGCTGCAGTATGGTTATCAAATTAAATGACTCATCATGACGATTTTAAGATGGTATGTTATGACTGGCTGACCATAATAATAATAATAATAAAGAGAAACCGAAGGCTTTGTTTGTGCAATTATGGACGAAGTTATCATGACGAATAACTATCGGAAGTATATCCTGAAAGATGGTACGGTCGACATCTGTCGGGCATGTCACCGTCCTGGAGAATCTATCAGGCATATTATTTCTGGTTGTTCTCGTCTTGCTAACGGCGAATATTTGCACAGGCACAACCAAGTAGCCAGGATCGTACATCAACAGCTTGCCCTTAAATACAGACTTGTGAATTCAGAGGTGCCATACTACAGGTATGTGCCCGACCCAGTTCTCGAGAATGGTCGTGCTACGTTATATTGGGATCGATCTATTATCACGGACAGGACTATTGTTGCCAATAAGCCTGATATTGTGGTGATAGATCGATTAGAGCGCCGCGCAATGATTGTCGATATCGCCGTTCCTCATGACGAGAATCTCGTGAAAGTTGAAAAAGAAAAACAAATAAAATATTTGGATTTATCTCACGAGATTGTCGATATGTGGAATGTGGATTCGGTAATCATTGTTCCGATAGTCGTATCTGCTCACGGATTGATAGCCAAGAGCCTCGACCAACATCTTAAGAGGCTCACGTTAGAGGGCTGGATCAAGGGTCTGATGCAGAAGGCAGTCCTCCTTGACACGGCTCGTATTGTGAGGAGGTTCCTGTCTCTGGAGCCCTAACCACCGGTTTCTTGGTCCCTGTACCCGAGGTCGGTGGTCTACTATTTTTTATATTTTTAAATGTATTTGTTTTTATATTTATATTTAAAAATGTAATTAATATGTATATATAAATGAAATAAAGAGAATAATAATAATAATAAATCACTTTATTGTACACCAGATTACTTACAAAGGTAACTTAAAGCTAGGAGGTAGAATAGGCGGCCTTATCGCCCGAAGGCAATCTCTTACAGGCAACCATGGGATGGAAAGAAAGACGTGGAAAGTAAAGGGTAGTGCCTGGTGTTATTAATAGTTGATAGGAAAAGCAGTATGTATACATAGGTATTATATAAAGTAATGAGAACAACTAGTGTGGATGATTAAATAGATACATAGAAATATTAATAGATAACTATAATATTAATTAATATATATTCCACATTTACTCAAGTGAAGTTTTGTTAATTACAGGTCATGTAGTCTCATGTAATATTCCTTCACCTGTTTCTTAAAAGCAGCTAATGTCTGAGCACGTCTTATCGTTATTGGTAGCGCGTTCCACAACCGAACTGCCTGTACAGTGAGGGAGTGGTCGAGGAATTTGGTACTATGTCCTGGCATTTTCAATTTCAGGTTCTCCGACGATCTCAACAATTTGGAGTGTGTGTCATGTAGAAAGGTGAACCGGGATTTAAGATAATATGGAGTAAGAGGATTAAATAAAATGTTATAAAGAAGAGAAAGAATATGAGCATTCCGGCGAAGGCGGATGGGTAACCACATAAGCTGTTTACGATAATCGGAGACATGATCATATTTGCGTAATCCAAATATAAATCTTATACATAAATTTTGGAGTCTCTCAAGCTTATTCAATTGGTCTTCAGTGAGATCTAGATAACTGGCATCAGCATAATCGAGGATGGGAAAAAGAAGGGATTGTGTAAGAGCAATCTTGGTGGGTATAGGGAGAAAATTGCGTAATCTTCGCAAAGACCCTGCAGCAGCAAACATTTTGCGACTCAGTTCTTGTAGCTGAGGACCCCAGGATAAGGTACTATCGATGTAAATCCCCAAGTTCTTAACCTTGTCACTGTACGGTATCGGTGTGCCATTACAAGTGATTCCAGGCAATCCCGTCCAATCAATTTTAGAGATCATTCGCGAGCTTCCAATAATTGTTACCTGAGTTTTGGATGGATTTATTTTCAGGCCGTAGGTGCTGCTCCACTTACATATTTTGTCTAGGTCAGCATTTGTGGCGTTAACAGCATCAGTCAGATTGGTCAGTGTTGCCCCTGTATAAATTTGGAGATCATCTGCGTATAGGTGGTAGGAAGAAGACAGATCATTAGTGATGGTGTTTATAAAAACAGAGAAGAGTAGGGGAGAGAGCACGCCGCCTTGTGGTACACCGACTGTAGTATTACACCAAGATGAAACGGTGTTTTCAATACTAATGCGCTGCCGGCGACCACACAGGTAGTTGTGAAACCAGTCAATCGCGGTTGGAGATATGTTGAGAGAGCGTAGTATACATAGCAGAACATCGAAGTCAACAGTGTTGAACGCGTTACTGAAGTCTAGGAGTGTCAGAACTGTTAGCTCACCATTCTCCATAGCCGATCTTATGTCCTCCGTGATGTGTACAAGGGTAGTAGTGGTGCTGTGACCGGGTCGAAAGCCAGACTGGAAAGGATTCAGTAGCAGGTTTGTGGATAGATAATTCGAGAGTTGAATATGGATGAGACGTTCAAGGACCTTGGAGAGAAAAGGGAGAATAGAGATAGGGCGGTAATCGGAAAAGCACCCGGGATTTTTCTTTTTAGGAATGGGTATAATTTCAGCATCCTTCCAAACCTTTGGGAATACACTGTAGGAGATTGAATAATTGAGGATATGGCAGATTACGGGAAGAATTTCATTAAGGATTGGGAGGATCATATTACGGCTTATACAATCAGAGCCCACTGCGTTCGAAGTTATAGACACTATGCTCTTCTTAACATCACAATCAGAAAATTGACTAAAGAAAAATGGGATACAGTCAGGAGTCGGGGCAGAAGTGAGAAATTTCAGTGTAGCATCTTTTGTCATTATATCAAAATTTGACGAAGCAGAGAAATGTTGATTTAGTGAATTTAAGTTGACATTTTTAGGAAACGGATCGTGAACAGATTTGCCTACTCCCAGTGACTTTAAAAATTTCCAGACTTTAGCTGGATCTCCATTCTCAACGGAGCTGTGGATGTATCGGCGTTGCGCATTCCTACACACCTTACTGCAATGATTCCTGATAGCTACATATTTGTCCCGGTTCCTATCGCTGGGATTCTTTTTATACTTGGACTTAGCTATCGCTTTTTTCTTAATTAGGGATTTGATTTCCTCAGTCAGCCACGGTGACGGAAGACGTTTGACCCTCATTTCTTGCACTGGCGCATGGTCATCGTAGAGAGTCATTAATTTATCGATAAAGACTTCCACCTTGTAGTCTATACAGTCAGCATTGTAAAGAGGAGTCCAGTCGATGATGTTAGCATCCCTAACCAAGGCATCCACATCCATGCTTTTGAAGTTTCGCTGCAGAATAATCTTTGTTTTTGATTTAGGAGGACGGAGGCGATAGGACAGATAAAGCAAGTCGTGGTAGGAAAACTCGTCAGCAGAGCACTGGCCGTGTCTAACTGCGAGGTTGGGGGAGGAAACAAGGATGAGGTCTAACAGAGACGGAGTGGAGTGTGGGAAATAGTGGGTTGCATTGGAAGGAAGAATAGACAGATTGCTAGATTGAATTATAGATTGAAGAGTAGACGACCGAGAATCGTTTTTGAGGAGACAGGTATTGAAATCACCCATGATTATGGTATGACTGTACAAAGGGGTGAGTTGCTCTAGTAGCAATTCAAATGATGAGAAGAAGTCTATGCGTAAAGAAGGACAATAGAACACACCAAGAAGGATTTTAGAGTGAAGGAGTTCAACTTCAAGAAAAAGATGTTCACCCGCATTCTTTGGAGGGGGCTGCGGCGAGAAACTAACAACAGAGTAGGGAATATGAGATCGTAGGTAGATAGCAACTCCACCGCCGCCACCCACGGCTCGATCATTCCTGATGAGGTTGAACCCTGGTAAAGAGTATGCAGAAGAAGGTAAGCAAGGCTTAAGCCACGATTCAGAAATAAGTATAGCGTGTAAATTCGTACAGTCAAAACATGCCAGTATATCGGTGAAGTGTGCCGGAACACTTTGAGCATTAATGTGTACAAGGTTTAGATTTTTGGGAACGTTAGAGAACCGAGATGAAAGAGTCTCGGCAATTGTTGGATCAACCTGGGAACCATCACTACTACGTGCAGACAGGAAGTCCGTGCTGTCATCACTACAGTCAGGCGCAGACATCTCAAGTCTCCAAATAGATGATTAAGAAATTGAATTAAAGTGCGTTTAAAATAAAGTAAATATATAAAATATAACTGAGTATATAGAATAAATATAGTAAATTATTAAATAGATATATTAAATAAATGAAAATATAAATATTAGAACGCTAACTCCATCTGCCGGTTGCCAGTTTAATACAAACCAGTATAACAGTTTGAAATTATAAATAAAAAGTATTAAATCAAACAAAAAAACAAAGTTAAAAAAGAAATTAAACAAAACATAATTTAAAACCAACAAAATATGTTAAATAAATAGCAGTTTAAAAAATTAAATCCATGTCTTTTCAATCCAGACATGAAAATAGAAAGCCTTGGTTTCAGAGTTGGAATAAATGCAAAGGTCTTGTGTTTCTAAACGAAACACGATCAGATAGAATGACAAGTTGATTGCTGTCTGTCAGTATCTGTCAATGTTTTTGTACGAGAAAACAACAAAAATGTTTGGATTCTTGCCGCGTCTTTAGATTGGTTAGTACGTGTGTCTAGAATTTCTAAAAATTTTGAGTGGTTTTGTGACTATTGGGACTCTTTTTTGTTATTTTGTGCTGTCCTATTGGTAAAGGAGTGTTTTGTGTGCGCTTTTAAGTTGTAAGTGTTTGCCATGACGGGAAATAAACCTCCCGATCCGCCTGACCCACCCGATAAACCATCACCATCTACTCCTCCGTTCAGTCCTACTCCTTTTTTCCCTGATCATCCCTCAACCCCTTCCAATCGTCTGGAGCAGTTTGCAAATGTCATCTACAGTGCGACGGAACAAGATCTTAACATCACAAATACATCAACTTCTCGAAAACGCCCTGTCAATGATGAGGTTAGTGCTATCCATCCTCCAAAGCAGATGAGAAGCCAGATCGGCCGGGATAAATATACGCCCAGTGACAACGGTCCTTACATCGTACATGTTTCCCGCGTCGAAAGCCAAATAGGTTCTGGCACAACTCTCCACCCCGTATCTTTTGGTGTTTTTCTTTTTAAAAACAAAATTAATAACATTGTTAGAGATGGTGTTAAAAAGGTAGGCAGAAACAGAGTATCTGTACAGTTTGCGTCCCCTCAGGATGCAAACTCGTTTTTAATTAACCCCCTGCTTACTTCCCATAAGTACATCGCCAACATCCCCACCTTTAATATTACAAGAATGGGTGTAGTATCTGGCATCCCCATTGACATGGTTGATGAGGATGTCATGAAATTTGTAACAGTACCACAGGGCTGTGGTCAAATTATAAAAGTCAGGCGCCTTAACCGCAAAAATTTCAACGAAGGTGTATTAGAATGGAAGCCAACTGAAACCTGTGTCTTCACTTTTGATGGCCAGGTTTTACCTAATAGAGTATATTGCTGTTATAACTCCCTTCCAGTTCAGCAGTATATTTACCCCACCGTCCAATGCAGAAAATGTTGTAGGTTTGGACACGTGGAATCGATCTGCAGGTCTACGCCAAGATGTACCAAGTGTGGTCATGAACACCCTGGTAATGGCTGCGACGTAACAGAGAGGGAAGCTTTCTGTGTTCTTTGCTCCGGTGGCCACTTTGCTAACAGCAAAGCTTGCCCGGAGTATGGTAGACAGAGGGCCATTAAGACTATGATGGCGGAAAGAAACATCTCCTATATGGAAGCCAGCAAAATTGTTCCCTCACCTACAAGGCGATATGCTGACACCCTTAAAACCCCACAGCTCACCCAATCCCCACAACCTTCTCAACCAACTCTGCCTACCCAGTCCCTTCAGCACACCCAGTCCTACCGTAAAACAGTCATTCGCCAACCTAAACCTCGACTCCCACTTTCTCAATCCTATGATAAAAATGCCCACCAATCCCTTACTCACACTCCTCAATCTTCGCAACCTAATGGCTGTGGTCTTAACAACCCATCCCTTGAACCTTCAACTATTAATCTTATTATTCAATTACTAACCTCTCTTCTAACCCCCAATTCACCTTTACCCCCCTCCGCTATACCGTCCAACGCCGCTAACACACTAATAAGCCTACTCACAAAACTTAGCAATGGCGTCCCATCGAGTATTTCTTCAATGGAATGTGAGGAGTGTGTTTCATAAGAAACACGACCTCATATTCCTGTTGAACAAATACAAGCCTTTGGCTATATCTCTTGCCGAGACCTGGCTCCAACCAAGTCTCAATTTCCATGTCCCTCATTTTAACATCCTTAGAGGCGATAGGCCTGATGGCTATGGAGGTGTTGCCCTCCTAATCAATGACAAAATCCCCCTACTCCCCCTATCCCTGCCCCCATTCCCAGATGAAATCAGCATAGTAGCAGCAAAAATCTGTGGCGTGTCTGTGCTCTCCATCTACATTGCTCACCCGCATCATAGTCTCCTGCCTGTATTGCGGGCCTCTCTGCAGAACTTACAGGGCCCTGTATTGGTCATGGGTGACTTCAACTGCCATCACTTTAGATGGGGATCTGAGCACTGCGACTCTTTCGGTTTGGGTTTAGTTGAGATCCTTGATGACTTGAACCTCTGCGTGCTCAACAATGGTTGCTCCACTCGTAGAGTTCTTCCTGGGCAAAATAGAAGCTGTGTGGACTTGACCTTTTGCTCACTTGATATTGCTACAGCTGCTAGCTGGCAGTGCACAGATTCGTCCCATGGTAGTGATCATTATCCAATCTTAGTATCCTTACCTAGTTCAACACATTTGGAAAAGACATCCCCCCCTCTCCTAAAATATATTCTTTCAGAAGCCGACTGGCAAAGCTATTCCCAAACACTTGAAAATTCCATTAATTCTCTTCCCAGTCTGGACCACAGATCCTTATCCTATGATGATCGTTACCAGGTGAGGGACTGTTGTGATGCATTCGTGGAGGCAATCGTTTCGAGTGCAGATAGCTGCTTCAAAATTAAAAACTCCAGTAGAAGCAAAATACCATCTCCCCCTTGGTGGGACAGTGAGTGCACCAGAGCTGTCAAGCAAAGAAAGGAGTCTGAAAGAAGGTACAATGCCAACATGACCACTCAAAACCTTCTGCAGTACCAAAATGTGTTTGCTTCCACAAAAAGACTCCTTCGACGAAAAAAACGCGCAGGTTGGGTTAATTTCTGCTCCTCTTTGTCCCCATCTACCCCATCCTCAATTGTGTGGAAGAACATAAATCGGTTTCGATCTGGTTGTTCTCCCTCAATCTCCTCCCCTATCTCCCCTGACACTGCTGAACTTTTCCTAAACAAAATTGCTCCTCCTTATGTCCCTCACCTTGATGAAGTCACTCTCCCAGATTCCCCACTCCAGTCTATGTGTTCCCATGATGACCCATTCTCTGTGGAAGAACTCGACATGGTTCTCAACAATGTGCGAGATTCGGCTCCTGGCATTGACGGAATACCTTATTCTTTTTTAGTTCATGCTGGGCCCAGCACAAAATCTTTTTATTTAAACATTTTAAATTTTTGCTACACTCATAGTTGGATCCCAGATAAATGGAAAACTCAAATTATTATCCCCATTTTAAAACCAGGTAAACATGCTGGTGATCCAAACAGTTTCAGGCCAATTGCTCTCTCATCAGTCCTTGTCAAGTTGTTTGAACGTCTAATTAAAAACCGCTTGGAATGGATTGTGGAATCAAGGAATTTGTTACCAAATTATCAGTTTGGCTTCCGCAAGGGGCTAAGTACCATGGACAGTGTTGCAGTACTGGTAACGGATATCCGTCTTTCTCTGTCTAAAAATGATTCTGTTGTAACATCTTTTCTTGACATAACTGCTGCATATGACAATGTCCTACTACCCATTCTCAGGCAGAAACTGCAGCAGCTGAGACTACCGGTTAGGATGATCCGTTGCGTATGTGCAATGCTTATGTCTCGAACTCTAGTCCTAAGGATCTTAGGCAAAGAGTTTGACCAGAGAAGGACCTGGAGGGGCTTACCTCAGGGCTCGGTATTGAGTCCCTTGCTGTACAATCTGTACACTGCAGACATAGGCTCATGCCTCAATAATAATTGTAGTATACTACAATACGCCGACGATCTGGCTCTATATGTTTCCAATCATTCTATCCAAGATGCAGCTACATCACTCTCTATTTCCCTTAATTCTCTGTGGCAGTGGCTATCAGCTCATGGCTTAAGCCTTTCTGTGCAGAAAAGTGCTATTGTTGTCTTTACAAGAAAGAAGACTCTGCCACGGATTGATGTCCAAGTACAGCTGCAGGAAGTCCCAATAGTTAATAAATTTAAGTTTTTAGGTGTATACCTAGACTCCAGGTTGACCGGCGTTCACCACATTGATCATCTAGCCTCCAAATGTGAAAGGGTTATTCCAATCTTAAAGGCCCTGGCTGGAGTCTGGTGGGGAGCCCACCCATACACCATGAAGCTAGTGTACAACGCCTTAATACGCAGCATACTGGATTATGGCCTCTTTTTACTGATCCCATGCAATAAAGCTGCATTAACAACTCTAGACCGACTTCAATCTAGATGCCTGCGAATCATATCTGGTTGCATGAAATCCTCCCCAATCAACGCTCTTCAGGTTGAATGTTCAGACCCACCCTTAACATTAAGAAGACAATACTTTGCTTCCCGTTTTATTTTAAAATTTTTATGTAAATCTTCCCACCCTCTTCTTCAAAAAATGACTGTCTTAGACACTATGTGTAATTCCTCTTCATACTGGACTCACAAACAAATTCCATTGATTCTACAATCCCTTCGCCTCTTCTTTCGTTTTATGAACTCTGCTGTAAAATTTGACAAATTTCCTCTTTTTTCCTTCCAATATAGTATACTCTGTTTCAAACCTAATGTTCTTCTGGATGCTGGAATTCTTAAGGGCTCCGCCTCTGCTGTTGCTGACTTTAATTCTCTTATAGATGATCACTGGGTTGGGTTTGAGAGGTTTTTCACAGATGCTTCCAAACTGTCTAGTGATAGTTACACAGGAGCCGCTGTGTACTACCAAAATTCCAAAATCGTCTTACAATTTAAGTGCCCAAAAGAGGCCTCAGTATTTACGGGCGAATCCGTCGCTATCTTAGAGGCATGCCTGTATGCTGAGTGCCACAACATTTCTAAGGCAGTTATATTCACGGACTCCCTTAGCTGCCTAAAAGCCTTGCTGCAAGACCCATTTCGTAACAAGCTTCATAGCCCCCTGATCCTGCAAATCAAGGAAAGTCTTTTTAAAAGTTACAGAAACGGTAGCATGATCCAACTTGTGTGGATTCCCAGCCATAGTGGCATTGTGGGCAATGAGTGTGCAGACTCATTGGCCAGAAATGCTATTACTTCCGATATGTCTGACCAGAAGCACTTGACTCATCAGCACTATGACCTTCTAAGGCTACCACAAAGAGACTTGGTCACATCCTGGCAGCTGGAATGGGACAGCTCGTCTCAACATAAGGGACAGCATTACTATGCAATACAGCCATACTTAACCCCAAAACCATGGTATTTTAAATTTAAAAAGGCTTCCAAGCCAGTCATCTCTTCTATATGCAGGCTCCGTATAGGCCACTGTAGCTCACCAGTCTTCTTGCACAAAATCAGGGTACGTGATTCATCTCTATGTGAATGTGGTTTGGATGAAGGCAGTCTGGACCACATATTCTTCAATTGTAATAATAATAACCCATCCTTAGACCTCTACTCCTACTTACCAAAATTAAAAATCCCCATCCCCATTAACTTCCCATCCCTATTAACCTTTTCATCCCCTAAGCTTCTCCAAGCACTAATGATTTTTATTCGAAGTAATAACATGAAATTCTAACCTATGACCCTATGGATGTTACAATGTTGTTTTGTGATTGTTTACCAATTATTTTTATTTAGAAATAATCCATATGTTTTTGTTGTTCAGTTTACTAACCGCAACAAAAAGTCCCACATTTAGTCCACTGCTAATTTTGGAAAATTCTGGATGGCTGCAAAATTCTAAATTTTTTTATTATAACCCACGTATCTCCATTCTACTTGACATTGGCAGAATTGTCGACACCGGCACAGTTTGCCATTCATAAGAAAAAAAAAAAAAAAAAAAAAAAATGTTTACATTAAAGTCATGTGGTCTGTGATTAAAGTTTATAAGAAGGTACTTGCTTAAATAATTGTAAACATTTGATATGTTCACAAACACTAAAAAAAAAAAATGAATCGCACCTGGGCTGTAGTATGCATGCCGAGTAAGTATATTACTTTTTAGTGACAACAGCACGTCTAGTCTTCGTCCCGGTGGCTTTTGGGACTGCGATGGGCGGCTTTGGTAATGTAGCAAGAACTTGGTCCAGCTCGGCTAACGACCCGATGCGATGACGCGCTTCATCTGGACCCAAAACGTAAATAGAGCCCTCCCTGGTCCAACACCGCGCTATTCCTACCTTATCGCGGGCTGCCATAAACAGATCGTGCCTAGGCCTAGTCAGGAACTCGGATAAAGTGACCTCAGTGCCCTTAAGTACTGTTTTGTTATACCATACTTTGTCTCGTATGGTCACATCAGCAAATTTGAGGAGTATAGGTCTAGGTTTCTTGGTGGAAGTTGCCCGACCTAATCTTTGGCAGCGTTTGATGTCCGTTGTTGTGATATCCTGCTGCTTGAAGCGTTGTGAGATGGTTTTTATAGCAGTGTCCGCAACATTTTCATTGCTTGTCTCGGTGACACCATGCAAGAGCAGGATCTTCCGTCGCCTTTGCATCTCAATGCCATCCACGGTGTGTGACAGGACCTCCACCTGCTGCTGCAGCAGTTGTAGGGCCTGTGTGACGAATGTTCTAAATCCAGAAAATTCTATAGATAAACTGGTCACACTTGCAGACGGGCTAGATGTTTTGGTGAGCTGGGCTTCAAACTCTTCCATTCTTTTGTTAAACATAATGGTAAGGTCAGTAATGGCTTGCACACTTGTCATGTTGTAATAGTGTTTAGAAATTTAAACTGGTTTATATTGAGGAAATGATATGAATAAATTTTGTAGAATCCGGCAGCTGGAACGTTTAGCTGATAATTTGCAACATTTAAGTCCACTAATATTCACAAAATTAAATAAAATAAATTAATTTTACAGAGCGAAAAACTTTGCGACTGGTTTGGTTGACTACCCACGAACTTTTTTACTTTTAACCATATTTAAATAAAAAAAATATATTTATTTATCTATACAAGATGAAAGCGGATGACTAGGTAAATTTGTGACTTTGAATTAAATATTTTTAAATTAAATAAATTAAATGGATTAAATAAATATAGGTATTAGATTAAATAAAAAATATATATATCTAAATTGGAATTTGTAAAAAAGTTAACATTAAATCAAGTGAAATTCTCCATATTATTATAAATAATTCCATTATCTACCGGAGTGATACCACGGCCTCACAGAAAACCGGTGTGAAATAGTGCTTGCGCTGTGTTTCACCGAGTGAGTGAGGATACCGGAGGCCCATACCCCAACCCCCCTCCCCCTATCTCCCCCCCCCCTCCCCCAAAGGCCGGTAACGCACTTGTGACGCCTCAGTGTTGCGGGTGTCCATGGGCGGCGGTAATCGCTTACCATCAGGCGATACGTCTGCTCGTTTGCCGGCCTATTCCATAAAAAAAAAAAAAAAAAATCTATAGTCTGTACAGTCGGGCGGGGTCGGGATCCATATTGATGGAATAATTTTAGTCTAGATTATTTAATGGGCCCCAACTGTTGCAGTCAATTTGTTCTGTATTAGAATTTATAATATTAAATGTGTATTGATGATTTAATTATTTCAATATTGTAGTAATTAAATTGCTTTCTACACTTCTGGACGCAACTTGATTTTTTCTTTTCAGTTTTTGTTTTGGTAAAGTTTGTAAATACTTATTTAAAAAAGTAGTAATTAGTTATCTTGTTGTAATTAGCTAGTTGCATTAAATATTTTAGGTATTAAAACATTACATCGCGCGTATCAACAGTGATAATATAGAGATGATGTGTGTGCGGAAGTAAACCACATTAAAACAGTTTGTATTCGCAACCGCACAGGCATGTAGTGAGTTGATGTGTAGAGACTGTGGCGTAATCATCTCATCTTATTAACATTCCCTAAGCGGCGCGTGTCACTTGTGCGGAAAGTAAAAGCTCTAGGTGCGCAGACGCATGCTGTGCACGCGTTCCAAGTGCGAAGTTCCGAGCCCGCGAGCTGCACATGCCACAACACTATTTTTTGCGCACCAACTGACTGTGAAACTGAATTGCGCACCGTATCACGTAACTAGCTAATCTCGGTAAGGTCGCGTATAGGAATCACTGTTGAGTGTTGCGTATGTAGGAAATGAGCGCAGGCTCGTGTCGACATATTTTTTTATTTACTCTTATCTGTAGTTTTGCGTAAACATTGTATCTTGGTGTGTAGTAGGTTCTGAGCCTACTACGATGGGTATATTAAAAAAGTATATTAAACTAGTTGTTGCCCGCGGCTCCGCCCGCGGGTATGTCGGTTAATGCGGCTAATAGTAGCCCATGTGTTACTCTGATGTATAAGCTATATTACTGTGAAGTTTCATCCAAATCCGTTCAGTAGTTTTTGCGTGAAAGAGTAACAAACATCCATCCATCCATCCATACTTACAAACTTTCGCGTTTATAATATTAGTAGGAAGTAGGATACATACTTGTAGCGCGGCGGTTATACTGTGCCACGTTAAAATGAGCGCGAATAGTTGCTTCTTGCCTCATAATAATAATATGTACACGCAGTCGATCGCGCCTCTTAGACCACAAAAGTGCAGAAATCATCGCACGGGTCGAATATGCTCGCGGTTTGATAAACAAAAAAATAAGTTAAGTTTCGGTCGTTTTGTATACGCGTAGTGTATGTAGCAGTGTTGTGTCTAATTTACGTTCCTGGTATCATTTCGTGGCCGTGATGACGAATCCTATATAGGTAAGGAAATATGGGTTGTGGCTACATCGTAACGTAGTTTTATCCTATCCTACTAATATTATAAACGCGAAAGCTTGTAAGTATGAATGGTTGGATGGATGTGTGTTACTCTCTCACGCAAAAACTACTGAACGGATTTGGATAAAACTTTACAGCAATATACATACATAAGAATAACACATAGGTTACTATTTGCCGCGATAACCGACATACACGCGGGCGGAGCCGCGGGCAACAACTAGTTTGTTAATATAGGAACACATAACCCACACTCTGGAATAGAATAGAGAACATTTACACATCAAAGGGTTTCGAACAGATAACAGATCACCTCAGCCGCGCTGATGAGTGGCTTAACTCTTCTTTGCATAAGCTCCGCCCTACCTTCGATAGTTTAGGGTCCCAGCAGAACAATTATGAACAAAATGAAATGTAAAAATTCATCATCATCTCAGCTGTAAGACGTCCACCGCTGGACATGGGCACCTCCTAAGACTCGTCACAGTTACCGGTTAAACAGCCTGTATCCAACGGCTTGTTGCGGCCGTCATCATGTACAAAATTGGTTTCTAAAAAAGTCAATAACAACTATTACAAAAAGATTTTATGTACCGTTAAAGGCATTGCTGTGAAATGATTAGTAGACAAAATAGGCAATGAATTTTATGGCAGAAAGATACCCGGTGTTCTTTTGTCCTAACGAACCCGTTAGGTAACAAACACTCAAATGAAAAATGCTGAATATCAGTGTTCTCTTATGAATGCTTATAAGACCACCGCGTCGGCGTCGTAAGAACGGACCGTAGAATGATTTGTTAGTGAGGCCTCCAGAGCGACTTCAATGGCAAGTGCACACATAGCGTTGTTTGTTTATTATTATTACTTTGTTCTGTTCCGGTTTGTCGGCTCGAAAGTTGTTTTATATTTTCGGCGGTTTTTCCGGTTTTCGTGTTGTTGATGTGAGCCTTCACTGGCCATCGCCGGGAGAGCTGTCCGCTTACCAGTGAGCAGTTAGCGGTAACCTGCACGTTTTACCTCATGCCTAATACGTATATATATGAGGTATCTCGTCTTATCTACAGCCTTCTCCATCACAGAAGTACTCAAACTGCATTTCTCTTATTACTAAAAAAAAAACTTTGTGTAGTTCTTGTGCGTGTACTCATTAGATACCTATTTGTTTTTAGCGTGACTTAAGTTCGAACATTTAAAGAAAAAATTAATTTATACTACTGATGATCACTGATCAATGAAAATAAAACCAATGAATAAACTTCTCAATGAATATGTACTTGAATACAAAGACGGCCCTTGGGTGAGGCAAGCAGGTCATCCGCCCGGGACCTCTCTCAGTTGATCTATGTATGTACAAGGGGCAATACATTTTGCCTGTCTGTTTGTATGGTGACAGACCTATATCAACAATATAATCCTCGTCATTTTGTCGCTTTCCAATTCTGAGGTAGGATCTGATGATATGTGTCGTTATTGCCATGGAAGTTGGGTAGACCTGTGGCGTGGAAGCAATCTGCGTTGACATCCTGTACATGCTTTCGTGACACTTATCGGGATCACTAAGCGGGCTTGTTTTCTACCAAGAGAATCGAAGATTGTCATTAACGAAGCAATCTGCCAACTCTTTGGGATCGCTGCCATTAGCCGATACTTCCGAGGAATTTGGAAGTTCTTTGAATCTTACAGCAAAGGTTTATTTTACTTTGTCAATGTTTTCACCATTCTTGACTGTAGACGAAACGCTCCGGTTCTAAAAATAACAATAGGTCACAGCTCTTTACGTTTTGAATTAATTATTACGAAAGATGAGTGTACAGAATTTGTTTGCCTGTTGTTGTGTTCCGTCTGAGTAGCATCAAAACACTTACCTACACTTAAAATTAATAACTCTTTGAATGTTCGGGTATATCGTAAGTTGGTATCTCCCGGACAATTTTGTCAATTAGTCGCCTCTTCAGCATTGCATATATAATTAATAATTATACATCAATGCTCAGTATTATTAAATATTACGAAGCAAAAGCAAAACCTAGAATTCATAATTGTGACTGTTTCCAAAAATGGCAAAAATCTTACCAGTTTTCAAAGTACCTGTTAATAAGGTGGCCTGCGACCAGGAAGTGCCGCCGCTCACCTGTGCGTGTTTTCATCACGAACGTTTCAACTTTCACGAGGAATCCTTTTCGCTTGAATCAACGAAAGCTCTCATACGATGAGACGGACGAGCGAGACGTGGGAGCTCGGCGACGCGGGGAGAGGTGCTGTCCTTCGATCGCGCACTACCTAATAAAAAGGTTTTTGACGTTGCATTTACGTCATGCGTCCTTTCATTTGGGACGTTATGGTGTTTAGTTAAAGGGCGATTTTGGGACGGCGCCCGCGCCGACGACCGGTTGTCTCTACGCTCGGGCTCCGCGCGGCCCGCGCTTCTCCCCGACCACAGCCTCCACAAAGCATCAAAATACATATAATCAGATGATCATTCTCTTTCACGTTTGTTAACATCGATATTTTATTTAACATTTTCCTTTTCACATTCTGTGAATTCAGTCGCATTCGATGACTGTACATATCATCGCTCATATCAGACTCCCAGCAAGTATCACAATTTATCATGAGCAAGTAGCCTACAGACCACATCAGACAAATATCCTAGGGCGGTCTTCTTGTGTGTGGCTAATTTAAGTGTTTTCTTATACAGATAGGGGTGTAATATTGTACGACTTAATTTATAATTAAAGAATGGATTTTTGGCTCTCATCAACTCCGGTTTACAAACGACATCGATCGCTTGTGTTCTCAGCCTAAGTGGTGTCACGGTGGTGTCGTATATAGCGCTATATACTTATTGTCACTGCGGCCGTACTCCAAACCGGAAGTCACTTAATTAATACGATCGGCTTTAGAGGGGAGCGGAAGTAGGAGATTTGAGTACATTTTTGGCTGTAGCATTGCTATTTACGTTTAGACGCGTTTGTAACTATTTCGGCGAACACTTATTAACCATCAACGGCACTCGCATTACAGACGCGTCATCGTCCAACGAGGCGGTGCATCTACAGCGGCGGCTGCTGAGCTTAAGTTCGGAGCTGGTGACGCTCCGCAACCACCTGCACGTGGGCGCGGGTGGCGCTGGCGGCGCGGGCGGTGCGGGCGGGGCCAGCGGCGCGGGCGCTGCGGGGGGCGCTCAGCCCGCCGTGCCGCCCCGCGCGCCGCACCTGCTGCCGCCGCCGCCCGCCGCGCAGCCGCCGCCTGCACCGCATCATCCTTTGCCGCCACCTCCAGGTAACCATATCATACTAAACATTTAACAAATTCATCAACTACTAACATACGGCTGGAGTGCGTTCACACTACGTACAAACCCACCAGCTTCACTTGCCACTACCGACCTCTCGGCAATAATGGATCGAATCACGGGAGGGGGACGCGCTACTTGCTCGGCTCACATTAATATATACTATTGAAAAGATTAAAATTGACTCTTTTTAGCCCTTAGGTAAAACTTTAACCAAATTGAAGTATGTGTTGATGCGGCCCACAGAGACGCGATGGCGCAGCGTGGCAGCGGCGCCTGTGCCCGGCGCCAGCGCGGGCGAGGGCGCGCCCAGCGCCAGCAGCGCGGGAGTGGACGTGGAGGACCTCATCCACCTGCGCGGACCTCTCACCGAGGACGCCGTCGTGCGTGCGCTACAGGCGCGCTTCTACCACAATAAATTTTATGTAAGTAATACGGCTCGTCATTGTTTCCCGTTTAACCCTTATAATATGTATTTACCTATGAAATTGCCGTTTTTATGCAATAAGTGAATGATGTGAAGTGAAATGGATTAATATTGTTTTGATGCTTACATTAAAAGCTGCTGCTAGCTCAGCTGTAGATTGAGTTTCGTCAGCTTCCACAATCGCCTTTAATTCATTATTGTTAACCAAAGTCTCCGGACGACCACGAGCTTCATTTTTCAAGTCAAAATTTCCAGAACGGAACCGGGAAAACCAATAACGGGTTGTGCGTTCGTTTGTACAGTTCTCTCCGTAAACGTTTTCGATGTTACGTGCCGTTTGTGCCGCGTTGGTGCTACGACGGAACTCATATTCCATAATTACACGAATCCATTATGACGAAAAATGTTCAAATGTAATGAAAATACAACGTCATGGTTTTAAAACAAAATTAATTTGAATTTAGAATACAGAGCCATTACAAACTTTTTTTATTTGAAATGACCAGTACTGAAGAAAGGCAATTTCATAGGTAAAGACCTAATATTACATTTTCTTAACTACACGTGGAAATGATTTACACACATTTTATTGCCATGAAGTAGGAACAATGAAAGGACTGCTTATAAATTATTTAGGTACATATTAATATGCAAAGCAAAAACTTTGCATGTACCCCATTTTATGGAAAAAGTGAGAACGGAGGAGTATGAAATATATAGTTGAAGTTTATATGTAGGAGAAGCGCAGAAAGCTTAAAAATATTAAAAACCATACCACTGGGCGACCACTAGTTTCAATGAACACGCAGAAAGTCTATAAATGATGTATTAATTAGTCTAACGATAAGCCCTTCATTTTGAGATTAAAGATTTTGATTTTTTGAATGATATTTGATACTACGCAACTTAAATTAAGAGTGGGATGTGT
Organism: Diaphora mendica; assembly: GCA_949125395.1. Lineage (NCBI taxonomy): Eukaryota > Metazoa > Arthropoda > Insecta > Lepidoptera > Erebidae > Diaphora > Diaphora mendica. Next base: position 247,780 of record OX421325.1, read on the forward strand.
ATTACATTTCAGACGATGATAGGACCAATTCTGGTGGCAGTGAACCCGTACACAGACACGTGCAACGCTTTGACGCTCACGGCGGCGCGTGCACACCGGCCGGAGCTAGCACGGCTCGTGCACGACGCCGTGCGCCACCAGGCCGACACCGGCTACCCACAGGCCATCATTCTCTCAGGTAAATCGTCACGACAACGCCTCATAGCTTCATCTATTGGAACGTCCGATTCAACACATTCGTAGGAGACTTCAACACATTTCATAAAAGGGACAGGCAACTTGAGCTCCAGAAAACTTCAGGCTTTAAATTTTCTTTAAAATCTTGTTCAAGTAGAAGAAAAGCCACCAGTATTTTTCCGTGTTTTAAGTTTGTTTAACGACAATTTATCCGATAGGGGTTTTGCTTGTCCTTATTAACTTTTATATAATAATTTTACTTACTACACAGGAGTATCAGGTTCGGGTAAAACCTACGCTTCCATGGTACTTCTGCGGCGACTATTCGACGTGGCAGGCGGCGGTCCAGAAACCGATGCCTTCAAGCACCTTGCCGCTGCTTTCACGGTACTGCGAGCGCTCGGCACCGCAGCCACTCCGGCCAACACTCACTCCAGCAGAATTGTAAGTGCAAGAACCTACCGTAGGAGAGCCACGCTTCGGCATGCAAGGGCCGGCTCGATTGGAGTGCCTCACAGAAAACCGGTGTGAAACAGCGCTTTCGCTGTATTTTATCGAGTGAGTGAGGTTACCGGAGGCCCATACCCCGACCCCTCCCCCCATCCCCCAAAGGCCGACAACGCACTTGTGAGCCTCTGGTGTTGCGGGTGTCCATGGGCGGCGGTAATCACTTACCATCAGGTGATACATCTGCTCGCTTGACCCCTATTCCATAAAAAAACCATCTTGAGTTTTTATTCTTCCAAGTGTTTTAAATTGAGGTGATTTGTTCCTTTTTCAGTATTTTCTTGTCCTTTTTGTAATGTCCAGATTTTAGATCCTAATTCATTCTTTGTGGCAATTTATTTATTTTGTGAATATAGAATGGTTTGATGTAAGTAATTTACATAAAAATAACGGGTACATATTATGTTCTTTTGGAATACAAACGATTATGCAATAAAGTAGTTAGTTACCTACGTGATGATGATGATGTCCTCCCAGACGTATCCATCGACGGCGACACCCCGACAATCCTCAGCAGACATTCCTGCGTTCGTGAGCCCGTACGTGGCTCGCAAAACCAAATTTGGTTTTAAATGTGCGGTTACAGGAGGCACAGTAAAGGTCTCCCTGCGTGTTGTAGATGTAGTTGTAGGAGGGTTTGGGACGTGTTTTTCGAAACTGGCGTTTAGCGTCAAGGCTCTTAAGATGGACGTGTTTTTCGAAGCTGGCGTTTAGCGTCAAGGCTCTTAAGATGGACGTGTTTTTCGAAGCTGGCGTTTAGCGTCAAGGCTCTTAAGATGGCTTTGCTCGTGGTTTTCAATGCCCTGATGAATAATATTCCGCCATTCCCAGTGGTACCCAGAACTGTTATTCGGAGGGAGGTGCGCGTACCTCGATTATTCTACACGGAAAAGTGTAGAACTAATGCTGGGGAGCGTGCACCTCTTCGCCGATTGTTGATAACGTACAACTCGCATTTCATGCATTTGGACATATTCGCCCTCACTCAGTATAAATTAAAAAAAATAGCTACTGAATCTCTTTCTTCTGAAGACCATGCATTTGTTGGAATTGTTTAAAAATTTAATCTCACCCCACCCTCTTTTTCTTTTTGTATAATGCACGTCCGTTACTTTACCCTATACCTTTTATCACCTCGTGGACAATAGTGTGGGTTATACGTTATAAACACAATCTGTTAGATATTTGTAAAAACTATAATGTATAACTGTTTATTGTCCCAAATAAATAAAAAAAAAAACCGTCCTGTCAGCGGCAAGTTCTTCCCACAACTTAGGGAACACGGCGATCGCCGTTAAGCTGCGTTTTAGTACATCCTTGTATCGTAGATATTGTCCTCCCGGATGGCGTTTACCCGAGCTTAGCTCCGAGTAAAAAATACCCTTTGGCAACCTGGAAGACTCCATACGTACAAGGTGCCCGCACCAGCACAGCTGGCCCTTCATTAGGAGGCTCTTCATGCTCGCTAAACCCGTTCGGCGAAATATCTCCGTGTTGGGGACCCGATCCTGCCAGCTTACATGGAGTATAGCTCGGAGGCATTTTAGATGGAAGGCATCGAGGCGTTTGATATCTCCCTTGTAGAGGCACCAGGTTTCCGAGGCGTATAGAAGAAGTGGCAATATAACAGCCTTGTACACGGCCAGCTTGGTATGTAACTGAAGGTCGTGCGACTTCCAAACACGGCGGTCGAGTCGACCAAATGCTGCCGCGGCCCTAGCGATTCTTGTGGATATCTCAGACTCAAGGCGATTGTCGCTACGAACGACACTGCCAAGGTAGCGGAAAGCTCCCACCTCCTCTAAAGCCTTGCCGTTAAGGTAAACGGATGAGTTATGTGCAGGTTGACCCATTGCAGGCTGTTTCAAGATCTGAGCCTTTGATGCACTGATTACCAGACCAAATCTGCGGCACGATTCGTCCACATGGTCCAGGTATTCCTGAAGATCTGTAAGGCTACCAGCCATAAGGCAGACATCGTCCGCATACTGGATCTCAGCAACGGGGACAGCAGCGACTTGCTCTGAAGCGTGATAGGTCGAATACGCTTCTGTCCATGTAGTACCTAAATATATGTAGGTAATTTAAAAAAATTAAATTCCCTGTCGATTTTATAATATTAGTTACATAAATTGATAGTCTCTATTATCCACTATCTTTATTTAAATTATGGAATTGTATAAAACTACCTCATAATATGAAAAAAACTAATGTACCTAATGCAAAAAATAGTTAATTTAGACAGGTCGTTTACACTAATGTTATTGTAATACCTGAACTGTATTTATATCTAATCCTAATTAAACATTTTAACAATATATTAGGGTCATTTCATCGAGGTACAAGTGACGGATGGAGCCCTGTACCGCACTAAGATACACTGCTACTTCCTGGACCAAACACGAGTGGTGCGTCCGCCCGCCGGGGAACGCAACTATCACATCTTCTACCAAATGCTGGCCGGACTCACGCCCGAGGAGCGCTCTCAACTTCATCTAGAGGGATATTCACCACAGGACTTGAGGTAACCTTTAACTTTTCTCAATATGATAGTTTACTTCCACTACATTACATACATTAACAAGTATTACGTACCCTCTCCCTGGAACTTATAATCGTGACATTACACTTAATTCTTACTCATCAGGTACCTGGCATCTGCACATCATCGTCGACCGGAGCCCGAAGACGCAGCGCGATTTCACGCATGGAAAACGTGTCTCGTAATTCTCGGCATACCTTTCTTGGATGTGGTCCGCGTCCTCGCTGCGGTATTGCTGCTGGGCAACGTACAGTTCACGGAAGGTGGCGACGGTTCAGCCGAGCCCACCAGCGAGGCGGAGCTCGCGGCGGCGGCCGCATTACTGGGAGTCGCCGCCCCGGCCCTGCTCCGAGGCCTGGTGTCACGCGCCGCGCCGCGAAACAGGGGAGCGCCCACTCGAGCCCCGGCCACCGCCCCGGCCGCTGCGGCAGCGCGCGACGCTCTCGCGAAGGCGCTGTACTGCCGCACCGTAGCGACTATAGTTCGTCGCGCCAACTCGTTAAAGCGTCTCGGCTCAACGCTGGGTACTCTTTCCTCCGATTCTAACGAGTCGGTTCACAACCAAGACGCGGTGTCACGGCGAGCGTCGTCGGCCGGGGGCAGCGGCGGTGGCGGAGCGAGGAGTCGCGCCGGGGCCCGGTCCATGGCCGCGCTCAACGACGCGGTGCGACACGCGACCGACGGCTTCGTCGGCATCTTGGACATGTTCGGCTTCGAGGACGCGGCGCCGAGCCGGCTGGAGCACTTGTGTGCTAACTTATGCGCGGAGACGATGCAACACTTTTATAACACTCACGTGTTCAAATCGTCCGCGGAGTCGTGTCGCGAGGAGGGCGTCTCGTGCGCACTGGAACTAGACTACGTGGACAACGTGCCGTGCATCGACCTGGTGTCGTCCTTGCGCGGAGGCCTGCTCGCAGCCCTCGACGCCGAGTGTGCTGCGCGTGGTACTCCCGAGCAATACGTCACCAGAATAAAGGCTGCACACAGGTACTTACTTCGAAATCCGACACGAGGCCACAGTAAAGAGAGTTTAACATTTGATAGAATGCCTTCTGAAAAAGCGGGTCCCAGTACTCCTTGTAGTATACATTTGTTTTGACCTACGACTAAAATTGCAGAGGTCACCCGAGGCTGGCCGAGGCCCGGCCGCCCCACCCGCGACGCTTCGCAGTACGGCACTATGCGGGTGAGGTGTCGTACGACACGGCCGACTTCCTGGAGGCTAACCGCGATGCCGTTCCTGACGACTTGCTCGCTGCCTTCGACAACAGGACTTGTGAATTTGGTTTTGCAACGCATCTCTTCGGTGCGGAACTCAAGGTATATATTTCCCCAAAGAATCCGGGGTACATATTTTTCGATATCTACATTGACTCTGTTTGCGTCTCCAGACTTTGACGGCCCAGGGAGGTCCGACGGGGGGTCAGTTCCGCGCTTCGCCGACGGTGGCGGCGGCGCTGGACGCGGCGGCTTCGTCGACGTTGACGCAAGACTTTCACACGCGGCTCGACAACTTGCTGCGTACGCTCGTGCACGCCCGACCACACTTCGTGCGATGTTTGCGCGCCAACGCCACTGAGACACCTATGCTTTTTGAACGAGCAACCGTTTCCCGACAAGTATGTCAATCTATCCTAAATGTATTAACCGATACTGTTTTTTCAATAAAGATATTGGTTTGACCGCAGTCCCAAAATCGCCTTTAGAATCGTGGTCGCAAATGAAACACACGACCAAGCGAAGATAAATTTTATTGATGTAGACAGTATTTATACAATAGTCCGTGGGTCTTAACACCGCGATACAGAAAATCGATACAACGCCATCTATCGAGCTCAAACAAAAACAAATGTATACTATTTACATTGATCAGATATTCTTCATTTGAGTTTGTAACTGTTAATATCTCAGCGCGTAAAGGGCACGCAGTAGACAGTAGGTACCTCATCAACAACCCATAACGTCCCACTGCTCGGCTCGGGTCTCCTCCCAGGAGACGGTTAAGGCTATACGTCCCCACGCTGGCCGAGTGCGGGTTGGGTACTGGCAAGACAACGTTGGGGCGACGTAACCTCGCCGTTGGATGTTTTTAAGCCTCACGACTGTTATTCTATGATAACAACCGAGACCGAGCAGTCGAATCATGGAGACGCTCATGGTATCATGCCACTAGCGGTCACAGTAGGTACCTAACCGTATTAAACTTGCACGTGTAACTACACACATCAAAAGTGTCTAGGGATCAACATATGTGTCTAGGGACAACATATATTTTTGCAATAACTTTTCTCCTGATTGATATTAATTAAAATTTTCTTTAAGGATTCATCAAATAAAGTGTTTTCGTTTGTCACAGTAACGATAAACCAAGTCACCTTTGCATTAATAAAGAAATTTGCCATTTTCCTAATAAAAGGATTTTTGACATTTGAACCACTAACATTAAAGTTCGAAAAAAAGACTGAAATAACAGTTTTCTTTAAAATTTTATTAGGTAACTTAAACAATTAATAATCCGTGTTTCTACCGCGAACACTAACACAAGAACATCGGTTTGGCATACTCAAAATGAGTTCATCCAAATCACGCTGTGGAATGGCCGCCCATGTTCGTTGCAACAACAAAAAAAAGGTCTTCTTGCGACTGGATACCCTCCATATTAGGCAGAGCTCTTCTCTGTAGCATATCCCATGCATGCTCAATCGGGTTCAAGTCTGGCGACTGAGCAGGCCAGGGCCAAAGCCACATCTCAATCTCAAGAAATCCGCATAAAAATGCTTGATCCCTAGACACTTTTGATGTGTGTATGTATACCTATATTTGTCGTAAATTTTTAAGTGGCTGCAAACATCTAAATACCGAAAATTCATAATGATCGTAATAAATATTTGAATCGTATAATGTGACGTAAACCGGTTGCAGGTGCGCGCTCTGCAAATCCTGGAGACGACGCAGCTGATGGCTGACGGGTACCCGCACCGCATGCGGTTCCGCGCGTTCAGCGGGCGCTACCGCGCGCTGTGGCGGCGCGGCGGGGGCGCTGGGGGCGCTGGCGGCGGCGAGCGCGAGTCGGGCGCCGCGTGCGCCGCCGTACTGCGCGCCGTGCAGGCCGCCGCCGCCCCGCCCGCGCCCGCCTCGCCCGCCGCCGTGCGCTGGGCGCTCGGCAAGCGCCACGTCTTCCTCAGCGAGGGCATGCGCCAGGTACAGTTCTGAGAACCCGCACTCACAGCGATCAGCTATCCGTATATAGTATTGGAACAAAACACAATGGAAACAAAAGTTGGCGATTTTTTGAAGATTTGCAAACAGTTGGAAACTTGAAATTGCCAACAATTTCGGTGGATACGCGCCTTTACAGTCGCCGCGCCGGCTCAATCGTATTAACATTGGACATCGTCGGCAGGTGCTGGAGCGCATGCGGCGCGCCCGGCGCCAGGCCGCGGCGGAGCGCATCCAGGCCGCGTGGCGCCGCCATCGCGTGCGGCCCGCGCGCGCTCCCCCCGCCGCCCCCGCCACCCCCGCCGCCCCGCTGGCGCCCGCGCGCCCCCGCCCCGCGCCCATCGCCGGCACGCCCCCGCCCGACCCCGCCGACAAGTGCGACCCCGCCCTCGTCAAGCGAACCTGCTCGCTCTTCGGCCTGGACCTCGTAAGTTTCGCACGACTATACTATATAGGTATCACTACGTTCACCGAAGCATTCTTACTTCCATATAATGACATCGTTTTAATGGTTTCACACACCCTCTGCCCTGCGCCGACGAGCAGATAAGTCTAGCTGGACTACCACTGTCCATGGTCACTTAGAAGTCAATTAATAAATGCGTGGCCACTCTTTTCGCTTCGGCACTCCGTTCGAGTCTGGTCCCTTCGAATTTGCCGATGTGTGACTCTCTCATGGGAACGGTGCGATCTATCTAATGTACATTTGATAGCAGTTCCGTTAGTTAGTACGATATGATAATGAAAGTGTCGGCGTGTCCCCAGGAGCGGCCGCCGCCGCTGCCGCCGCCGCGCGCCTACACCGTGGCGGGCGGCGTGAAGCTGGGCTACCCGCAGCAGCGCATGGTGGGCGCCGAGTGGGCGGACGAGGCGGGCGCCGTGCGGCTGCGCGCGGGCGACGCCGTGCTGGTGGTGGGCGCGGCGCGGCGCGGCCACGTGGCCGTGCAGGCGGCCGGCCGCACCGTGTGCGTGCCGCACAGCGTGCTGGCGCCGGCCCGCGCGCGCCCGCACCCGCCCCCGCCGCCCGCGCCGCCCGCGCCGCCCTCCGCCCAAGCCTGACAGCCTTACCGACTTATAGAACAGTGTAAATAGTAACGCTAAGTATTTATGGTCGCCGTCCCGTGGACGGAGCGGCGGCGCGAGAGGTGAACGTTCGCCGCCCGCCCCGCAGTATTATGTACAGAGCGACCTTAGGTTTATATGTCCGTTTGAACAGACGTCTGCGACAAAGTAGAAATAGAAATTATGCGAATTGGGAGCCAGCGTCGAACGGTTCGCGGTTGTACGCCACCTGTGCCATAACGCTTACGAACACGGTAGACAGTTTGCGACACGGCCGGAGCCAGGGGGTGGTTTTTGGGGTTCAAAATTCAGGCAAAATGGCGTCAAGTAAATCTTCGGTTCAGTGTCGGGTTCACTTGGTCCTTGGATCTTTCGGCAAGTCAGAGTTGTTGTCTAAAACTGTACGTAGAAGTTTCCAATTTTACTCAGAAGCTTAGGTTTCGACAGTAAAATTCTGCAAAGTCTGCCATGATCGGTCTTCAGTTTCATCAACTGACTTTACCCAAAAGACAGAGCTCATGCGAATACTTTCGTGCTGTTTCGCTCTTTAACATGCGTGATATTAAATTGGCGTAGATCTGCTTTCTGGCTTTAGAGATTTGTCTATTGGGCTGCCAGGCTGTCTTTTATCCATAACCTTGAGAGTGATAGGTGTTGAAAAACTAAGACCTGACCGTATGGTCAGTTTCCAGAAATCGGTCACTGATTTCGTTTCAGTCAACGCAGTTTCATAAAATTTATTTTAGTAGTGGATATTTTTTTTTCAAAAGAAAAAGAACAGATAGAACATTGATTTTGTAATGTAATCTTGTTTTTAACACCTTTGATAAATTTAATATTAATATTACGGTTAAAGGGGCATGAAGCTTCCTTTTAGTTGTTATTAGGTTACCCTACTTTGTCCGTCTTTCAGAAGCCTTTTTCTCTGGATTGTCAGGTCTGTGATATTTTAAAGCAATAAAAATGAAACTTCTAAGTCGACGCCATCAAAGGATACGGCCTTTTACGCTCCGATTTTGCTGCATATTTTGACAGTCACAAGGGAATTAAGTGGCGTGCAATACGAGAGACCTATGTACAGCAGTGGACTACAGTAGAATAATGAAGGGAATCAAAACCGATAGGGTACTTCCCGTTGTCCTAGAATAATAAACGTTATGTAGTACAACTAAAGGAAAAATCCGAAAACCGTAAATTAAGTTCAGGCAAAGTTAAGTTCGTCCCTACTTGACTAAAAAAAAATACGAAACTCTCGGTGCGCGAGTCTGACTCGCACTTGGCCGGTTTTTTTAATCTTGAAACCCCCCCCGAAACCGAATCCTGGCTACGCCCGTGGTTTGCGACATCGATATCTCGTAGCTAGCTCACCGCTTTACCTTTTATATAAATATTTATTCGATAAGTTCTGCAAGAGATAACACGACGTCGTTCAGACGCTGGCTCTCAGAGCCGAGACCGCGCCTCGTCTAAGTTTACCGACTTTACTACTACATACTACTCCAGATATCTGTGAATTTAATGATCATTTACAAAGTCCTGAGCCTGCAACTATCAAAGTTTATCTTAAAACAGTTTTCGTTTCAAAACTTAAAAAAACTAAAGTGATATCAGAAATGAAGTGAAAGAGAGGTGGTCTCGGCGCCCGCTACCGCAGTGTTGTGAGTCGGTGCTATCTGCGCGATGTCCGAGCGCCGCAGAGTGGTGCAAGTTGTAAGAGCTGGCGGGTGTCGCGCCGCTTTACGCCAGCTCCTAGGTGCGCGTCACGTAGCACTGTTACAGCTTTGCAGCGGTTACTTCATCTGCACGTACGCTGTTCTTAGTGAAAGTACGACACTCCAGAGCTGTGTGTATCGCTACGCAAAAAGTTCTTTGTACATTTGGTATACCAAGTTAACAAAGTTTGAAGAAAAATGTTTAAAGTAATTTTAGTATATACTAGTTGTTGCCCGCGGCTCCGCCCGCGTGTATGTCTGCCTATGTGTTATTCTGATGTATAAGCTATATTACTGTAAAGTTTCATCCAAATCCGTTCATTAGTTTTTGCATGAAAGAGTAACAAACATCCATCCATCCATACTTACAAACTTTCGCGTTTATAATATTAAGTAGGATACTAAAATTACCTTAAACAGAATAATTTCTTTCAGAAAGGACTACGTATTCTCTTTGGATTTCAATGAGTTAAATTTAAAGCAAATATACTCGTAGCAACTATATATATATTTAAATATATTTGTGTTTTCTGCCACTTTTCATGTTTTATTTTTTTATGTATAGATAAACTTTAGTCATAATAATATCCAGATACATACACCCGAACTTGCATTTGTATAAAGTTTAATTGATAGTTTATATTTATCTGGTAAATTTAACAAGTAGCCCATCTGAAATCGTTTAAAACTGCATCTCCATTGTAAGAACACATGCCAGTTTTACTCGTGTTGTGTAACCGCTAGTAAAGCTTTAACACATACCTAGGTGTACACGTGACTGTAAGTGTGTGTAAAAGTGAATATATGAGCTTGTGTGTGTGTGTGTGTGTATATGTGCGTGAGTGTGTGTGTGTGTATGTGTGAGTACTGCGAGAGCGCTCTGCGCGAACTTGCCAACCAGAGTCTGATTAATGAATATTATTTTATATGTAATCTAATGTATTAATTATAAAAAATCAATGAAATGTATAATGTCGATAAAAGGTACAAATAAACGTATATTTTAAAATAAACACTTTATTATTTTTTTACAATAAGTTTATACACAAAATACGTGGAATGTGGCGGCGTCCACGCCGCGGTACTACTCACAGAGATGGCAGTGACTCTTGTTCAACGATATACAATTTACTAACATTACAAAATTTATTAAATCTTGTCAAAACATTAGTTAACGAAGCTCTAAAACAAGTTTATATTACAAAAAGACGCCACATTGAGAATCCAATCAGCAATATATTTAGAAATAGAATGTATAACAGTACATATTATATATTTGAAACACGGGAACATATTGCACTAACTACGATGCGATTACTTATACATAATCATACATAAGTATATAACTAGTCGTCGCTACACGCACGCTACTTCTCTCTTTTGAGTCAATTAACATTTAATATGAAGAGATAATGAGGTGACAGCAGCACCAGGAAAATATTCAGTGTGTCTTGAGCATTTGGATTATATTTTCCACTGATGGTCTAATAACTCACAACGAGTTATACTTTACTACCTCGTACATCTAAGTGATCGAATTTACTTGAAAAAAAGCCATCCACTTTAGTAACCCTAATGTCCTATGGACATTAATAAATAATAAATATTTCGGACATCTAAGGCTGAAATTTATAGTTCTTATGCTTAGCTCAAGCTGAGCAAATGCTTAGCATAGTCTAAGTCACCGAAATCCTTGACTTAGCGAATACTCACGCGCTCGTAAAGTTGGTTCGATTGAGCAGATAAAAAAACCGTAATCTAGTTTGAAAACTTTATTACAGAAATCCGTAAGGGCATGCCAGGGTCAAAGTAAAAAGTTCTTTCCAGAAATTGGTAATTATTTAATTATATGTAATTGAAATCCAGACAATCTCAAATATTGTTGTCATTTTTTTTATGGTATAGGCAGGCAAACGAGCAGACGTATCGCCTGATGGTATTACCGCCGCCCATGGACACCTGCAACACCAGAGACGTCACAAGTGCGTATCCGGCCCTTGGGGGAGGGAGGGGAGGGGGTTGGGGGATGGGCCTCCGGTATCCCCACTCACTCGGTGAAACACAGCGCAAGCACTATTTCACACCGGATTTCTGTGAGGCCGTGGTATCACTCCGGTCGAGCCGGCCCATTCATGCCGAAGCGTTGCTCTCCCACGGTGACAATCCGGTTTTTGACTGATAAGTCAAAGATACATTCTATTTTACTTGTACATGTGTTATTTTGGCCCTTTTTAACTTAAAATCAATAAAAACTAACGGTTTAAATTGATTGATATACAATTATATAATAAAGATTTAGAAGATCACTAATATTTTAGTTTCATACAGCTATTTAAAAAAATATGTGTTTGAAATACCTATACAATTTAAATAAATATGCTATGCAAATTGAAACGTTAAACATTTTTTCCTGAGCTCTTGCTTAGCATACACTCAGTAAATACTTAGCCCAAAGGACTATAAATTCGAATGCTAACATTACACTGAGCAGGAACTTAAGTAAGTTTAGCGTAAGCAAAGTCTAAGCACGCTTTATAAATTGCAGCCTAAGACACAACGCCACCCAGTCCCAAGCTAAGCAGAGCTTGTGTTATGGGAACTAGATAACTGATATAAATACATATGTACTTTTTTTGTAAATACATATTAAACATAGAAAACACTCAAACTCCGAAACAAACATTTTCAAATCATACAAATATTTGGTGCGACCCGGGAATCGAACCCGAGATCTCAAGCACAGCAGTCGCTTATGCTACCACTTGCGCCACCGAGGCACATGTTAATAAACAAGAAAAATATTGACGGATTCTGAGCGCCCTTTCATGTCGTTAAACCATAAACTCATCGAGTGGGTCTCAAAATACAAAAGACAATACCAAAATTTACATCAAATACATCACAACGGGTTTTGTTTTAAATTTTTGGATTTTTAGTTTTTTTTTCTTATTTTTACAGTCTCGTTTAAACAATGAATGGTACATAATGTGTATGACATTTTCCTGGCGCCACGACACTGCTCAGAAAATACAGGTTGCATCTGTACATGACAATACGTTAGCAAGGGAGAGTCTCCCGCCAGTGAGACGCGCTTACATATAAATGCTTTCGTTGTTCTATCACATAATATACACCACGTATACAATTATATCTCGTTTACTATAGCTTCAAATGTAACAATAATTCATTTGTAATTATAAAAATACATTAATATATATAATCAAACAAATATATCTATATATCGTAAAGCTGTCGAGGCAGTGAGGCTTGCTCACACTCTGTATAAATACTAAGTAAAATTTGGCAACACTCTCTATACACGTACGTATCAATTATACAATATGGAAATACATAATAAGTTCACTCGCATCGCATCCACCAATGTGTACATACATATTATACGACTTGTCAAACATTGCCTATGGCATTTGTTAACTTTTGTGTCCCTTTATACTTGGTCGACACGAGTGCTTTCAACGACAATTATAATAGTAGATATGATAATACTGTATTACATATAAGTAGTGAAAGCCATTGAATAACATTCAAGCACATTATCGTTTGTACAAAGTTACGTTACAATAATCAGATCTAGTTACGATGAGATAACGCGGCCCCTCCCCCTCCCTATCCCTCTGTGTCCGGGGCAGGGGGGGGGGGGGGGCTCGCTCTACACTAACAATAATGTAAAAGTATCGAAAACCTACACCTATGACGTCACACGTGCTATGGCCACGGGGCCCACGTGTGCACAACACGACACATCCACGCTGCAAATATAAACAACAAAGTAATTTCAACTCTATTTCCTTGTAATTAAGCTATAAAACAGGTTACGTATATTTATAAGCTTTTTGAATCGCTCTCACGTAGAGTAGGGCTTACAGTAACGAAAAGGCAGTTAATTATTAGCGCTAAAGTATAATAATAACACACACACAGCACCATTAGACTCCGCAGCTTTAACTCTAAATAACAATTAATTATTAAATAATAGAGTGCACAAGATTCTTTGATAATTAGGTACATATGACAACAAATGTTGCTGGTATAAAAAGCACCTTATTTATATGTACTATTCGTTTGATTTTCCAACTAACACATTGTATTGCAAAAACAACTTCATCACACAGTATTAGGGATTCAACACTTGGCAATATTCATAGAGGACCTAGAAACCTTGCACTGTTAAGTGCCGTCACTCGGCGCAGCCTCTTGAAGCGTTAATGGTTAATTACAAGTTCTGAGTACGTACTTCTAGTTCCCTACAACACATAGAATTCATGAATTATAGCAATATGGAATCTATTGGATCTCTGGGAGATAAAACATTGAATACTAGTTATTACAAAACCGACTTTTTAAACCTTATTTATTTTTTTATCGACTTCAAAGGAGGAGGAGACCGTATATGGGACTAATCCCGCCCACACGCCCACCACTGTAACTCCTGTACACCAGGATCAACAGCGGTGACCCACGAAAACACCGAGTTATGACACTCGGGAAGTCCCAGGAAAAATTTAACTGTCTTGGAACCCGCAACGAAATTAATCAGAAGAAAACTGGAGGAGTTGGAAATATAATAAGTCCACTTCCCTCCTTAGCAAAGCGGGAGACAAAATGGAGTCAAAATAGGCAGACGCCTTTTTCAAACCGGGAAGCACCACGGATAAAAATATTATGGGTCCTAAGTGAGCTATATTTGATTTCTATAGTATGTATGGCAGAATCGCTTAAACGCACGGAAATTCACCGCAGTTGACACAAGATCCCCATAATATACTACCCCAGACGTCATTTGTAAGCTATTTAGCATCATGTTACGTTCATTGTACCAAAGACTACATTCCCAGAGGATATGATGAGCCGACTGTTCACAGCTAGAATCAGGTGGTGAGCATTGACACAATGGTGAATCGACTAATTTAAATGAGTATAGTTTGCTCTTAAAGTTACCGTGGCCTGTAAGAAATTGAGCGACACAGTGATCTACCTCGAGCCATGTCCTTGACAACCTTTCGCGAACAGATGGAATGAACTGGTAGAGGTGGCGACCCTTAGATGATTCGTCCCATCGTTGCTGCCATTCATCCAAGAGGTCGTTATAGACATTGGATTGTTGTTGAAACAATCTTATGATTTTACCGCGGTCTCGTATGCCCAAAAAGTCGCATTCCATGTTTTGTAGTGTGGAATAGTACATGGCTGTCTTTGCACCTCGAGATCGACCGGAAGAACACCTGCCAACACCGGTAAAGCCTCAGTGCTAACCGTCCTATATGCCTTGCACAAGAAAATCAATGGAGGTCGTTGGCCTTGTAACAGTTTGCGACGGACAGCACCTACAGTCGCCCTATCTGCCCATACAGGAGCACCATAGCAAATAGAACCCAAATAAGTAGCTCCATATATGATCTTTAGTGTATTATATGACAGACCCCATGTCGCAGTTGTTATCCTCGTCAGTGCAAAGAAAATCTTTTTAGACTTTTCATTAACTGTTCTAATATGTTCAATAAATGAAAAATTTCTTTCTAAAACCAATCCTAAATAACAAACCGAGGTTTTATTTTTAATAGTAAGTAATTTTTAAGTAGGAGACCGTATATGTATATTTTTTTATGTGTGTTCGCTGATAACTTCGTCGTTTATGAATAGATTTTGGTGATTGTTTTTGTAATGGAAAGTAGATATCCCAACGGTGGTACCATGATAAGGACACTAAGATCTGATCATGCAGCATCGAAGAGAAATCGATCCATTTGATCGTTTTAGAAGTCGGTTTTTATTTTGTTAAAATTTTACTTGTCCAATAATTATCAGTTGGACTTTACAACTCCTGAAATTTTTCTCATAGCAAACACTACGTTGAGTAGAACATTTGCATCAACGATGAGTTATTGTACACAAGTGACCGACACGAAACAATAATTGTACGTTACCAAAACATGAAGCGTCTCACCCGCGCACTAATCATTTCTTTAAAAAATCGGTGAAAGCGCGGTGTCACCACCCACCGATAGGCCTTTAGAGCGATAATTAAAGAACTAATATATCACTTGTAATAAAACCGCTTGCTCCGAGCGTAATAAGATAAATTAGGAAACAGAATTTAGTAGACAATTACGTTTATGGTCGATATACTAAAGAGTTTTTGTTTGATTGCATGTTTGTTTGTTCAAATCGAATCTAAATGGAATAAAGTTCACGACACGCTACGACCAGTGACGACAAGACGACCAGTGACGACAAGACGGGCAGTGACCACGAGTGTCTGTGAAACTATAAGAGGAGAGGCTGCTTAAGCTTTTCAATTTGAAAACACTATGAATAAAATACCCACGTTTATGTGTTAGGGCTTTCACACGAGGACATTATCTTGTGTCATGTAACTGAGCTGAGAAGAATGTGTCACATACAGTTGTGAATCATACGGCACTCGTTAGCGTGTGTAGAAAGTGAAACAATACGTTTGATTATTGTCCACGTCTGGTATTATCTAATATTTGTAGCGTAAAGATACCAATATTGCATAATATATGTGCACATAATACAATTAATAAATTTACACAACTATATAATATTCCAGTTACCGTTGTTACGCGTACTTCCAATTATAATTGTATAATTTACAGCGAGAATGAACTGCATCTATAACTGTATATATGTATAATTACTATTATTTTATTACTCTAACCACGCGCCAGGCAGTAAATGCCAAAAACTTACAATCATTATTCTTTTTCCAAACGTACTACTTTCAAGCTCCCTCTAACATATTCCTAGCCACTTACACCAGTCCCAATTTTCAAATTTTAGCTTCTTGCAGACGTCTCTAGCATCTGTTCTCTTGGTAAGCCAACTGTAAGAAAAGTAGTACGATGGTAGCAGAGTCATCTTTTCATCATTCTCCGACATTTCGCAGATTAAAGAATAACGTATGACAGTTTGAAATTGACTGCCTCGTTGGTCTAGTGGTTAGCGTAAGCGACTGCAGATCAAGAGGTTTCGGGTTCGATTCCCGGGTCGAACTGCTGTTGGGTTTTTCTTACCAGAAATTCTTAATAGCAGCCCGGAGTATGGAAGATGGTGGTGTCTCGGAGAGCACGCTAAGCCGTCGGTCCCGGTTGTCATGAACATCTATCTATGGCAAACGTTATTGGGAAGTCAGTGCCCTCAAATAAACTGACAACTAGTTCAATCATCTAATTTAGTTCGCCCTCAGAGTTGCGGAGGTCCGATGCCAGTCGCTCCGTGTAAAAACTGATATTCAGGTAAAACCGGTTGAACTAGTAGCCGACCCCAAATCTTGGGAATAATAAAGGCTAGGGCTAGGAAGAAGAGTATGACAGTGTGAAATTAGCAACATACGACATGAACTTAGATACTGTCAATATGTTTCATCATTATCAAAGTATCCATGGGGCCAGAAACCGGCCTCGTGTAATTTAGCGTTAATATAAAAGCGAGAATAGAATACATCGTAGACACTAGTAATTTACTCAACACGTAATATAATTAGTAAAGTCACGTAATACAACGAAGATAAGAGTAAACATTGGGCAGTTACGTACAATTGAACACACGCAATAAGGCAGTGTTAGACACACGATAACACTAAGCAACAGTTTGTACTCGACGTTACACACACGATTCGCTATATTTTATCGCTCGAATGACTTCATACATACTTCATTTCGAGCGTCATGCACCAGACGCCATACGATTAAAGCTCGCCGCTCACTATCGTCTTGTATTTGCTTCCATTAATCCACATTTGAACGGTTTTAACGTGTTCCATTACAAGCTATTACACGCTCTAATGTTCTTTATTCTCCGTGTGAAGCTTTTAAATCGTTAAAGCACAGCGAGCAGGGGGTTTTATGTCGGAACGATGATGTCAACACTGTAAATATTCAGGCAAATATCGAGTGTTTTGGCGCATTTCGCATATTGATTACAAAATCATAAAATAAAATTTGGAGTACGTCAAGGTCTCGGCCGTCGGGTGGCCGCTATTTATATCTATCTGTAGCAACAACACGTTCCACGACACCTTCCCTCACCAGAGACCGAACACTACAGTACAGCCGTACACCAGCACGACTGCGATACACGCTTCAGTACATTATATTTAGTTAACAACGGAGGCGTCGCGTACAATCAGCCTTCGGAGGTGTGTTCTAGCTTTACTAGTAGGAGTTTTGTACGATGTGAGGCGTCAAACGCACCGCCCACTCTCTGTTCCGCTACCCGCCTGTAGGTGCATCGGTCGAAGCGACCGTTACAGAGAGTGGTCGGCATGTCTGTATGGTAGTATAAAAGACAAAGGGTAGTACTAGTATAGGTGAACAGCGCACTATATCCACCGTTGAATGTTCGAGAGGCAGCAGAAGTAGCTGCGCGTGCGCGGCAGCTAGTCGCGCGCGATGGGCGCGATGGGCGTGCTGCAGGCCAGCGACGGCGCCCGCCGGTCCAGCGGAGACGTGACGCTGGTGCTCACGCTCGAGCTGGCGGGCGTCGCGCCGGCTTCGCCCTCGGCCTCGGCCTCGGCCCCGCGCTCGCGCCCGCCGGCGGCGCACAGGGACGTGAACACGGTGCTCGAGGACACCTCCCGCACACATCGCCGCTGCTCAGCTGTAAACACACCATTTACATCATCTTTGCTATTTAAGAACAGTGACTGTTATAGCGACCTAGCCGTGACCATTACACGTAGTAGCGTTGCATAACCTCTAAAGTTTTCGATGTTAGGTGACATGTTAGGTGCGTTGAGAAGTTCTTAAGACACAAAAAAGCTTTCAAAATCTCTCATTTATGACGGAGATGTAAACTATCAAAGTCAATAGAATACATTTATTCGATCTCTGATCAAGGCATGGTTCGGCTCTAACTGTAGCCATGAGAAGTAGATTGTGCCAGGAAACGCAGGGAACAGCAATAAAGCCCACGCACAAGGACATGATATCACAAGAGCACCGGGCCGAGCGTCGATTCGGTTTATGTCATCATAAAACAATTTTATGGCGGGTGCCGTGTTGTTGCATGTCATACACCGATGTGATGCGCCGAACGCCGAGCCGGATGGTACAAACCCCACAACAAATACCCACATGTTGTCATGGGCGTTGGGGAACTCTTACGATAAGATCTTAAAATATGTTTATATCCGCAAGAGATTTTATTTTGGACATCTTTGAAGTCTATTTTCACCCTTCTCCAGTAACAAAATTCCGACAGCTATTATGTCTCGTGACTGTGCAAATATGTAGTTGTACTATGTAGATGTACTAATAAACTTATTCTGTAAACTATTGGAGATTCAACAAGTTTGCAGATACAAAGCGACCAAAGTTATGATGCTTTAGTACTAAGGATTTGAATAACTTGAAGATTCATAATATATATTCTTAATATTATAATTTTGAAAGTAAATCTGTCTGTGTGTAACGCTTCCAGGACTAAACCGCTGCACCGATTTCAATGAGACTTGAAGGCGACTTTTTACCGCGATAACCGATATACACGCACAAAAAGCTATACAGTATATTCAAATGTGGGAAAAAAGTGATTCCAGAATTTATATTGAATTTTTACGAGACAAACTTAATCGGATAAAACAAATGTTTCAATAATAGCACATACATCAACATTAGCTTTATTTATATCAATTAGCTCTAATGTTTATCTGACAGCTGATCAAACCAGTCTTAAAAATGGCTGTGAATGGCATCATGACAGACATACATATAATTACTATTTTACTAATGTCAATTTGTGTATTTAGATCAACCCGTCATGCGTCATAGGACACTTTACATGCTTTAGTTTTTGTTCTTATTGGCCCGCTCACTGCACAGTGCATAGTTTTAAAGAACCTTTGGTAGCATTGTCGACAGGTTATCTTAAGCCGAGTCTCCACCGAACAAAAGTTGGCAGCTTTTGTGTTGTCAACACGTGTTGGTGACAAAAGTTTCTGAAATTTACTTGTGTTGACAACAAAAATTGACAACAAATGTTGGGAAACGTGTTTCTGTTTTTGGCGTTAAACATCAAAAGAATAAGCTTTTTGTAGATATTTATTGGCTCTGTGGAGACACGCTTAGTGGGAATGTTTTTCAAATTGTTAGCGACTTGGTTTAGACACAATGGAAACATAAGTTGGCGATTTTCTGAAGAGTAACAAACAGTTGGAAACACTGAATTTCACTGAAATTGCCAACAATTTCGGTGGGTACGCGCCTTTAGAACAAATATCGATCTTCGGAGATCTAGAATTTAGCATGTTAAAAGATTAAATCCAGTTCTTTCCGTCATAACTAGGTAGTACAGTATAAGCCTCACCGATCATATTGTGCAAGTTGTCAATGACGATCTCGGTGTTGTACGTGGCGTCGACGGCGCGCTGCAGGAAAGCAGTCCAGGTGTTTAGCTCTGCCTCCTGTGGACAAATACATATCAAGTTAAATACCGAGTATACCAGAGGATGTATTGTTCTACTTCTTGCTGAAGAGGGGCATAACCCTCGAGTATCAGTATACCTATTTATTTCGTAAATTTAGGTCCCCTGTTCCGTCATCCTCTACAGGACAACACGTGCCGGAAGTGCCTTGGAAGTCACTGCTTCAGAGTGGTAGACATACGTTCTCGTACTCATCGCTACGATTCTTCCTTCCTGTGCCGAGCGGTCAAAACCTGGAACTCACTACCAGCGTACGTGTTTCCTTCCCACTATGATCCCGGGTCCTTTAAGCGGGCCGTGAAAAAGCATCTCACCAAGCCGCCATAGTGTGGGTCACCATGCTGCACTGTCCTTATTTGCACTGAGGATGGCGACCACCACTCTTGAATTCTGCTCATGCTTTCCATCAGGCAGGGCAGAGTCATTTTTGCAGCTAACACATAAAAAAAAGTGGCATCGATTAACTGGTAGCACAAAAGTATATCATTAAGACAGAAATAATTTAATTGGTTTTAGCGAGGATTCTGACTGCTTGATAACTTGGAAGTTATGACTTTCTTGTGCTAATTCCGTCTGAACTTGATCGAAAACTGCATACTTATTAGTTGACGTTGAAAGTTGTGCGTAACATCGGCAATGTGCGGCAAATCAGTAATGGAGCGCACTAGAGGCAGTATTCGATCGTTACACGTTCAATAAAATATTCCAAATGGACACCGGTATCAATTTAAAAGTTCATAAATAAAACCAACTTCAAAAAGATTAGTTTTTATTGTTGCCACTTGAATTAATGCCAAATTTAAAAAAGCAACGTCCAAAAACGGTAGAATTTGTATCAACGTATTTCTGTATGCAAATATTGTTGCGGGGAATGCCCACCACGTGCGATTACCGACAGATATTAGCAGTTCGACGGTTACGTGTTTGTTTATGGTGTGTCTCCGCAAAGCGTAGGCGTCATAGCAATAAATGCCGACCGGTTTAAATGTGATCTAAGAAATACATTACAAATTCTTCAATGTTGCTATGAGAACCATTTTTTCCTGTTTTCCTAATGGTTAAAAATAAACCATATATCGATCGTGAAACTAAAAGAAAAATATTAAAATACAATGTCAAAATCGTAAGTGTGGAACTGGCACTGACCAACATTCTATCCGAGGATCACTATCCTGACTGACAAGACAAATAATAGTGTGATGAGGTTTTGTGTCTGGTTTTGTATTTTATTTATAATACTAGCTGACCCGGCGAACTTCGTACCGTCATATTTCCATATCTGTCTCAGCTTCCCACAGGCAGTGTACAGTCGCGGACAAAAAAAAAGACTTTTCCCGTTATCTTTTATTTTTTTCTTTCTAGCAAAAAAAGAATGAATGAAATCGGACCATGTGTTATTGAATTACAACTAAGTACATATTTTGACTTTCATCCCTCTCTCCAGGAAACCGTGCTGAATATCGGGATAAAAAGTATCCTATGTCCTACCTCGTAGTATGAACTCTAATCATGCCAAGTTTCATTTGAAACCATTCAGTAGTTTCGGCGTGATGCGCGGCCAAGATACAGGCAGAAAGACAGACGGACAGACAGACAGACAAAAATAAAAAAATTACAGTTTTGGCTTCAGTATCGATAATAGAGGCCCTCCAAAAAAAATTCACAAAATATCTTTAATGTACAGAATTGGACCTGTAACATTTTTATTATAAGTATATAGATATTTAGAAATAATAAATATTATAAAGCTGCAGAGTTTGTTTGTTTGTTTGTTTGTTTGAACGCGCTAATCTCAGGATCTACTGGTCCGATTTGAAAAATTCTTTCAGTGTTGGATAGTCCATTTATCGAGGAAGGCTATAGGCTATATTTTATTTTCAAAAAAATCTGAGATCCGTAAGAAAATTGCTATTTTGTAACCCAAGGTGTGAACTCGAAAACCTATTTTTGCGTGCGCTGCAAAAAGTATTGACAATAGAACAAAATCATGTATTACGGGTTTGTAGGTCCCATTAAGATCTACAAAAAAGTCCGCGAGAGCATATATCTAACTATCATGGTTTAGTCACAATAACCGCTTTTGTGCTCAAAAAAATTATTAAATCGTCTGAAGAAAGAAACTACGTTAAATGTGTATCGTAATATTAATCCTTATCCAAATAAAGCATTATGTTATCAAGGGTGTTTATGTAGAAGTAAAATACTTTTTGTTTCACCCCATTCGGACATTTCGTTTAGAAGTTATCACGAGTATAAGACGCTAAGAGTTGGTACCTATTATTGAGTTATTTGTCAAAGAGTTTTTATCAACATAATACTTAATATTAGTCTTTATCCAAATAAATGTGTTGTTGATTATGAGTATTAGATCTTAGAAGAGTATAATAAATACATCTATACTAATATATAAAGCTAAAGAGTTTTTGTTTGTTTGAACGCGCTAATCTCAGGAACTACTGGTCCAATTTGAAAAAGTTCTTTCAGTGTTAGATAGCCCGTTCATCGAGGACGGCTATAGGCGTGATGATATATATATATATGTCATCACGCTATGACCAATAGGAGCTGAGTACCAATGAAGAATGTTTCAAAAACGGGGGGAAATTATTACGCTACGGGCAATAGGAGACGCAAACGACGTTGCGTGGGTCAGCTAATCGCGCTAATCTCAGGAACTACTGGTCCAATTTGAAAAATTCTTTCAATGTTAGATAGTCCATTTATCGAGGAAGGCTATAGGTTATATATCATCACGCTAAGACCAATAGGAGCGGAGCACCAATGAAGAATGTTTCAAAAACGGTGGAAAATTATCACGCTACGAGCAATAGGAGACGCAAACGACGTTGCGTGGGTCAGCTATACTAATATATAAAGCTGAAGAGTTTGTTTGTTTGTTTGAACGCGCTAAACTCAGGAACTTCTGGTCCAATTTGAAAAATTTGATTATTATAAATGCGAAAATAACTGTCTGTCTGTCTGTCTTGCTTTCACGGCCAAACCGCTGCACCGATTTGAATGAAATTTGGTACACAGATAGTCTAGAGCCTGAGAAAGGACATAGGCTACTTTTTAATGCGAAAAAGGGGTTGTAAGGGGTTTAAATGGGGGATGAAAGGTTTTTCTGGGAGTTCACTCGGCACACGCCTGCGCGTTACCTACGTCGGGCGTCTTGACAACGAATAAACAAGGCTGTCACAATAATAAAAAATATTTCACTTTTTCAATGAAGACTTAACAATGATAGCAATGATATTATATATATATAAATTAAATATTAAGATATTAAGTATATATTCGTTAATCTGATTTGTATGTTCATTATATCAATAGAAATAAATAAGCCAAATTAGTATAATTAATTAACAGCGTTTCTTAACTTCAAAATTCTCTACAGAAGTATCGTCATTATAAGCTAGCTGTTGGTTAGATATGAATAAAAATGTAAATAATATCCATCCTGATCAGCTGACTAATGAGATAGTTATCAATTAAACGAACGGATCATGTCAGGCGTGGAGGGAGATGTTGTCGAATACTTAGTAAGTCTTTGGAAATATCAGGAGTGCCTACCCATAAGTTGAGGCTGCAAGTTAATGTTCCAGTACTATTAAATGAGGTATCTTGAGCGCCAAAGCAATGTAATAGTACATGGCTAAATATTACACAACTGGGGTACAACATTGTAAAAGCTACAATCATGACGCATGGAATGGCAAAAGAAGATAATGTTTTAATTCCCCGTATTCCAATAATTCCAACTTATTTGACATTTTAATTTAAAAGAATGCAGTTTCCGCTGAAAACAGCATTTCCAATAACAATATTATCAAAACCCAAGGACAGATGCTTAAAGATACAGTTTTTTTTTCTCATGAGCAGCATACTCACGTGTATCAAATCCACAAAATCTCCATATTTTGGCAAAATATGGCAAAAGAAAAAACGTAGTTATTAAAATTGTACTTTTTTTATTTGAAGCTGCCAAAGTGACTATGGTCAGCCTGATGGAAAACTCAAGCAGAATCCAACAGTGGGGGCAACCATACTCACTGGGAAAGCAGATAATGCAGTATTGCGTCCCACACTATGACAGCTTAGTGAGATGCTTTATCACGCCCCACTTAAGGCCCCGGGATCATAGTGGGAGAGAAACACGTGCGCTGGTAGTGAGTTTCAGTTTTTAGCTGCTCGGCACAGGAAGGATGAACCAAACCGTTTGGTTTGAGAGTGAGCATGTTATTCTGCAGAGGAAGGGAGAAGGGGGACCAGTTGGAAGAGCTCCTCAGAATACTTCCAATGATACAGATGGTAGTGGACTGCTATAGAGGCGATATCTCTACGCAGCTGCAGAGGTTCAAGGAACTCGGTGGCTTCGGGACTGTTGGTAAAGCGGACTGTTCGCCATTGCAACCGATCGAAAGCATCAAGCAAATACTGCGCGGATCCATCACAAAGATGAGAACAGTACTCGAGGTCCCGGCAAATATCCATGCCCAGGACACCGAGCTTACCCCGTAGTGGCAGTTGAGTGCTCTGAAAAGTGGGGAGGGAAAGGAATGGAGACTTTTTGGTAGAGAACGCGCACAACTGTGTTTTCGTAGCGTTGAACTCGACCAGATTCTTATCACCCCATTGTAAAATGCGGTTCAAAACCCGGTCGAGCTCAGCGACAAGCTTCTGTCGATTTTCCTCAACGACTGCCAGCTTGGCTGAACGGTGTCAAAAATATCGCCCATGAACTGTGCTATCGTCTGCATAGCAATGTATGTTGCCAAGAGCTAACATGTCATTGATATGCAGTAGAAATAGTGTGGGCGACAGGACTAAACAATGAGGTACACCAGCGTTTACATCCAGAACATCAGAGGCCGTTCCGTCGCAAAGGCCCATAATGCGGCGCTGATGAAGAAAAGCGTCAATCCAGTGACAGGGTCTAGGAGGCGGACCGAATGCCGAGAGCTTGGAGAGAAGCGAGCGGTGCCAGACCCGGTCGATGTCAAATGTCGAAATAAGCTCATTTAAACACTTTATATTTTATGTACATATATAAATACTTAAATAAGTTTTTAATAGTAAAACGTGTGTTTATTAGTTGTAAAAAAAATCGGGTGGTGTCGTGGGACATCAGATAGGAATGAGTTCCATATCAAAAATACAGATGGCGCTATACTACATTTTGCGTTCACGAAATAAATAAATCATTACAGATGGCGCTATACAAAATTTTTAGTTTTCACAAAATTGTCTTAACCCCTTTATTTTATTTAAACTGATTTATAAAAATATATAAAAGTTCTATGCGAGGTAAAGAAAATAAACCTATTCAGGTACCAATACATTTTGTATCGTGATTTTATATCGATAAAAATCCTACCTATATTAATAACGCGAAAGTTTGTTAGTATGGATGGATGGATGTTTGTTTCTTTTTCACGCAAAAACTACTGAACGGATTTGGGTAAAATTTTACAGTAATATAGCTTATACATCAGAATAACACATTAGCTACTATTTGCAGCGATAACCGACATACACGCGGGCGAAGCCGCGGGCAACAGCTAGTTTAGAAATATATCTATACTAATATTATAAAGCTGCAGAGTTTGTTGTTTGTTTGTTTGAACGCGCTAATCTCAGGAACTACTGGTCCGATTTGAAAAATTCTTTCAGTGTTGGATAGTCCATTTATTGAGGAAGGCTATAGGCTATATTTTATTTTCAAAAAAATTAGGGATCCGTAAGAAAATTGCTATTTTCTAACCCAAGGTGTGAAATCGAAAACCTATTTTTGCGTGCGCTGCAAAGACTATTGACAATAGAACAAAATAATGTATTACGGGTTTGTAGGGCCCATTACGATCTACAAAAAAGTCCGCGAGAGCATATATCTAACTATCATGGTTTAGTCACAATAACCGCTTTTGTGTTCGAAAAAATTATTAAATCGTCTGAAGAAAGAAACTACGTTAAATGTGTATCGTAATATTAATCCTTATCCAAATTAAGCATTATGTTATCAAGGGTATTTATGTAGAAGTAAAATACTTTTTATTTCATCCCAAACCGACATTTCGTTTAGAAGTTATCACGAGTATAAGACGCTAAGAGTTGGTACCTAATAATGAGTTATTTGCCAAAGAGTTTTTATCAACATAATGCCTAATATTAATCTTTATCTAAATAATTGTGTTGTTAATTATGAGTATTAGATCTTACAAGAGTATAATAAATACATCTATACTAATATATAAAGCTGAAGAGTTTGTTTATTTGTTTGAACGCGCTAATCTCAGGAACTACTGGTCCAATTTGAGAACTTATTTCAGTGTTAGATAGCCCATTTATCGAGGAAGGCTATCCATACTTCCATACTTTATATATTATAAATGCGAAAGTAACTCTGTCTGTCTGTCTTGCTTTCACGGCCAAACCGCTGCACCGATTACAATGAAATTTGGTACACAGATAGTCTAGAGCCTGAGAAAGGACATAGGCTACTTTTTATTGCGAAAAAAAGGTAATAAGGGGTTGAAAGGGGGGATGAAAGATTGTATAGAAGAGTGGTGGTTCAATCGCCACACGCCTGCGTGTTACCTTGGTGACACCGTCTTGGCAACGAGTATGTCAAATTCATTAAAAATATTTCTCTTTTTCAACGAAGACTTAAATTAATATAATAATCTAACATTAATACATACATTTATAAATACGATTTGTATGTTCATTATATTAATAGAAATTACTACGGTACTACCCTCGCACAGATAGTAGAGCCACGCTAATTTCAGCACGAACGGGCCGGCTCGACCGGGGCGGTACTACCCTCGCACAGAAAATCAACGTAAAATGACAGCGTTTGTGCTGTCGTGTTTCGTTGGTGAGTGCGAGACCGGAGGCTCAATTAGTCTAGTCAACAAGTTCCATACTTGTTGACTAGACTAAAAGATGCACAAGCATCACTAGGCCGCCATAGTGTGGGTCGCCATACTGCATTGTTGTATTCGCAATGAGTATGGTGGCCACCACTCGTGGATTCTGCTTATGCTTTCCATCAGGCAGAGTAGAGTCGTCATTTTGGCAGGCCAAACATTAAAAAAAAAAAAAAAAAAAAAATAAGACAAATTACAAAACAGTGTTTCTAAACTTCAAAAATATTCACAGAAGTATCGTCATTTTAAGCTAAAATCTGAAACTTTATTTTTTAGGCTGTTGATTACATATAAATAAAAACGTCATTTAAATTTTGTAAAACTTTTAAGATCAAGGGGGTAAAATAGCAATAGGGGATGAAAGTTTGTACGGAAATATGCAAGGTTTGTGAAGGCAAGGCAAGGCCTATGTCCAGCAGTGGACTGCGATAGGCTGATGATGATGATGCAAGGTTTGCGAAAATGCTTCATGAGTTTGGGACAGGAGACAAAATATTAGAGCTATTCAGATGTAACATTTACTGAGTTATCACAATATGCATAAGTGTGCTTACCCGAACAGGCAGACATGCGGATGTTGAATTTTGCTACTACAAATTCATTATTATTCACTAGGATTCGATTTGTTTCATGATTTTTTGTTTATTCAAATAATTTTCTTCGTGAAAAAATCCGAAGGAAAAGTATCCGGGGGGATTTAAACACAAAAAAAAGCAAAAGGGGTACGCCGCAAGATGAAATAAATGCCTGTATGAAACATATGTATTATGGGTACATGTTAAAAAGTTTTGTCTTACTACAATTATGCGAGTACAACTTCACAATGATTTATGAGCAGTGTCAATATGCAAATGCTGTTCTAAAAATAGGAGATGATTGTATGCCAAATGACAGTAACGACATGATTACACCGAGACCTGAGTTCTGGTATATGATAGCACACATGATCTAAAAATAATATCTATTCAGATCCGCCGACTAATGAGACAGTAATCAAATAAACGAACGGATCATGTCAGACTTGGAGATGTTAACGAATACGTCTCAGGAAACAATGCAAGGGAAACTGAACCAGTCATATCATAGCTTATGACTTTTTTAAATCTTTAGAATTATCAGGAGCGCCTTCCCATAAGTTAAGACTGAAAGTTGATGTTCCAGTCCTATTATTAAGAAATCTTGAGCGACAAAGATATGTAATGGTACACGGCTACAAAATACACATCTGGGGTACAACATTGTAAAAGAAAATGTTTCAATTCTCCGTATTCCAATAATTCAAACTTATTTGCAATTTCAATTTAAAAGAATGCAGTTTCCGCTGAAAACAACATTTGCACTACCAATTATCAAAGCCCAAAGACAGACGGTTAAAGTTGCAGTTCGTTTAAAAAAAACATGTTTTTCAAATGGGCAGCACAATCGCGTGTATCAAATCAGCTAAATCACTATATTTTGACAAAGGATGGCAAATCAAAAACGTAGTACTTTAAAATTGTAAAAATTGAGAATTTGCTCAGACTGAGGGAAAACTCAAGCAGAATCCAACAGTGGAGGCAACCATACTCGCTGTGAAAGCAGACAATGCAGAACCAAACCGTTTGGTTCGAGAGCGTATTTCTAAGACTGAGGCGGTGACTTCCAAGACCAGCACGTGTTGTTCTGTAGAGGAAGGGAGAAGGTGGGATCAGTTGGAAGAACGCTTCAGAACACTCTCCATGGTAAAGCGGTAGAGGACTGCCATAGAGGCGATATCTCTCCGCAACTACAGAGGCTCAAAGGAATCGGTAGTATTGGGACTGTTGATAATGCGGACTGATTGCCGCTGCAAAAGATCGAGAAAATCAATGCCTAGATCCATCACAAAGATGAGAACAGTACGGACGAGCGTATCTGAGTCTTATAAAGGAGTCACAAATGCTCGGGCGCGAACAACCGTCTCACCCTGTTCAGGCTGCCTTAGTGGTGCCCTCGATGTACTCCCGTGGGTTGAGGTCTCGGCAAATATAAATGCCCAGGACACCGAGCTTATCCCGTAGTGGCAGTTGAGTGCTCTGAAAAGTGGGGAGGGGAAGAAACGGAGACTTTTTGGTAGAGAACGGGCACACCTGTGTTTTCTTAACGTTGAACTCGACCAGATTTTCATCACCCCATCGTAAATGCGGTTCGAAACCCGGTCAAGCTCAGCGACAAGCTCCTATCCATTTTCCTCAACGTCTACTATCTTGGCTGCAGGGTATCCATAATATCGCCCATGCACTGTGCTATCGTCTGCATAGCAATGTATATTGCCAAGGGCTAATATGTCATTGACATGCAGAAGAAACATCTTGGGCGACAGGACCGAATTCTGAGGTACGCTAGCGTTTACCTCCAGAAAAACAGAGGCCGCGCCGTCCGTCGCAAAGAACCCGAATGCGAAGGCGCTGATGAAGAAAAGAGTCAATTTAGAGACGACTCTAGGAGGCAGACCGAATGCTTAGAGCTCGGAGAGAAGCGAACGGTGCAAGAACAGGTTGAAAGCCTTGGCCATGTCGAATGTCGAAATAAGCTCATACAAAATACTTTTTATTTTATGTACTTATATAAATACTTAAATATGTTTTTAACAGTGAAACGTGTGTCTTATTTTTAAAATAATATTAGCCTTAATAATTAAAACTGCTACCCAAAGTCACTGTTCCACGCGGACGAAGTCGCGGGCACAGCTAGTGTATAATATAATGTATCAATCTTGTAACATCGTTTTTTTAGTATTCAATGTTTAACAAATTTTGTTTCAGCGCCCTCTCGTTCATTGTAGTTAGAACTACAATTGAATGATGTGCACGATCGAAGTATCGGGCTGTTGGTACACCTAGGTGGCACTAGGGGGCGTATTTTATGAGGGATATTTAGTTGACATTATGACGCTTAGAAATAATGAGACATTATCATATGTGTATCATACGATTCTCATTACTTCTTAAATTTGATCTCAAATAAGCAAGGAGTATGGAAGTTGTACGTCCTGTTCTCACATCCCGAAATGTAGTAGGGGAATCATCTAGATTGTTCGATCAAATGTCTATATAACGGGCTGTGTGGCATATTTCTTTTTATTTCTTAAAACCTTCTCTCGTTAACTCTGAGGAAGCTTTGCTTACAGTGTACATTAATATTCTTGTTGGTAGTGTTTGTGAGTGTTCAAGTCCCACTGTCTGTGGTAAGTTAACCTCAAAAAGGTTTTTCCTTATTATCTTATTGTATGTAGAATATGTTCTCAGGCTATTTAATTTTGTTTATAGGGTCGTTAGATTACCGCAGAAAGAATCATACATCTTGCCTGTCTTGTGGTTCAAGATTTGTGCTGAGGACGGTTAACTATTGGCAGCTCACAGCTCACTCCTCAAGACCTATCTGCCCTACCTTGAGGGAAGTTCATATTATATATATGGAAATTAATTATTACTTTTTTACCTAGCACCCACAAGTTGGATCACTGGTGGACGTCTCTGTAAGCTACCTTGAGCTGGAGAGAGTCTACGGCTGACTACTGTGAGTCAGAGAGGTGACCAGAGGGTGGCTATCCTGTGCAGACCAGTCTACAGGCTTAAAGAGTGAAAGAAAAGACTGTATAATTTTATTTTTATTTTTTAAGACTACCTCTTAAGTTTTTTTTGTCAATATATTAAATTAATTAAATTACTTTAAATTCATATGTAAAGATAGCAGGAATTGGAATAAAAGTTTATTTAAATTGTAAGTTGTCTTTTTGAAGTCTTCCTTGGACCCTCCGCACCCTCACCTTAAAATTTTATCTAAATTCTTACGGCGCCCTGAGGTATCATCTTCTACCCTGAGTCGAAGCCGGTGAGTTTCCACCTGACAAGTTCAGGGGTTACAAATTGGCGACCAACGTTCGGCTAACTTTTCGAACCTTGAGGGTGTGCTGAGTGTAGTTCCCGGGAGGACTTTGGATGAGACGCTTACTGTCCGTCCGAGACTACCCAGGACGTTAATTGGTTTTGTGAAGTGCAGTTCACATGTAATAATTATCTCATTGCATTTTTCAGCACTTTATTACCATCTCTGCGGTGTGGAAAAGCATTGAGCAAAATTCAAAATTAAATCAAAATTTTAACTGCACAAATTTTGGTAAGTCTTTTTGAATTTATTTTGGCAAGAACATTTTTTCTTTTTTTTCTTTTTTTCTTTTCCTGTTGTTTCACAGTTCATGTGTGTGTTCCCTAAGGGATCAGCACATACATATAGCTTGTATTTTGTTCAGGTTTTCCTTGAATAACTTTATTTTTACTTTTTATATTCCTACCTACTTACAACTTAAGTAAATAAATGTGAGATTAACTTCATTTTATTTCTATAAGAGGGTTTGCATAATATAATTAAAGGGATATTGTGTTTCCCTTTAACTTGTTTGTAATTTTAACATAATAATTTAACCTTTTAGTGTATTTAAATTGTGTATTTAATAGTGTAATTTAAATTTCAATCTAGGACACTTTGCATAAATAAAAGTAGGGTATACTTTTATCTATAGTAAAGAAAACTTGAATTTTTTGTTCATTGAATGTGGATTGTTAGCAACTACTTTATAGTTGTGGAAACATGAAGCAAACATAATTAATGTATTAGAAGTAAATTTATAATTAACTTAGAGTTTGAAAGGGGATTAAAAGAAAAAAAAAAGTTTTCTTTTGTTACCCCACAAATTAGGAAAAACTGCTTAGAATAATTGTAAACTTGAAATTAAAGGTAACATTTGAGAATATTTTTTTGTTATTGTGTTAATATAATAACACATTATTTTTATACAATTCAGCTAGATCTTATTGTAAGACTGAATCTTTTAATTTTTTCACTAAGAAGAACTTAGTGCTTTGTTTTAACTTTGTTAACTTGTCATTAATTTTAATTTTGAATTTTAAAACATTGTGTTAAGAAAGTAACACATTATTTTTATAACATTCAGCCTAATCGTTTTGTAGGACTGAATCTTTTACTTTCTCACTAAGAAGAACTTAGTGCTTTATATATAAATTTTTTTAATTGTCAACAAATTTATTTTTGAATTTTAACATCATGGCCCAGCTGATTAAATGTATTAATTATCTAAAGAAGGATGAACTTATTAACGAGTTGTCTGCCATAGGTGTTTCAGCGAATCCCGATGACACGGTGGTCAGTTTGAGGAGTGAGCTGCGCACTGCGTTGCGGCTTATCCGGCGTGGCAGCATTAAAGCCAGCACTTTCGTCCCTGCTTCTGCTGCTTCTGCTGCTTCTGAGCTGTCTTTCTGCGAGCCGAAGGTCCTGGAACTGGAAGGAGTCCTTTCTTCAGGTGATTTCGTTTCTAATAAGACTAGCCGCCTAAGAGTTTCCTTGAGGGCTAATTATCTTCTCGCTAGGTTAGCAAGGTGTGGTTTTGACTGTCCAGAACTAGTGGGTATCCGTGCCCGGTTAGTTAAAATGTTGTCTGTGTCAGAGGCTACTACCGACTCTGACTCTGATGGATCGGAGAGGGAGATGCTTCCTACACATACTGACCAGATAAATTACACCTCACCTGTGTCAAGGGGGGACCGTTCGACGCGACCTAACGCTGCCACTTCTGACTCACTTCCAACTGTAGTATGGAGGGATAAGCCTGTTAATTTAAATTCATTTAACTTAAAATTTGATGGCACTTCTTGCGTACGTGTCTTCATCGAAAGACTTGAGGAGCTTAGGTGTGCTCGGGAGGTCACCAAGGAGAAAATCCTCACAGCTTTCTCTGACCTGTTGGAAGGTCCTGCCTTGTCTTGGTTTCGCACCAACAAGGAGGATTTCACCTCTTATGAGGTCATGTTGGAGGAGCTGAGAGAGAACTTCGATCTTCCTGACTATGATTACCGCCTCCGCAATGAAATCAAACAGCGTACACAGGCCCGATCTGAAACATTGGGTAATTTCATTTCTACAATGCAGGCCATGTTCTCTAGACTCTCGTACAAGATGCCTAGTGAAGAACAAATGGACATTCTGATGCACAACATCAGACCTGATTACATGAAGGAATTGGCCCTTCATGACGTAAAGTCTATTTTAGATCTGAGGCGTTTAGGAAGGCGCCTAGAGCTTGCTCGTGCTAGAGCTGAGGCATTTCATGAACCGTCATTGGAAAAGCTTATTCTAACTGCGGATTTACACCAAGTTAAAAATAAACCACCACATAAAACTTCTCAACAGATATCTGGTGTGTCCCGTCCGTCCACCTCGAGCGATGACAAGTGCTTCCGATGTGGTGAGGGCAGCCACACTACTTACGGCTGTCCACAGTCAAGAGAGGTGGTGTGTTTCCGGTGTGGACAAAAAGGTGTCCGAGCACCGGAGTGTTCCCAGTGCAATGTCAAGCCAAAAACACGGGTAGGTCGGGGCCTTGTTAAGAGCTTTCCATGTGACAACGAGCGTTCTTCTCTGTCTGAGAATTGCTCTGATAAGGTCCTGTTTAATAATAATAAACGGGATAACGATATTAGACCGTATTTAGTAGTAAGGATCCTGAACTTAAATGTTTTGGGCTTACTTGATTCGGGTGCAGCCTGCTCTGTGTTAGGTAAGGGTGCACACCGCGTTTTTCTTGAATTAGGGTTTGATCTGGAAAGAATAAGCCCTAACTTTAGTCTAACAACAGCAGACGGATCATATCTGCATTGTTTAGGCTGTATTTTTCTTCCTATAGTATATAACTCTGTTGTCAGAGTTATTAAGTTTTATGTTGTCCCAGAAATCACTACTGCCATGATATTCGGTGTGGACTTCTGGCAACAGTTTCAATTAGGGAACAGATTGATCTCTCAAAATATCAATCTCTCCCACTTTGATGATTGTAATCCTGTGGAGTCATTGGCTCTCAACCATGGCCTAGAGGATTACGACAATTTAACCGTTGATCAGAAGCGGATTATTAATAGCATTATTAAAAAGTTCGATACGATCAACACCGACAGGGTAGGCTTAGGCCGTACCTCTCTTGTGCACCATGTCATAGATACAGGTAACAGCAAACCAATCAAGCAACGTTATTATCCGCTCTCTCCCCTCAAACAAAAAGCCTTGGAAGAGGAACTGGACCGGATGTTAGAGATGGGAGTAGTGAACCCATCTCAGTCTGCGTGGAACTCGCCAGTGGTGATGGTGGAGAAAGCGAATGGTGACTTACGATTGTGTCTTGATTCTCGAAAGCTTAATTCTGTATCCAAGAGCGATGCGTATCCATTACCATACATAAATCAAATCTTAGACCATCTGAATAATGCTAAATACCTAACTTCTATCGATTTAAGTGCTGCCTACTGGCAGATACCTTTTGACTCGCCGCAATCCGCTGAGAAAACTGCTTTTACTGTCCCTAGGAGGGGTCTATTTCAGTTCAACGTGATGTGCTTCGGTCTCATCGGAGCCTCTGCTTCGATGCAACGCTTAATGGACCGCTTATTTGGTCCAGAATTCGACAATAAAGTGTTCGCTTTCCAAGACGACATCATCGCAGTGTCTAGCAGCTTTGAGGAGCATGTGGATCTCTTACATAGAGTCCATCAGCGCCTTAAGGATGCGGGCCTCACGATTAACATGGAGAAGTCACACTTCTGTCGTAGTGAGCTGAAGTACCTCGGGTACTATGTTGACAAACATGGCTTACGGACCGACCCGGGTAAGGTTGAGGTTATTCTCAATTATCCGACACCTTCCAATGCTAAGGAGGTGAAGAGATTCCTGGGCATGGCCGGTTGGTATCGTCGTTTTGTCAACAATTTTTCTAAAATTAGTAAACCCTTGTGTAAGCTAACTTCTAAAAATGTTTCCTTTGAGTGGTCGTGTGAAGCTGAAGAGTCTTTCAACCTTTTGAAGGCCGCTTTGGTCACCGCACCTATTTTGAAAATGCCTGACTATTCATTACCCTTTAGGATTCTCAGTGATGCATCATCCTTCTCTGTGGCTGCAGTCCTCACGCAGACACACGAGGGAGTGGAGCACCCTGTCGCGTATTGCAGTCGTTCTCTTAACAAATGCGAGGTCAACTACAGTACCACTGAACGTGAACTACTTGCGGTGATCTTTGCATTAGAACAGTTCAGACAATACGTAGAGGGCCAGAAGTGCACCGTGGTTACAGACCACGCCTCGCTTCTGTGGTTCCACAAACTGAAGAATCCTACTGGTCGCCTAGCGCGCTGGAGCATGAGATTGAGTCAGTTCGACTTCGACATAGAGCATAGAAAGGGTAAAGATCATGTTGTGCCCGATGCTCTGTCGCGAATACGGATTGATGCGATAGGCACCAGCACCACCAATGATTCGTGGTATCTCCACACCCTTAATAGTGTGAAGAAGAATCCTCGAAAATTTCCTAACTTTGATATTCGTAATGACTCCTTATACAGGTTATCTAAAAATAAATACTCTTTAACTTCTGATTTTAGTTGGAAGCTTGTGGTGCCTCTGGAGGACAGGCTATCCCTGCTCACCAAGTACCATGACCACGTTTTGAGTGCCCATGGAGGTGTTTGGAAAACCCACAAACGCCTGGCCCTAAACTATTACTGGCCTAAAATGTATAATAGCGTTAAGGAGTATGTGGGCAAGTGTGAAACTTGTAAGCAGTATAAACCTGTAAACACAGCCCGTCCTGGCCTAATGGGTAATCCAAAACGTGTGTCTAAACCTTTTGAAGCCATCTCTTGTGACCTGTTGGGTCCATTCCCTACTTCCAGCAAGGGAAACGTTCACTTAATAGTGGTCTCGGACTATTTCAGTAAATATGTCATGTTGTATCCTATAAGGATAGCTACAGGCGTTGCTGTTGCGAGATTCATTGAGAAGAATGTTTTCTTGGTACATGGTGTTTGTAAAACCATTTATATGGATAATGGCCCTCAGTTCATTAGCAAACCTTTTAAAGACTTATTAGTTAAATACAATGTGCCAAACATTTATTATAATCCCAGATATCACGCTCAGACCAACCAGGCAGAGCGTGCTATTCGCAACGTTGTTCAGGGAATTTCCTGTTACGTGAAGTCACATCACAAGAAATGGGACGAGAACCTCGTGGAACTACAGTGTGCCTTAAACACGGCGGTAAGCGAGGCCACTCGTTTCAGTCCTTATTTTCTTGTTCACGGCAGGGAGTTCATAGGGGATGGAGTTCTTTATAGACAGGAAGATATCTCTGCCCATCCTAACTCGGTCACTATTGACAACCCTGTGTCCTTCGGAGAAAGGTTGAAGGAACTTCATCGTATATACGACCAGGTGAGCAAACACTTAGATGTTGCCCACCGGCGTAACGAGAAGTACTACAATCTCCGAAAAAGACACGTGGAGTTAAAAGTAGGACAGTTTGTCTATAAGAGAACGCACTATCTATCCAACAAAGATAAGAACTTCACATCCAAGTTGGCCCCTAAATTTCTGAAATGCATAGTGACCGCGAAACGTTCGCCTTTGATCTATGAATTGTCAGATTTGGATGGTAAGAATCTGGGAGTCTACCATATTAAAGATATTTTGAAACATAGTGAGGAGGAACCACCTTCTGTTCTTTCTCCTCAATGTATTGGTTCTATCTTTAAGTCATTCGTTCTTACGTGAAGTTATAACCTTTGTGTCGAGCGGTTCCTCTTCGACACTCACCTTATACTCGGGTGCTCATATATGTGTGCATTTTTCCTTGAAATAGGGTGTGATGTCATTAGAGTAGTTTCATTAGGAGTTAAGTTTTTCTTTCTTATACTACCTATATTTTAGTTTAAATTTTCTTCTTATAAACTCTGTGTGTCCTAACATTTGAGGGCATCACAGCTTTTTCTTAGTTTGTTGTTGTTTTGGTTATTCCCTTCGTCCTCTACTCAGGGAACACTGTGGGGAGGGGGTGGTGTAACATCGTTTTTTTAGTATTCAATGTTTAACAAATTTTGTTTCAGCGCCCTCTCGTTCATTGTAGTTAGAACTACAATTGAATGATGTGCACGATCGAAGTATCGGGCTGTTGGTACACCTAGGTGGCACTAGGGGGCGTATTTTATGAGGGATATTTAGTTGACATTATGACGCTTAGAAATAATGAGACATTATCATATGTGTATCATACGATTCTCATTACTTCTTAAATTTGATCTCAAATAAGCAAGGAGTATGGAAGTTGTACGTCCTGTTCTCACATCCCGAAATGTAGTAGGGGAATCATCTAGATTGTTCGATCAAATGTCTATATAACGGGCTGTGTGGCATATTTCTTTTTATTTCTTAAAACCTTCTCTCGTTAACTCTGAGGAAGCTTTGCTTACAGTGTACATTAATATTCTTGTTGGTAGTGTTTGTGAGTGTTCAAGTCCCACTGTCTGTGGTAAGTTAACCTCAAAAAGGTTTTTCCTTATTATCTTATTGTATGTAGAATATGTTCTCAGGCTATTTAATTTTGTTTATAGGGTCGTTAGATTACCGCAGAAAGAATCATACATCTTGCCTGTCTTGTGGTTCAAGATTTGTGCTGAGGACGGTTAACTATTGGCAGCTCACAGCTCACTCCTCAAGACCTATCTGCCCTACCTTGAGGGAAGTTCATATTATATATATGGAAATTAATTATTACTTTTTTACCTAGCACCCACAAGTTGGATCACTGGTGGACGTCTCTGTAAGCTACCTTGAGCTGGAGAGAGTCTACGGCTGACTACTGTGAGTCAGAGAGGTGACCAGAGGGTGGCTATCCTGTGCAGACCAGTCTACAGGCTTAAAGAGTGAAAGAAAAGACTGTATAATTTTATTTTTATTTTTTAAGACTACCTCTTAAGTTTTTTTTGTCAATATATTAAATTAATTAAATTACTTTAAATTCATATGTAAAGATAGCAGGAATTGGAATAAAAGTTTATTTAAATTGTAAGTTGTCTTTTTGAAGTCTTCCTTGGACCCTCCGCACCCTCACCTTAAAATTTTATCTAAATTCTTACGGCGCCCTGAGGTATCATCTTCTACCCTGAGTCGAAGCCGGTGAGTTTCCACCTGACAAGTTCAGGGGTTACAATCTCATTGTAATAGTACAAGCTCTGCTTAATTTGGTTTCAGACGTCCGTGTGTAAATGTGTCAAATTATTATCTTAAAGGTATATAAAATTCTCGTGTCACAATGTTAGTTACCATACTCCTCTGAAACGGCTGGACCGATTTTTATGAAATTTTGTGTGCATATCTCATATGCATAGGTCTGAGAATCGACCAACATCTATTTTTTATACGAAATTTATTTATTTTTTGGCAAACTAAGTTTGCCGGATCAGCTAGTTATATTATAAGAAACTGATTTAGCAACAGAGACCTTGTCACAAAGTATATGATGTGTAAAGAGGAAGACGTCAGGGGTTATAATGTTCGCTTGGGTGGAGACACGACAGCTTTATGTGTAGATGTAGTACAAGACACTTTCATGTTGTCCAGTGTTGTCAAACCCCTTGTTAAAACTAATCAATATTGCGTGCCGGTGCTTTAAACAAAGTGTAGCTAATGACAAGTCGTGTGTTTCAATAAAAAATATTGTTAATGGTAACTGTGTCTGCACACGTAATGGGTACCCACACACACACAAGTAATTCTGTGAATATAAAACATGGCGAATAATAATAAGGTCTATGTATAACTTGAGTCATTAGAGTTTACTTCTCCCTTATTGCTTAGTTTGTTATTAAAAATCACCTATGGCTGAAATATCTAATCAAATTGAGAACCTCCTTCTTTTGGAAGTCGGTTAAAAATAGGAGAAGTTTCAAAGTCGCTCAGCCTGCTATGGAAAGGGCTATGCTCGGCGTTTCTCTAAGAAACCGTATCAGAAACGAGGTGATCCGACTGAGAACCAAGGTCATCGGTATAGTCCACAGGATTAGCAAGCTGAAGTGGCAGTGGGCTGGCCATAATTGCCGTAGAACCGATTACCGTTGGGGTAATCGGTAAATGGGGTAAAGGTAATGATTTGCGCAAGACGGCTGGCAGGAGCTGGATGCGAGAAGCCGAGGATCGAACTAACTGGCTAGCAATTGCCTAAGTCCAGCAGTGGACTGCGATAGGCTGACGATGAGAAGTTTATTAGAAGTAAACACATATATGTAACGTAGACGCACGGAAGCTAATCGCCTTGACTTGAGATGAAGACGCTTTGTTCAGTCGGTCAACAAGCCCAGTATTTAGAGAGGAGAGAGGTAATGAAAATACTTGTAACAAGCGACCCACTTCACTTTTAGCATTATTAAGGTGTCCGCTAAGAGATATGTTTACTACATGATTGTGTACGAACAGTGTATGAACTGGTAATCGGTTTGTAATTATGTTATCAAATTTAAAACACTTACTATCTGATGTACTTGTTTAAAATCTTGTAAATGTACGTATCATATTACACTTTTCATACAGCAATATGGTATAATATGGTGGTACCTATAGCTTCTATCTAAAAAGAAAAAACGAAAAATTTGAAATTAGTGTAATTTCTACATACATATTGAAGTCTGCGAGATCTCTTTGATTGACTGTGCATGTACTGGCTTACACAGTAAAAAATATCACGTGTTTGTGGTTCAATCTTAGTTTCGCGGCAAACACCATAGATACTGTTTCAGAAGCTAGTAGACGACCTTGTAAAATTTAATAAAGCTAACGACAAAGATACATCTTTTCTGTTTATAATTAAAAAAAATAAAATATAATTAAGTTTACAGCACGCGATAATACACATCGCGTTCGTAAGAATGAATACCTACGCATAATCAGTTCATTCATCTAGATTTACCCTAATACCCGAAGCCGAACGTCACCCGAGACACACGGTAAGGGCGAACGAGGAGGTGAACCTTACCTCCCTTGCGTGTCAATAACCTTTCAAGTAAGGCTTCTGATACATGTTCATATTTATTTCATACTTTGTTTACACAGTTTTACAAACCTACACATCGACTATTTCCTTGTTTCTTTGAAAATCGTTTTGGGTAATATATTGGCTATAACAAGAAAAAACGAAGAAGATAAAGAACGTCAGAATTTTTGAATAACTGTACCCTGGTTGCTAGATAGCAGCTAGACCCAGGCCCAGACTTTCAGCCGTCAATTATTTTTATGGTTATTACGACACACAAGTTTGTACAGCAGGTAATACTCGTATCAAACAATATATCAATATTTATCAACACCCACTTAGTGTTATAGACGTACTGTTATAGCCTTATAGGCCACTAATGGCCAAGTGATAAACGTCGAACGTTAATAAAAGACGAACATCTATTAATTCTGTTCAGAAAAATTATCACACACCGTTTTAGTTGTATTGAAATGAAGAAACTTTTTTTTACTATTATATTTTTACTATATAATAGTATTTGTTTGCTGAAACACACACTAATCGCTTACAGCAGGGGCGGTAGTAACAGTACTGCGAGCAGCCTTACAAAGTACAAATAGAGATTTAATAAGGTAACATGCACGCACACTACACAACCCTCCACGCACATTGACTCCGTTCAGTTGCAGTACGGATACAGGAAGCATACATTATGCAACCTCACAATAATTACGAACTTTTGCCTTTTCTAGTTTCTTGTAGAGTTCCATGAAGAAATAATAAACATTACAACATACAACCGATGTACACACATCAAAAGTATCTAGGGATCAACATATGTGTCTAGGGATCAACATATATTTTTGCAATAACTTTTCTCCTGATTGATATTAATTAAAATTTTCTTTAAGGATTCATCAAATAAAGTGTCTTCGTTTGTCACAGTAACGATAAACCAAGTCACCTTTGCATTAATAAAGAAATTTGCCATTTTCCTAATAAAGGGATTTTTGACATTTGAACCACTAACATTAAAGTTCGAAAAAAAGACTGAAATAACAGTTTTCTTTAAAATTTTATTAGGTAACTTAAACAATTAATAATCCGTGTTTCTACCGCGAACACTAACAACACAAGAACATCGGTTTGGCATACTCAAAATGAGTTCATCCAAACACGCTGTGGAATGGCCGCCCATGTTCGTTGCAACAACAAAAAAAGGTCTTCTTGCGACTGGATACCCTCCATATTCGGCAGAGCTCTTCTCTGTAGCATATCCCATGCATGCTCAATCGGGTTCAAGTCTGGCGACTGAGCAGGCCAGGGCCAAAGCCACATCTCAATCTCAAGAAATCCGCATAAAAATGCTTGATCCCTAGACACTTTTGATGTGTGTAGTTTACAACTGTATACACACGTTTGGTTGCTTAAATAGATACTTGTTTGAACAAGTGATAGCAAGTTAACACTATCTATACTGATTCAAAGTTTGTGGAACTAAAATTACCTACCAGGTCCACCTTCAAAGTTTAAGCAATTTGTTAAATCGCCGGGTTAAAGGCAAAACCAACTATTTGGTCCAAAAAAGCCAATCAAAAATTTTAATGGACGGCTTCGAAAACGTTAGATAAAAAATGTAGTCATTCGGTTTTGCCTTTAACCCGGCGAAATGTTTTCGGAGACAAGTAGCCTTCAGAGCCTCGGGGGCCCGTATTAGCTAATGAAAATTTTTGAAGTTACCGGATTTTCCTGTGCTGCCACCATGCGGTATCTATACATGACGTATTTTACATATTTTCTGTAGAGTTATGATACTGTAAAAGTTTCCTCATACCTTAAAGAAGCAGCGTTGTGGAATTTCGTTACCAAGTCTAAAAAACCGATGCTTCATCCGGTTTGTTCTGAAATGACATGACAATCAAAGCCAGTGCTTCCTACTTTCATTTTCATATCAATCTTTATTGCATATTTTCTTATTCGGTATTCCGGTAGAGAACATTTATATTGACTTTTACGATGTATCATCACTACATAGTATAAAACAAAGTCGCTTTCTCTGTCCCTATGTCCCTTTGTTTGCTTAAATCTTTAAAACTACGCAACGGATTTTGATGCGGGTTTCTTTAATAGATGGAGTGATTCAAGAGGAAGGTTTTTATGTATAATAAATGCATAATATAGTATGGGTACACTGTTAAGTATTGTACACCTTAAAAAGTACTACAAAAAAGTCCGCGACGGTATATGCCTATCTCTTAGGGATAACCCACAACAACCATTTTTTATTCCTTTCTTTTTACGAGAAATAATGGCTTATTTACGGAGTGATTTTAATCAATACAGAATGAATCCTTATACAATTAAGTAAATTAAATACATTGTGCATTTAATATAGATCAAAATGGTCCTTTACAGTATCTAATTTAAATGAACATATTCGAAGATATTACAGATTTAAAATGCACGAATCGTGTCGTCGGCGGGGGCATCTGAAATCCACCCGTGCGAAGCCGGGGCGGGTCGCTAGTACAAACAATAATCCAATGTTTCGTAGTTTCGTGGTTTCCATGAACTCTGAAGCCAGACAAGTTCGCTTCGTAGAGCGCGGCGTAGCCCGTGGTATACGCGCGCGTACACATAGCACGTGTGCACGGTGTACGTAACAAGTGGAGCGCCTAGCGACCGCTGCACGCACGGTATAAATAGAGATGATGACGGTCAGGGTCGGGTGGCGGCCGCGCGGTCGCTGCACCTAGCGCCTGCCTACAACACATACGCGTATCTAGTATTCACGCTAGTCCCAGGAGTCTTCTATGAACTGGCTGAGAACAAGCTCTACTCTCACGTGACACGTATCTACATTGAAATATTGAACAAACAAGCCTTGCTCAAGAACATAGTGACAATTTTTTAAGCATAATATACCTACTGTACGAAACCCAAAGGTTTAAACTCAAACAGACAGCATGACACCCCAATAAGTTCAACTTGAATTCTATCACTCCATCCCTCATAGAGAATTTAAATTATTAACCGCATTCACAAGACTGTATGTAACGTATTTACTTTGACAAGAGTTTATGAGAACTGAATATAGAAAAATAAGTAGCAAGTGACAGAGCTAGCAAAGGTTGATTCGCGCCCAATAAGGTTGTAGCACAAGGGTCATGCGGGCGTTCGTCTTGAGCTTATAGCACAGATCCATCAAAATTAAGGCGTCCCTTGAAAATAGGCCATCTAGCAACACTACTCGCGTCAGTTCCCGAATAGTTCACACAAATATAGCGGTGACCGCATGTTTACGACACCTTGCAAAGGCGGGCCCGGGGCCCAAGGCTTAATGTTTCTCATGTACATCTGAATCACTCGCTAATTACTAATCATCCTTACTTTATTTTTTGACCTCTCCAGTGATTTAATCAAGCCGGACCTTTGATGGATACTTGTAGAGTCAGTTACGTCGAAACTAGGAGGCGTTCCTATTATCTGGCGTCGTGCCTAACCTCAACTCCCTCGATCAAGTCAGCATTTTATTAATGCGTATAAAACTAATTTAGATTACGCAAGGAACATAATAAAAAACATAACACCCGCTCATGTAAAAGGTTGTGCTGAGATAAAATAATCACCATTACAGAGTACCAGAATATCACTTAGGGAGCACATTACCACCGCAGTAAGAGATGGATGCTGCGAGCTGGGTCCGGCTCAATTACCCGTCATAGCGCTGCTTTAAATTTACCATTTACGGATTTAGATACAATTACCTTAGTATAAAAAACATGTTTTCGTCCTTACATAATATGTTTATTTCTTAATTCTTTGTATCTATACTTGATATTATAAAGCTGAAGAGTTTGTTTGTTGGAACGCGCTAATCTCAGGAACCGCAGGTCCGATTTGAAAAAATCTTTGAGTAAGATAGTCCATTTATCGAGGAAGGCTATATATCATCACGTTAAGACTAATAGGAGCGGAGCACCAATGA
Source organism: Diaphora mendica (assembly GCA_949125395.1). NCBI lineage: Eukaryota > Metazoa > Arthropoda > Insecta > Lepidoptera > Erebidae > Diaphora > Diaphora mendica. The sequence goes on from OX421325.1 coordinate 291,249, forward strand.
AGAATGTTTCAAAAACGGGGTAAAATTATCACGCTACGGGTAATATGAGACGCTACGGGTAATATGAGACGCTACGGGTAATATGAGACGCAAACGAGGTTGCGTGGGTCAGCTAGTGATTATATTAACGAAAAAACTTTTTATAAAAAAAAACCGACTTCCAAAAAACATCCAACGAAAACTCTCTGCCAAAAAAACACTTAAAAGCGTAAAATAAACTGGTTCTTCATAAATTGCCTATACCTAATTCTTTATTCATTTAAATAGTAGTATTAAAATGTGTGCTAGGTACCTAAAATCTGTTTGAAGTCGGTGCCAAGTGACTATCGCTTAGACTTTCGTAATTGTTCGTTTGTATTCTTTTTGGCTTAGCACCGACTTCAAACAGATTTTAGGTACCTAGCTCTCATTTTAATACTACTATTTAAATTCCCCATTTCCCGGTCCCATTGAAAGCATATCAGGATCTGATGATGGGATCCCAGGGAAATCGAGGGAAACCCTCATTTTTTATAGGCACATACTATGTTTTTCGAATATTTTCTGAAGTTACACCGATATTTGCGTCTGGTAGTCATCATTTTATGATGATGAGCTGATGATGTAAGGTACAACTCCTTAACGGTTAGGAGTTGGATGATAAATCTTTAAATATCATATGTACATATGTTACCTTTAGTCGTATTCTTTCAAATTATTTAGGTAAGCTGATGATGGAAGGTGGAAGGTACAACTCCTCAACGGTTAGGAGTTGGAGGATAATTCTTTCAATTTCATACGTATCTAAAGACCTTCAGTCGTATACTTTCAAGTTATTTAGGTGAGCTGATGATAGAAGGTTAAACTCTTCAACAGTTAGGGATTAGAGGATGATTTTAATATTACACGTACGTATAGACCTTAATTTGTATTCTTGATGATGAAATTTGATGAAATAGTTCAACTTACTACTTACCTACGATTGTTTGCACTAAAAACTGAAAAATAAAAACTTTTTATATTAAAAAAAACCGACTTCCAAAAAACATCCAACGAAAACTCTCTGCCAAAAACACACTTAAAAGCGTAAAATAAACTGGTTCTTCATAAATTTCCTATACCTAATTCTTTATTCATTTAAATAGTAGTATTGTAATGTGTGCTAGGTACCTAAAATCTGTTTGAAGTCGGTGCTAAGCCAAAAAGAATACAAACGAACAATTACAAAAGTCTAAGCGATAGTCACTTGGCACCGACTTCAAACAGATTCTAGGTACCTAGCACACAATACAATACTACTATTTAAATGAATAAAGAATTAGGTATAGGAAATTTATGAAGAACCAGTTTATTTTACGCTTTTAAGTGTGTTTTTGGCAGAGAGTTTTTCGATACTTAATATTATTAATTTGAATGTCTGTTACGCTTTCATGGCATAACCGCTGCACCGATTTTAATTGGGCATGGAGATACTGTGTTTCTTCAGGAAGGACAGTGCTACTTTTGACCGCGATAATAAACATAGGTAGGTACACGTGGGCGGAGCTGCGGGCAATAGCTTGTACTTTGAATAAAGGATCAACATAAAATACAATGTATGTATGTGCATCTCTTCAAATATGTATCGAAGTTTTAGAATGAATGTTTAAGTAGAGTATAGGTGAAAGATGTTGCCATATACAGTCAATAAATGTCAAACATGAGCTTTCGATCAAGATATTGTGCTGGTTGTGTAGGTATGTGGATCAGAGTCGCATGCTTGGTGCCGTTTAGAAAGTTGATTGATTATATGAGAGTTCATCCGGCTAGAGGATCAGCACCCCACTGTCGCATATCGCACGTCACTGGTACTCTCGTTTATAGCTCGACTTAATATACAAAAATAATCCCCATAAAACGTACAATAGACTTAAGAATTTAGGAACGCCTGTAAATTGAAATCTGTGGAGAAATCCATCGACCTTAATGCAAAGTGATTGGTTCTAATTATATTTTTCTTTCTAGTAATTGGTTTCTGCAATATTTATACATTTATATTAGCATAGTATCTCACTATAACTGGCAATTCTATGCACACACACGCTGATGAGCTATAAGCAATAGCTTCAATATTATAAAACGTTGTATAGAAGCGCAAATCGCTCGTGTTATTTAATGTAGGTATGTATTTTATATGCTAATGTTACAAAGACAGGATTCCAGAAACGGCACAATTTATACATTTTTTTTCAAATTATTGGTTGACACCTATGTAAATGCCTACATAGAAATGTTGTATAATTTGTACCTGATATACTTTAGATTCGAGATTGCACCTGTTCATGTACATTGATGTGATAGAAATAGATTGCATTGCTAACATATTTATTGTCAAGAAGCGGACCCCCCCCCCCCCCCCGGTTTCGCACGGTAATCTTTGAAATTCTCGGTTTCTGTCTATTATAACTTCTTGCATTTAAAAAACCCCCTACTCAAACACCTAATCTAGCAATCATACGCCAATGATATTTTTGCAGACATTCTGTTATTCTTCCCCACTTGCACCCCCATAACTTTTAAACGACTCAACCGATTTTCATGAAACATGTCTAAGAACACTCGCACGTAACCCACCTTTCATATAAAAAAAACTAAATTGAAATCGCTTTATCCGTTCGCGAGCTACGGTGCCACAGACAGACAGACACGTCAAACTTATAACACCCCTTTTTGCGTCGGGGGTTAATAATAAGCATATTACTGGAATATCCATGCAGATATTATACATAAACCTTTCTTTTGAATCACTACCATTACCACCATCTATTGGTGAAAACCTCATTAAAATCCGATTTAGGCGTACAAGAACGGAAGCGACTTCATTTGATAGGTAAGTATTATAAGCATGTTCTAAACCGAACGTAGAAAATGTAATTCACACTAAGGTTTGACATAAAATTACGCTAAAATATTATCATATAGCAAATTTATAGATTACTTCATTAAATAAATATAATGATTGCATGAACATTTAAAAAATAAAAACAAGTGGTCGCTCCGTAGTCTAGATTCAACCATTTTTTTAAATCTTTTTAGTTTTCTGCACTCCACCTTCATTTAAACTTTAACTATACCAAATTTCATACGAGGTGTAGTACGAGGCGTTTGCATAATTTTCGTAAAATGGGGTACATTAACATAGGTTTCGCTTCATGTATTTATGGCTATATAGATAATTTCGAAACAAGTATCGGTGATATTTTCGATCCTATTGACATAATTGGTTAGAAATAGAAACTAAGGTAAAAACAGCGTCCGACTAAAATATAGCTGGCAGTCCACCGCCGCACGCACCAAATTAAAATTTCGCAGAAATACGCTGCCATCGGCAATGTACTAATTAAATGTGTTCGTTTTCGCGGAAGTTATAAACGAGAGTTCTCATGTCTTAGCGATCTTAGTCGAAGGATGACTGGCGAACACTTGAGTAACAGCTTTCTTTGTTCCACTTCTCAAGCTCGCCGGCAACGTCAGTGATCAAGTTAATTGGGAATTACCAATTTACAGCACTTATATTACTTTTTCTCTACACAATACAATAGTATGGAGTCGGTCTTGTAAAGTTACAGTAGTTTTAGCATTTAAGCTATTGCGCATGGTCAATAAGGAAATCTCTGAAGTACCCTGGAGAACAAAGAAATAATTCTGCATGAATAACATGCAAGGAGAGCGCCTAACCAGTGGCGATAGCGATGTGAATTTTGATTAAACTAAGCAACTAAAGTATTGTTTTTGTAAAATTAACTTCAAGTTAAGTTTCTAATTATATAAACTTCAAAATTATTTCTATTTCATTTTAATTAATAATGATTTGTTTTATTGAAATTAGTAGGTAAATGTACCTCGTAACTGAACAAATAAATATAGGCACGAGCGTATTGTGAGTATTTTACCAACACGAATCAGATGAGAAAGGTAATTTATATAAATGATGACGAAATTGAACCTAACATTTAGAAACTTTGTTTGATAGCAAATGTCATTTGCACGCGATAATACGATCTTTGTGCAATTTCAGACACATTTATCTTTGAGATTTCATAGTATAAATATAAATTGTCATCGAAGCTGATGCGAGTGACAATCAGGCTCCAGGTAACGTGAACCGTGTGCTGCACGCTTTAGGTGATGTAATGTATATAGTGTAGCAACCTCTTGGGAACGACGGAACACGTGTTTCTTCACTCGCAGAGCTTCGACATTATACCCACCCTCATTCACAGGCACACTGACATTTACATTACAAAAGCTTGTTTTAACTCGCATATATAAATACAAGCAAATACATTGTATCATCTCCTTGAAATTCATATAGAATGCACAGTCGTCATGTGTGTAGTCAGAAATGAGGGCGCAGTTCACGGTCGACTACAGTATACTTGTCCACAAGTTTGCTAGGTTTTAATAATTATAATTAGTACTACTTGGGATTGAGCTGCCCTTTCTGCACACGCTATTTAATTTGGATGTTTGAATTCAATTTAAGATTAATTTGTGTCAATAGTTTGAAAGCTATTGTTGACATTTTTTTAATATTAATAATTATCTTTAACGATTATCTGACTCAAATTGTAATTATTGCTCTTTTATTGAAGTAATGTATTTTGCATTTGAGAAGATTGTCTGGACTTTAAAAGAGACGATGATCCCTGACTTTGTTTCGTCCTTTCTTCTCAGGGCTAGTCCAGTTAGGAAAGGCCGAACTCATCTGCTCAAAAAAAGTTAAACTTGCAAAAGTGTTCTTGTAACTTAATTGCAGAATAAATAATTTTATTTCACTTCATTACAATAGTTTTAAGTTCTACCAAATGTGTGCGGTTAAAACGGCGTGGTTGAAGTTCACCCACCTCTTGCACTACAATAAACAAATTGCTTACCCTGGCCTCTGCAACCATCAATCAGCTGACGTTTAAGGTTTCACCGTGTCTCAATAAATCAGATGTTACGCCCACCAAAGTTTACTCAACGTTAGTCGCGCTCAATCCGCGGATGGCGAATATTGACGACTCTAATCACTATATGTGATAAAAACTCGCTCAGTCTGTCATTTTGTTTGATCCTAGGGCATTACAGAGACGTATTTCATGCTTGTATTGAAGAGTTTCTTAGCTGTTGGTCTAGAAGTTAGTGATCTTGACTGCTGAGTTCTGGGTACGATTCGCGACCAAGACAAATAGTTGTGTAATCATCACGTGTTCTTTGTCAGAATGTAACTTATTTATAATATCTACGTATTTAGAAATATGTAGGTAGAATTATGACCAGTCAAGTTTCGATAATTAATTTGATGTCCGTCAATTTTTTTTTTATGGAATTGTTTTTTTTTTGTGATATAGGGGGCAAACGAGCAGACGTATCGCCTGATAGTAAGCGATTACAGCCGCCCATGGACACCCGCAACACCAGAGGCATCACAAGTGCGTTGCCGGCCTTTTAAGAAGGAGTACGCTCTTTTCTTGAAGGTTTGAAGGTCGTATTGGTCCGGGAATACCGCAGGCGACAGTTCATTCCACAGTTTTGTTGTGCGAGGCAGAAAGTTCCTGGAAAAGCGCACAGTTGAGGACTGCCAACCATCTAGATGATGGGGATGAAACTTCTGTCGCGTAGGACGATGGCGGAAAGAGGCGGCAGGAATCAGTCCGAACAATTCCTCGGAGCACTCCCCATGATAAATGATGGCAAACGAGCAGACGTATCACCTGATGACGTATGACCAATACCAGAGGAGGCATCACAAGTGCGTCGTCGGCCTTCGGGAGATGGGGGAGGGGTTAGGGATGGCGGAGTTGTTTGGGATGGGGGAGCTGTTGGGGAATGGGGGCAGGGGTTGGGCCTCCGGTATCCTCACTCACGCGCAAGCGCTATTTCACAACTGTTTTCTGGTATCTTCTGGTATCTGAGGCCGTGGTATCGGTCGAGCCGGCTCATTCATGCCGAAGCGTGGCTCTCCCACATAAGATTTTATTTTTTTAGTTTATGGCGAGATATCTCAAATTCAATTAGATACAACTCGATTAGAATTGTCAAATACAACGAAATGAATAAACACACGTTTGATGTTCGTTAATATCCAAAAGATATCACAACACCAATAACATTTGAAGGGTGCGATCGTCAAATCAAATATCATTCATCCGAAATTGACCCACAATGTTATCACTAATCTGTAATCAGCGTCAATCCGGCGCGCGACGAGCGACGTGAACGATAACACATTGTAAACATTGATATGATATACTGTTATTGGCCTGAACTTGCTAAGTGCTATTTTTATGGATTAATGAAATCAGTATCGTTTATACATATGGAAGGTACGCATTTGCTTTGCGTACTGTTTGACGCCATACCTATCGCATGCCGGTCCTGAGCAAATTCATTAAGGCAGATGTAATTCGACTAGTAATCGATTAATGAAAAAACTACTACGAGTAGGTATTCACATTTCAAAGATTTTAAAATCTCGCTCTTAATTGAAACTTTGGTGTTTTAAATGTGATGTATTAATTCGATTGATTGATCTTTAAAATATTGACTATGGCAAAACCAGATTTTAACGAATGAGGCAAAATTATCCTAGTATAATAGTGAGATGGGAAACTACAATGCTATATTAACTGGATTTTATGTTGAGAACAAACATGTTCAAAGTGTATAACAGTTAAAATACTTCTGAGCTGCAACTAAAATAGCAGAGAACGGGTGTAATTTATGTGTGGCGCCATTTGTTCTAGCAGCGCATTAAGCCCTGTCAAACAAAGCAAGGCGCGCGCCGCGTCCTGCGCACGCGCACTTTCACCGTCATTACCGCAATCCGCGCACAAAGCCACACTCATTAGAAAGCGAAATTCCATTTATATGCAAATTCTATATAACTACTAGACTTATAGTACCTACTATTGTTCGACAACAATTGTTTTATTGTTACACTTCTTTACCGTTATGTTCGACAAAATGTGTGGACACAACAACGTTTATGTATTGTGTGCATTGTATACTAATATTTAGCTTTACAAAAGCATGTGAGAGTGGAGCTTGGAGAATTAATATACCAATGCATAGATTCACCCGTATCGGACATTGTCCGAAAACACCTCTTGAGGTAATTTGTTTCGTCCGTTTGTCTCAAATCTCAAATTAAGTATTAATCGTTCTTCGATTTGCACCTTGAACGTCCCATCTTTATCAATAGTCCAGACAAACGCAAAATGATAACATTTGTATATGTTTTTAATTTTCGGCAGTGTTACACCCTGCTGACAAAAGATAATCAACAGCCCGCACCAATACTTTCAATTTGAAATCTATACTAATCTGTCTTACTAAATCCAGTGGCATGATCTATTTACTTGTCCGATAAGCTGATATGGATTCATATACAAATAATATGATTAGACTCTAATGATATTATTTCTATATGAATCCATATCATACGATTCTATACTCTAATCATTAGAGTATAGAATTTAAAAGCCATGGACAGCTGCTCCGTCTGCAAGTACGGACCACAACCAAGCTTATCCATTCCAAGTCGGCATCGGTCATCGTCAGCAGCTCGACAATGACTATCACGCTATACCGTTACGAGTCAAAGTCTGCTGGAACATAGCGCAAATCGATTAATCTACTCCACTACTACTACCACTATTCAAGGGTTAATTAATACCATTAAAAACCGACAAAATGAAATGTGACGTTATTGTAAATGGGGTGACACATAGCCATTAATAGCGATCATACATCAGTCTGGCTGCCCTCAGGGCCGACAGTTGTAAAGGTTCAAAACACCAGACATTCGGACGGGTCGTCGACTCCACAAGTCTATATGGACGTCTGCGACGAACAGAAACGCGTTGTTGGCATCCAGACTGGCTCGCTCCCAGTGCCAATATCATAAACTTTTAACGACCCTAAAGTACGTAATATGGAAATTGAATTGACTAACAACGAGCACTTCATACGTACTCGGCGAGACTTTTAAGATGCATTTCTTTTTTTGATGTTATCAAATTGAAATCATGGCTAAGGAAAAAGTTTGGTAACAGTATACATGAGTACAATCTCCTGTATCATATAACATGTAATTGTGGATGAACTGACATAGACGGAGGCTTTTTTGTTACTTTCTCTATGTAACAGATAAGCGCGTAAAGATAATATCCTCTCATTAGTGTATTAGACATTACCATAGTACGTGTATCGAGTTAGCTCGTGCCGCCGCCGCGCCGCTCCGGCTCGGCCGAGTGCGATGCATCCGTGGGGAAAATTCAATATCTTACGGCACCAACTTTTTGCTAATACATCGTGAGATTGATATTTCTAAACTAAGCCTAACTAAAGAATAACAATAGTATTTGTACACAACGAAAAAAAAGCTATCAGTAGAATCCTTTAAACTAGACCAGATTATCAATGGACTCATTTCAATTTCTTTAGGTTTCTGTAAAAATGTATCTAATTCTAATCTAGACTTATTTCAGATATTAATAGGTCTTTACCTATGAAATTGCCGTTTTGTATGCAATAAGTGAAAGTACTTATTTTTTCAAACTTTTTTATTTCTGTTATTCGAAGTAATCACCCATGCAATCGACGCATCTTTGCCAACGCATTGGCAGTTTATTGATGCCCTTCTTGTAAAAATCAGCTGGACGGGAGGCAACAAACTCTTCAAAGGCATTTTGTACTGACTGTCTCTTGCGAACTGTACCAAATGATGTTGTCAGTTCAGACAGTCTCCAAGCTGCAAGACCTGGGGTTGGAAGCTCTCCCTCATCCGCCATACATATGGCATTTGGCAGAAAAACATTTCATGCGTCCTGGAGAGGAAAGTTGGCTCATCGATGTTACTGAGAAATGCCATAACACTAAAAGAGGTTCTTTGCGGAGCTGGTTTCATCTAAAAATATTACAATACACGTCGATAGTCATTTATACGGTCACGCAGCTCTGGCGTCTTCGCGCCGCAACTCGGCAGATGCAAACGGACGTGTACCAGGATGTTAGAACTGTGCCTACACCTCGCTAAGTACAAACACAAAAAGCTTTCACAGTTTTTATTGCAAAGCATTGCTCATTACTATTGCAGATTTCGTATCTAATGCTGTCAAGCTACACAGTTTTTTTTCTGTTGTGGTGGAGGAGGTAGGTACTTCTTAAACACGCTGTATATGATCGATAGAAATGTAATTTGGGATAAATTTAAAAATACTTGGATATGACAGGAAATTTAGCAATATGCTTACACACTAGCATAATTTATTTAAACGCTGTCGTAGTACTACGAATCATATTTTTGTCCACAGCTCAAATAGTACAAGAGCATAATTAACGTTCAGGCATACATGATGCAGAGATAGAATGTGTGCGTGTGAACTGAGGGACCATAGTGATATTTTTGTTTGAAATTTTTATAAGATTTAGTAGTAGGCTCAAAACAATTGTAGAACAAATATGAGAATTTGTAAAAAGATATGTTAAAAACTACAGCCCTTTAAGTGTGGTCTCTCAATCCTCACATACCATCAGCCAGATCTCGGCAAGTATGAAAAAAAATAAGGTATTGTGACTGCAGACATTTAGTAGAGAATTTGTAAAGATATATACTAAATAACTGAGCACAAATCATCAACGATTAAAAAAATACAACGACTATACTGTGGTCCCTCAGTCCACACACGAAAAATTTTGTTATACTGAATATTATCACATCAACGGAATAAAATCTTTATTTTCTTACATAATGTTTTAGAACAAGTCTTATAGCAATTTGTAAAAAAAAATTAAAAAAAAATATCGACGCACTTTGAAGATATTTATAATTAAAGCTGGTCCCTCAATCCTCACGTTCTCAAACATACTTGCATGTCTAGCTGCTAGACGACTAAAGTATCACAAAGTGTAGTGTATTAAACTTTTTGTAAAAAGTTTCTACAAAATAATAGGTATCTTTAATTGTGTGTATCTTACCTCTAAAATGAGATTATAGCATTTCAGTGATCTTACGAACAGATATACGAGTAGTGTAACCACACAATGAAAAAAAATGTAGACAACCAATATAATTTTTATTGTAATAGTCGAAACCCAAGGTTGTACGGTTGATTTAGTGTTATGTTACATTACGTATCTTTACAATGCATGAAATAAAGTAGCTTTTAGACGCTTATCACCATTTAGGCTATGTTTCAAGGAAGCTTTATGTACTTATAATACCCCAGTATTTTACAAACCATTATGGTAACATAGTGATATTATTTATACAGCTCAGTATTATACGTTTTATTAACACATTAAATTGAGCATTTAAAAACACAGGATTTTGTAAAATATTTACAAAAAGTCCGCGATAGTACCTATCGCGATCTATATTAATATTATAAATTTGAAAGTGGCTTAGTCTGTTTCTCTGTTACGCTTTCACGGCTAAATCAATAACAGTGCCTGCACTTGGTAAGGCATATAACTTATTGTAATACTTTTGTTTAAGTTTGTTTAAGTGTGTAAACTTTTTTTCACAAAACAGAGTCATTCGCATTTTTTGCCAGGGCGTTACAGTACGGACCAATAAATCTTGTTACATTCATTAAGTTATAACCAAATTTTACGTACTTAAACAAAAGTATTACAATAAGTTATATGCCTTACCAAGTGCAGGCACTGTTATTGGTTTAGCCGTGAAAGCGTAACAGAGAAACAGACTAAGCCACTTTCAAATTCATAATATTAATATAGATCGCGATAGGTACTATCGCGGGCTTTTTGTAAATATTTTACAAAATCCTGTGTTTTTGAATGTTCAATTTTATGTGTTAATAGAACGTATAAAACTGAGCTGTATAAATAATACCACTATGTTACCATAATGGTTTGTAAAATACTGGGGTATTATAAGTACATAAAGCTTCCTTGAAACATAGCCTAAATGGTGATAAGCGACTAAAAGCTACTTTATTTCATGCTTTGTAAAGATACGTAATGTAACATAACACTAAATCAACCGTACAACCTTGGGTTTCGACTATTACAATAAAAATTGTCTTGGTAGTCTACATTTTTTTCTTTGTGTGGTCACACTACTCGTATATCTGTTCATAAAATCACTGAAATGCTATAATATCATTTTAACGGTAAGATACACACAATTAAAGATACCTATTATTTTGTAGAAACTTTTTACAAAAAGTTTATTACTCTACACTTTGTGATACTTTAGTCGTCTAGCAGCTAGACATGCAAGTATGTTTGAGAACGTGAGGATTGAGGGACCAGCTTTAATTATAAATATCTAAAAAGTGCGTCGATATTTTTTTTAAATTTATTTTTTACAAATTGCTATAAGACTTGTTCTAAAACATTATGTAAGAAAATAAAGATTTTATTCCGTTGATGTGATAATATTCAGTATAACAAAATCTTTCGTGTGTGGACTGAGGGACCACAGTATAGTCGTTGTATTTTTTTAATCGTTGATGATTTGTGCTCAGTTATTTAGTATATATCTTTACAAATTCTCTACTAAATGTCTGCAGTCACAATACCTTATTTTTTTACATACTTGCCGAGATCTGGCTTATGGTATGTGAGGATTGAGGGACCACACTTAAAGGGCTGTAGTTTTTAACATATCTTTTTACAAATTCTCATATTTGTTCTACAATTGTTTTGAGCCTACTACTAAATCTTATAAAAATTTCAAACAAAAATATCACTATGGTCCCTCAGTTCACACGCACACGATAGAATTACTGATTTACAATAGAATCAGCAAATGTTTATTTCAGTTCACTGTAACCTGTCATTTAAAGGACATAAGTTTCAATTACGCTACAAAGTGACTTTTAATTAATTACTTGAATATATCATCAAACGTCGGCGCCACCAACCGCTTTAATTTCATTGAAATATTTAATTATACGCAAATTGTGTAGTGTCATTCCACCAGATGATCAATTCTGAATGTGTGGTGGCTACTGATGAAATAACGCACACAGTTGTATTTACCTTTGTACTAAAGCTGCGGTGTTAATTGACGGCCGTTCTCGGACAAAGCACAGTGCCGTTATTGAATTCTATTAGCTGGTTTATAAAACCGTTACCCCTTACAAAGTTACATGCCGGACAACTAATATATCCAAAAAAATAAACATATTCGTATTTCTCCCTTAAATCCTACCCCATGTAGCCACATAGAGGGAAACTATGTATGTATGTGTGACGAGATGAGGTCCAAGGACTGATTTATGAAAATATCGGGATTTCGTGAAACAGGATTGAATAGTTTTTATTGCAAATATCGTGTTGGCTCAAATCCAACTCCGTGAATGGTTCCTTATAGATGTTTTACTACTATTGCCATGCAGCTTTCTCTGAGACACAATTTTATATGTTAGGAGCTTTATGGAGCAGAAAGATATGACCTAGAAGCAACTCAGTCGTAAATAATGTAATATAGATGCATTAAACCTTAATCGTCTTGTTAATTATTTAGGCATACAATCATAAATGGAAGGCGCCTGCTTCGACCAACTCTCGATGGTATATTGAAAAGTTTGCGCATCTATTTAAAAGTTTGATGCTTAAGTTAACAATACCGGAGCTTAGGTCAGGGTACCACTAATAGAAATACATATACTAGTCTCTACTGGTGACGTTAAAAAAAAATTTAGACAGAGATTGGTTTTATAAACTTTTTCAGTTAAAAATACGTTTTTCAGTGTTGATCATTCGCCTAATGGGCACACAAATGCTAAACTTATGAATGTAGGAAGTAAAAGTGTTTGTGATGATGCGGCGATGGTGGTGTCGTCTCATTATCGCATTAAGGCCATAATCCTCATAATTGTGTGCGCACGCGCTCAATTGGATAACGCGCGGTAATTGGCGGGCCTTGTGATTTCATCGCGCCAGTGGCGTTGCGCCCGATCACTGACACCGCCGCCGCTGTCATATGACCCTTGACATACCATCTACTTAAATGTCTCTAAGTACGCTTACTAATCGTTATAATTCTTAGATATCTTAAGGTAAAACTGTTTTTTTAGAGTTCCGTAGTTCCAACAAGAAACTTTTTTTAGTTTCAGCATGTTTAATTATGTAGTTTTTCCGCCGTTCAGCTTTAAGACTGTTAGTACTAAAAATTTATGATAAAACAAATACAGTTTTTTTTAATTAGTGGGGTTTGTTCTCCTTCTTGTCAAGGTCTTTCAAAAAACTTGAGGATGTGTGAGAAATATTTTTCGATTTAGTAATAGGCTTGCAAAATATTCATGTGTTTTCAACCGACTTCAAAAAGGAGGAGGTTCTCAATTCGACTGTATTTTTTTTTTTTTTATGTTTGTTACCTCATAACTTTGGACTGGGTGAACCGATTTTGATGATTCTTTTTTTATTTGAAAGCTGGTGCTTCCCGAATGGTCCCATTTAAATTTGGTCCAGTTCTGACTAGTCATCCATGAGAAATCCATATAAGTCTTCAATTTGCATTATGTATGTACGCGACAAATTAACGAATAACTCAATATTCCCGTAGGGTCCCATTTAAATTTGGTCCAGATTGAAGTCGGTTTTTCTTTTTGTTAAAATTTGTGATTATTTGTAAGACTGAATCCCTCTCTAACCCCGAACACAAACTAAACTATTGGCTTGAAGAAAGTAAAAAATTATGATGGTAGTGTTTAACGGACTTAGAAAAGAAGTATTACGACTGCGCAATTTAGCAAACAAAACGTATCCGCTAGTAAAAGGTGCGAAATACAAAATCAATAAAGAAAAAAATATTTAAATTACATGTTACCATACATAGCTCTTCTAGCTGTAAAGTCCGACGTGTAAAAATATCTGTAACGATTTACTTACAAAACTTTTTATATTAAAAAAAAACCGACTTCCAAAAAATACTAAAAAGCGTAAAATAAACTGGCTCTTCATAAATTCGGTGCCAAGCCAAAAAGAATACGAACGAACAATTACAAAAATCTAAGCGATAGTCGCTTGGCACCTACTTCAAACAGATTCTAGGTACCTATCACACATTATAATACTACTATTTAAATGAATAAAGAATTAGGTATAGACAAGAATTAGCACATACCAATTTATGAAGAGCCAGTTTATTTTACGCTTTTTAGTGTTTTTTGGCAGAGAGTTTTCGTTGGATGTTTTTTGGAAGTCGGTTTTTTTTTTATAAAAAGTTTTTATTTTTCAGTTTTTAGTGCAAACAATCGTAGATAAGTAGTAAGTTGAACTATTTCATCAAATTTCTGCTGATGCAAATAACTTTAGTGGTTCAAATGTCAACCCCTATTTTACCCCCCTTAGGTATGATTATCCAGAAACGCTACATAATACGTTTTTCGGACATTTTAACACACAACCCCATCTAGTCCCAAGCTAAGCAGAGCTTGTGTTATGGGTACTAAACAACTGATATAAATACATATATTACTTTTTTTTTGTAAATACATACATTATACATAGAAAACACCCCCAAACTCCGAAACAAATATTTGCAATACAAACGTTTGGTCCCACCCGGGAATCGAACCCGAGACCTCAGGCACAGCAGTCGCATACGCTACCACTGCGCCACAGAGGTACGTTAATACTTATTTTTATCAGTAGCCCAAAAACAAAGTTTCACGTTCCTAACTTAAAAAAATACGAACTTTTATACAATCTTTCAACCCCTATTTCACCCATTTTTAATCAGTAGCCCAAAGATAAAGTTTCATGTTTCTAACTTAAAAAATGACGGACTTTCGTACAAACTTTCACCCCCTTAGGGGTAGAAATTCCAAAATTCCTTCCTTAATGGGTGTCTACTCAATAAAACGATCCATATGAATAACCGAAAGAATACAAATTAAGGTCCATACGTACGTGTAATATTAAAATCATCCTCTAATCCGTAACTCTTGAAGAGTTTAACCTTCTATCATCAGACGATAAACGAATACGACTAAAGGTAACATACATATGATATTAAAAGATTTATCCTCCAACTCCTAACCGTTAAGGAGTTGTACCTTACATCATCAGCCCATCATCATAAAATGATGACTACCAGTCGCAAATACCAGTGTAACTTCAGAAAATATACGAAAAACATTGTATGTGCCTAGAAAAAATGAGGGTTTCCCTCGATTTCCCTGGGATCCCATCATCGGATCCTGATATGGTGGCAATGGGACCACCTCGGGAGCATACCCTTTCGAATCCAAAAAAATATTTCAAAATCGGTCCACAATTGACGGAGTAATCGGTGAACATCCATAAAAAAAAAACTTCGTTTAAAAAAACCGACTTCAAAAACTGAAAAGTATAAAATAACTTAATTTGTATGTGCTACCTATTCATAGGTTTGAATTCGGCGCCAAGCCAAATGGGTAGCACATACAAATTAAGTTATTTTATACTTTTCAGTTTTTGAAGTCGGTTTTTTTTAAACGAAGTATTTTTTTTTTTCGCTTTTTAGTCTTTCTCAAGTCTCTCATCATCATTTCACCTAAATAACTTGAAAGAATACGACTAAAGGTAACATACAACATACTGTATAGAATAATAAATAAATACTTCGGACATGATGTTTACAGAATATGAAAGCATGCAGACAATTGCCTTAACTTTATTGCAGGCGCTCACGTAAATTTGAGGGTTTCCTTCAATTTCCTTGGGATCCCATCATCAGATCCTGATATGGTGGCCATGTGACCACATGGGGAGCATACCCTTTCGAATACAAAAATAATTTTCAAAATCGGTCCACAATTGACGGAGTAATCAATGTACATACATAAAAAAAAAAAAAAAAAACCGATGAAATTGAGAACCTCCTCCTTCTGGAAGTCGGTTAAAAAAAAACATATAGTGAAACATTGAACCTCCTCCTTTTTGGAAGTCGGTTAAAAATAAATATCATTTATTTATCTTACAGTGTTTTACTAGTTATTGATAAGATGTGGAAATCTACAATGCGCGTGGTCCAGCCGCTCCTGGCCAATATGTGTTTCCTGCTCACGAGCAAATATCTAAAGTTAATTTTTATCCACTATATAAGTACTATGTTTGACGACTAATTGATACATTTCTTAACGATGCGACGCTTGTCACTATGCTTTCGAAAAAAAAACACTACCCAAATTCATGAACAGAGAACGGTAAAGTAAATGGTACCATCTTTTTAAGAATGTCTAAAGAACAATCAGCGCGGAAAAGTAATTAATACCAACTGGATTGGCTGATAATAATTAGAAATAAAATAAATCGATCAGTCGGTATGTACGCTAGTCTCTAAGTGAATGCCGATGTAGATCTGGTGTGGCAGCAATACGCAATATCAATATTGTATTTATCATGAATGCCAGACAATTTGTCACCGTGTCCTGATGTAGCGTGACACCTGCCGGTGCGTGCGCTGACACCCATGAGACGTGACCGTTCCGCTCGAGCGGCGAAAGTTCACCAAGCGCGGAAGCGTGCGATAGGTGTGAACATAAATGCCACATAAAAACCAGAGTACCACCGAAATGTTACTCCAAATGGTTTGATTTAATGGTTTGACCATTCGACCAATTGTCCATTTAGCGAAGTCACGAGTTGCGCACAGCAAACATTACGCCTCCTGCGATATAAAATTGAGGAACAGTTTGAGTTAATCCAGAGTTTAATGTATTCCGGTTATCTAATCAAGTGTAAGAGTGCGGGGGTGTACACCACGCCACGGAGAGAGCAAATTGACCCTGATCGTGGTCTCTCCGGTGCGGAGGTGATCGGTGAGTTCGTGTAATGAGGGTCGTCGGCCGCCGACGCGCACCTAGCACCGCGCTAACCAGGTCGACAAACCGTACGACCTTATAACAACCATAACTCGACACTGACACCAATTTAATTATCGAACTTTATTGTTTTTTTTATTAACCGCCCATGTAGGACACACGAGCTGCGTATCACAAAACTCCTCTTGATGGTATCTCTAAACAAGATATTAGGAATTCAGTCAAAAAATCTTAACAAAGTAAATAATGCCACTTTTTTGCGACTTTTAGTTAAACGACATGACGGTTTTTATACAAACACATTAATATCGTTACCGCTATTAATGTAACTGCTACAGACTAACGACGATGAACGTAGTCACGACCCTGAAGTCCCGTTGTAGAATGCTTTGGAGCCCCTCGCACCCAGAATCAAAGAATAGTAGAGAAGAACCGGATGGATATTAGTTGGTATAACTATAAATTAACATTTTTAAAAACCCAGCATCAGGTCGAAGTTATAAATTAATTGTCATTTAACGATTATACTGGCACGACAAACACTTCATCGAGTAATAATACGCCAAAAATGCTTTACATCATTTTGAAAAAGAGCTGATACTCTTACACTGCTGGACATCGGTTCATCACTGTAAGAGTATCAGATCTTTTTGGTTAATATCTCTTAGCTATGTTTGGTTAATACCGATTAACCAAACATAGCTAAGAACCACCGCAAGGAAACTGGCTTTCAAATAAAAAAAACCGCATCGAAATCGGTCCATCCGTTTGAGAGCAACGATGCCACAGACAGATACACACACAGAGACAGACAGACATCGAAGCTCTTCCACCTCATTAACAAGCAAAAAAAAACGGTTTCAAATAACTACTAATTAACTATCTGCCGTAACTCTGAGGCTTTCAGCAGACAAGTTTTTTATAGAAGCGGTCTCACAAAGAATATTTACGGCACATTTAATTAACAGTAACCAAGGAAGGTGGGCAATATTTCTTAACACCTTAATTTTAAGATAAAAATATATAATATTATAAACAACCCTACGGGCGTTATTGAAACTTGTTCTAGTAAAATGTCGGGTGGCCGCGAATCCAGCGGAGCGCTGCTACCCGAGGAAGGTTTATATTAATAAACATAAAAGAAAAGAACTTCAAACGGTTACGTAACGAGAATTATAAATAGTAAGGTGTATTTAACGTAACCACGCACCTACTGGCACGGTTACATATGTATGTGTACTGTTGTACACGGTGATTACGAGTTCCAACAATCATTACATATTTATGTCGTTGTGTGGGTCGCACTTGAACCTTGTCCTCACGAAAACTACATCAATAAACAAATAGGGTCGTTCTGTAGTACTACGAGTATACTCGTATTACTCGGGCAGTAATAGGCAGTGTTTCCACACATTCTTTCCATTTCAATGTTAGTTTGAGGATTAGACCAAGAGAAGATGCACAGTAGGTACATACAGCCTTAACAATATGAAAAGTATTGATGATCGTAATGTGGTTGAACATATAATATTTTCTTGCAAAGGGGTGATTGAATAAAAAGATTATTAACCCAAAAATTATCTTAAAAAGTAAATTTATAAAAAGCAAATTCATAACTAAGTTACAAGATTTTGCAATTATATAAGTAACTGATGAACTGACAGTACTCTCTAGAGTAGTACATGTATTATAATTAAGTAGTTCATTTTATGAAATAAATATACTACTTTATAGTTAATAACGTGTTAGATCTAGTTAATCTTTGCAGTCTAGTAACTTTTTTTATAAAATCATTAATTTTTAATGTATTTTTTTTTAAATTGGCCAGTCGTTATCCCCGCCCTAGTGTTCCCGACGAAGTGTTGTTTGGTGCGGTTCATTCACGGCAGGAGTAATCATAGCAGGTACCTACCAACAGGGCCCTTGCCTTGGGTACAGTGTGAGCGCGGGCGTGCGTACGGATTCAGGGTAAGCAGTTGAGCTCATTAGTTAATTGTCGCGTCTCACGACAAAACACCTACACACCGCATGCAATCAGTAGTCACGACGATATTTCATTCAATAACATTTCAAATACGATTTAATCATCGTCATCTCAGCCGAATGATGTCCACTGCTGGACAAAACACTGGTCCTCCGCCAAGGCTCCCCACAATTGGTCCTGTGCTGCCCGCATCCAGCGGTTTCCCGCGACCTTCAACAGGTCGAGTAAATATATGAATACGATTTAATGATTGTAAGTTTGAGGTAAAAAAACGTGTCGAGCTATTGGTATAAAGTTTATGGCGAAAGTTTTCGATCGCACAACATAATGTAATTTTATTATATTATTCAGCCTGCAATAAATCTAATATTGTATTATATTTAACAAGCCTACAACGAGACAGGGGCATGTTTCATTCAGTATGGTAGTGATATGTACTTTCTAGTTGCCGAAGTCACGACGAATGATGTCGCCCCACCAGAGCATACAAGAACACCGTCGATCTTTCAAATATTGTCATTTTCCAAATCCAGAAGAAAATATAGACATAATATTTTAAAAAAGTCTATTCACGCAAATAGCTACATATCTTAATTTTATAGGGTTTAACATTGGGGTCCCCGTTATTTTAAATTCCTTACTGATGTCAGCGGCATTTAACCTAACAATAGCATCAATGATATCGCTCATACCCAAATTTCCCATGGCTTTGCAAGTTCATCACATCACACTAATATATAAATGCGAAAGTTTGTGTGTATGTTTGTTACTTCTTCACGCAAAAACTACTGAAAGGATTTGGATGAAACTTTACAGTAATATAGCTTATACATCAGAATAAAACATAGGCTACTATGTGCTGCGATAGCCGACATACACGCGGGCGGAGCTGCGGGCAACAGCTAGTTTAAAATAAAACTATTTATTTAGTCGGCCGTCGCCCGTACAGCAATATGATTCTGCCGTTCGTCGAATAGTGGCCGTTATAAGAGTAATAAGGCGATATCATTAGCGGTGGTGATGTATGGCGAGAGGTGTCGGGGCGAGGCTGCGCTCGTTAATACCTCCGCAGCTCCGGTACCGCACCACGTGCTAAACGCAAACGCGCTCGTGCCGTGTAATTAACGCCATGTTTGCGTACAACCTTAAAATTTAAGAGTGGCGACCTCGACTCAACTGTCTGTCTGTTCCTGATCGATTATACACATACTCTACATACATACACTTCCCTTGGCATGTTTTATATTTAACACCATCTATAATTAAGAATTAAAAAAGAAAAAGTGAGTTAATTGGCCCAGTTCAGTGGAGTCATTTGTCAAAAATCAGACATCCGATTCTACGAGTAAATCACCATGCTTTTGTTATTAAAACTATGTTTGACGTAGCCTTAGTAAATAAAAATCACTCGTGTTAACAATGTTCCAGGTCTCCTTATAACCGTCTCAAGTTAACTGCCCAAAATTAATTTACCAAACAAATGGTTTAAAATTCATACGAGGTACTTAGTTTTGATTTATGTGCGCATGTAGGCAAAGAGTACCATAAACTCATAAGTACCGCCGCTGTTTTTAATGATAATTATACTGAAAAAACTTAATAACCCACACAAATAACAGTATTAATACACGACCGTTTCAGCAACGCTTGTTAATTAAATATCACGATACTAGGAAACCAACATCAAGGGTCTATGATGAGCTGTGATGTATACGAGCTCTCGTAAAAATGTCGCTGTTCTATATTAAAAAATTGTATTTGAGAGACTTTGAGAGAATTAACGGCACTTCGAACTCAAAGTAATATCATATTTTATGTAGTACGAAGCGATCAATAAAAAGTCTTACAAAAACACCAACGCTTTAACACGGTCATCTTTTAGGTTCCGTGTTTGGTGCAGTCAATACACACACGCTGTAGAATCTAAGTAGAACCGTCCGATAACTTCCATTTTTATCTGTCAAACTTCTAGCACGAAGTTGTCAAATAAAAATTTATTGAAAGTGGGATGTAGTACACAGGTCATAATCACTATTAGGCATTGATTGATTGGGTTTTGTGAAACAACAACAACAATGTATGTTGCGTATTAATATTGTTCGATAGACAAAGGCAAGCTAATGCGTTTAATTTAATAAATACAAAAGGTGGCACTGAAGAAGAAGGCCTACTATTTATACCCTATTCAACTTCCTCTGAGACAAAAGGTAAACAAAGAAACCAATGTTTCTCAAACGAGTTGATCGGGAGTAAAGATGGCCGGTGTTACCAAACTAATTACAAAATCTTACATTTCTACATAAATTATTTGCCTTATCATTACTCTTCAATTTAGTAGTGTTATAATACGTTCAAAGTTTGAGAACAGCTACAGTTTTAGGTGTTTTTGATGTCACTTTTTAGTCAGTCCACTGTGAACTCGGAAAATTTGGACAGTTGCAATTATTTTATTTTTTAACACGTATTTCCTTTGTACTTGACACTGGCAGAATTGCCATCGGCACAGTTTGCCATTTTCCAAGAAAAAGAAATAAAATGTCACTTTTTTTATTTTGATTCTAGGTGCATATAAAATTTGACATATTAAAGAACCTTTTTCTGGTTTGTTTACCTTTTGTCTCAGAGGAAGTTGAATAGACTATAGATCAGTTATTATTAGTTATTTTGATAGAGATACGAGCAAGGACTGTCGTCCTGTGATCCATCAATGCACCACATCAATGCACCGTGGTACTTAAGAGTCACAAGATGGCCATAGGGCTACAGCTGACGACAATATTGTCACCTATGGATTGGTTATGAGAGGCGAAAAGTTTCTTGGTGGTGGGATGCCAATTACTCAAGTAATGAGGATAGAAGATTAAGCTTTAAGCTCCATAAGCGTGAATCACTCTCCTCATCATTACCACAACCAGTTAAGATAAAAAATGATTTTTTTTTATTGGGACATGCGGACTTATCTCTTAAGCTCATAGCACACGGCGTATTTTAAACGCGCAGATGACGCGCGTATACACGCTTCAAACGAGATTTGAACGCGACCCTATATCCTAAGCACACGGGGCGGTTGTGAAATGCGCGTCTACTGCGCGTATACGCGCAGATGCAGCGATATAGACGCACTGTAGTCGCTCGTAGACAGTCCTCGTCAGTTGTACAATGGCGTCGTTTGAGACGGCACTGCATACGCTGGCTTTAGTATTGCTGTTGGATTTCGAAGGTCATTATAATGGCAAATGCCGATCACAAAGTGATCGCTGCATTGGCGAGAGGACTGAACAATTGCTTTTAAAAAGAAAAAAACGTAAAAATAAGCGAATCTATTGGATAGATCCATTTACGAGTGAAAGAAGATTGTGTGATTTCTACGCGCTTCAAACGCGTTTCGAACGCGCTTAGCACGCGCGTTTACGCGCGTTTGAATATTAAAAACGCAAAAATCGACATGTACAGCGCAGGAAACGCGCGTTCCTGAAACGTGCGTCCTCTGCGCGTTTAAAATACGCCGTGTGTTATGGGCCTTACAATCTTATATAAATAACCATTCCATAGGCACGGTTTCTTTAATTGCGGCACATGATCCCCACCACCATACAAATAAGCCTTTAATAATGAAGATATCCATTTCCATTGACAGATCATCTCCAATGTGCTTAATTCAGTACAGTCATCCAATCCAACCTGTTTTGGGGCCAAATAAATGTCAAAATTTGCTTACTTAGTTACAAGTGAAGCTCATTGAAGCCCGTAAAATGCGAACGAAATCTCTTGCTATTGTAGCAAAAAGTACTTGTAAATTGACAAAAGAAATAAATGCGACCCACATTATCCCACGAACATCATTAGTCAAAATCATAAGAGTCATCCATCACCTTGCAACTAACATTTAATGTTGATAGAATGGTTTGTGCGGTCGCCACTAAGGTTACTTAAATAATATTTTTTCTACTAATGACAAGAAGATCTTTTAAGTAAATATACTTAAGGCTTGAAATGACTATAAACAAATAGAACTAGCTATTGTATCGTGTGTTGTATAAAAGTGCGTGAACTAAGCAACACGCGTGGCCTTGGCCTGATAACATTATTTCAGAGCTTTGCGAGCTTTTCCCCAATAAGAAGAGTATTGACGTCGATTTACTCGAGATGAGGCAGGGAGCAGGTGCGTGAAATGATCCAACACTGATGGCTCTACCAAATTTAGGAGTTCTTATGTATAAAGCGTAGGAAAAAAACATCACATAAAAAGAAGTAGGCTAACATATTTCACAAAGTTTTTGATGTGGACACCATTTTCCATTATTATTTATTGCTACCGAATAAAATTTATTTTAATGAGCGGACAGTTTCCCGTATTGCGTTAGACGTGTCATCAGGAATATAAACTTTAAGTAGCCGCTGTATCGCGGATTACACCAAAATTGTAGCATCACGTAATTGGATATTGTTCTGTAATATGCCGGTAACACTTATCATCAGACAGATAATAGCATACTTCTTTCAATCATAATTTGGGCGGCCCTTGAGAAACAGACGCGGAAGTCAGTCGATGTATTCATTCACAAATGGCAAGGCGAACGTACAAAAAGTTAATGTGAAGTAAATACAGTAATATTGCATGGTATAATTGTACGTTGGCTGTTTTTCTGTGCTCCGGTAACCTGTAGGTCATGTTTGCGCAGCCGTTGGAACCAAACATATATCTTAGTTTTTTACCCGTCTATGAATATTTCCTGGGGCGGACGCGTTCCTCAGGTAAATAATTCCTTTTAACTTTCATGAAACTTGAAGTTTATGGTGTTCAATTCGAGTAAACATCTTTATTTTTTATTTTTTAATATTGTTAAATATGAGGATATATTTATATATCGATACAAAGCAACACGAATCAATTGCCATGTTCGTGCCTTCCTAGTAGAAGGTACACAAAATAATTGGTGTTTCGCAATAATTTGTAAGAACGCATAGCAAATAACTTGATATTCTCCACGGCTGTGGGTTTGTTCACGGTTGTTGGCCACTATTTATCGGTCGAGTAAATTATCTCCGCATACTATCATCATGTGAATGAATCGACGCGTATAATCTACAACAGATAGGTCCTGCGTTTACTATTTCACTACATATTAAACTACAAAATCCTAATCTTTCCTAGACCGTCGAAAGATGTTTGTAATGAAGCTGGTTAAAATTATGTTTAACTTTGATTACGTTTAATATTTTTATTTTGTTTGTTAAATAATTACATTAAAGAGTGTTATTTTTATATTTTGTGTATTTTTGATAGACGTGTTGGACATTTGGAGTGCTCCGAGGAATTGTTCGGACTGACTCCTGCCGCCTCTTTCCGCCCTCGTCCTACGCGATAGAAGTTTCATGCCCATCATATAGTTGGTTGGCAGTCCACAAACGTGCGCTTTTCCAGGAACTTTCTGCCTCGCACAATAAAACTGTGGAACGAACTGTCGCCTGCGGTATTCCCGGACCAATACGACCTTCTCGTACTCCTTCTTAAAAGGTCGGCAACGCACTTGTGACGCCTCTGGAGTTGCGGGTGTCCATGGGCGGCGGTAATCGCTTACCATTAGGCGATACGTCTTCTCGTTTGCCCCTATTTCATAAAAAAATACATTATAATCAGCAAGTTATTTTGTCTAAAAGTGTAAATTTTAACTATAAAGTCGCAGTCAAAAGTTTGACTATAATATACAAGTTGAGGCATATGTTCCACGATGGACTGATTAAGGCTGTTGATGTGATATAAAACAAATCAAACTTATTTTCGTATATAAACAACAAAGAGGAAAGTGGAGGTCGCCAAGTAGATTGCAACAGTCTCCAGTGGGCTGCGAACCGCAAGGATGCCGCAACATTGTAAACTGTTCCCACACTTGTATCTTAGGTAATGAATTTCTACCGAGATACCTTTATTTCATCTATACAAATAAATAAAATTGTAGTGTCTGTTTGTAATATTAAAATAACCGCATTTTACTAAATGCACATGTATGTATACAGGGTACATATACAAAATTTTTTTTTTTACAATTTTTGTCTGTCTAACTGTTTGTTCCGCTAATTTCTGGAACGGCTGGACCGATTATGACGGGACTTTCACTGATGGGTAGCTGATGATATATGGAGTATCATAGGCTACTTTTTTTAGACTATCTTCACCCCGTGGCGTCACCCGCGGTACGACAATAACCTCGGGTAACACCGCGGGGCTCAGTCAATAATATATCAAGCACACAATGCATTGTCGCGTACGACACAGTGCACAGTGGGAACATTACGTATCTATTTCACACGGACAGATAAAACAAAATTGCACACATGACCTATTTTTTAATGTTATCACGAGATACACAGCGAGTAGGCGCGCGGTAAAGCCGCACCACTTGTGGGGAGTGGGGAGCTGAGGCGGGCATAATTACTAAAACAACTTTTTTCAGAAATTTAGAAAACACGAAAAAAAATGGCCGTAGGAAGTTCGCTGAGTCAGCTAGTTTATAATATTAGTATGGATAGTATCATCAGACAAGTTAAACTCAGAGAAGGCTACACGTAAGTATAAATTTGCTCATAACGCCAAGATTAGGTGCTCCTTTGTGTCCGAGGCCTGGTTACAACGGGTAAGATGGCCCATAAACATGGAAGTTTGATTTTAACGGCAACAATTTCGGTGGGATGTGTACCGGGTGGCTCTCAGCTCCTCTAGAGAAGTACCTATAAGATTGGCTAAGGTATACTTTCTGATAAGTTCTGTTGTGATAAAATCTTCTGTGAAGGGGTTTGATAACTTATTGGTTTTTACTTGTCACTGCGTCTTAGTGTATCTTTTTCTTATTTATTACCAGCTGTTGTCCGCGGCTCCGCCCGCATGTATGTCGGTTATCGCGGCAAATAATAGCCTATGTGTTATTCTGATGTATTAGCTATATTACTGTAAAGTTTCATCCAAATCAGTTCAGTAGTTTTTGCGTGAAATAGTAACAAACATACACACTTACAAACTTTCGCCTTTATAATATTAGTGTGGTAAAATTCGAAAGATGCTGAATTTAATTCTTTATTGAGAAATACAAACCACTCGTAGCTCAATTGACAGATGGTATTTAATAAATATAATTGATATATAATCGATATCGTAAAGATTGCGTGCGTGTAATTAAGTGTTAAACTTATAACAAAGTAAAAGCTACGTAATCGCAAGTATTACAACATACTCGGGTGTAATGACACTCGCGTGAGGTCACAGAGAGCGCTATGATGATTATAATAAAACCTACACCTCAACGCACAGAATCGTTAGGTACTAGGAGACA
Source organism: Diaphora mendica (assembly GCA_949125395.1). Taxonomy (NCBI): domain Eukaryota; kingdom Metazoa; phylum Arthropoda; class Insecta; order Lepidoptera; family Erebidae; genus Diaphora; species Diaphora mendica. The sequence goes on from OX421325.1 coordinate 317,351, forward strand.
TACTAATTACTAATCTTAATACTGACTTTACACATCTCCCACACGGTTTTCTGATGCCAAACTAAGCAGCCTGTAAATATGGTGGCCAGGCAGAGAAGTGAGTGTTTTCAAAGTTGCCGACCTGACGACGATCAAAGACATTTTTTTACATTCTTTTTTAAATTTGTACATAGTGTTGATGCGACACACATTTCTTTGAGCGATACATAATGCAAATGCGCACAACTACATTCACTAGATTTAGTTAGGGTGCCGTACCCAAAGGGTAAAACGGGACTCTATTACTAAGACTTCACTGTTCGTCTGTTACCAGGCTGTATCTCATGAACCGTGATAGGTAGACAGTTGAAATTTTCAGAGATGATGTATTTCCGTTGCCGATGTAACAACAAATACTAAATATATTTTTTTACGAGTGCTGTTTTTCGTTGAGGTCGGAAACAGACCTGTTAAGGCGCTCACCCACGGCGACTTTGTGCAGCGCTGCTTCGCTACTAACGCGCTGTAGTCGCGTTTGCAACGCTCTACTAACGCGCTGCAGCATCACGACTATATCGATGTAAAGCGCGAGCGTGTCGGACGACATCGGGAGAAGAATGGAGGGAGGGTGGCGTTTGCAGCGCGACTGAATCGTGGTTATGTGGGCGAGGGCACACAGCTTGCGACAAAACGCGACTGTATTGATGCGAACGCGCGACAGCCTCGCTGCAAAAAGTCGCCGTGGACGAGCGCCCTTAGTATCCCGAAATACATCCATATTTTAGATAAATTACACGTAGGCAATAAATAAAGAGAACGTGCTCATCACACGAGTTATTGATCCTGAGTACTCCTGAGTGAATTCGAATTCACGCCCTTTAAAATACCATTTAAAATATTTGAAGCTCCATCAACCATTGCGTTTTCAAATTTCAAAATGAAAATTACAGTCAATTCGTCCTCTTTGTCCTGCAGTACTTACTAACTAAAGGTTGTTGCAGTCCCGGATTTCAGCATAGATTAACTTATCAGTACTATCTGTTAATTTTCGCGTTTCATAACACATATTTAATTACTGCAGGAATTAACGCGATTAACAGATATTAGCGTGGAATTGCGAGACATTTCTATCAGGTAGCATTGGCTTGTTTCACCTTTACTTCTCTCTATATACTAAATTTATTTAGAGGAGATAGAGTGAATTACTATTGTCTTTTTTTGATCCAGATTTAATGTGCTCGAATGCATAATATTTCGTAAGCGGATGTATAAATGCAGATGTTAATGTCCACAGAAAGGGGTATCCTGTCATCATTGGTGATGTTAATGGAATCGTGACGCTAGTCCAAAATTGAAACGATAACAGCGGAACCGTGACCATTTATTTTTTTTGACAAATCTTCATCTATCCTTATTCTTCGTCCTTCCTCCAGCCGTGATACGTGATAAACTTTATTACAAGGATCGCCTCTCATCGTTGTTATAACTTTTACAAGGCTTGTTTGCTAATTACATTTTTAAGTTGCATTTTTGCGTACTTTAAGTAGTCTGCAATTACCGAGAGTGTGTAAATGACCAGCGGATGATGAATGAAAGCTATCTAGATAAATTGATGGGAGGTAAAGTATACAACTGACGGTTAAATTGAAAACCATACAAAGGCTTTAATTTCTTGTTAAATATACTCTTTTACCGCCATATTTACACATCTGTCTCAGCTTCCCACAGGCAGTGTACAGTCGCGGAAGAAAAAACACTTTTACCATTATCTTTATTTTTTTTTCTTTCTACCAAAAAAAAGAATTAAATATAAAAAATATTTTATTATTTTATAAATGACTTAATATGAGGGTCATAAAAATGTTCTGAATAATTTTATAATTCAATGTTAATGATTTAACACTGATGGTGAGAGTGAAATTTATCAAATATATTAACGCAATACTTGTAACTAGCAACTAAATAGTAAACAATGATGCTAACTAAAAAATTCTAAAAATGAGTTTTGTTTTGTCAAACGACGTTTTAAATGTAGAATGACTAAAATTACCTACTTTACACTAAATAAATTAAAAATTAAAAATACATGTCAAGTCTACATAAAATCAAAGAACATAAAAATAAAACAAAAAGAGTAGCACAAATATTTATGGGTCACTTAACCCATTCCCGATCGCCTCCGGTGGAAAGGTGCCCATTAGACTTGCGGCATTGCCGCGTTGAATGGCAATGGCCAACCTTTGCACCAGGAACGAGCCGGAACGGGAGTCACCCCTAAGCTCCGCAAGTCTACGGCCCAGTTCAGCCACAAACCTCAGAGTATCCGCGGCCCAGCTGCCCATGGTCTCCACTGCCACCGGAACGAAATAATACAGCTGCTCTAAGGCCGCATATTTCTGCCTCTTTTTGTAACAAGCATCCTCCGCGGCGGCTGACGGGGAGCGGATGGTGCGACTTAGATGGCTGGCGGCAACAGTGCTGACACAAGTAGCGTCCCAGATCAAGCACCTGCCGTTCTTCCAGGGCACCAGAGTCAGCCCGTCCGGCCTTTTGAAAGTTTGAAATTTGAAATTTGAAAAATTGAAGAATTAAATCGGACTATATGTTATTGAATTACAACTAAGTACATATTTTGACTTTCATCCCCTCTCTCCAGGAAACCGTGTTGAATTTCGGGATAAAAAGTATCCTATGTCCTACCTCGTAGTATGTACTCAAATCATGCCAAGTTTCATTTGAATCCGTTCAGTAGTTTCGGCGTGATGCGCGGCCAAGATACAGACAGACATACAGACAGACAAAAATGGAAAAAAAATACTGTTTTGACTTCAGTATCGATTATAGCTCTCTATAATCGATACTGAAGTCAAAACAGTATTTTTTCCTCTAAAAAAAATTACAAAATATCTTTAATGTACTTACTGGACCTGTTACATTTTTATTATAAGTATAGAAAATACAAAATTTTAACAAAAAAAAAAACCGACTTCAAGAACGACCAAATTGAATTGAGGTATTCGTCAATTTGTCGGGCACACACATAATGCAAATTGAAGATTTATATGATTTTCTCATGGCTGACATGTCGGAACTGGACCAAATTAAAAAGGGACCACATGGGAAGCACCAGCTTTCAAATAAAAAAAGAATCATCAAAATCGGTTCACCCAGTCGAAAGTTATGAGGTAACAAACATAAAAATAAATTTAAAAAAACAGTCGAATTGAGAACCTCCTCCTTTTTTTTGAAGTCGGTTAAAAATAGATCTAATCAGAGACAACGAATCATCTTTTAAGGCTTAAGGATACTTTTTTTCATTTAAAGTACTTCAAGAGGTGTATTGTATGGATTTCATTTTAGAACATTTATTGAAACTAGTGGTCGCCCAGTGGTCGAAATGAGACCAGTTTTTGAAGTAAAAACTTCTTTAGCGGCGTTGTGCACCTTTTTGGGATGGATAAAAAAATTTTAACTCGCATCAGAAACTCGCACCAGGACACATGACCTGATCGAATATTTGTAGGACGGAGGCGTGGCTTAGGAGAGGAAGTAATATCCCCCCTCTTTCTATAGCGCGGCGAAAATGTTTGCCTGCTCCTGCTATTTCGTTTAAGACTGTAGTCCTTGAGCGTGGGAATTTGTGATTGAACACCCACATTCATATTTTACATGCACACAAACGCATCGGCCACTGTTGCATACTAACCCTGGCAACTAATAAATTTACTTTCGGTTTTTTCTTCTAGTTACATATTCATTAACTGTTCGCCTTTGAAGAATGTTTAGAATGTCCTACAAAGCACGCAATGTATCTTAGTCATGTCGGAAAGCCCGCGGGCTTTAAGTAACTCGTCAACGGCCGAGAATGGGGTTCAAGTGTACCTATTCATTTTTAATTCATTTCATGGACAAATAATATATTTTTACACAGTATAAAATTAAGTCGCTCGCGCTATCTGTCAGCTTAGATCCTTTACAGTAATCAACGGATTTTAATGCTATGTTATGAAATAAAATTTGTATGATATATGTTATATTAATGGAACATAATGTTTCTTAAAATTATAAATTTTGAACGCTTTTATTGCTCATATTGACTAAATTTTACTACATAAATCTTACTTACGTACTTTTTTTTTTACAGATTTTACAGATTACAGATATCAGATAATATAAGGGATAGGGCATCTATTATTTAACAATTCACCAATTGATTAAATTCGAACTTAAGGGATGAATAATAATGGAAATGACGTAAAGTGTAGATGGGACCCTTTTTTACAATTTTTGTCTGTCTGTATGTTTGTTTGTGCCGGCTAATCTCTGGAACGGCTGGAGCGATTTTGACGGGATTGTTACTGATAGGTAGCTGATGATATAAGGAGTAACCGCGGTTGGTGTAGTATCGCGGGTAAGACCGTGGGGCTCAGCTAGTTTTTTTTTCAAAAAAGACAACTTCCGTATATATCCAATAAATCCTGTGTCGCGGGGGACTTTACAAATATACATGAAACGGACACAATGGACACCCAGACTCAGAACAACAATTCGTGGATCACACAGTGTTGTCCCATGTGGGATTTGAACCCACAACACCTGATACAGTAGGAAGCGGCGAGGCAACCGCTTAAACCACTAGACTAACCATGCAGTCAAAAATAAAACTGCAATTTTAAGGTCTTTCATTATTTCAGTAGTAGTTATTCAATTCTAACAGAAATCATTAAAAAAAATTTTTTTTTACTTTTTTAAAAACAATTTCTCAAAGTGTCTCGGTCTGTCAAAGTGCATTCAAAGTACTCGTCAAGACAAATCAAACGACTCCAAACTCGATAGGTTCCGTCGTTACAAAGTTCCTATGACCACCTTCCAGCTTCAACATCAGATCAGCTCCATGTCATCATATTAAAGCATTGTCACGCTATATACATATGCCTACAAAAATTCAACACAATCGGTTGAAGATATCTGCAAAATTGAGTTGCAAGATTCCGTCTTAACAAATATAGTTAGATATATACATACATAGCAAGTTAAAAAAAACATAAAAATAAGTTCTGTGTTAATAAAAAATACTAATATTTTTCTTTGAAATTATTCTTTAAAAAAAATAAATTAAATTCAAGAATACAAATTAACAGTTACAATTCGACACTCACTGGCAACCCACCCTAAAACTTGTCATTTACGTATTATGGAGCTCAGTGCGAACTACAAACGGACGTGGTGTCACCTTGAATATTCGGCGGGCACTGAATTTTTTGAGCGCGATAAAACTTATTTATTGCAATTTACGGGAGACGATATCTACGTACTAAAATGTATGGAACTTTTGTCGCTAAAAATGAATAATGTTTAGCCTTAGATTATGGCTTTTTGGTGAGAATTAATAAAAAACTAAACCGGTAAATCTTTTCTCCATAGTTTTTTCTCGCGAAATAACAAAAAAAACATTTAAAATAGAGCACGAAATAGGGCAGAGTGTGCTAATTAAAAAGGTCGATTTCGATGATTTTGATCTTTGTTAAGGCTTTTTTTCACAAAAATAAAGAATTATTTCATAAATGTCAATCGGTAGATTGGTAGACTGATTTATTAAACTACTGAGAGATTTTTTTTAGTGTCAAATATGAATTGAGTTGTTTGTGTTATGCAAAACTGCAAGTGCCTTTTCGCGCGTTTTTAGGGACGCGCCCCTTAAGCGGTACAGGACTCTTGCGCGAGTGTGCGTGTGTGTAAACCCGGCTTCGCTCGGGTAATACACACATCAAAAGTGTCTAGGGATCAACATATGTGTCTAGGGATCAACATATATTTTTGCAATAACTTTTCTCCTGATTGATATTAATTAAAATTTTCTTTAAGGATTCATCAAATAAAGTGTTTTCGTTTGTCACAGTAACGATAAACCAAGTCACCTTTGCATTAATAAAGAAATTTGCCATTTTCCTAATAAAGGGATTTTTGACATTTGAACCACTAACATTAAAGTTCGAAAAAAAGACTGAAATAACAGTTTTCTTTAAAATTTTATTAGGTAACTTAAACAATTAATAATCCGTGTTTCTACCGCGAACACTAACAACACAAGAACATCGGTTTGGCATACTCAAAATGAGTTCATCCAAACACGCTGTGGAATGGCCGCCCATGTTCGTTGCAACAACAAAAAAAGGTCTTCTTGCGACTGGATACCCTCCATATTCGGCAGAGCTCTTCTCTGTAGCATATCCCATGCATGCTCAATCGGGTTCAAGTCTGGCGACTGAGCAGGCCAGGGCCAAAGCCACATCTCAATCTCAAGAAATCCGCATAAAAATGCTTGATCCCTAGACACTTTTGATGTGTGTATGTTTATACTGTATAGCATTAACCTATATTTTTATAACATCACAATAAGCATTTCTGTAGTTATCGGTTCTCAAGGAATATTAAAGGCAAAGCAAGGCATAGATTCGTATAGGATCGTTCATTGTGTTTAATAAATATAGGAAATAAAAAAATAAAATTTATAAATCAACAATGCACAACGTTAATGTTCAAGTTTTCACTTCTGCCGGCACTCCCGGAGTGCAACCCGTTGTTTTTTTTAGTTTTTTTAACTTTATGCATTCCTCCTCCATTTAAACTTTACTGTGTGAACTTTCATACCCTTCGGTTCGTAAAAAGGGGTACTATTACTATGTTTATACTTAACTTATTAATATATAGAAAAAGTGGAGGTATAACTGTATTATTTACATTCAATACAATATTCATACCTTCTGATTATAATCCTTTGTTATATAACCAACGCGATTAATCAAACAATGTAATTCTAAATTATTCTCAGAACTAAAGTCACAAATATGGGCAACTTTATTTAAATTAAGGTCAAGTATTATATTGTAGAGAGTATATAACGAGACAGTTTATGTAAAAAGTGGGTAATAGTATTTGAATGGCTCTCAGTGTAATGTATGTTGATCTATATACAACAACTCCACAAATCCGTTTAGTTATTGAACTTGATGGATTTGTTTATGGACAGTTTAGTTTGAAATGTACGATAATAGTCTTCTATTTCCGTACATCAGAACATGTACAGTAACATCACAACAGCGCGCACATGACATGACGCTTCCTGTACGCCTCAGGCGACGACGCTGGCTTGTCATGGTGGAACAGGTGAATGACTTGTTACCACTCAAGTTGTAGACTGGTCCGATATCTTATCTATTAAATAATATCATCGAAGGCTCCTCAAATTGTTATGTATACGTATACTCAGCTTAAAAGTGGACTATCCTACTTCCTACTATAATATTATAAACGCGAAAGTTGGTAAGTATGGATGGATGTTTGTTACTCTTTCACGCAAAAACTACTGAACGGATTTAGATGAAACTTTACAGTAATATAGCTTATACATCAGAATAACACATAGGCTATTATTTGCCGCGATAGCCGACATATACGCGGGCGGAGCCGCGGGCAACCACTAGTCAAGCTATATTTTAAGGACTGTTATAAGGGTTTGATCTGTACATTTTTAAATGGAGCAATGAAACCACTCGGTGATTGTCCGAATGCTTAAGGTACCTTGTCGATTCATGGTAAGCATTACTAGAAGTGATTTTTATTTATTGTTTAGATTTTCGTCCCATGACAGATCAAAATGAATCTATCTATAATTATGAATGTGAATGTAAGCAAAGAGTGTTTTTTAGCACATATTGTTTTCTGCACTTTTTCTACATACCTGCATTAAATATTATTCCAGATACAATATGTTCCACTTTGTCAAATTAGTTTGAAAAAGGGTAAACAGTGTTTTCGCCATGTTCAGGCCTCTACAAGAGGCCTCTTCAATAGCTTGGAAAGTTAGTTACTACTTCGTTAGACAGCTACAATGTATACAAACAACGAACAGAATAACATAGTTGTATCCATGAATGATGCCTGATGGCACCGTACTATTGCTGATATGACTGCTGCTATTGCTGATACTCGTAATGACACGTAACGTCTGGCCGAAATTATCGCTGCACTAAGCAATCGATGTGCCAGACAGACAATGAATCAGGTACTCGTATTATTGCTCATCATAGTTTTGTATGTGAAGATAGATAGGACATATTTCCACAGTTGACATTCGTTGTAGTCTTAGGTTAGTTACAAGTCACAGTATTTTTGTCTTTTGACGTTCATTTTAATTCAATACACGTATATTTTTATATTTTAGTTAGCCCAGAATCTGTGAAGATAGTGTAAGAATGTACCTATACGTAAATAAAAAACTATATTATAGCACAGTGGACAAATAGGCACTTGTGTAACCTGGTGGTAACACAAGTGCTTAGTTGTCCACTGTTTATCTACCGTTGTCTCTGGGTATCTACCTACAAATCAACAATCACAAGTCGTGTGAGTATGCTTTTTTCTTCTGATTTTGAAGATTGTATTTAAACTGCCGCGTTAGGCAAAAAGGTTCTTGAAAAACTAACTTTAGTGAAATGCCAGTTATTCAAATGATGTGTTGTTAACATTTTTTATATATACGTATTTAGAATACCTTAAAAATTCATACCTATTAAATTTAAACCTGTTTCAACTTACGTATACCACAATAATGGGTTTTCGTAATATTTATTATGTTAACACAACGAATCGACATCTATTTTTGGATGTCGACTCGTTGTAGTAACATAACGACGGATTCATTGCCTATTTGTAGCGTCCATTCGAATTGCAATGCCAAACGTCGTCGGCCAGACATCACGTACCGCTCTATGACGTGATAGATAATACCTGCATCAGCATCAACGTTACAGACAAGAGACGCTACCTATCGTCTTGAGGAACACCTATGTTGGTGAGCTGACTTTTATCTGTTGATAAATAAGGCAACCACACACCATATACTTGGCCGTTGATAGATAGATAGCTATCCTAGATGGCGATAAATGTATGGAAAACTCAAGCACTGTATGCGTAACATAAGACTTGAAGCTAATAATGAATCTAATAATGAAGCCTTAAAAATAAAAGTTTGTCGTGTACTGAGAAGAAATAATTAAAGTTTTCTTATTATCAAGCCTCTCTCGAGTTTCTGAAGATCCAGATCCGATATCTGTAAATTGAAGCTTAATTATCGCCCACGGCTTTCTAGATATGAAATTGAACGGTTCGAAAGAACCACGTGGAGTTATAATAATTCACGATCCACTTCCGGGCGACTGAGCCCCGTCGTCGCCAGGACAAATCGTAGGCGAACAAACAAGAGTTAGCGGCATGTACTGTACGTGTACCTTCTATTTCCGTACGTATCAGACTAAACTGTTCACAAACTAGTCTATCAAGTTCACTGAACGGACCTGTTGCATTGTATACAAATCGACACCCATTACACTTTACTGCACATTAACTAACGACTGTTTATGTTTGTGCCTTTTAAAAGAAAACACACCTCTCCTGCTCAAACAAGTGCAGGAACACTAATGGCAACGGCCGCCTGTCCAAGAAAGCACGGTTACGCGAACACAACATTCAAATAAACAGTATAATTAGGAACTACCTGGCTTGGATCATTAGGTACATGATGTTGTACAGCATATTAGTTATCTTAAGAGACTAGATGCTGTGACGGCCGTTGAGCTGTGTCGGCATTTGCCTGGTAGTTTAATCACAGAATAGACTTACGCATTCAATAATTGAAACTTCGACACCTCAGCTTACTAAGGCATTAAGTGGATGCATTATTTATTACATACATATATTATGTTCTTGTGAGCTACCCAATATGATGTACTACAGTGCTCAAAAAAAATGCGTGATGGTTTTTCATAATTATCATTGGAATAGAGGTTTTGGAGAAATGACATGGAGATCATTGCCTAAAGCCCACGTATGTATTTTTTTTACTGTAATGGTATTTTTTTTTAATACATATATGGATATTCTATTCTAAGTTTCTTGACTATTTCGATTTAGAGTGATGAGTACAGTGATTTAATTTCATAATATACTACATACTAATTAAAATAATTATCTACTGCAGTTTCATATGACCTCGTTTTTAATGTTTAGCATTTGTTATTTCGCTGCAATCTGTGAAAGTGATTTCGTAAAAAGACACGGAAGTGTGTTACAGGAAGCCGGGGAAGTGTGCGTTATATGCTGTGAGATGTCAGATGGATACACTTCGTATATTACGGCACAGTTATTTCGATTGATACAGAGACGGTGTTTCATACTATTAAAAATGTAATGTTACTGGTTAAAATATCCTAGGGAAGACGCTATAAGTTTGTAGTCCTAGTGGCGGAGACACGCTAGTTTACAACATCGAAAACAAAAACTCCAAGTTGTAACACGGAGGTGCTTGACCAGCTTTATCGTACTAAATCTACGGCATGACTGGGTAACGAGCACCGGTTGATTGGTTTCAAATACATACTGCTACTAATTAATTAGCCGGTGCAAAACTGGAACTGCGAAAATTGCGATATTGATTTCATGAAATACTTTAAACCTGATCGGATTTGGAGCAATAATGGTCTCACGGTAGCAAAGACAAACAATAAACCTGACTGCGCACACGCCTGCTTCTTCTTAATTTAGTCGGCGGTAGAAATATTGTTTCCTATCTTTCTCAGGTAGCGTATTGTTTGTTGTGTCAATATCTTAAGAACAATTAAAAAAACCATGAACTCAAGCCTACCGAAGTGTGGGGTGTGTGTTACTATGATACCGAAGACCATGAGTGTCAATATGAACAAAATATCCGTCTTTTTGAAGAATCTTGTAAGTCAGAGTTTTCACGCGTTTTCTCTTCGTGATATCCGTCACATTGGTTACATAGGTTGTCACTATTTGTCTTTTTTCAATGAACACCGAACACTCTTTTAAAACGAGATTTTGGTGACGTATCGTAGTAAATAATAATATATGAACAGGTAATTAGTTGTCAGGTATAAATATAACTTTAATTATCTCAAAATATCACCGATTCTACGGATGTTTAAAACATCTCTACTACTCGTCTACTAAGTACTCGTCAAAATTATTCCGTGTCTCTAGCCACTCGCACAAAATTCTGCTTCTGGACAGAGTAACACTCGATTAAGATATAATTCTCTAAATATTTTACTATATAACTCAATGCGTGATGACTAAGCTGATATGCACTCTCTAACGGTAAGGTATTTCAAGTTAACAATATTAGCACGTTTTTAAAACAAGTGATGTACTACGTGCTTAAAAACTCATTACGGGACACCTAATTACAAGATGATTAATACGCTGTTTTGTTATTGTGTTCGCCATTATGGCCGCTTATCTATTTCCGTTGTTATGTGTTGTAAACCGAGACTTATTCGGAACCATATCCAAATATCGATGTGTTGATCTAACAACTGTTGTATATGGTATTGCAATGTGCATATCTATACTTATAATAAAAATGTAACAGATCCAATTCTGTACATTAAAGATATTTTGAAAAAAAATAATCTCGAGGGCTCTCTGTTATCGATACTGAAGCCAAAACTGTATTTTTTTTCATTTTTGTCTGTTTGTCTGTCCGTCTGTCTGTCTGTCTGTATCTTGGCCGCGTATCACGCCGAAACTACTGAATGGATTCAAATGAAACTTGGCATGATTAGAGTTCATACTACGAGGTAGGTCATAGGATACTTTTTATCCCGAAATTCAGCACGGTTTCCTGGAGAGAGGGGATGAAAGTCAAACAAAATATGTACTTAGTTGTAATTCAATAACACATAGTCCGATTTCTTTCATTCTTTTTTTACTAGAAAGAAAATAAATAAAAGATAACGCTAAAAGTCTTTTTTTTTGTCCGCGACTGTACACTGCCTGTGGGAAGCTGAGACAGGTATGTAAATATGGCGGTACGAAGTTCGCCGGGTCAGCTAGTCTACATATATAAAAGAGTAAGGTGACTGACTGACTGACATATCCAGAGATCAACGCACAGCCCAAACCGCTGAACCTAGAATCCTGAAAGTTTGCATGTAGGTTCTTCATATAGCGTAAGTGAGCACTAAGAAAGGATTTTTTGAAATTCCACCCCTAAGGGGGTAAATCAGGGGATTTAAGTCTGCGTGAGCAAAGCCGCGTGCAAAAGCTAGTACATTATATAAAAGTATTAGCTGACCCACGCAACCTCGTTTGCGTCTCCTATTGCCCGTAGCGTGATAATTTTCCCCCGTTTTTGAAACATTATTTATTGGTGCTCCGCTCCTATTGGTCTTAGCGTGATGATATATCCTCGATAAATGGGGTATCCAACACTGAAAGGTTTTTTTAAATTGGAGCAGCGGTTCCTGAGATTAGCGCGTTCAAACAAACAAACAAACTCTTCAGCTTTATAATAATATAAGTATAGATTGTAATTGTAATCCGTACATTTACAAAAACTTTTTTAAAGACAACATTTCTTAAATGACTCGTATTGATCGTATCCCCGTTCTCAAGTAATGCTGAAATATGGTGTCCCCTTGCGTTTTATTTACGTGTTCGTAGATCTCCTTTCATATTGTATTATCCGGTTTTAATTAAGATACATGGTTTAATTTGATTTAAGAAAAATCGCTGGGTTTCATTGAAACTTATGCCCGCTTAAATTGGTTCAGGAAGATGAACATTACAATAAGGCGAGAAAATGTTTTGTTTACAAATAAGTAGTTTTTATACCGATCGCTACAAGGATTTCATATAATTGAGCAGATGTACAACGAAGTACATAAATAATCTTGGGATGTTTGGAATAACTTTCTAAAAGGTACGGTGTCCAATCCGCCTTTAATGTGATGTTCGGACGTACGATTTCTCAAAGTAGCTTTACGTTCATCGTCATCTGTCGGGCGGTTATTTGAAATGAAAGTTTTCAATATTTTATGAAGTTTCTCATAATCGACTGCGACCGGTCTTAATGGAAACCGCAATAGTAGATTTTCCTGGTGATGAAAGGTAAGTTGCAATCTTAATCGTTATGATGATATGATAGTTGTAATAAGTACAAGTAAATTCAATCTGTACTAAGATATAAAGCTGAAAAGTTTGTTTGTTTGTTTGAACGCGCTAATCTCAGAAACCGCTGGTCCGATTTGAAAAAGTGTTGGATAGTACATTTATCGAGGAAGGTTATAGGCTATATATATATCATCACGCTAAGACCAATAAGAGCGGAGCACCAATGAAGAATGTTTCAAAAACGGGGGACAATTGTTACGCTACGGGCAATAGGAGACGCAAACGAGGATGCGTGGGTCAGCTAGTATGAAATAAAAGTTTGTGTTATAGAATAACTCACTTAATCATTCGACAATCAAATACAGGTATGTTCCTCTTTGCTCGCGTCAATCTAGGTTTTGTTGATTATTCCACTATCCCTTGAGAACAAGGCTTTTTTTCTGATTGAAATGTACCCTATTTTTCTGTACTTATCTATACAAATAAATAAAATTGAGGTGTCTGTTTGTAATTTAAAATTAAGAGCTTTTCACTGTATATGTACATATACGATACTTTTATAAAAAAATCAATTTTTATTTTTTTTGTCTCTCTGTCTGTTTGCGAACGGCTGGACCGATTTTGACGGGACTTCCACTGATAGGTAGCTGATGATATTAGGAGCAACTTAGGCTACTTTTTTTAGACTAGCTTCGCCCCGTGGCGTTACCCGCGGTTATTTTCGTACCGCGGGGTTCAGCTATTTTATAAAATTCATTCAAAGAAACCCCGCTTAGACGAAATACTGCCAATTTAAGTCTGTTGGCTCTGGGTTCGTTCAGGAAGTTGCATTGGTCGTAATTGAAACAGCATTATAATATCATGTACTTACCATTTTTGCGAGCATTGTATCCATCTGTGGCTGGTGGGTAGCAGTGAGCAGTTGGCGAATGCGGCTGGCGTTGACGACGCACTGCGCCATGCAGCGCTGCAGGGCCGCCGCCTGCCGCACCAGCGTGGCGCTCAGCGGAGCCTCGGCGCCCCCGGCCCCGGCCCCGGCCCCGGCCCCGGCCGTGCCAGCTCCTCGCAGGACCGTCTCCAGCACGTGCGCGTGCTGCGACACGTAGTTCAAGCATCGTCGTAACTCAACTGCCTCGCAACGTTGACGCTCTGGAAAATAGAACATTTTCAAAACCATGCAGTATTGATGATTACTTAGGGAGTTAAGAAACCACATCAAATAAAGAGTGTGGTAAACCAATTTTCAATCCGATTGTATGTTTTATCAATGGACAGATTATGTACGACACTACTATAATATAGCAATTACTTAAATAAATAAAGAAAGTGATATAACTGTATTAAGATAACTTATAATCATTTGAATATACAAGTTACACAATTGCAAAAAAAAGCAGGGTGTTTTCAGGGTTTACACAAGTATGTTTTTTTTTTTTTTTTTTTTAAAGTAAGTATTTATGTAAGTTTTTGAATATTACTGTTACATTTGAATGCTTACACACATTTAGATATTTGAGGTTTTATTAACATTCTTATATTTATCCTGAATGACAAGACTACAAATATATAGCAGTTTTTTATATTGTCACTTTTAATTTTAAATACATGGCGGGATTGTTGAATGTTTTAATATATCTTAATTAGTAACTTGTTTCATTACAGTAAAGTGTGCTTTTTAGCCCTACTGTATATGCAATATCTTAAGAGGTAAAATAAATAAATTGAGTGGTATAGAATATATACTAACTAATCTATTTATATAAAAGAGGAAGGTGACTGACAGACATACCCAGAGATCAACGCACAGCCCAAACCGCTGAACCAAGAATCCTGAAATTTTGCATGTAGGTTCTTTATATAACGTAAGTGAGCACTAAGAAAGGAATTTTTGGAATTCCACCCCTATGGGGGTAAATCAGGGGATGAAAGTCTGCGTGAGCGAAGCTGCGTGTAAAAGCTAGTATTTATTATAATCACCATCCTAAGGAGAGGCCATATATTAGAAGCTGTTGGATGTACTTACTTAGTACTTACTTGAATTTTCAAAATACTAAATATGATTAAATGATTGGCAATTTGCAATAGTTATATTGATAGTAGAATGTATCTTATAAGATCCATTCCTCTATCAATATATTCCTATTTGAATATTAATGTATCTTATTTATTTCATAATTTTATTTTATTACATATCTTTAGATATTATTTATATTTTAAAATATAAATTTGAAGAAATGTAAGTAAAAGAGAATTACATAGCCCTTAAATTCTTCTTTTTAAAAATTTGTATCAGCCAATGTTTTCTTTAAGTACCATATAACTTTACACACCGATTATAGGAAAATATTAAAGAACCTTTATGAACTGTCAAATATTTAAGCGATTTATGTATTAAGTTAGTAACTTTAATTCAAAATAATCAGTTTGTTCTATGTGGAATCGTAATGAGTATTGCGATAAGTTTACCATGAAAGTCATAAATTCTCTGGGTCCTCCTTAAATATTTTTCCTCCTGCAGCTGCCTGTCAGCCTGTGCTTGTTTTTCACGAGCCTCGAGCACCTCCAGAAAAGAAGAAAACAAGGATTTTCGTTCGTTGGAGTTTGTAACGGTTTCTTGCATCATGATTTTAATAAAACGAAGGTTTTTTATAAGATAAATAAATAGCAGCTGTGTTATTTTCAAATTTCGTAATTACTACTATAGGTTTGTTGTGGTTAAGTTACTAAAAACAAATGATATTTAAAACGAAATCAAACCGAAATTCAAAATCGCACAACCACTACACTCGCCTCACTGACAACAACTGTTCATAGACAAATGAGATATAGTTCACAAAAGTCACAAAACCTTATCTTTTTGAAGTATACCATAGACTAATTTAAGAAAGAATAACAACTAATAAACTAACATTGTTTAGAATAAATTTATATAATAAAATAAATCAAAAAACTTTCTAAACGGAGAGGTCTATGTCCAGAAGTGGACTGGTAAGGCCTGTTGATATTGATGAAACAAATAAAATAAATTACTATTTCCATAAAATTATTTTTGATACTTATGTGTTTAATTATCAAAAAAATCATATTTGAAAAATGTTTTATAGTTACTATTTTTAAATTAAAAGTCCTAATATTTTATTAATCTGCATCTGCAAAAGTTTTATGGCATTCTGAACAACTGTGAACAACAGACTTCAGAAATCAGAGATCTGTATTCTTATTGGTCATCACATTTTGGTAAAATGTGATGACCAATAAGAATAGAGAATAGAATAGAAAATGATTTAAGTATTTCTAAAATTGACTTGCTATTGGGTACTATAAAGTTTCTCTATGGACAATGACTACACATTGATGAAATGATGAGGTTTGAAATTTGATGTTTTCTATTGTCTGTGAAAAAAAGTGCGGCTGTCAAACAAAGTTTCCCCGTCTGTACTGTTCAAAGAATACATTTTAACTTAAAAATAATGGCTCGAGAAAGTAGCGCAGGATTCGACAGACATATTACAATCTTTTCCCCGGAAGGAAGGCTGTATCAAGTCGGTGAGTTACTTTATTCTAGTTCGCCAAATTGCCGCTAGCGGTAACCCTCTGCCTATTTTGTATGAAAGAAACCACAAGGCACAAAATAACAAAAAAAAACATTCTTATTTGATCAAGCTAATCGTGAATTATACTTCTTGTTTGTAGTTTTGGTATAAAATTATTGTAAGGACTATTTGTTTGTGTTGCTAAAAAAGCGTCATGTCATGTATGTATTACTTTGCCTCGCCTTGCTTTAATATCGTACTTATTGCCCTACATCTCCAGCGTATACTATAGATACCTAGAGCCATATACTCTTCAACTGATTTACTGTCCTTGCTTTCAGAGTATGCCCTTAAAGCCATAAGCCAAGGCGGTCTTACATCAGTGGCTCTTCGTGGTGCCGACGCTGCAGTAGTGGCGGCGCAGCGCAAGGTTCCTGATCGCCTACTGGACCCTACGTCTGTCACACATCTGTTCCCACTCACCAATCGAGTGGGATGTGTTATGACTGGAATGATTGGTGTGTATAAATCATTCTAATACATCCTGAAACGACTTTCAGGATATATTAGAATGATTTATGATAGATGATTTCAAAGATAAGTAGTCATAGGTTCAGTAACAGTAACAATGTCTTCTCTGTAGAATACAGCCAAACAGTAATAACTAATTCAAAATAAGAAAGTTTGCAAAAAATGATGCCTTTAAAAGTAATTATCAGGTGGAAACTATGAAATAATATCTTACACAGGTCTTTATATCGACACTTGAAAGGCAACTTTTATTAAGCAATAGAAATTCCAATATCGGGTTATAAATGTTAATCCAGTCCAGATTAATGATTTTTTTTTCTTTTTTTTTTTAAACTTTAAACTTCTCTCCTCTAAAATATAGTAAGGGTTGCTTAGTAAAAGTTGCTTTTCAAGTGTCAATATGATTTTTTCTTTTTCTAAACTTCTCTCCTGTAAAATATAGTAAGGTGTTGCTTAGTAAAAGTTGCTTTTCAAGTGTTGATATGTATTACTTGTTTAGTAATGCATGTTGTTCTTTATTCTATTTTAATTACTTAAGGTTCACTGACAGTTTGTTCCAACTACTAGATGATTAAGAAGATACAAATATTTGTGTCTTACATCTAACTACTCAACCAATTCACTAGTCAAACGCAACAATGTTCTTTCTAGAAAAACCTCATGGCATTAAGTTCACCTTAAGAAAAGTCTTTAAAAAAGTGCTAAAAGTAAAAACGAATTGTTTGTACCAAAACTTTGCTTTATTATGATTAAAGTTTGCACCTTCTGGTTTTTTTTAAATAATTAAATCTATACTATTTTCCTTACAACATTGCATTTTTTCTCTCCATATGAACCTTCCTTGAGCCATAAATATAAGTTCTTGAGTTTTACACTTATCAACACATTTGCTGATGCATCATATTATATTATAAGAATTTATTATACAAAGAATAATTGTCTTCTAGCAATCAAAGATTAAAAACAAATGTAACCAAATTAACTTAATTGAATCATTATAATATGTATGACTATGAAATTAATATTAATTTAAACTTTTCCAGCTGACAGTAGATCTCAAGTGCAGCGTGCACGCTATGAAGCTGCCAACTGGCAGTACAAGTATGGCACGGAGATCCCTGTGCACATCCTGTGTCGCCGCATTGCTGACATATCTCAGGTGTACACACAGAATGCAGAAATGAGACCTCTCGGTTGCTGTAAGTACTCAATTAGGATATAGTTACTATTATAATAACATGTAATGGGCTCACCACCTGTATTCCGTACACCGTAGGCATACGCTTTCGTACTCACCGCTTCGGTTCTTCCTTCCTATGCCGAGGGGTAAATACCTGGAACTCACTACCAGCGCACGTGTTTACCTCCCACTATGATCCCGGGTCCTTTAAGCGGAGCGTGAAGAAGCATCTCACTGGGCCGCCATAGTGCGGGTCGCCATGCTGCATTGTCCTTACTCTACTACTACAATGAGGACGGTGACCACCACTCCTGGATTCTGGTCATGCTTTCCATCAGGCAGAGCAGAGTCATTTTGGCATATAAAAAAAAAACATCCCATGGGTGTCGTAAGCAGCGACAAAATGGGAGCAAACTATGCAGGACTGGTGTGTAATGAAATACCGAGATATTATCACCTAATAAATTATATTTTCAACAAAAAGTAATACAAAGTAAAATTTGCATGCTGACATGTTGGAGGCAAAAAGCATAGAGAATGAACATTCTTTTTTATGATACCATAAGCAATTAATATGGCAGAGGACTCATACACATTCAGCCTATAGTAAATATTAATATACCACAACGGCAACATCACTGCACAGAGAAGAAAAATTGAAACAAACCCTACAACAACCTGGTTATCTGGTCAGTATAGGCCTGTATTCACTTTGCTTAGTGCGAGTGCAGGTGATTGGTGGAAAGTACGTGTGGACAGCGAATTCGCGGTCCACACGTATTTTCTACCAATCTTTGATCGCCTGCGCTTCACACCTGCACTCGCACTAATCAAAGTGAATACGGGCCTTATGGTAAGGTAGGCCAAAATCTCCTTTCTAAGGCGAGACCTATGTCCAGCAGTCGACTGCTAATAACTACAGAAGAATATCTTGAAATACTTGTGACTTGAGAGGATATTGTTGCAATATTCCTGCACAGTTGGCCTAGTGGTTTAAGTGGTCGCCACGCTGCTTTCTACTTTTTTGTGTCCGTTTCATGTATGTTTGTAAAGTCCCTCGCGACACAGGATGTATATTCCTAATGCACGATTTGTCTATTTTAAATTTTTAAAAAATAGTAAATGTTATTGTTGAAGCCTCACTTTAAGAGACATGTCTAATCTTGCATAATTTACATTTTCAACTGATTGTTGATAAGTGAGTGAGTCTTGTTTTAATAATGTAAAATGTAGTATTCTTGTTTGTGATTTTAAGCACTCATTTATAAATGAAATATTTACAGTAATTGTCAGAATATGTAGGTGTGGCGACTTCCACATACAGCGCAACAGAAATATACTACAACGCCATCTACCGAAGTTACACTGAACTACGGACTAACAAAGGAAACTAAGAAACTACCAATCCTGAAAGTTGCAATTCGCGCAGTGAAAGTTCGCGCGCCAATTAAGATACATACAACATCAACCGTTGGGCAGTTGGCCCGCCAGGCATGATCACCTCGCCTGGTCGGAGGATCCTCCCTTTGTGTTGGTGGGACATGACACACCTGTCCCCCACAGTGGTGACCCCGACGTGATTGGAAGCAGCCTTCGAAGCAGCATCAGCACGCCACCATCATGTTCACTCCCACAGCAAGTCTCACAGCCAGCCAGCAACCTCGGCCTCAACAGGGATACACCACACGCAGGAAGCGACCGCTCCAGCCTGGTTACCCCTACGGCCTCATCAGCGTCTAGGCACAGCACACTGCACCTACGGTCCATGTAAGCAGAGCATATCTCTCCCGTCTACGCAGCAGCCAGCCACTACGCAGAAACCGCCCGACTCACTGGGGACCTCACCGCAGCACCGCGCACCGCCTGCCATCCCGACTCACTGGGATCAGCGGACTTCAGCCCCGACTTACTGGGACTAGCGGCATTCAGTTCCGACTCACTGGAACTTGCGGCACTCAGTTCCGACTTACTGGAACTACTCACTCCTGGCACTGGCAAGCTCCACAACAGAGCACAGACAGCTGACTCAACATATATCAACCTCCGGTCTTGGAGGGGAGTGATGTGGCGACTTCCACATACAGCGCAACAGAAATATACTACAACGCCATCTACCGAAGTTACACTGAACTACGGACTAACGAAGGAAACTAAGAAACTACCAATCCTGAATCGCGCAGTGAAAGTTCGCGCGCCAATTAAGATACATACAACATCCCAACATCAACCGTTGGGAAGTTGGCCCGCCAGGCATGATCACCTCGCCTGGTCGGAGGATCCTCCCTTTGTTTTGGTGGGACATGACACACCTGTCCCCCACATAGGTAAAGTCGACCAAATTGAATCATGACCCACTTTGCCAATTATTCCTTTGTAATCATAAATGTAGTTATAGTAGAGGATACAATATGGAACGACCTTCACCCATCTGTTTATTGGATGAAAAGTATTTTATATCAAATTTAATATATTAAATAATATAACGCGGGTGGGTTGGCAAAAAAATTCCTGGCCAAACTATTATTAATTAAAAATTAAAAAATGACTTTTCATGAAACAGTGTACCCATGAGTTTAACGAATAAATTTAATACCAACCGAAAGTATAAAGCCTGTAGAACATACAAACCTTGGGTTGTCTATTTGTTTCCTGGCATAGCTACTGGTTGGCACGTATAAACAGGTATGTCGATATTAGTTAATTGCACCCATTTGTTTAATACATAAGTTTTATATCAAACTAATCGCTATTTCATTGCGAATACGATGATATAGGGTTGTCTGCCAAAAACCTGGCCGTAATAACGGTTGTCGAGTTTGAAAAGTGAAATTTTGATGCGAATGGCAAACAGGTCATCCATGTATAGCGATACACTAACAAATGCTAAGCATTATTTTTAACCGACTTCCTGTAGTCATAGTAACCTATTATATTAGCAACCGAAAGTATAAGGCCTATAGAATATACAAACCTTGGGTTGTCTTTTTGTTTCCTGGCATAGCTTTGGTGTTGCAGGTGTCCATGGGCGGCGGTAATTGTTTACCATCAGGCGATACGTCTGCTCGTTTGCCCGCCTATTCCAAAAAATTAATAAAAAATAAATAAAGCTACCGTAACCGTAACCCTGTATCATCGTATTCGCAATTAAGCAGTGTTTATTTTGATATAAAATTGATTTAATCATCAAATGGGTGAAAATAACTAATATCACATACCTTACTAGTGTATCGCTATACACGATGACCTCTTTATCGCAAGTTTCCATTCGCATCAAAATTTCACTTTCAAAACTCGACAACCGTTATTCCGGCCAGGTTTTTTGCAGACAACCCTATATCATCGTATTCGCAATTAAGACAACCCAAGATTTATATGTTCTATAGGCTTTATACTGTTGATTGGTATTAAATATATTCGTTAAACACTGTGTAATAAAAAGTCATTTTTTAATTGTTAATTAATAAATAGTTTGGCCAGGAATTTTTTATCCAACCCACCCGTGATATGTTATTTTATATATTAAATGTGATATAAAATACTTTTCATCCATTAAACAGATGGGTGAAGGTCGTTTCTCTACGTATCTTAGACCATTAGGTTTTCTTCGCTATTTGCACATAGTACAATAAGTTATGGAATCAGGCGTTACTTTGCGGAAATCCATGACATTAAATGCTATGAAATATATTTAGCTTTAATTCCGCGAGACAAATATCCAGGTCTGAAAGCAAGGCACAAATCCCACCGTCATGCATACTCACATGCACATATGGGTATCATGCATATGCACACATACAAAACAAGTGAGAAATAATTAGCATGCCATGCAACCAAACCTATACTCGACACGTGTTTCGCCCCTCCACGGGGCATCCTCAGGAGATGTTGACTCGTCGAGCGTTTGAGCTCGAATGAGCTAGCGCACCGCTGTCGGCCCTTTATATACCGTTTCGATGACGCTATAATAACGATCGATACAATGTCACAACGACATCTGTGCCGAACTACCCGCAATCATCCTTAGAAGTGGTGATGGAATTAAGTTTGTTTGGTCATTCAACAGTGTATATGCATTATTATTGTTATGTTTTGATATTTCTAACTGTTCCAACACACTCAGCCGGAAACCCTTATCGCAAACATGCAGAATATTATAGGTATTGTTGCCGCTCAAGGAGTGGCCGGTGTCATCAGACCTGGATATTTGTCTCGCGGAATTAAAGCTAAATATATTTCATAGCATTTAATGCACATAGTACGTTTTAGATATAAACAAAAATGCGTCATTGCGGGTTAGATGTCAATGCAATTTAAACCTTTGTCATCACTGAACAAGATATATTTTTGATACAGCAGTCTTATTTGAATTTCAAATAATATAATCGTTTATAATCCAAACTCTTTTCATTGCGGAGAAAAAGTATTATAATTTTTAAAATGAAATGACATTATGTGTGAGATGTCAAGTAGTAGTCAATCTGAAAATATTAAAATAAAAATCTAAGAATCTTTGATTATTTATATGTCTAAATAGAGCATCGCGATACAAAAGAACAAAATTAAATGACACAACTTTTCGATATTTGTGTGCGTGACAGGTACGTCTTACACTCGCCTCATGTCATTCTAAATTTCCTAGTGTGAGTGCGTAAATGATACCAGTTGTTGAGTATTTTTTGTGAAAATGGGGAAACAATTATAATAGTGTTGAATAACTTTTCTATCTAGAAAATATGCTAGGAAAACAAAATGTGATACAACCTAATAATATGTCTCGTGTTTTTTTTATTATTTATTATCATTAGCAGTGGACTGTTAAAGGCTGTTGGTGATGATTAAAAATATGTCGTACTAGATATTAATTTTGGTCTGGTATTGTAAAAGCAGTACTTAACGATTTTTTAACCTTTTAAAATATGTAAGATATATCATTAGCCCATCTAATTGTCTTTTTGACCAACATTAAAAAAGAAGAAAGGTAAGAAAAAAATTGTTTACATTACTTTTTAATGGACCGGTTTAATTATTTTTTAACCGACTTCAAAAAAAGGAGGAGATTCTCAATTCGACTGTTTTTTTTTTTCATGTTTGTTACTTCATTACTTTCGACTGGGTAAACTGATTTTGATGATTCTTTTTTTATTTGAAAGCTGGTGCTTCCCATGTGGTCCCATTTCAATTTGGTCCTGTTCTGAGATGTCATCCATGAGAAAACCATATAAGTCTTCAATTTGCATTAAGTATGTGCGCGACAAATTAACGAATAACTCAATATTCCCGTATGGTCTCATTTAAATTTGGTCCCGATTGAAGTCGGGTTTTTTTTGTTAAAATTTGTGATTATTTTGTGTTACATTTAGGACATCTTCAAGATAGCTCAGTATTAATATTATGGGGATTAGACCTTGGGCTTTCAATTTGTTTTATTAGATTTACAATTAGCTAATTTTTTTTATCTGAATGAGATCTCACGAGTAGTTTTTAAGTTAAATTTTTCAATTCTTATCTGTTGATAAGAACATTCGAAGATATACTTGTTTTGGAATAATAAAAACTGGACTTGAAAAATGCATGACTGCACGGTTGGTCTAGTGGTTTAAGTTGTCGCCACGCCGCTTTCTATTGCGCCAGGTGTTGTGGGTTCAAATCCTAAATAGGACAACACTTTGTGTGATCCACAAATTGTAGTTCTGAGTCTAGGTGTTTTTTGTGATGTATATTCGTAATGTGGGAGTTGTTTTTTTAAAACAGAGAGGAGCTCATATCTAGTAAGTATACCTAAAAACCCTTAAACGATGCCCATAGTGACATTTTACAAAAACGGTGCGGCGGCCATTTTTGATTCAAAAAATGACATGAAATTAATACTCAGCATACCTAAAAACACCTTACACGATACCCATAGTGACATTTTACACAAACGGTGCGGCGGCCATATTTGATTCAAAAAATGATATGAAATTAATACTCAGCATACCTAAAAACACCTTACACGATACCCATAGTGTCATTTTACAAAAATGATGCGGTGGCCATATTGAATTATAAAAATGAATTGAAATTCTTAGCGTATCTATTATCTACCATGAAGTATTTTATACAACACAACTCCGCCTGCCACATTTTATGAGGGAGTTTTGACTTCATAAACTAGCAACACCCAAAATGGCGACTACAATAATTATTTATTTTAGAAATTATTTAATGGCTTTGTTTGCTGTAATAGATACATATCAATGGTACTTAACGATAATAGGTAACTTTCTTTGTTAATTTAGATCGTACTCTGTAATTTCTACACACTTTTAACGCACAATTCGCCATTTTTATCAACACAAAAATGACAGCAACATGTGTGTATCCACTGACAGTACATTTGGTACTAAACGCGGAAAAACATTTAGGCGTTAGTGTTAGAGCCTATTTTTTCGTGTGTTTTTACAGCTTTGACAGTCCATCTAGACATATTAATAATCTAAGCTAAGAATATATTTATATCTATAAACGAATCGTATAATGGCCAATTTGGTAGAACAAAGAGCTCGGATTGTAGTGCTCAGTGAGCAAGGTTGCGGCGTTAGAGAAATATCACGTGAGTTAAATATAAGTCGTAACACGGTCAGAACCTGGATCAGACGGCACGCTGAAGAGGGTATCCTTGAAGACCGACGACGACATAATCATGGGGCTCGTCGAATCACAAACCAACAGAGAACGGAAATGCAACACCATTACGAAGAACATCCTTTTACTCGTACCCGCTATTTTGCAGCACGTTACGACGTTTGTCTAGAAACAATTAGAAATAATTTGCACCACACTGGGCTGCATTACAGACATCATGCTAAGAAAGTTCATTTAACGGATGCACACAAAACTGCGAGATTGAATTTTGCACGTAATTATTTAGATTTCGACTAGACAAACACCATCTTTACAGACGAAAAATCATTTCGCTCTTCTCAACATGGTCGCTTAACTTTGTGGCGTTACGATAACACGCGATACATAGAGGACCACGTAGTGCCCAACCAATCATCTGGCCGTATTTCAGCTAACATATGGGCATGGATAGATGCTGGAAACATAGGCGAACTTGTTCCTATTTCTCCTCGTCATAACGCTATCAACTATGTCGATTTATTAGAAGAATCAATGTTACCGACTTTGCGAACAGTTTATCCCCGTGAAGATGTGCCAGTATTCTCCTATGTTCAGGATAACTGTCGAGTGCATACTGCCAGAATTGTCTCAAATTGGTTTACGGAGCATGAAGATGAATTTACTCTCATTCCATGGCCGTCTAGGTCACCAGATCTTAACCCAATAGAAAATTTATGGGGTTTGATGGTTCAAATGTGGGATAACAGGAACGAGAGGACTAAAGAAGCAATCGAGCTGCATTGTAACGAAATCTGGGATTTCATGAGGGGAAGTGACATTTGCAGTCGTCTAATCGGGTCTATGCGTGATCGATTATTAGACGTTATTGAAAATCATGGCGCTTACACTCGGTTTTAGGTTTAACCAGTAATCCTACAGACCCAAACCATTGGAACCATTATAACCCACAAATTAACTATTGAGAAGTTTTCTTTTTTATTCGCTTAACGAAGTAAATGGCATTTTTTTTAATTTAATAATATTAAATAAACAAAATAAAGTTTATATGAAGTCTCTAATTTTACTGTTTTATTTTATTAATATGTATGACTAGCTGTCTCGACAGACTTCGTTCTGTCATATACATGCTTTTCTATTTTTGTTCTACACCTACCCTACGCTACCTTTACGGTACCTCTACCCTCCTACCTCAAGTCTACCCATTATTCGAAATAAAGTCAATCCTATGTCTCAAACAAACAGACAATCAAATCTTTCCTAATATACCTATAGATAAGGACGTTGACTGGCTAACAAACTTTTTCGTGCAATACTTATCATATTCCATAGTATACGTCTATGTCTATGCCATGGCTTTGTCAGTGTCTAGTAGAATGATAACGGTTCGTTACTTATGAAATGTATGTTCAAGCTAATTTCAACCTAATGGTATAGAATAATTGTAGGAAAATGACTTTAACCGGGGTCATGATTCAATTTGGTCGACTGTACTTAAAACAATACTGATATCAAAATGAAATGTGGTTTTTAAATAAAATAACATTTGTATCCTTTGACTGCCAGGTATGATGCTCGTAGCATATGATGAGGAAACGGGCCCATGTGTGTACAAGACGGACCCATCCGGCTACTACTGCTCGTACAAGGCGGTGTCGGCCGGCGCCAAGGCCACCGACGCCAACGCCTACTTGGAGAAGAAGTTAAAGAAACGCTCTGATCTGTCAGCTGATGAAGTGGTGCAGCTCGCCATCTCCTGCCTCTCACATGTGCTATCTGTAGACTTCAAGTCCTCAGAGATTGAGGTCGGACTGGTCACTAAGGATGATCCCAAGTTCCGGTGAGTAAACTTTTACGTAAGTTTACCGCTTACAATATCTGTGGATTACTACTAATACAGTAAATATTGCTAAATATTTTATTATTAACATTTCGAGAAACATAAATGTATGATTAGTTCATATACTTACGATCTTTTGCCCGGGGATCTGCTCGCATGAAAGTTAGCTATTGTAGTAAATTATAGCCTATGTCCAAGATCTTCATTGTAAATTTGATACAAATCGGTTCAGCGGTTTAGACTATTTTTGATATTAGTGTGGATTTAATGTGTAATTGGATAGCAACTATCACTGACTCCAGCTGTTACATCCATCCTTAGGTTGTCTTACATACTTAGCTTTACTTGTACATGACATTAATATTTCTGTTTAAATTTAGTAAATGTTATGTACAAACAATTCTAATGAAATTGTTGTATAAAAGTGTACCTACACAATTCCTACTTTATAAGTTGTCGTTTATTGGGTTATGAAACTACCCGTCATCATAATTGTGTACCTACCTTACTCTTATGATTTTGTCCCTTAGACTGACTTGTAATTCTAGGCTACTTAGCTAAATACACAAATAACGATATTTGGTGTTTTATTGAAGATATAATAGAATTCTAATGTAATTATGAAATGTTTTCCAGAGTGCTGGCTGAGAACGAGATCGACCGACATCTGACTGCTATCGCTGAGAAGGATTAGGGATTCGTGGAATCAAACACTATATTAATTTTCTAACAAAAATAAATTTACTTAAATGGAAATAATTGTTTTGTATTTACTATGTTAGCGCCTAGCTTAGATAATTTAAGTAAAATATTCAGTTTCTAAAAAAACAGTTCAGTGAGCATACCTTCGACACCCACTGGCACGTTCACAGTTTGCGGCATTTCAGTCGCGACATTCGTGAAATTATGTAGAGCACAGCAAAATACCAGTCCGTAGACCGGGACCTCGTAGTTGCGGTGCCTCCTGAGCTCGTGCAGCCACGGCACTCTGCCGCAGGCGCTCTCACAGAACACCGCCTCTCTCACCTCGCTCACGGCCACGAAGGGATCGTTGAGCACGACGATAGCCACCGCCTTGCTCGCCGCCTTGGCGTGCACCACGCTCCAGATATACTTGGGCACCGGGAACCTCTCGCCGGCCTTCAAGTATACTTCCGTGCGAGCGTGTCCCGTGCGCAGCGACAGGACCCCGTGAGTGCCCGCATACACTTCGATCTCGGCGTGGGGACGAGTCAACTTTAGGAACTTTGCGATGTCGCGATGCAGGTGATCCAGGTTTCCCTCGGCCACGCTCCTCCATACGGCGACGCGATTAGACACAAAATCTGTAGCTCTCATATTTTGATCGTCGAAGTAGTGAGCGCTCAACAGATCGGCCGAGGTGAGCGATTGGCCGGCGAAAGTGAATCGGTCGTGTTTGAACAGCTCGCGCACTCTCCTGTTCAGCTTGACGTCGTCGGAGTAGAGCGTCTCGGCGTCGTGCCTGGTTTTAGCGTCGAACATGTGGTTGAAGTTGCCGAGCAGGCTGAGCGGGCCGCTGCGCTCCGGGTGCGGCGGCAGCGGCAGGCGGTTGTGCGGCGCGCTGCTCATGCGCAGCCAGCGCGCGGCGCCGCGGTCCTGGTCCACGCACAGCGCGCTCACGTGGCGCACGCGGCCCGCGCTCTGCTCGCGCAGCTGGTAGACTCGCCCCTGGAGGGGTGGGGCGCAGCTATCCACCTACATTAACGAAACCTTCAAAATCAAGACTGCTTATTTTTTAAATATCTTTTATAGTCCGGGAACAAATTTTACTAGTTATTGCTATTAAGCATGTTTTTCGCGAGGGGCTTCATTTTGATCCTTTTCCTATTACAAAAATTCTTCAGACAATTCAGAGACAAAAACTTTTGAGCGTAGGACCGCGATAACGTACCACGCAATATATAGGACAATGTGGCTGTTAAATAGGGATGTTAACACTAATCACAAATTAATATTTAGTGTTGATTTTACGATAGCTTGTATTATTAGAATATCGAAAATCACATTAAGATAATTAAATATAACTTAATAAATTTACTAAAAATTATTTTAAATGCTATATTTATAGCCTGTTGTCACGCGACTGCAAACACCAGTATGAGCTTATGACGTCACTAACCGCAAAACAAACAAGGCACAAGCTGTCAAAGACTGTTTACTTCTCTGCATTTTCTTCTAATCTTCTACATAATGGAATCTGAATTCACTAAAGGGAATAGTTCCAACTTACCAAAGATAGATTCTTTGATCGTGGCAAACTTTTTTGCAAGAAACAAAGACTTGTGGTCCAGAATTCAGGAACGTGAAAACATCTTTGTAAGTACAGTTTTACGTTAAATACTATTTATCTATCTACGAATACATAAATAACAGTCAAGTACATATGTAATGGATGATTTTCTTCTTTTTATATCTATTTTATCGTGTTTAGAACTTCGTTAAAATCACTGTTTACAAAGTTAGGTTATGTGCGTAAAATAATAAGGTCGTAACAGCTCGTTTGGTTGGTTGTTTCAGATCTTCAAAAGAATCTTATGGCGATGATGCTGTTGGATATGTCCAAATAAAAAGATACCTAAATGTGTGTACTATTAAGTGTCGTGTATGTCCTGAACACAAAGTTGGCTCTATATATTCTATATAATATTCCAAAGGATTCTGATACAATATCAATGTACCAGTTATCTCTAATGTATCAAGATCAATGCTGTGAAGATTTTCTAAAAAAAGTATCTTCATCATTAACTACAGATATTTTAGTAAAGGCAGAACAAAATACAAGAGATCAGGCCAAAAGGAACTGATAGCATGAGCAAGGTTTGGTAGAATAACGGCATTAAAAGCTTATGAAGTTAGTAAATGTCAAACTACTGATGGTGCATTAGTGGGGCTGATCATAGATGGCAAAATGCCTGTATGCTGATACACCAGCTATAAAAAGAGGCAAAATTTTGGAACAACAAGTGCTTGCGGTAGTACAGTGGCCTTTTCATAAGTAAAAATTTTCCCATGATTGCTGGTTCACCAGATGGAATAGGCCAGGATTTTATCATTGAAATTAAATGTCCATTTAGTGAAGAAACTTATAAAAACTACATACAAAATGGAACGCCAACAAAAAAGTTTTACTCACAAATGCAATACAAATGTGTGGTATAATTTTTTTTTATTTTTGTGTTGCAGATAGTGAATTTCTAAATAATAATAAAGTTGAAATTATATGTGTAAAATATGACAAAGCTTATTATTATGTCAAATCTTTAATGGAAACTTAAGTGATATTTTGGAAAACCCATATCCATCCATTATTGTTTAAAATGTCAGGTAATAATAAAATCCAGTATTTTTAATTCGGTTTTTTATTTACCATTAGCAACTAATGAAACTTATATTCACTTATTCAAAAGTCAAAGATTTTTATTCAAATAGGCACTTATAGTTATAGTCAATATTTAAAAATCGAGTGATTCTAGTCACCCGTTCCAAGTGGTAACCAAAACTACTGGTGTCAGATGTAGATTTTGACTGAACAGCAGATGGAGTGTACATAGATATATCACTATCTGATTTGTAATCTAGTCAGTGTATTACATCGAGGTGAACTTGCTGTTGTTTGTACGGCTCCAAGCCTCTAACTCAGTAACTTTTAAAGGAGAAGTAGATGTACACACACTAAGAACTCTCATTGGTGAAGTCCATTTTGTTTGTTAATTTATTACTGTTTGGGTTTGCTTGCTCCTATATTTGGGTCTAATAATAACTTGAACTTTTGTTGTTTATCATGAGGTGGTGGAGCTGAAAAAGGGAAATAATGTTTAGTGCTACTTATAATTATTTCAGTAATACTGAGTATTACTGAATATATACTGAATATAAGGCGAAACCGGTCAGGTGTAAAGATAAATTAAAAATAGTGGAACAAGTACAAGTGAGTTTGATTCTAGAATGTAATATTGAGTATTACTTCATGATCTGGTCTCGTACAGATTGATATATTACCATTGCCACAAGAAATAGATAAAGCATTTAAATTGTCACTACAATCTAGATTTTACATATTAAACAGGGTCTACTTATTTATATAAGTGCAATATCTTGTTTAACTACAAAGAGAATATTAAATCAAATATGTTCATAGATACCTGAGCTAGTACTTGGGATATTTTATTTTGCTTTCAGAGAGATGAAGTTTTCACACTTCAGATACATCAACCCTCATTTCTTCTTGTTCTTCACACTCTTTTATCAATGACAGGCTTTGCCTTTTCACCATGGCTGGCCGGCACAAATCAAGCGAAGCATGCACATTTTCTTGGCAAACAACCAGGCTTCATGATAATTCTGGATACCATATCCATTGAAGTATATTCCACGTTATTTTCCACATCATTTGGCAGCTAAAATAAGAATTATTTTAGGTTAGGTTAAATAAAAGACAATAGAATTCATGCTCCGTTGAATTAACTGTGATATTTTGTATCAGTACAGGTAATTAAAACTTACATCGAAGTCGTCCTCGCAAAAATAGGAAGTACTCGTTGTTGTTAATGCTGATATATCTCTTCTAGCCATTCATAACCACTATCTCCTGATTTGCTTATCTTTTGGCACATGAATAAACAATTTTACCCGTGTAGTAATTGTTGTACTATTCACAGGGGCACTGCACAGGTTTTGTAAAACTTTGTGTTCATTTTGATAGTTTGTAAATATTCAAGTAAAAATAAGAAAACACTTGTACTGGACATACAATAATGAATTACGAGTCGCGATCGCGACCAATGTTTTGCGGTTAGTGACGTCAAGTGAGGCACGTGACAGTTGTGAGAGTGTTTTAGCGGGAAAATTCATAATTAATCTATTTTTGTATATTTTCTCATTGAAAATACTAATATTTTTAAATCGAATATTTTTTATTATGGTGCATAAGTGTCAATCTTCAAAATAAAAGCAATTCCGAAAAATTGTTAACATCCCTATTATATAAATAAACTAGCCGACCCACGCAACCTCGTTTGCGTCTCATATTGCCCGTAGCGTGATAATTTTCCCCCGTTTTGGAAACTTTTTCATTGATGCTCCGCTCCTATAATGAGGGATTTTAACTATTTAACCATAAACCTAGTTGTATTTGAAGTCCCCGTAATAATAATATTTAATTAATCCTCGCCCGGGCCCGCTGTGAGACTGCGATGAGTGAGAAAGAATAAAAATATTCATTGACCGATATGTTAGGTACACTACGTGCGTAATTATTACATGGTGTCCAAAAATTATGGACGTATTTTTTTATTTTAAAACGTTAATAACTTTGTTGTTTGTTTGTTTGGCATTTCTGTTATGGTGTTTTATGTAAGTACATTCGTTCTGTATCTGCCCCTATTTTTTCTTTGGTAATTAAAAACTAATGGTGTTTATTTATTTTTAGTATTCTAATTATTTCAAAGTTGTAAATGTGATCTTATAACTTTCTTTATTATTGATTTCATGATAATAGTAAAAACAGAGATTAAAGTTTTGGTTTTCTCATCTATCTATATATATATTCTTCATATATTAGGTAGTACATTAAATATGTGTGTCTTATTGTATTTGTAATCCTTTATTATTCTCTCTTAATATGCAAACATTCACTTGATACAAAAGGCACCTTACCATTATCTACCCAGAGTAGTTAGACCAGACAGTGTTGCCAATATTAGAATCACATTTCTAACATATATAAAAGAGTAAAGTGTCTGACTGACTGACTGTCATACCCAGAGATCAACGCAAAGCCCAAACCGCTGAAGCTAGAATCCTGAAATGTTGCAAGTAGATTCTTTATATAACGTAAGTGAGCACTAAGAAAGGAATTTTTGAAATTCCACCCCTAAGGGGGTAAATCAGGGGTTGAAAGTCTGCGTGAGTGAAGCCGCGTGTAAAAGCTAGTTTTCTTATAATTAGTGATGTTATAACTTTCTGTAAATTGATGTCGTTATATCGTTGATTTAGTACCTTTTAGTATGTTTCATTGGTATGCTAACATACTTCTATATATGTTCACATTATAGAGGAGAGAAATGACTGCCTCTATGGCGCAGTGGTAGCGTATGCGACTGCCGTGCTTGAGGTCTCGGGTTCGATTCCCGGGTCGGACCAAATGTTTGTATGATCCGCAAAGATTTGTTTCGGAGTTTGGGTGTTTTCTATGTATAATATGTATGTATTTACAAAAAAAAGGTATATATGTATTTATATCAGTTGTCTAGTACCCATAATACAAGCTCTGCTTAGCTTGGGATTAGATGGCGTTGTGTGTAAGATGTCCGATATATTAAAAAAAAAACAAAAAATGCTCTGAATTGGAATTTATTAGTTTTTTAATTCTGCTTAGATCCGTTAAAGATCCGCCAGGAAAGTTACGGATACGGATCTTCTTTTTCCCTCGGATATCCGCGGATACGAATACAGATATCCGGAACATCACCATTATATATTGGAATGATAAAACCAAATCCAAACCATGGATACATGTTGGAAGGATAAAACCATACCTACATTTAATAGGACTAAATTTTTTTTTCCAATAAGTAAGTAATCATGTTAGTTAATATTTATATAATTTAACAACCTCTTTGTCCTACAAATTGCGTGGTACGCTATCCCGGTCCTACGCTCAAATTTTTTTGTCCCTGCTACCACAATCGAAAATGTTTTTAAAGTGAAAGATGGGGCCTCTCATCAAAATGAAGCCGCTTACGAAAAATTAGCTTTATGGTAATAACTTGTAAAACTGATGTGATCGGTGTAAAACGGTTCAACGGAAGCAACGACTCTTACAAACCTGATGCAGAACATCCTCGAAGATGCTCTCCTGGCAGCCGAGGTCGAGCAGGTGCCGCAGGGCGCGGTCCTGGCGCACGCGGTAGCGGCCCGCCTCGCACACGGCCTCGAGCGTGTCGAGCAACGGGTAGGCGAGGAACTTGCCGCCGCCGCACGCCAGCCTCACCTCGTCGCCCGGCTCCGCCCGCACCGAGCCGTTGCTGGCGCGGTGTGACGTCACCAGCGGCATGTTGTCCGGCACGCACTCCGCGCAACTCAGCTCCATCACGCATGGCGCTACGCATCAGCGTACACAACACTTATTATCATTTTGTAATTACTGACCCACATTTAGCACAGGAGTTACGAGTGTGGACCACAATTGCGGATTGGACGGAATGACAAAATACAATTTTAAAAAATCTTATGTTTAGTAATGTTATCTTTCTACCTAATCAAAAACAGAAATTGAGAGACGTGACACCAATTATGAACTGTTACCTAAACATAAAACCGTGGGAGAGCCACGCTTCGGCATGAATGGGCCGGCTCGACCGGAGTGATACCACAGCCTCTCAG
Source organism: Diaphora mendica (assembly GCA_949125395.1). Taxonomy (NCBI): domain Eukaryota; kingdom Metazoa; phylum Arthropoda; class Insecta; order Lepidoptera; family Erebidae; genus Diaphora; species Diaphora mendica. Next base: position 351,414 of record OX421325.1, read on the forward strand.
AAAACCGGTGTGAAACAGCGCTTGCGTTGTGTTTCACCGAGTGAGTGAGGATACCGGAGGCCCATGTCCCAACACCTCCTATAGGCCAGCAACGCACTTGTGACGCCTCTGGTGTCCATGGGCGGCGTAAATCGCTTACCATCAGACGATATGTCTGCTCGTTTGCCCCCTATAACATTAAAAAAACAGACTTCCCCGAAAAACCAAGCAATGATACTTACGATCGGTGAAGTAGGCTTGTTTGAAACAAAGCAGCAGGGTGAGAGCGGTGATTGTCCTCATGTTGTTGTGTAGATGGGATGCGTGCGACTGAGCGTTATCGGCGGCGGCTGTCCTCTTGACACGCTCACGCGGACCTCGCTCACCCCAGCAGATAACGGCCGTAGGGTTCGCGTCATTGTTTATTGTCATTTTAACAATTATAGGCACAAGGACACCAAATACCCATCAACAGACCAGACCTCAATGTATTAAGAAGAATTAGGTCCAAATAGGGCCTATCTTATCCGATTTCTTTTTTAATTTTTTTAATTGACAAGTAGTTCGGCAGTCTTCACATTAAACATTGAAAGTCAAATCAAATAATTATTGTCGAACGTGATTTCGACCGGTACTTTTTTTTTGTTTTCATAGCTTTCGTTCTCTATAAGTAGTGTTCGGTAAACGGTTTGCCTTGGTATAAGAACACTAGCTGAGAACTGAACTATTTCGTTGAGGGTTTGCCTCAGATTGGTTGAGTTATGGCGACTTCCATATACAGCGCATCAGAAATGTACTACAGCGCCATCTACCGAAGTTACACTGAACTACGGAGTAACGAAGGAAACCAAGAAACTACCAATCCTGAATCGCGCACTGAAAAGTTCTCGCGCCGATAATCATACACACATCAAAAGTGTCTAGGGATCAAGCATTTTTATGCGGATTTCTTGAGATTGAGATGTGGCTTTGGCCGTGGCCTGCTCAGTCGCCAGACTTGAACCCGATTGAGCATGCATGGGATATGCTACAGAGAAGAGCTCTGCCGAATATGGAGGGTATCCAGTCGCAAGAAGACCTTTTTTTGTTGTTGCAACGAACATGGGCGGCCATTCCACAGCGTGATTTGGATGAACTCATTTTGAGTATGCCAAACCGATTCTTGTGTTGTTAGTGTTCGCGGTAGAAACACGGATTATTAATTGTTTAAGTTACCTAATAAAATTTTAAAGAAAACTGTTATTTCAGTCTTTTTTTCGAACTTTAATGTTAGTGGTTCAAATGTCAAAAATCCCTTTATTAGGAAAATGGCAAATTTCTTTATTAATGCAAAGGTGACTTGGTTTATCGTTACTGTGACAAACGAAAACACTTTATTTAATGAATCCTTAAAGAAAATTTTAATTAATATCAATCAGGAGAAAAGTTATTGCAAAAATATATGTTGATCCCTAGACACATATGTTGATCCCTAGACACTTTTGATGTGTGTATATACAACATCCCAACACCAACCGTTGGGCAGTTGGCCCGCCAGGCATGATCACCTCGCCTGGTCGGAGGATCCTCCCTCTGTGTTGGAGGAACATGACACCCGTTCCTCCACAAAGTAAATCTGGGTACGAGCATCCAACACTACAGATTCTATCATATATAATAATATAACTAGGTATCTCAATTACCTATGGATATTATCTAATCTAATAATACCTATACTATTTACTACCGCTACTACTATTAACTAGTAGCCGACCCCAAATCTTGGGAATAATAAAGGCTAGGAAGCTGATGACGATTACTTACTACCGATTGGGGTGGTTGATCTGTTATAGAAGTAGGAATATATACTAGGTAGGTACTTACATATTATATTGTCTCCAGTCCATTGCAAACACAAACTTTAGGTACATTGCAATGGATAAAAGCTTAGGGCATAGTAACTCAATGGGTAACGACGCTGCCGATGAATTTGCCAAAACGGGATCGGAAACGATAGTTTGTGGACCGGAACCACTACTGCCCTTGCCCTAAGCCCAAATAAAAACATGGCTGCGCGCCAATACCGAAGAAAAACACAAAATCAATCAATCGTGGGAGAGCCACGCTTCGGCATGAATGGGCCGGCTCGACCGGAGTGATACCACGGCCTCACAGAAAACCGGTGTGAAACAGTGCTTGCGCTGTGTTTCACCGAGTGAGTGAGGATACCGGAGGCCCATACCCCAATCCCCCTACCCATCCCCAAAAGGCCGGCAACGCACTTGTGACGCTTCTGGTGTTGCAGGTGACCATGGGCGGCGGTAATCGCTTACCATCAGGCGATCCGTCTGCTCGTTTGCCCGCCATTCCATAAAAAAAAAAAACGAATGGAAAAATGAACTAAGGATGCAGGCAAACAAAAAGTTCCGCTAACATCACTAGACTAGCCCACAACTGAAAAGGGACGATCTCAGGAAGTTCATAGGTATCCTAACTGGGCATTGTCCCCTAAACAATATTCACTATAGGCGTAACAGACAGTCCTCTGTTGTGCAGGGGATGCATGGAGGCAGAAGAAACGCCGCAGCACGTTCTCACAGAATGTAGAAGTGTGGCAGATCAACGGGCAGACATTCTTCAATCAACATTATAGCGAACTTATTTAATGATTAAGGACACGGTGATGAAGGCGGTATAGATACTTGTAGAAGAGATGAATAACACGAAGGTTGTAGCGACTGTGGTATATTTATTGTCAGGAGCCCAGGGCTCCTGAATACTCTTGGTGTCACATGGTAACTGTGTTGAGAGTAAGTCCTTAGTATGAGTGGTTGTATGCCCATTACAGTTTCCTTATATATACTGAAACCTATTGGTACAATGCATATAATCACGTACTGTACTTGCAGACAATAACTACAAAAGAATTTCTAACTACGTGACCGATAACATCCTTACATCTGAGATATGCTGTTATCGCTTAGCTATGTATACATTCTATTAATTTAACTAATATGAGTATATAGGAATAATATATAGGAATATAACTCCCCCCAAACAAAAATTTACGGTAGTAAATTCAGATAACCGTTTTCTTATGCTACTTACAATTATGAAACTGCCCTATGGTAACATTATTAAACATGACGATTCAATTATATAACTTATTTACGATATATGATATAGTCAGTCAGGGTCAAAATTTACTGCACAATACAAAACATTACTATGAAACACGACCTTACAACTTATTTACAACATAAACATACGAATCAAAACAATACGACTTGAGTCGCGACCTTCTTGTGTCAGCAATTTTTACACTTCATTGTCATCACATTCCATATTTCTTCGTCAGCAAAATCATTCTGCTGCTTATGACAAGGTTCGTCGTAATCTAGCAATTAGGGCATAGATATTACTCCGATTGTTCGTGATAACGCGTCGGTTTTCTTCTGCAGACCTTTGCCTATCAGATGGTTAGCACGTATTTCCCAGCAGCAAAATAGCTTAAAGCATTATCGCAGACCATACCTTTTTATTCGCGATCAGTGCTCTTTTATTAAGGCATCATGGTTTTCTGGTTTCTTGTTGGCTTTATCCATTGGCTCGTTGTATGATAACCAAGAATATCAAGCTCGGATTCCAGAAATTCACTTTATCACATTTAATTGTGATTTCATATTCATTCTGGCGCTTAATTTTCACTTCTAGGTGCTTCTGTAGTCTGATAACTGCACTATACGTTTGTCCTTATGCGGCAACAAACTAATAATGGCCCTCGTATTGACCGAAACCTCGGAACCACTTTGTCGGTAGGTAATTATGAGGCGGTTAAAGGGGAATCTAGTGCAGATTCTATAAAGACACAATATATGACGCGATGGCTAACGTGACCTCGCTCTTGATTGCCTGTGACCGTGAAACTGCCATTTGTTTAACTCTGCTATGCTGATTTTGCAATTTTGCACTTAGCGACGTAATCTTTAACTGCATACTTGCTATTTGCGCGGTGAGCTTCGTGATGACACTGATATTGTTTAATAGTTGGATTACTGACGATGATTTTGAATGGTGTACCTTGTCCTCCGATGGTGAGCGACGATAGTCTCCATTTTCGTGAGCCATTTTGCTTGAACTCCGGCTTTTGCAGTACTGCCAGCTCCAAGCCGTGACATCCTGACGATAGTCCTTTTCCACAATGCTGCTATACAAGTTCACTATATTTTCTCCTTCAAAAGGTGCGAATAGATGCTTTTTTTTTTGTTCAATTATCGAGATCGTTTTTTCTTTGTTCAGTTGTCGGGGTCACCAATTATAGCGAACTTATATAATGGTTTTTTGACACGGTGATATAAGTGGTAGGTCGACTTGTAGGTGAGACGAATAACACGAAGGTTGTAGCGACTGTGGTATATTTATTGTCAGGAGCCCAGGGCTCCTGAATACTCTTGGTGTCACATGGTAACTGTGTTGAGAGTAAGTCCTTAGTATGAGTGGTTGTATGCCCATTACAGTTTCCTTATATATACTGAAACCTATTGGTACAATGCATATAATCACGTGCTGTACTTGCAGACAATAACTACAAAAGAATTTCTAACTACGTGACCGATAACATCCTTACATCTGAGATATGCTGTTATCGCTTAGCTATGTAAACATTCTATTAATTTAACTAATATGAGTATATAGGAATAATATATAATATAATAATAATAATAAAAATCTTTATTTGGAACTGATAACAAAATTACAGAAACATAAATGTGTTTGATAATGACTGCATTAGTGAAACACTGTGGCGCAGTCACTAACGCCCACCTTTGGATGTGGTTCATACGTTCCATCACGTTACTAATAAAATTACAAAATTACAATCTAATTAAGTTTAAATTTAAGACCTTTACTTACTCTAAATAAAAATAAAAATAAGCTTGTGTTTGAGGATTTTAAAGGTGCGGGTGTGTATTTTTGAGTGTGTGTATTTGTGAATGTGGGTATGAGTGCGTGTGTTTGTGTGAGTGCGGGTGTGTGTGGGTGCGTGTAAATGTGAGTGCGTGTGTGTGTGTGGGTGCGTGTAAGTGTGAGTGCGTGTATGTTGTGTGAGAGTACTTGTGTGTGCGAAAGCGTGTGTTGTATTATATAATAGATGCGATCAAGTCTTCAGTGCTTTCGTAGGTTAAACCAAGAAGCCACGCAATAACTCGTGATTTACACTCTAGCATAGTAGTGGGATAGATGTTTAAAATTTTATTCATTCTGTTATACAACGAGGGGGCAAAAAAGTGAAAATGTCGTTTGGCAAGTTGTGTTTTACAAAATTCTATTCTGCAAACTTTGTCCACTCTGCGCTTCTTTGGATTTGGAATAAAGGGGAGATTTGCGTGTTGCCGAAGTATGACTGTTAAGAGGAACAGTTTTCTAACTGTTAAAATTTCTAGTTCGTGGTATAGCTGAGAAGTAGCGAACCATATAGGTTTAAACGACATAATTTTTAACACACCCCTGTGTGCTCTTTCGAGACTAAGGAGTTTGACCTTACCAGCACAGCCCCAGGCCGAAATACAGTATCCTGCCACTGACTGTACTAACGCCAAAAATATAATTTTTAATGTAGGAAAGTCTAGAACTGGACGCAGCTTCTTGAAAAGATACATGAGTTTTCTTATTCTGCCCGTAGTTACTTTTATATGTTCCTTCCAAGAAAGATGATTGTCAATCCAGACTCCAAGATATTTGATTTTAGATTCACAGTCGATTTGTAAACAATGGCAAATGGATTTTTTGTTACAAGTAGGCACATGTGCCACCACAGCAAATGAGGGAGGAGGAAGTGAAGCTGAGTTGGGTGAGAAAGTGAGGCACTTAGTTTTGTCTGCGTTTAGTGTCAGAAAGTTTCGCGAAAGCCAGTGGGTTACTATAGTCAAGGCTGCCTCAGCTTGAGCCTGAGTGTCTTTCCAATCTACTCCATCCACAAGCAAAACCGTGTCGTCAGCGTACACAATTATCTTACAATTTTTTATAGCTAGTTTACAAAGATCGTTTATGTATATTAAAAACAGGGTAGGTCCTAAGACACTACCCTGAGGGACACCAAAAAGTAAAGGTTCACGCTTGCTAACGACACTGCCCATCCGAATACACTGAAATCGATTTTCAAAATAATTTCTAAAGAGATTGTGAGCAACGCCTCTAACTCCAATACATTCTAGCTTTCTGAGTAGGGTGGAAATAGGAACAGTGTCAAAAGCTTTAGAAAGGTCTAGAAATATAGCAGCAGATTTCAGGTTCTTATTTATATTTGTAGTGATTGAATCAGTTAAAGTTAATACGGCATCTTCGGTAGATTTACCTGCTCTGAAACCAAATTGATTATTTGCAAGAACGTTTTTACTATTTAGGTACTTTATTAGTCTAACATTAATGATTTTTTCTAATATTTTTGAAAAAGTTGTTAAAATTGAAATAGGTCTATAATTATGAACACTGCCCCTATCCCCACCCTTGTGTATCGGCAAAACGAGACCAATCTTAAAAACATCAGGGAAAACACCCTCCAGCAGACACAAGTTAAAGATATGTTCCAGTATAGGTACTAGAATAGGTCTTGCCTGTTTGACTATCGAAATCGGTATATTATCCCACCCAGTAGCCGATGTATTTTTGAGACCAACAATAATATTATCAATCTCAGCACAGTCAGTAGCAAGAACCGACATCGAAGTTAACGAAGGGACCGAAACATCAAATTCTGGACAATCAACATATGAACTCGAGGTTATTTTTGAAGCTAAGTTTTTTCCTACGTTAGCAAAGTACTTGTTGATGTCATTCACAGCAATGATTGGGTCCGCATCAGAACTCAATAAATCATTACCAGAAATTCGTTCCATATCCATGTTCCCATGTTTTTTTATGAGTTTCCACGTGGCCTTTGAGTTTTTACTAACACGTTGAAATTCACTACGTTCGTATTCTTTTTTAACCTTTTTTAATAAATTATTGCAGAAGTTTTTGTAGCGGTTGTAAGTAGCAGATGCAACAGGATTCTCGAGGTCCTTTTTTAAATTAAGGTACAGTTTGTCGCGATGTTTTATACAGCGTAAAAGACCAGGAGTTATCCAAGGTTTTATTATTATTTTCCGGCTAGGAATTACTAACGTACGTGTATAATTTTCGACAATGTTGGAGATTGTGTTCACAAATAAAGTCGCCGCTTCATCTGCGTTTTGAGAGGACAATATAGGACCGAAATTGGTTATTGCTAATTCACTTAAACAAGCATTTATGTCAAGACGCTTGATTTTCTGTTTAGTTACCCTGGATTTAATGTTAATATTACAACTCAGGATAACCGGCAAATGATCAGTAATACTAGTACCGAGTACTAGGGTGGTGGCTTTAGTTTTAACTTTTAAAATCACATGATCTAAACAGTTGTTATTTCGAGTAGGAAGGTTGTGAGCAGGCATAAGACCATGAAACATAAGTGTATTTAGATATCGATCGTGATCACTGGCATTACTGTTTGGTCCTATATTGATATTTATGTCACCAACGATCGCTATGTTTTGAAAGTTCTTCAGAGAAATCAGAATGTTATGTAGAGAGTTTGTGAAATTCTCCGTGTGTCTGAAAGATGGTGATCGATAAATAGCAACAAGAGCGAATAGTTCTTTATATTTCATGATAAGACAATTTGAGTCGGCTAATTTAGGTATTTCAACTGTGTGCTTTATATTGTGTCTTACATAAATTACCACGCCGTCATTTTGAAGACTGTAATCCGATGTGTGAAATGAATAACCACTAAGTGTAGGGATAATAGGACATTGACTTAGACGACACTCCGTCAAAACTATTATGTCCATTGTTTCCTTGATTCTGTGTAGAAGAGTTTGAAATTGATCAAAATTGCGTGAAATGCTTCTAATATTAAGTTGAATTATTTTTAGGGATGCTGAGTTATTACTTAAGTACAAATCACACTGATCAGGACTACAAATATGGGCCTCGGAGACCTTCAGTAGTTCAATATCATTTACCACATCCAAGGTGTCCATAGATAATTTGCAGATAAAGAAAAACCTGTGTATTTTATACTGTTGGGGCATAAGTGCTTAAATTTAAAAAATGCGATCCGTGTAGTTATTTGTACTAGAATAATAACAAAAGATAAATAGTTTTGTCCAACTGAGACTATAATCGCTTTTTGTTTATGTGTGTTGGTAAGTGAGTAAAGTGTATAAAGTGTATTGTAATTGTCATTTGTGTAAAAGTAGTAATTTAAATGTACATTGTAAAAAGTAAATAATAAAAACGTGAAAGTAGGCAGGTACAAAAAATAGTGTAAAAGATATGAGTTTACTAATATGCAAAAGCTAACTTCAATGTTAGTGGGTTGACATTTTTTTGTGTATTTTATTGAATACAGATATGGTATAAAACAGTTACATAAATTGAAAAATAATGTTCTTAAGATAAATAATATTCTAATTAAAGTAAGCTGAGAAACTAGTCACACCGGCACCTTGCACAGATCACCCTCGTCCCTTATTATATAATGAGGGGCGCCATCGCTTTTACGGAGGTAAATTTTTCCGTGAGATGTCCAGCAATATTTAAAACTGTTTACCTTCGCGAAATCTCGCGTCAGGAAAAATAATCTTTTCATTTTTGCTGATAGGTTTTCCGATACAAATATAGTTTTATTAGGTCCGGCTATTCTAAGTGACTCTGTGGTCAATGCATTGGACTTTTTAAACTGTTTATACATGTAAACAAACTTTTCCTTCATAATAACGCTCGTGAAGTCCACGATAATTGGCCTTTGTTCAGTGTGTTCCGATCTCCCACTGCGAGTCCGGAAAACGTCCCTCACTTCATGGGGTTGAATAGTTACATTGATTATTTTACCGAGGCTAGTGATTGTATCTAATAATTGGGGCTTAGACTCTTTATTCGGTAAAGGAATATTCCGAACTTCCATACATGTAGCTCTTGCATAACATTCAGCCTTTTCCAACTTATTTTCTAGGGTTCGAATGTAGTCCAGATTACCCCGTCGGTCCGCCTCCAATTTTTCAATTTTTTCCACTAGGGAATCATACGATTTAGAAAGGAAGTCAGCAGAGTTACAAATCTCAGAGTTTTGTTGTTTTATTTCAGCAACGAACGCATAAATTTTCTCAATTTTTTGATCTTGTTCAGTCTTAAATTCCAGAAACATCTGCTTCATATCATTCATAAATTCATGCAAGGTATTTTCACACTGGACGGTAGATTTTTTGCGTTTACACCGAGTCGTTATGTTAAGCGCCTCTAAATCTATTTGTTTATCGCTTAAAGGTTCGGAATCACTACGCTGACGTTGTGCTATGTGCACAGGCAGAGATTGTTGTGGTGGCGGTGACGCCGGTGACCTATCGACGGGCATTTTGCTCACAGATTCTATGTGTATATTATATTTTATATAATTGAATTACTGGTATTAGAATGCAGAAAACACAGCTTGTCCTCAAGGTACCAAACTGACAACAAAACAAAGATCTCAGTAAACTGGTCGGTCGCGAGGATTGAGAACAAAACCGCTTTCCGTCAACTATAAATTGACCTCTGCATATCTATCTCTCACTTGCAGCGTTCAAAGCACGACTCTGGACAAGGATGCAGTATATTAGATAGTGAAAGTACTCGCTCAGACAAATCAAGCTGCGACAAACGACTTTCAATTCTCTTTGGCTATATTAAGGTCCTTTGTGTAATTACGAGTATTATTTATATTTTGAAAAGATCACAGAAACAACTTGGCACGTCTGATCGCCTCAGCGGTCCAAAGGGAAGGGGATCAAATATAGGAATAAACATCACTCCCGGAAACATGTAGTAACCTGAAAAGACTGTTTAGCTTCTGGGATGATCTAGGATGGTTGGTAGGAGTAAGAAGATGACAGACCCTCGTACAACGGCCCAATTAAAAGGCTAAGTGCGGAAATAGCCCGGAAAAACAAACAAATGTAGGGGAGAGTAGGGTAATGAGAGTCACCCTCATATCCACGAAACAGTACTTGCGAGCGAAACTTAATCAGCGTCCCTACCTCCGCTCTAGCCCTCCAGTGCCGCCCAGTACGAGTCGCGCCAGTCGGTACGCGCACCATCGAGATACGCTGGTGTTTTGTTTTTGTGCTCCGCTGTTCTAATTTTATGTCAATGCAAGTTAGAAGGTAAGTGTCGAATATCTTGCAGTATACGAATAAGACTTATACACGGTCTTAGTTAGAGGTTCCAAATTGTGATGTGCAGTTCAGATTTCGTCAGTGTTTTAAAGTTTTTATTTTATTTTATTATTTACCTCATTAGTGTAATTTTGAGAAATGCGAGTCAGGTGACTCCCATTGCCCGCAACTGTGCATTTTTAATTACGTCATTTTTATTTCTTTCTAGATGTCGAAATTACAATTTGGATCAAATGAAAAGGCTTCTGATAGCCTGGAAAAAGCTCAAAACATTGACCGGTTCTTAGGATGTCTAAACAAGTAGGCCCACTTAATTCTGATCCAGATATTGTATCAGTCAAACCAAATTAGTGGTAATTTGCCAGATAAAACACCTGTTATAAATACAAGAAAAGGCCGAAAGAAGCAACACGCTACAATTATAACGTCAACGCCAATTAAAGAAAACCTGATAGAAAAATAAAAACCGACTTCCAAAAAACATCCAACGAAAACTCTCTGCCAAAAAAACACTTAAAAGCGTAAAATAAACTGGTTCTTCATAAATTGCCTATACCTAATTCTTTATTCATTTAAATAGTAGTATTATAATGTGTGCTAGGTACCTAGAATCTGTTTGATTCTGACATCTGATATTTAAAGATTTATCCTCCAACTCCTAACCGTTAAGGAGTTGTACCTTACATCATCAGCTCATCATCATAAAATGATGACTACCAGACGCAAATACGGGTGTAACTTCAGAAAATATACGAAAAACATAGTATGTGCCTATAAAAAATGAGAGTTTCCCTCGATTTCCCTGGGATCCCATCATCAGATCCTGATATGCTGGCAATGGGACCACCACGGAAGCATACCCTTTAGAATACAAAAAAAAAATTTAAAATCGGTCCACAACTGACGGAGTAATCGGGTAACATACATAAAAAAAAAAAAAAAAAAAAATACATACAGTGGAACATAGAACCTCCTCCTTTTTGGAAGTCGGTTAAAAAAGTAAATGAAAAACACGGGGGGGAAAGAAAAAGTAAAGAGATGGAAAGGTAAAGGTCAGGGAATAAAGTCAATACAGAAGAAGGGTCCAGAAAGGCAAAGCGCCAGGTACTGCAGGAAAGTAACTAAAACATTTCTGTATCAGATGTTGGCACTGACGACTTATGCCAGGACGTTGAGGATGACGAGGTAGAAGATGCTGGAAAACATGCCTAGTGTGCAACGATTTTGGAAGAAACAATGAGATGTGGTTCAGATGCACCTCATGTGGGCTATGGGCTCACGCGGAATGCACTGGGTGGGACTTAGCTGAAGGTTATGTCTGCGATATCTGCTAGATTTCATTTGACTCCGATTGCCCACAGGGTGACCACCATTATCCCCATGTCGGTGTAATAGGAGTCAAATCTGTTTTTTTTTACTTTTATAATATGTAAAGTTGATTTCTAAAGTGTCTGAAAATTATTTCTAATAATAGTTAATTAAGTAAATAATGTTTATAGGTGGTTGCAATATATAGTTTGTTTATAATTGAAATTTTATTTGAGTTCTCGCTTAAGTGACCCCCATTACCCTCTTTTACCCTATACTTATACACAATACTATGCCCTTCTCCTTTCTAGAGCTAATTTCCCTCTCCACTCAGTGAGCACAAACGATGCACGTCATCGACCGATTTCTTTGCCTTTACCCTGTGAGTTATTCTTCCCCCAATTCACTATCTTCCCATAACGTGTCTTTTACACACTCTTAGCGAAGGCCGGCCTTAAAGGAAGCCAGCCAACCAATTTTCCAATGTCACATAATATTGAATAGAGCTAAAAGAAACATGAGCAGGAAGATGATGACATCTAGTTGTAAATATTCAACGTACAAATGACAGATCCAGTGGTGACTTCAACTGTTGAACCAGAGGTCGCGGTTTCGACTCGCATTCAGGACAAATGATTGTGAAATTTTAGAGGTAGTAGAGCCACGCTGATTTCAGCACGAATGGGCCGGCTCGACCGGGGCGGTACTACCCTCGCACAGAAAATCAACGTAAAATGACAGCGTTCGTGCTGTCGTGTTTCGTTGGTGAGTGCGAGACCGGAGGCCCAAATAGTCTAGTCAACAAGTTCCATACTTGTTGACTAGACTAAAAGATGCAGAAGCATCGCTAGGCCGCCATGGTGTGGGTCGCCATACTGCATTGTCTGCATTCGCAGTGAGTATGGTGACCGCCACTCTTAGATTCTACTTATGCTTTCCATCAGGCAGAGTAGAGTCATTTTGGCGGGCCATACATAAAAAAAAAAAAAAAAAAAAAAAAAAAAAAATAAGCACTATCATTTGTTTTGTCTGCGGGTAATTTATCTACAATATGTATGTATTCAAAAACATCTATGATTTATTTAAAAAGGAAGCTTTTCTTGTAAGTTGGACTTAAATTAGTCTGCAAAATTTTTGATGACCAGTCTGGAACTCGGTGACCCACACGGCACTGGCTGAGTCCGTTGGGAACTATTGGGAAGGAGAGTTGTTGGTGAACGAAATAAAAATCTGCATGTTTTCATAAGTAATTTAATATGAACATAATATACAATGCTGATGTTTATTTATAAAAGCAGGTAAAAACCGACACATACACCGTACGATAAAATAGTATTTTATTTATTTCATCAAAGTACATAACTATAGAGTATAATTACTTAAATAATGAACTATGACCGCTCGGCGCAGTTCTGCCGCACAGCGCCAGCACAACTGCGGCGGGAGCCTCTTCCTCCGAAGATCTAACTAGTACGATAATGATCTATGTCGACGCAGCCTGGCCTAGCTACAGCTCTAATAAATGCGTAACGTCGGATATTGCTCAGATTGTGTCCACTACCGTACAAATAATATAATAATTAAGCTTAATGCCACTCGAGTAACCGGGTAACCTCTATAGCAACAATTAAGTAAACATGCAATAAGCGCGCGCAGAGAACATCGCTGAACTCTGCCAACACATACATCAGTGAGAGTAAGGGCGTTTTCACATTATCCGATCCGATATCGGTGTCGGGCGCCGATACGATATCGGAGGAAGTAAAATGTATATTTCGGGCCGGACAATATGAAAGGCAGATATATATTTCATACATTTAACTTCCTCCGATATCGTATCGGTGCCCGACACCGATATCGGATCGGATAATGAAAAACGTTCTAACGCAACAGTAACACATTAACTAACGAGCCTGTCCAAACTCATAGAAAGTATACATTCACTAAACGACTATTGCAGCGGTGAGCATGCAGGACACGCTGATCGCTTTATCTCTTATATAAAAACATTAGTTGTGTAACAATGAGCGCAAGTGTAACACAACATGCCACGGTCGGCCGTCGGCCGGGTAATTATAAACGCTACTATAATCATAATTAATTAATCTCCAAAAATACAGGCGATATGTGTATTGCACAGACAAATTGCAACGGTACATATATAAGTAGTTACATAGAAAGCTAACTTGTAGAAATATGTGCGTGGCGTAAATAAATATACCTCGATCATCTGTCCAATGAGACGGTTCACATTAAGTCACAACAAAATCTCAGAAAAATAATAAACCGATCACGCAATATCTATTTGAGACCATAATTCAATGTTTTATTTATAAAATAGTTTACCGGTGCACCGGTTCGGTTCCTGCTCATTGCAAAACGTTAATTGCACCCACATTATTATGCGACTAGACATTCCACGGATACTGAACTCGTCACTTCACTCGAGTCCTAGCGTACAACATACGAATACTTCTAAACATGAGATTAGATGAGCTAACGATGGATGTTATGTAAAGTAACTTTACCCTTCTGGAAAAATACATAAAAACGAGAGTCGTAAATTGCAGTTGACGGCTCATTTTTTATGGTTTTCTCTGTGTTATATATCGCGACGAGAGGGAGCGCCCGTCGGTCGCCGGCACCCCCAGCTGGGAGGTGGGGAGGTGGGGGGTTGGGGGTTTGGCGCGGCGCTTACGTGCAGCAGGCGCGCGTGGGCGGCGCGCGCGAGGGCCGGCGCTCCACGGCGATGCGCTGCTGGTCCGCGTCCGCCTCGCGCCCCGACGTCTTGTCCAGGATGGCCTCGGCCAGCTCCGAGAAGGCGCGGTCGATGTTGATGTTCGCCTTCGCCGACGTCTCCATGAAGCGGATGCAGTGCTCCCGCGCTATCTGCACGTACAAACATCGCTATTTCATCTCACCATTTTTATTTTACCAATATGTTGCTTTCGAAACTACCAGTCAAAATGTTACTCTAAATAGTTACTTTTATTATTTATACATCAATAAAATCTTACTTTTAAACGACTAGTCTGCTTCCACTCATTAAAACTGTTTAAACATTTTTGACTAACTAACAGCCTTAGCTGTAAGGGCCCAGGTAGAGGACGCGAAAATTTTCTTGCGGCCGCCGCGCGATATATACGATATATATATATAGCGTATAAGCAGCGTACTTGTTTCTTTTTATAGCAATTTAAACTTTATTGACTAATCCACAACGTATAAATTCTTAGTAGTGACCAAATCGCGCGGCAGCCACGCGGCGGCCGAACGGCATTTACATAACGCCCGCGCAACGTTGACACGTCCATCTTGCTTGAATTTTCATTGTATTGTCGCTACAAATAATATGTAATTACATCCGCTGCGCGCTTGTGTGGTCCACCAGGACCCCTCATGGTGGATCGCGCAACCACGCTGTGGTCACGCATATCATACAAACGCGCCCTAACATATTGTGTATAGTCTGTTAGTGTTCACCATATGTATTGATCACTACCGTACCGTTCAGTCAGCCGCCGATAACGACGTACGCGATAGAGAATATAATTTTAAGTTAATTCATATAAAATATAAGGAAATGATTAATATGAAATTAAGGTGTGAACTAAAATCGTTTCTTTATCTGCGCGTGAGTCACCATTTCGCGGCAAACAAAAATACTTTTCGTTCGTTCAGTGTTCCACGACGCTAATTAATGTTCATTATCACAAACATTAACACAAATAATGTTATATTCGAAAAATAACCAAACTATTCATAGTTCACTTTTGCGCATGTATCACTGCTACGATTATCAACTAGACTGAAATAATACAAGGGTACTGACAGGCTACTGGATGTGTTGCACTCACAAGGTCCATTGTATTCTCAATTGGTTAATAAAATCTGCAAGGTTGGACTCAAACAATATATGTTTATATAATAATGACCTGATTGAAACACCTACAATAAATTCAACCGAGATGACTATACAACAAAAAATATTATATAAATCATACTGTTAGTGCTCTTTCCAACTACTATTTAAAATTGCAGGTATGTTGAATATACCTACACTTACCAGTGTCTCATATGTTTTACACTACCCCCATTGCAGTTACTGACCAAAGGATCTACACACTTACTACAGTACCATACTATACATATTTAAACTGTCGAGTATTTTATTGCATTGTATGATTTTAAATGCTATGTCTTTGATGTGAAATAAACATTTTATTATTATTTATATTAAATATCTGTCTCAGCTTCCCACAGGCAGTGTACAGTCGCGGACAAAAAAAGACTTTTCCCGTATCTTTTATTTTATTTTCTTTTTAACAAAAAAAGAATGAATGAATTCGGACTATGTGTTATTGAATTACAACTAAGTACATATTTTGACTTTCTTCCCCTTTCTCCAGGAAACCGTGCTGAATTTCGGGAAAAAAAGTATCCTATGTCCTACCTCGTAGTATGAACTGAAATCATGCCAAGTTTCATTTGAATCCGTTCAGTAGTTTCGGCGTGATGCGCGGCCAAGATACGGACAGACAGACAAAAATTACAGTTTTGGCATCAGTATCGATTATAGAGAGACCTCCAAAACTTTTTTTCAAAATATCTTTAATGTACAGATTTGGACCTGTTACATTTTTATTATAAGTAATAGATATAGAAGAAATAGCCACTATAACGTTAAGATAACTACAAACTGACTTGTATGTGAATAATCATCAAAGGAAAAATAATAAATTTATATTAAAAATAACTGAGTATTCCACTAATATGTTATCTCTCACTCTTTATAGTAAGGGTCAAAGGTTGCAGACAGGAATGTCATAATAACTCCTAAAATAGACATTACATAGAGACATACACATGTGAACAACAAGCTATCTCACCGCTTCTCCGCGCTCCTTGCTTACAACGCGCTTGTCCTCCATATCACACTTGTTGCCTAAGATCATTTTCTCCACATCTTCATTTGCGTGCTGTAATCATTGAAATATTATTTTACTCTTTAGTATTTTTTTTTTAATTATTTACGCGAAATATAGTAAAAAAAAAACGCGAAACAGCTATTTATATGTAATTCTTGTAAAAATAAAAATTTATATTACCAACACACTTAGCAGAAAGTGTTAAAATTTCAAGCATAAAAGGATTGAATAACATATTGAATTTTAGGAGAATAAGATCACATTGCATACTGGAATGTCCATCGCAAATATTATACTGGATCATTGCACAAATGAATGTTAAAACATAGGAGATATAGAAAAAAAGAGAATTTGTGAATATAACTTAAATGTGATTTGTCACTTGGATTAAGATAACAATTCACCAATACATAATGAGAATAATGTTGTGTAGGTTAATTGTGCAGAGTGCATATAAATATAATGAGTACTTAATGATATACATAATATTCAATATCACCAGTAATACACATATATTGTTACTTCACATTTACTACACAACAAATTACAAGGCTAGTTTTTTTGAGCTACATATTGTACTATTTATAGTTATAAAATTCTGCACTCTATTACTATATTTAGGTAAAATAAAATGATCTTGTAATGAGTGTGTTATATCATAATAATATTTCTAGACATGACTCAATCAAACAAAATCTTTTCATATGTTATTGAAACTCTTAAATAACAATAAGTCATTATCTGACTAGTTTTTTAAAACACTAGTACCTAAAAGTAGGTTTTTCTTTGTGTTGCATGTTACTTTACTGTAATGAGTTCTGATTTAAACAGATCAAACAAAAACATTACCATACCTAGAGAGACTGCAGAGAACTATCTATGATACATGTGTTGATGCACAAAATTAAGCATTATTTGTGATCTTATAAGAATTTAAGAAAACCTTTGTAACTGAAATGAAAATAATAATAGTTGTAGAAACAGAATGCAGCAATCAAAACAGGGGGAATGTGTAGATTTAGTTATAATTAGAATGAGTAACAGGAAGTTGATGCATTATCAATAAAGCACTGGCCATCTACATGGTATGAGTAAATATATAATGTAAATATTAGGCAAGGGGTGGGCAGATATGAACAGTTACACTTACTTCGTCTATATTTCGTAACCATTTGACGATATCATCAAATGTTTTCTCATTAGTTATGTCGTACACCAGCATGATGCCCATCGCGCCTCGGTAGTACGATGTGGTAATAGTGTGGAATCTCTCCTGGCCGGCCGTATCCCAGATCTGTAGTTTGATTTTTTTGCCTCGTAGCTCCACAGTTTTTATTTTAAAGTCTATACCTACAAGACAGAAACACGTAAATAATTCGGAAGAAATGACGAGTATGCAGCTGAAACTTTATTCCACTCATACAGACACTGCAATTTAATAAATATACAAAGATGAATTGCTTTGTCCAAAGCGAGATATGCTTGGATGGTACAAAATCACAATATACAAAGGTGGTGCATACCGATAGTGGATATAAACGTAGTTGTGAAATGGTTATCTGAAAACCTAAACAATATGCAAGTCTTCCCTACACCGGAGTCACCAATGAGAAGTAGTTTAAACAGTAAATCGTAGGTTTTCTTAGCCATTTTAATAAATTTTACGTTTCAGAAAAGGAAATAACTACAAAATCCCAAAATCATCCGACCCAGAGATTGACAGTTACTGTTAAATTGCCATTTATGAAAAAGGTGATGTCATTTCGAAATAATGCATGTGGTAACAATTTCCATTTCAACTTAGTTTGCTACTTAGAGCATATATATCTGAAAGGGTAGTTAAACGAACGGAAAGCGTGATCGGAGTAGAGAGAGATACTGAGTTTGGTTAGCGTCTGTCTCTCTCACGCAAGCTAATGATTGGTTGGTATGGCTACTCAGAGGAGCACCATTATAGCGACTTCTAATAAAGTTGCCAATTGTATCAACTGCCAAGGCGCACACCTTGCAATTTTTCGGGACTGTCCCATTAAAAAGCAGAAAGTAGAAGACAAAAAAAAGCAAGATGACATAAGCTAATGTGATCTTAAACACTAAGAGTAGTCCAACTGTTAAAAATTACGAAAATGACTTCCCAATTTTATCTACCTACTCTTAAATCTAACTATAAGTCCTTGCCAACAAAGCGTTGGCGTTAAGCGATCACCAACGCAAAATCATCTACGGTACGTAGATGGTCCGAGGTCTACTGGTCTACTGCGTGGGAACCCCGGTTTTCCCCAGTTCCCACCCGCGCCTCCACCCGAGCCTGCTTCTGCTAAGGTGACAGATAGCCTCATCTGGACAGACTCAACTTAATTCCAAGTAGCGCGTGTAAAGTTGAAATAAGAAAGCAAAACCTAGGGAAGTTACAGTGAAATTAGTCTCGAGAAATTTTTGCATATGTAGTGGTGTGTATATTACTCAGATCTTAGAGCGCGTTTCCACTATATCGTTCTGGCCTATACAAAAATGTTTCGATATCCTAACATTACTATTTAATTTTATACTTATCCCTAGCAACACTCTGATTTTTGGTTTCAATAAAAACAAGTTTTTATTTTAAAGAAAAAGGTTTTGACTTTATAAAAACCGACTTCCAAAAAACATCCAACGAAAACTCTCTGCCAAAAAAACACTTAAAAGCGTAAAATAAACTGGTTCTTCATAAATTGCCTATACCTAATTCTTTATTCATTTAAATAGTAGTATTATAATGTGTGCTAGGTACCTAGAATCTGTTTGAAGCCGGTGCCAAGTAACTATCGCTTAGACTTTTGTAATTGTTCGTTTGTATTCTTTTTGGCTTAGCACCGACTTCAAACAGATTTTAGGTACCTAGCACACATTATAATACTACTATTTAAATGAATAAAGAATTAGGTATAGGCAATATATGAAGAACCAGTTTATTTTACGCTTTTAAGTGTTTTTTTGGCAGAGAGTTTTCGTTGGATGTTTTTTGGAAGTCGGTTTTTTTTTTATAAAAAGTTTTTATTTTTCAGTTTTTAGTGCAAACAATCGTAGGTAAGTAGTAAGTTGAACTATTTCATCAAACTTCATCATCAAGAATACAAATTAAGATCTATACGTACATGTAATATTAAAATCATCCTCTAATCCCTAACTGTTGAAGAGTTTAACCTTCTATCATCAGCTCACCTAAATAACTTGAAAGTATACGACTTAAGGTCTTTAGATACGTATGAAATTGAAAGAATTATCCTTTAACTCCTAACCGTTGAGGAGTTGTACCTTCCACCTTCCATCATCAGCTTACCTAAATAATTTGAAAGAATACGACTAAAGGTAACATATATACATATGATATTGAAAGATTTATCCTCTAACTCCTAACCGTTAAGGAGTTGTTTCTTACATCATCAGCTCATCATCATAAAATGATGACTACCATACGCAAATACCGGTGTAACTTCAGAAAATATATGAAAAACATAGTATGTGCCTATAAAAAATGAGGGTTTCCCTCGATTTCCCTGGGATCCCATCATCAGATCCTGATATGCTGGCAATGGGACCACCTCGGAAGCATACCCTTTCGAACGCAAAAAAATTTTCAAAATCGGTCCACAACTGACGGAGTAATCGGTGAACATACATAAAAAAAAAAATACATACAGTGGAACATAGAACCTCCTCCTTTTTGGAAGTCGGTTAAAAAAAAAGGTGTGTGTGCGATTCACACACGATAGAAGTGAAACTTCAAAGAGGAGAGACCGATATAAATATATATTTTTTTCCTTTCCTTTCATCTAGGTTTTTAAAACTCCGGGGGGCCTACGGGGGGGTCAAAATTTATGCGTTTATTTTTGGCCTAGGACGCACCGTTTCCGAGATATTTCAATCTAAAGCAAAAAATCGTCACTTGATAGTGGAAAGTGGAAACACGCACAAAACCAGAATAAACCAGTTTACGCTGTCCGCAGGTGCCACGTGCAGTCCGGCGTCAGTCGCTTGGTACTGTTAGAACATAAAGCACACATTTCATTCAAAAATTATAATTATTACGTTAATTGTTAAATTTTGTATTTGTTGATTGTTGTTATTGTTTGTTATTATTGTTATAATATTTGTTGAAGTTTTTAATTTGTGTGTAAGTGTTGTAACTTTATATTGTAAATTCAAAATGGCTCCAGTGTTAAAACATGGTCGAGGCAAGCCTTTGACTTCTCAAACTAAAGAAGTTTTGTACTGTTTGTACAAATATTTCGAAAATGAGTGTAATAACAACCCGAGCAGTATTATGACCCCCACTCAATTAGTTGCTAAATCAACAGGAATTTCAATAGCATCCGTCAGAAAGGTAGTATCAGAAAGCAAATGTCGTCCTTCAGATCAGGAAGTAACATTTAAATCTCCTAAAAAGAAACCGAATCGTAAACCTACAATAGTAATCGATAACTTTGATCAGCAAGTTATCAGAAGAACAATTCATGACTTCCACATCACAAATAAAGAAGTTCCCACTTTGAAAACTTTGCACGCAAAATTGAGAGAAGATATCGATTATAAAGGTTGTGTCAGCACGTTACGAAAACACGTCATGTCATTAGGTTTTAATTGGAAGCAAACAGAAGATAACCGGAAACTTCTTATGGAAAAACACGAAATTAGATACTTGCGAATTAATTATTTGATGAAAATTGCTGAATATCGTGAACAACGCCGACCAATTGTTTACACCGACGAAACATATATACATACATCACATACCCTCTCGAAATCTTGGTCAGATGGAAGCACTTCAGGTTTGAAGCAACATATATCGAAAGGCAACCGCTTAATCATTGTTCATGCCGGTGGTATGGATGGCTTTATACCAAATGCATTGCTTATGTTTAAAGCCAACCAAAAAAGTGGAGATTACCACGACAATATGAACTATGACAACTATTCAAGGTGGATTCAAACTCAATTGATACCCAACTTACAACCAAATAGTGTTGTTGTTGTTGACAACGCACCATATCATAACTCAATACAAAATCCTGCACCGAATAGTAATTCTAGAAAACAGCAAATGATTGACTGGCTGACATTGCGAAACATTGAGCATTCATCCACGTTGCTTAAGCCTCAATTATATGAACTGATTCTGCAAAACAAGGCGAGATTTGTAGAGTACAAGATAGACGAAATATTACGACAGCACGGTCATACTGTGCTGCGTTTACCACCATACCATCCGGAGTTTAATCCTATAGAAAATATATGGGGGATAGTGAAAACATATGTTGCAAAAAAGAATGTCGCAATGAATATGAAGGTTATAATGTCATTAGCTGAAGAAAAAATGAACGCCATAACTGTAGAGGAATGGAGAAAAGTTTGTCTGCATGCTATTGAGGAGGAAAACAAATATCAGGGTAGAGACGCAGCTTTAGACACAATATCAGAACGAATCATAATTAATTTAAATAATTCATCTGATGAAAGCGAGGATGGGGATGATTGTGATATGCCTGGGGTTGATGAATTATTAGAATAAAACATTTATGGCCGGAGAACACCTAATTCATACACGTCTTCACTGAAGTGAAAACCGGCATTCACTGCTTGTAATGTTTGGAACTGGCTTGTCTGCCTCATACAGTTCCATAGATTACAATGCAGTGGATACACATTTTCACGTCCGTATTAGTACGTAGTGCGTATGCGTAGACGTGTACGCATTTGGTGTGCTCCAGCCACAAACGTATATTACCTTTAAAAAAATAAAAACTAAAAATAAAATGTTGTTTTTTTTTATTTGCTGACCATACACTACTACAAACGCAAAAATTTCTCCAAGCTAATTTACCTGTAGGTTTTATTCAACATAAAATTAAACGTATTTGTAAGACAGACATTGAATTAGAGCAATGTCAAGTTTTGACACAATAAGATAAATCACGTTGTCTACTGCCTGCGATGCATGCAGCACTGAAGGAGGTTGAATATCATATCATTCTCCCACACTGTAATCTTCAAGGTAGCGGGGTAAGTGTCGAGCTCTCTCGGATCTACGGGGAACATCCTCTAATGGAGGTGGCGGCCGTGACGGGTGTCAACGAGATGAAGGAGAGGAGGTTGTAGGTTCCACACGAGGTGATGCGTCTCTCAGTGACTGTGGACGTGAGGCGGAGCATCCGGTGGAGTCGTATAGGTCAACGAGGAATCATTAAGGCCCGAAAAAGGCTCTTCTTCTAGCACTGATTATTGGCCAGGAAGATCCAGTATCTCTCCTTCTCCAATTGGGGCGCGATGTCGATTGGATACTGTGGTCTTCCTACCATCTTTGAGTTTAACAAACGAATAATCAGGGTTGGCTTGCAATATTTCCACTTCCTCTACGAGGGGCTGGTACTTATTCTTCCGATCGAACCGTTTCATCAAAACGTGGCCTGATTCAGTTAGCCAAGAGGGTATCGTATTGCCGTTTGGAGATCGGGGTGTGTGTAACAACATTCTTTCATGAGGAGTACAGTTAGTCGCAGTGCATAGCAATGATCGAATGGAATGTAGAGCTACCGGTAAATATTGTTCCCATGTTTCAATAGGCGCTTCGTGAGACTCACAGGCCAGTTGTAGAGCTTTCCAGACTGTCGAGTTTAGCTTTTCTACTTGACAATTTCCTTGGGGATTGTACGCGATAGTCCTGCTAGTTGCGATACCCCTGCAGTTGAGAAACTCTTTAACTTCTGCAGATAGAAACTGAGTTCCTCTATACGAATGGACGTATGAGGGCATTCCAAACATCATGAAAATATTATTGAGGTTCTTGATCACCGTTTTGGCACTCATGTCACTGCATGGGAATACGAAAGGGAATCGAGAATATTCATCTATTACTGTAAGTAAGTATGTATCGGTTGTTAGTGTTCGAGGGTACTGGTCCCTTAAAGTCAATGCTAAGACGTTCGAAGGCTGTCGTAGCCTTTATAAGCTTAGGCAAAGGCTCATCATTTTTAAAGTATCTCGGTTTAATTTTAGCACATATCTGACATTCACGAGTCATGGATTTTACGTCGTCAAGAGAGTAGGGCAAGTTTTTAGATTTTATCCAGTGGAACATCCGTGTAACCCCTGGATGGCAAAGAGCTGTATGTAGCGATTTTAGTCTAGCGGCTCCCGTAGCAGTCGTTGTGGCGCAGGAGCATACGCGTGATAAAGCATCCGCCGCTTGGTTGTCTTTTCCGGGGTGGTACACTATGTCGAACTTGTACGGTGCTAATTCCAGTCGCCATCTTTGTAATTTTTCATTTTTGATCTTGCTTGAATGCTTGGAGTCGAACATAAATGTGACGGATTTTTGGTCAGTGATGACTGTGAATGGCTTTCCTATTAGAAAATGGCGCCACTTTTTCCAGGATTCAAAGATGGCGTACGCTTCTTTTTCGACAGCAGAATGATTCAGTTCGCTGTAATTCAAAGATCTTGAGAAAAAGGCCACGGGCCTGTAAATTTGGCATAAGGTTGCGGAAATCGAATGTTCAGAAGCGTCAGTCTCTATGGCTAAAGGCACGTTTTCATCGATAGCATGAACAGATGACTTTGCGATAGTAGCTTTTAGATTTTCGAAACACGATGTAGCTGCTTCGTTTAATGGAAATCTGTCAACATGAGCTAGTGCATGGATTCTTTCAGAAAAGTTAGGTATCCATTTCGCGTAATGAGCAAACATACCTAGCACCCGTCTGAGCGATGCAGTATCATTTGGGGGCGGCATCTTCAGCAGGGGTTGTAATCTGTCAGCGTCAGGCTTGATGACATGATCCAGCCCTATTGTGTAACCCAGCAAGTTTATTATTGTTTGATTGAATTTGCTTTTCGATTCATTAAGGGTCAAGTTGTACTTGTCGGCAGCTCTTAGAAAATTCTCAAGATTGTCATCATGTTCACTCTTCGTTTTACCACAAACAGCTTTGTCATCAAGATAGGCGTGTGTTCCTTTCAGGTTTTCTATATGTATGAGCCAGTCAACCGTACGCTGGAAGCTGGCCACGCCATTTGTTATGCCGAACGGGATGCGACGAAACTGGTATAGGTTCCCAGCCGCTTCAAAAGCTGTGTAAGCCTTTTCATGGTGAAGTATAGGAACCTGATGGCATGCACTCTGTAGATCTATCGCACTGAAGACTAAATGCGTAGTAAAACTATATGCGTAGCAGCAATTATGCAGGCTGTGCAGTGATCGCAAGACGCACTAGTGTTCTTGGAACGACAAACCTTCACATAATGACCTTTCTTGTCACAGGATTTGCAAATGGCCTTTTGGGCTGGGCAATTCTTCCTTCGGTGTAATGAACCGCCGCAGAAGAAACACTTGCGTCCTAAATGTACTGATGAGCCAGAGGAAGAGTTACTGGCAGCCGCCGCGTTGATTCTTTTGGCATCCACAGGGGTGTGTGTCGATTCAGATTTAGATGTGCCGGGTACTGCGCTGATAGTTGGGTGTTGATTAGAGTAAGCTTGAGAGTTAACCTCTGCCATTTCCATCGAAATAGCAGTGTTATACGCAGTGTCTAATGTCAACGTCAAACTTTCCAACAGTCTCGATCGGATCTTGGATGATGTCAAGCCAGCTATGAAAGGTCCTCGTATTGTATCATTTTTATTGGTTTCAGCATCTACGTCAGTAAAACTACAGTCCTTTGCCAGCTGTTTCAGAGACTGTATGTAAGCGTCCACCGTCTCGTCTGCTTGTTGACGTCTAATAGTAAGCATGTGACGGGCGTGGATGATATTAGACTCTTTGATAAAGATTTTGTCGAGAGCCCTTATAGAATCTACGTAGGTCTTGCAATCACTTACGTAGGCGTACACTCGTGGTGAAATGTGATTAATTAGCAACTGCAGTTTGATTTTGTCGTCGATGTCTAGGGATTTTGCATCCTTGGATTTAGTTGCAGCGGGAGCAGTTAGTTGAGTTGCCAAAAAAATTTGGAAAGTTTGTTTCCAATGGCTCCACTCCTTTGCCGTAGACTTTACTGTGGGATCCCCGTCGAACCTCTCGGGTCTTAGATACTTCTCCATTATGTTGAATAAATTGAAATAAGAAAGCGTAAAAATAAACGTATTTGTAAGACAGACATTGAAATAATGTCAAGTTTTGACACAATAAGATAAATCATGTTGTCTACTGCCTGCGATGCATGCAGCACTGAAGGAGGTTGAATATCATATCAGAAGTGAACTGTGAAATTTTGTAAAAAAATACTTGTAATAAAAGCAAAACTCTCCATCAAACTGTTTCCAATCAAATATCAACGACTGGCTTAAAAGAGCTAGAACCCAGAACGGTAAAATCTGGTTGAAAACTTAAAAAAAAACAAACGCATAATGGCTGCCGGCGCGCGTCGCTAATCAATATTTTTAAGGGTCGTTCCTTTCACATTTGCTGTTTTCTCTTAGACGAACAGAAAATCAATAAGGTGTTGAGTGAAATATTGGTGTCTTTCCTTTGATAATTAATTTTTATTACTTAGTTATGTGAGTGGTTTCTTCTAATGTAAATCAATACATTTATTTGTCAACAAAATGCATCGCCGTGGCGGGAAACGCATCAGGATGGATGATCCTCCTCCTGAATACGTAAATCCTATGACACCGGCGACTCCGATGACTGAATACGGCGGACAATCCGTGCATGAACCTGATACTTCTAATTTGAACTACTCGGGGTTTAACATCGGTGCTGCAGTCAACTCAACTGCTACAGAACCTTTGAGGGAAGAAGCTGAAGACTCTCATCATGAAGAAGAAGAGCCACGATCACCATCACCGACGCCCACTAAACGTGTAACTCGTAGTCGTGGTCGCAGAGGGGATGGTGGATTTGTAGGTCGTTTAGCAGAGTCACCACCACCACCGCCGCTGCGCAGGCGCGGACGAGGCGGTCGTGGCCGTGGCCGAGGCAGAGGTGCCGCGCCACCTCCGGCCTACTCGCCCCCTCCAGTCTTATTGCCTGGTGATGATGAAAATAGTTTATACAATATACTCAGATTTAACAAGACTGCTATTAATGTAAGTATCCAAATAATATTTATTTGTTATCAATTAAATTGGCAATATGTGTCTAAAATTCAATTTATTTTGCAGCAAGTAGTGGATATGTGGATAGAAGAATATAAGACCAATCGTGAGGCAGCACTAGTTCAACTGATGCAGTTCTTCATCAATGCCTCAGGATGTAGGGGAAAGGTCACCCCTGATATGGCACAGATGGATCACACATTAATTATTAAAAAAATGACACAGGAGTTTGATGAGGTAAGTTGTAATTCTGTTGACAAGCTTGGTAAGACAACTTTCTACGAAATAACTTGTGTTAGAACTTCATCTTATTATATAAAATTTCTGTATTTCAGGAAAGTGGAGAATACCCATTGATTATGACAGGGCAGTCCTGGAAGAAGTTTAGGTCAAATTTTTGTGAGTTTATCCAAACCCTTGTCAAGATGTGCCAGTACTCTATTATCTACGATCAATATCTCATGGACAACATAATCTCGCTGCTCACTGGATTGTCTGACTCGCAAGTCAGAGCATTTAGGCATACTGCTACACTGGCAGGTAAGAGGCTATTATATAGACTGCCTCGGTGGCGCAATGGTAGCGTATGCGACTGCTGTGCTTGAGGTCTCGGGTTCGATTTCCAAGTCGGACCAAATGTTTGTATGATCTGCAAATATTTGTTTCGGAGTTTGGGTGTTTTCTATGTATAATATGTATGTATTTACAAAAAAAAACTATATATTTATTTATATCAGTTGTCTAGGACCCATAACACAAGCTCTGCTTAGCTTGGGACTAGATGGCGTTGTGTGTTAGATGTCCGAAATATTAATTATTCATATTATGTTAATAGAATACAGAACAGAAATATTTTATTAACAGTTCACCTTAACAATAACACAATGTGAACGGACATACACAGTGCGTAAAAGTTTAAAAAAGAAATACAGCATAATGTGTATAATTTTATAGTCAAATCTTGTCATTGGGTAGTCTCTTAGCCATCAAAGTAACTTACCTAAAGTGCAGAGAGATAGGTCTCATAAAAAAGATGTAAGAATGTTATATCTCTACATAATTCACTAATGACAAACTATCAATGTTTTTTTTTCAAGTGTTTTTTTTTTATTAAATTTTCAACACGAAAAGACATAAATAGGAATTCTATTTCTTCCACAAACTCAATTTAAAACACAAAAAGTCGATGGTCCCTATTAATAATATGCAGTCTGCAAAAAGACTTTAGTAGAGCAGTTGAAATGTTGTTTTAACAATTAAAAACAATCAAAGAATTATGGATGTTCAAATTTTTACTGACTGTTTTTTATATCATTCAATATTAAATATTATATTAATTCTAAAGCCCAAAGTTCTAAACTTTTACCCAAATGACTAAGAATGGTTGTAAAAAAACTGCACACAACTCTCACAAGAAACACACACACAATTACCTCAATGTTTTTTTAACTCCGTTGAGTTAGGCGCTGCGCAAACGTGTCGCCTGTGGCTGCTACTGGCCACTGGTAACCGTAGTTGCTGTTTTCGGTGGCGGCAATCAGACACAGTCACCGGTTGTTACTTCTGGCCACAATTTGTTGCTTGTTTTCCGTCAATTGTGAGGAAATTTGTTAATGTTGCTTGTGTGTTCAACTCACGACTTTTAGTTTCCAGTTACCGACATTGAACACTTTTTGATTGTCATGAGTAGAGACCGGATTATATGCATTTGCATATTTAAGCCATCCTCAGCGGTAATAGCATATTTTACCTAAGATCTAGTTATAATGCATATTATCGGTACATTTTAAATTTTTTTCCTAGTGCAGTACACTTACCCTACATTCCAAAATGCGATAAAAGTGATAATGTCCAGAATCCGACCAAATTCACAATTGTGACTGGTCGCATCGCATCGGATCGCATATCGGTCAGTAACTGCACATGTCTTTTGTTTTGAAGAAATGATCGAAGACACAATCTTACTACTGAATATTTGGAACAAATGATAATTTACGAATTATATGCTGATTTTGTAACAAAACAATTAAAACTAGGTTTTCTTCTTTTTGATTCCTAAAATTAGGCATTCAGTTTTGCATATTTTGGCAATTTTCATGCATATTTCAAGCATGTTCCATGCATATTTGCATGCATACATGCATGTTGACGTATGCGCAGCGAGTGGATGATTTCATACTGGTTCTATAGCAAATATTCATCAGTGGCTTGTATCTGCCACAAGACACAAAAGTGTCCACGTTTGTGCTCCGCCTTAGCTACTTTGATAGTTTTGTAGTCAACAGAGTCCAGGACTCCAGTCTGTCACATAGGTATGGAACATAGCTCAGACTCTAACCCTCAACAAGGTTCTGTCTATGCTTTGATGATGATGATGTAGCCTTTTTGTTTCGGAGCTAGTTCCCCCTTGTTTAATTTTATTTGTGTCTATCGGTGTGTCGCCTGACATAGGCCTCCTCCAACTGCCTCCACTGCTTTCTGTCTGCCGGGACTCTTGTCCAGTACGGTCCCAGGGCCATACGAAGATCATCCTCCTATCTTCTTAGTGGACGTTTCCGCTCCCTAATTCCATCCCTTGATACCACAATGTGACCTGTTGGCTCCATTTGTCTATGCTTTACCTATCAACAAAATATATAAGAATGAACCTTTTGAGATAAATAAACAACATTATTATTATATGTACCAAATTTTTAGAAAGTGTAGTGGCTCTTAAGACATTTGTTCAACAAGTATAATAACCATGTGGTTTACCATCTGTAACAGTGATGAAGCTGATGACAGCCTTGGTAGATGTGGCTCTTCTGACCAGCGTCAACTGTGACAACTGCCTGCGTCAGTACGAAGCGGAGAGGTTGAAGGCGCGAGACAAACGCGCCAATGAACGCCTGGAGGTGCTGGTTGCCAAGAGGCAGGAGCTTGAAGAGAACATGGAGGAGATTAAGAATATGCTTTCTTATATGTTTAAGTCAGTTTTTGTGCACAGATATAGGTGAGTTGTATAAAAAAAAATAGTTTTTTTTACTATTTATACCTTTTGGTCTAGTGGTTAGCGTAAGCGAGCGATCAAGAGGTCTCGGGTTCGATTCCCGGGTCGGACTGCTGTTGGGTTTTTCTTACAAGAAATTCTTAATAGCAGTGTACGTAATAGCGGAGTACGGAAGATGGCGGTGTTTCCCGCCCGTGCCTCGGAGAGCACGTTAAGCTGTCGGTTCCGGTTGTCATGAACATCTATGGCAATCGTTATTGGGAAGTCAGTGCCCTCAAATATAATGACAACTAGTTCAACCTTCGAATTCAGTTCACCCTCAGGGTTGCGGAAGTCCGATGCCAGTCGCTCCATGTAAAAACTGATATTCAGGTAAAACCGGTTGAACTAGTAGCCGACCCCAAATCTTGAGAATAATAAAGGCTAGGAAGAAGGAGATACCTATAATATATTAGATTGCTCTAATGTGTTTTCTTGAAAATAACATTGTACTTACAGATTCTTTCTTTTAGTCTGGTTCAGTCAGATCCTACATAATATTATAAATGTGAAAGTAACTATGTCTGTCTGTTTCACTTTCATGCCAAAACTATTGAACCAATTTAAATAAAATTTGGTACACAGATAGTCTAGATCCTGAGAAAGGA
The DNA here is from genome assembly GCA_949125395.1 of Diaphora mendica. Taxonomy (NCBI): domain Eukaryota; kingdom Metazoa; phylum Arthropoda; class Insecta; order Lepidoptera; family Erebidae; genus Diaphora; species Diaphora mendica. The sequence continues at coordinate 381,556 of OX421325.1, forward strand.
CATCTTTTTTTCATTTAATGAGAAAATAGGGTGGATGAAAGGTTGTATAAATGCTACCCAAAGTGTGCAAAGTCACGGGCACAGCTGGAATGTAAATATTGGAAGTAAATTATTTGTTCAAATATTATGTATTGTTGAAGGTATTTCCTAGCATTTTATGTTATTTGTATATTTTATAGGGACACATTGCCTGACATAAGAGCTATTACTATGGCGGAGATAGGTATTTGGATGGAGAAGTTTCCCGCACATTTCCTAGATGATCTTTATTTGAAGTATATCGGCTGGACATTGCATGACAAGGTTTGTGCTTATTGATTGTGAATCCTTCATTGACTTGCATTTACGAATTTTTTCCTATACATAAGTTAATATATATAAATAAACATATATTTTTAGGTGGGAGAAGTAAGACTTCGCTGTTTACAAGCTCTGCAGCCATTGTACGAGTGTGAGGAGCTGAAGGGCAAACTAGAGTTGTTTACTTCCAAGTTTAAAGATCGTATCGTTTCTATGACGCTGGATAAAGAGACAGATGTGGCAGTACACGCAGTGAAGCTCGTCATCGCAATTCTTAAGTGAGTGTTTGTCGTTATCTGGGTTGATATGTAAGCGGGTATCGTGAATAGTCGGTAGCGTATGCGCTGCCGTGCTAGGTCTGCTCGGGTCGGGAGTAGATGCGCTGCGTGTAAGACGTGGGACGTGTGACGTGTGACGTGTGTCGGCAGGTCGCGCATGCACCCCGACGTGCTGACGGACAAGGACTGCGAGAACGTGTACGAGCTGGTGTACTCGTCCGTGCGCGCGGTGGCGGCGGCGGCGGGCGAGTTCCTCAACGTGCGGCTGTTCCGCGCCGACGACGAGCCCGCCGCGCCCGCGCGCTCGCGCCGCGGCAAGCAGCGCCTGCCCAGCACGCCGCTCATCCGCGACCTCGTGCAGTTCTTCATCGAGTCCGAGCTGCACGAGCACGGCGCCTACCTCGTCGACTCGCTCATCGACTCCAACCCCATGATGAAGGACTGGGAGTGCATGACCGACCTGCTGCTGGAGGAGGCCGGCGCCGGCGAGGAGGCGCTGGACAACCGCCAGGAGTCGTCGCTCATCGAGCTCATGGTGTGCTGCGTGCGCCAGGCCAGCACCGGCGAGCCGCCCGTCGGCCGCGGCGCCTCCCGGAAGCACCACCACATGCTGTCCAAGGAGCAGGCCAAGGTACATACCCATACACCCATACACCCATACACCCATACACCCATACAACACTACACCCATACAACACTACACTAGTACCTACATTTTACTGTATTTTCATTTCAATTCTTAGCATTTGTCAATTAATGCTAATGTTGATGTGATATACGAGACAACCCTGGTACTCGTGATACCGTGTTTGTAACATTGTTTATGTATTTTTGTCCTAAATAGAGAAATAGATCTTATTATTAAAATCGTTCATTGTGATAATTTAGCCAAATGTTATGATTTCGACTTAACGTACAGGTGGTGAGCGACGACCGCACGAAAATGACTGCACATTTCATCGTGACGTTGCCGGCGCTACTGGACAAGTTCGGAGCGGACCCAGAGAAACTCACCAACCTTGTATCCATCCCGCAATATTTTGATTTAGAACTGTACACCACACAACGACAGGAGGGTGTAAGTATTTCAACTATACTCAAATATAAAAACCAAAAAATTCTGCATTTTTTACACGACTGCGAAAGAAGATAGGTTATGTTATGTCAAGACATCTATTCGAGCGTTCGAGCGAGCGGTCGCGTCATTCAGGAGCTCCGTAGTATTTTAATGTAAAAAATAGTTACAACAGTAATTTTTTCCATCAAAAAGTGAATTTCGTGCTAAAAATACATTAATAAACAAGCAAAAACGTTATCTAGTATTTACAAAAAGTATATATTACAGAGTTACAACTATAAAACCAGAGGTGAGAGTGATTGAGTGTTCTAAGTGCACAAATTAACATCGAATCTGTGTATAATTTGCCAGGCAACTCTTAAAAATATAAACAAAGTTATTTCAATATTATAATAAAATATACATTTTTCGTTAAACGCCAACAAAAATTTCAACTTAAGTGAAAGTTATTTAAATTCCCAACGGTCATTTGAATCAATAGCTGCAAACAAAAGAATAGAAGATTGAAACTTACAACGGCCGAATGTGTCCACCAGATGTGCATCAGATGTGAACAAAAGCACTGAACTCTTATTGGAATTCAATAAGTATTTGGTCAAGTGTTCTTTTTTTATCTCCGTAATAATACGTGAAAAAGTGCGAAATGTCCAATAAAACCGCGGAAATTACTATTCTAGAGCTGAATAAGTCTGTAGTCGTACTGCAGAACAAAGTGTCTGCGCTCGAAAAGCTTATACTGGAGCAAAATAAGCTTATAAAAAAATTTATTGGTGAGGAATCAGCAACCACTAAAAACACATTTAATAATTGCGAGGGTAATCCCCGGTCTGAACCGAATACCCGTCCAATCCGCGAAGCACGCGTTCGAGCTACATCGGCTATCTCCGCTGGCGCTCGCAAGAATTCAACGAAACCGAGAGTGATACCAACACCGTCACCGAGCTTGGCCCCTACTACGGACAACAAAACATCGACACCGCCATCTGGTGGTGAAAAAAATGATCCGGTCGAGCTGCGCGAGAGTTCTCCGACAGCGAAAGAGGCTGACTGGAGCGAGGTAAGCCGCCCGCGCCCGCGCCCTTCATCTAAACGTGCGAGTGAGAACGCCACCCGTGGTACGGCCGCACCGATCCCCTCTTCGTTATCGGCTGCGGAACGCAAGACATACCTACATTTATATTATTTAAAAGTAGGAACAACAGCCGAACAAGTACTAGAGTACTTGAATAATATTTGTCCTGGAGCGCATTGCACTGCTGAGGTACTTAAAGCCCGCGGCGATTATGCATCTTTTAAATTATGTGTTCAAGCGAAACATTTGGACTGCTTCATGTCTCCTGACAACTGGCCTGAGGATGTGTATGTGAAACAGTGGCGGAATGGATTTCGTAAGCAAAGTGTACAAACCACCAAAGCCTAAGTGTTACAATATGTTTTATCAGAACGTTAGAGGCTTACGATCCAAATTACATGACTTTAAGTTATCTGTTCTAACTGAATCGGCTGATATATACGCATTGACAGAGACATTCCTAGTGAGTAGTATACACGACGGAGAAGTATTTCCCGACGGGTATACTGTAATACGCCGGGATCGCGCTAACGATGCTGGTTGGGGGGGAGTGTTGTTAGCGGTGCGATCACAATACTCTGTCCAGCAAATAGTACATAATGAATATTGTAGTGATATTGAAGTCGTGGCAGCCATTGTTACTTTAAAATATAAGCAAATATTAGTATGTGTTGTGTATATACCGCCAAATTCAAAAGATGAAAAATATTTAAATACATTTACATTTCTAGAAGGTGTCATTGAAAACCATGCACGATTAGATGTTATCATATTAGGTGATTTTAATTTAAACTCATGTTCCCAAAATGTAACATTGCACTATGCCTATTTTCTGTCATTTTGTAAATTGATCCAGCATAACACAATAGCAAACTTTTACGGTAATATGTTAGACCTGGTAATGAGCAACTTGGGCGATGAGCACGTGTGTGTTATCGGCGATGTGGAGCCGTTAGTGCCGGCGGACGCACATCACCCGCCGCTCGGTGTTCGGCTGAGCGTCCCGCGGCCTCCGGCGGTCGCGCGAGCTAAGCCGCTACCCTCACATACATTAGAACACTGTTCACCTCAATGGAACTTTAAAAAAGCTAACTTTCATGATTTATATACATGTCTCGCATCACTGTCTTGGTCTGAAGTAGTGTCTACAACCAATGTCGATAACGCTTTAGAAATTCTGTATACCAAATTAACAACTGTTCTGAACGCTAATGTTCCAATTAAAAAGCAATTCTCCGAGTGTACCAGGTATGTGTATCCATCCTGGTATACTCCAGAAATTATAAAGAATATTAAATACAAACATTATCATTTGGTGAAGTTTAGACAGTCCCATCTCGATTTCAACAGAGAAATGTTTAACTTTTATAGGCAACATACAAAGAAATTAATAAAAGTAGCATATACTAATTTTATTGATCGCGCCGAGGCTGATATAAAGAGTAATCCTAAGACGTTTTGGAATTTTATCAAATCAGAACGTACTTTGCGTCAGTCCCATTCGGAATTCGAGTTCAATGGTCATAGTGTCTCTGGGCTTGATGCCGCAAATGCTTTCGCAGCGTACTTTAAATCAACCTTCTTAGCAGACCCGTTAAATTTTTCATCTGATTTCACAACAAATGAACTTGGTAATAATTTATGCTCTTCATGTGTCAATATTGACTATGTCAGTGAATCTGATCTACTCCAGGCAGTCAAAAACTTAAAGTCTCGATCATCAATTGGGCCTGATGGTATACCTGCCTACATTATAAAGGACTGTATTACTGTACTACAAGAACCTTTGTTACACATTTTAAACATAGCGATTAAAACCGCCACTTATCCCGAAGTATGGAAGATCTCGCGAGTTACACCTATTCCTAAGGACGGCTCCAGATCTCAAATCACGAACTATAGACCTATTGCCGTTTTGTCAGCGTTTGGAAAGATCTTCGAATACATCTTAAACACCCACATCACCAGACAAATAAAGCAACAGCTAAGCGAGTGTCAGCATGGGTTTAGAACTGGCAAATCTACCTCAACTAATCTTATTAACTTTGTCGACTATTGTGTCACTGAAATGGACCATAGTAGACAAGTAGACGTGGCATTCTTTGACTTTAAAAAAGCGTTCGATCGTGTCGATAATGCAGTACTTTTAAAAAAATTTGCAGCCTTTGGATTTACTCCAAATCTACTAAAATTATTTGCCAGCTATTTCTCTAATCGTAGGCAATTTGTACAGTTGGGTAATTATCAATCGGACGCATATGACACTCGTTCAGGTGTAAGTCAGGGCAGCATCTTAGGACCGACGCAGTTCCTAATAATGATCAACGACTTGCCCAGTATAGTTAGATCAGCCCACTGCCTGATGTTTGCAGACGATCTGAAGCTGTTCCTGGGAATCAGAAGTCCGGAAGACTGTGAAGCGCTCCAGCGGGACATAGATAGTGTTGTGGCCTGGGGTATTCACAACCGGTTAGAATTTAATGTATCTAAATGCAAAACGATGACATTTAGTCGATCTCGCTCTCCGTACACCCACAGTTACAAAATATTGGGTGTCCCGCTGGATCGAGTCTCAGAAATACGCGATTTAGGCTTATCTCTGGACTCGCGCCTGACCTTCAATACTCATATCACCAATCTATGTAAAAAAAGTTTTAAATCCTTAGGTTTCGTGATGAGGATGTCTTCGCCTTTTCGATGCAGGAACACTATCATCGTGTTGTACTTCTCTTTTGTTCGAAGTACTTTGGAGTATAACTCCATAATCTGGGACCCGCACGAGACGAGGTACAATACGATGCTAGAACGCGTCCAACGGAAATTCGCGCGATTTTTATACCAAAAGCTATATGGGTTCTACCCATATTTATACCCATCGCTCTTCGTTCTCGGCATGGTAGGCCTGGATACACTTACAATGCGTCGTAAGTGTGCTCTAATGGTACACTATTATTTGTTACTAAACAATAAAATAGAAAATCCAAATACGCTGTCTCGTTGCATGTTCTGGGTACCAAACCAGTATACACGGCTACGATCTTGCCGTCTCTTAACTGCGCCGCAGGTACGAACGTGTACGGCACAATACGCTCCCACGAGCCAGGCAGTTAGTCTGCTCAACGCTCTAATTGCTCAATACCCGGATATCGACTTATTCCATACCAAATTAAGTACATTTTTTAAATTCTGTGTACTTTTCCTTAGGAGTAGGCTTTAATATTAGTATTGATAAGCATCAATTATGCTATTGTTAACATTATTAAATAAAAATTATTGTACTGGCTCACTGTACGTGTTGGGCAAACTGTAAGTGCAGTGAGCAGCTGATTGTATAAATAAATAAATAAATAAATAAATAAATGTATTTCGAACGTATGTATGTATATTTCTTTGGCAAGCCGTAAGGCCTAATGCTATACAGTATAAACATGTTACCCGAGCGAAGCCGGGTTTACACACACGCACAGTCGCGTGAGCGCCCAGCGCCGCTTAAACGAAACAGCAGGAGCAGGCAAACATTTTCGCCGCATGGGTAGAAAGAGAGGGGGATATTACTTCCTCTCCTACGTTACGCCTCCGTCTTACGAATATTCGATCGATCGATCGAAACACGACAGCACGAATGCGGTCATTTAGGGTAGTGCCGCCCCAGTCGAGCAGACTTATTCAAATCTACGTGACTCTATGCTATGAACGTGCTTATCTCCAAAAGGTATCGGAGATAAGCTCGTTCAAATAAACTGTTCAGTTTTATAATATTAGTATATAGATAATGATATATCGGTGGTAATCACTATGTATATAGGTGATAAATGAGCGGTCGTTTGTTTGTGTGTGGCTGTAGAACCTGAGCTTGCTGCTGAACAAGATCCGCGAGGTGGTGGTGGTGCAGACGGAGGCGGAGGTGCTGGAGACGTGCGGGCGCACGCTGGAGTACCTGTGCACGGAGCAGTGCGGCGTGTACACGCGCTGCAACGTGGCGCGCGCCACCATCACCGACATGTGCGTCAACCGCTACAAGGAGGCCATCGACGACTACCGCACGCTCATCGAGGGGGTGAGCACGACCATCCACCTGTTCTTGCCACCCTGTCGATAGCCATCATGACAGTAACCAATAAGCACTAACATTGACTATTTATCTGATGAAATGGGTGTCATGCAATATAAAAATCGTATTCATTTTCATATTGAGAGCGAGATTAATAGTTAGTTAACAAAAATACAAAATACAGCAATTCGCCATATTAAGTTGAACACCAATCAGAGCGAGTGACATCGCGTCTCTGTATAATCTTTATTTTGTTAGGATAGAATCAACGATCACTTTATTGTTTTAAGTGCTATACTAAGTATTTTGTGATTCTCGACGATCAGCTATGGAACAAGGATTTACCAGCCAAACAACTCTGATTTGTCAACTAACTTTTGGAACGTAAACAAATAACTTATTAGGAGTCTTTTTTTTGGACGAGTACTATCGTACTGTACGACCGCACACCACTTATAGACTTTAGAAATCATATTTAACAAACAAAATAATTAAATTATTACTATAACACTCAATGTTTCCTATTGAAAATTGAACATACGTGACGTCACGCACCGACGCCATAACACCACAGAGCGTTATAACGTGAATTTTAAACTTAAAATTTAAATGGCATTTTTTTTCTACTTTAACTTTATTTGTTGTTGAAATATGATTGTTTTTGATAATAGTAGATACTCCCGAGGTTAACTTTATTGTATTAAATTGAATTGTAATTTCGAGCTGCGTAATTTATCGTTCGTAGTTTTTTTAACCTATTTCACACAAAGGGGTTGATTATATTTTGTATAATATATGTGTGCTTGCCATGTTTCATATTGACCCATCTAAAGGTCGATCGATACAAAATATAATATAGCATTAAGTCTGCCTCGTGTAAAACGAAACGTGGGAAGCGTTAGAAAAAATAAAATATAGTTAGTGTAATGTGTACTCGGGTGGTTCTTCAGGGCGAGACCCCGGACGCGGACGAGGTGTTCAACGTGATCAACTCCCTGCGCAAGGTGTCGATAATGTACATGTGCCACAACCTGAACGACACGAACATCTGGGAGTCGCTGTTCGAGGACCTGCCCAAGTGCGTGAAGGAGAACGAGAGCGGCATGCCGGCGCAGGCGCTGGTGTACGTGGTGCGCGCCTGCTTCTACTCCATCCTGTGGTCGCTGCACGGCGTGGAGCAGCGCTGCGCCGAGGGCGGGGCGGCCGCGCTGCGGGAGCGCCTGCACGCCTACTGCGCCATCTGCCGCAACATCGTCGCACGAGGCGTCACCACCGACCTGAGGGAGGAGGTACGTCACTGCACTCCTCACTACTGATAGCGCGTACTCCATCCTGTGGTCGCTGCACGGCGTGGAGCAGCGCTGCGCCGAGGGCGGGGCGGCCGCGCTGCGGGAGCGCCTGCACGCCTACTGCGCCATCTGCCGCAACATCGTCGCACGAGGCGTCACCACCGACCTGAGGGAGGAGGTACGTCACTGCACTCCTCACTACTGATAGCGCGTACTCCATCCTGTGGTCGCTGCACGGCGTGGAGCAGCGCTGCGCCGAGGGCGGGGCGGCCGCGCTGCGGGAGCGCCTGCACGCCTACTGCGCCATCTGCCGCAACATCGTCGCACGAGGCGTCACCACCGACCTGAGGGAGGAGGTACGTCACTGCACTCCTCACTACTGATAGCGCGTACTCCATCCTGTGGTCGCTGCACGGCGTGGAGCAGCGCTGCGCCGAGGGCGGGGCGGCCGCGCTGCGGGAGCGCCTGCACGCCTACTGCGCCATCTGCCGCAACATCGTCGCACGAGGCGTCACCACCGACCTGAGGGAGGAGGTACGTCACTGCACTCCTCACTACTGATAGCGCGTACTCCATCCTGTGGTCGCTGCACGGCGTGGAGCAGCGCTGCGCCGAGGGCGGGGCGGCCGCGCTGCGGGAGCGCCTGCACGCCTACTGCGCCATCTGCCGCAACATCGTCGCACGAGGCGTCACCACCGACCTGAGGGAGGAGGTACGTCACTGCACTCCTCACTACTGATAGCGCGTACTCCATCCTGTGGTCGCTGCACGGCGTGGAGCAGCGCTGCGCCGAGGGCGGGGCGGCCGCGCTGCGGGAGCGCCTGCACGCCTACTGCGCCATCTGCCGCAACATCGTCGCACGAGGCGTCACCACCGACCTGAGGGAGGAGGTACGTCACTGCACTCCTCACTACTGATAGCGCGTACTCCATCCTGTGGTCGCTGCACGGCGTGGAGCAGCGCTGCGCCGAGGGCGGGGCGGCCGCGCTGCGGGAGCGCCTGCACGCCTACTGCGCCATCTGCCGCAACATCGTCGCACGAGGCGTCACCACCGACCTGAGGGAGGAGGTACGTCACTGCACTCCTCACTACTGATAGCGCGTACTCCATCCTGTGGTCGCTGCACGGCGTGGAGCAGCGCTGCGCCGAGGGCGGGGCGGCAGGTCTCGGTTCGATGCCCGGGTCGGACCAAATGTTTGTATGATCTGCAAATATTTGTATCGGAGTTTGAGTGCTTTCTATGTATAATGTGTGTATTTACAAAAAGAAGTATATACAGTCGCGGTCAACAAATTAGGGACATTCAAGATAGTGGAGACTGTGGAGAGCAATAACCAGTTATGTACATATAAATATAAAACCCTGTTGATTTCTCAGTAATTATTTTTTGTGTTGATTTCTCAGTAATTATTTTTTGCATAATTTGGTCCGATTATTATGCTATAAATGGCTGTAAATAAGAGATTAAAAAATATAAAAAAGTGTTTAATATCAAAGGTTAACCATATATTCAATTTAAGGTACAATTCTGTAGCTGGACATTTAATTAAGAACAGTAAAGTAAAATGAAAAATAGAGTTAAACATAACTAATAATGTGCAGTATTTTAATATCTTTAACAACTCCATTTTATTACGGGTAAAATCAGTACCCAATAGTAAAACCTTTGTTAGTAATTATCGCTTGACACCGATCTGGCAGACATTATCAGTTACTGACGTATTTCGACAGGAATGTTTGCCCATGCCTCACAAAAAAGCTTCACTATGTTCATCTAAAGTTGTGGTACGATAAGTGGCAACTTTTTTCTTGATTTCGTGCCAAAAGTGCTCGATTGGGTTGAGGTCCAGGCTATTTGCTGGCCAATCAAGCACTGATACCGACTGTTAAGAAACGACTTGATTGAACGGGCGGCTATGTTTCGGTTCGTTATTATGCTGAAAAGTCCATATAATAAGTAGATGTTCCACAGCACAGGGAGGCATAGGTTCCTCTAAATATTGCCTTGTATTGATGTTGGTCTAAGTAACCCTGACCTTTCCTCACAGGTCCCACTCCACGTCCAGAAAATGAACCCCACATTTCAATGTTTCACCTGCTTTTTTGTGAATCTTGGATTCATTTCCGCTTTTACAGTACGCCGTACGTATTGCCTTCCATCTGAAGAAATCAAATGTTAATGTTTAAGAAGTTGTTATTGTTTGTATAATCGGGCATATAAATGACTAATTAAACTTACATATAAGAGATATGGAATATTGTTTAGATTCGTTGGAAAATAAAAAAAAAATAGTGTGTGCTTAAGAACGCACGGCAGAAGTGAAAACTTCATTGGCAATCGCAATCTTATTACGTACCGATAATAACTATTTAATTAATAATGACAATTATTACGTGAGAACGCCTAGAATTGCTGTGACGAAGCATAGCAATCGGCGCGGCGTGATGGATCAGCCTAACTTACTACCTACGAAAAAATGTGTGTGCCAAAAGAAGTTTTCACTTCAAAAATAAAGAATCGCCCACACACTAGCACAAGCGCCCTGCGCCGCTTAAACGAAACAGCAGGAGCAGGCATACATTTTCGCCGTGCAGTAGAAAGAGAGAGTCACGCCTCCGTCTTACGAATATTCGATCAGGTCACGTGTCCTGAGGCGAGCTTAACATTTTTTACTTATCCCAAAAAGTGCACAACGCTGAAAAAAACAAGATAACTTAGGTGAACAAAAGCCATAAAAACTTACGTTTTAGTTTTAAAAAAACATTTCAAAGATTCAAGGTTTTTTAATCAATATTATAATTTCATCTAAATATGTGAACAAAAATGCCTCAGTCACATATATTTGTATTTTTGTATTCAAAAACAGCCCCAATAGTGAACAACATAATAACTAGCTTTCAAATTATGAAAAATATCAAACAAAATATCAACGACTTTCTTTACTAGGCCGATTGACGTCACTATCTAGCAATATTTACTGCGTCCAGCATTTTCGTCAAATTACAGTAGAAATTAAAATGTTTATCCTTAAAGAATATTTTTAACAAATTTTAAGGCATGGAAGTCTCTGAAATTCTCGGATTTTCTCTACTATACTATACACGTATTACAGACTTTCCTCTTGAATCATTCTTAACTATTGCTGAAAACTGCATTATTGCAATGCAATCGATTGAGTAGTCTAAAAGATGTAAGCGAAGAGTCGGCAACAGCGACCTTATAGTGTGTAAAGATGTGGTGTGTTGTGTGGTTGCAGGCGTACACGAGCCTGTGCGACCTGCTGATCTTCTTCGCGGAGCAGCTGGCGACGCTGCACCACCCGGGCGACGCCGACATGCGCCAGCTCGTGTACGAGCCCGACGCCGCGCTCTGCGACATGCTCAACGACTTCATCCAGGAGTTCGTCTTCGTGCACCACAACTACGGTACCGTGCCTCCCCCACCCCTCACCCTCACACACCCCACACCCCACACCCCACACCCCACTCACCACTTTTGACTACGGCTAAAATGACAAAGACCGCATTAAAAAACAGATCCCGTGTCACCTACAAATATACAAACGGACACATAGAACACCCAAACCCAGAACAACAATTTGTGGATCACACAGAGTTGCTCCGTATATGGTTTAATCTCGTAACATTCAATGCAGTAGAGAGCGGCGTGGCGACCGTTAAGCCACTACGCCGAGTATTGAAAGTCTTTCCTAGACTTATTATTAGCGGGACTTCTCTAGTCCATTACATTTGGTGAATCATATCAAATGGAAGAGATTGCTTTTGGCAATAAGGCCGCCCTTTGTACACTACATCTCACATTTTATGTATTTTTGTAACTGTGCAATATTATGGTGCACAAATAAAGAGTTTTCTATCTATCTATCTATCACACACTGATATCTATCCTATCCTATATATCTATCTATCATAGACTGCCTCGTTGGTCTCGCGGTTGGCGTGTGCGACTACTGATCATGAGGTCTCGGGTTCGATTCCCGGGTCGGACCAAATGTTTGTATGATCTACAAATATTTGTTTCGGAGTTTGGGTGTTTTCTATGTATAATATATATGTATTTACAAAAAAAAAGTATATATGTATTTGTATCAGTTGTCTAGTACCCATAACATAAGCTCTGCTTAGCTTGGGATTAGATGGCATTGTGTGTTAGATGTCCGAAATATTATTATTATTGTCCGAAATATTATTATTATTATACAAACAATAGTAATCCATTCATTGTTATAATGCAACTGACTACTCATTCCAATCACAAGGAATATTACGTAGTTCTTTAAAGGGTCGCTTTTTTAAAACTACCGTCAGTCCAAAGTGTGTCCAAAATTCATAATTTAGTTTAAAATGCGCGGTAGAAATAAATATACAATCATATTTCATTATCCGATATTTACAAAGTAAAAAACTATGGTTACTAAATACTAGAATAAGTTTTGGTTGTCATTCATGTAACTAAACATTAATTATACTCTGTCCATTCGTTTATTTTCTTTTTGACAGATCAAGAAATTTCGAAATTAGTGACGCCCTCACACATTACCGATTCGATTTGGAATGAAAAGCGATTTTATTTATGTAGAACTTTCAATCGACTTAATTAAATATTTTAGTTTAAATATTAATTATTCCTTTATTAATTTTTGATATTATGTGAGAAATAAACAAAAATATAAATAATAAATTAGATGAATGAACAGAGTTATTGATCTTAACTCTAGGTTTGATCCTAAATTCCAAGATTTCGACTTAATTCCTTGCAAATAATCAGTCTTAGAGTCATAGATTCAATTTTGATTTCCTTTTTTTTATTAAATTTACAGAAAAAAAACTTACATGAAGTCAAATTATTTTTATCATATGATCGATTTATCGTATTTCAAGTACTGTTTTATAGTCTGTGGTTGTTCGTTATACACAGACCACTTCACTAAAGTACCGTCACCGTCAATAAAGTACGACATTACTGTAGTACATTATTTCGAAAAAAAAAACGGTAACTTATTGGCGTGAGCTGTCAAAAAGAAAATAAACGAATGGACAAAGTATAAAAAACAACATTTACTAAATTCTGTATTTCTACGGATGTTCGACTTGAGAATTGATAAGAATCTCACGGAAATATTTTCTTTAAGTACCCGTAAGGTATTCATGATTATTTATGAATACTCCAAATATTTGTATATTAATTTCTATATATTAACAGCAAACGTTGACTGTTAGTCATTTTTGTACAAAATCATTCGTGACATTTAGAATATTTAGAAAGAAGAGATATTTTGAAACAATTTAGGTATTAGCGGAAGCTCAACAAATTAGATAATAAAACACTGATATGTATATGTCACCGTAAGATTGTAAACACCGTTAGATTATAATCTACCTAGCGAGATTGTAAACTGTCGAAAGATTGTCAACTGTGATATACTGCTTACAATTTAACGTACTATTTTTCGTTACATTATAATGTATCGAATTAAAACCGTTAAATCACAATCTGTTGCGCTTCAAATTATCAACTGTTCCTGATTGGTCGGTCTTACAGTATGCCGTTCTATGGCCATGGATTTAGGTTAGGTTTGAACTTCTTTGTTTAATCACAAATTCATTTTAATGCCACAACAATTTTATGTAACTAATTCTAAAGCTGTGAGGTAATTTAACATGGAATCAATTTACAATCACAAAAATACAATACCTTTGGCAACAAACGTTTTAACAAAAAAATATGGCGGCGCGGGACTTATGTTGTTCAACCAATCAGCGCGCGAGATGCGATCCGTCGCACACCGTATCATAATTTGACGGTTTCATTTCGATAGATTATAATCTAACAAAAAAAAATTGAGAGGTGTCAAGGGACACCCGGATGGAACGAAGTTTGTATACAAATACTGCCTCTGTGGCGCAGTGGTAGCGTATGCGACTGCTGTGATTGAGGTCTCGGGTTCGATTCCCGGGTCGGATCAAAATGTTTGTATGATCTGCAAATATTTGTTTCGGAGTTTGGGTGTTTTCTATGTATAAAATGTATGTATTTACAAAAAAATAAATGTTGTCTGTAAAGTCTGTTTACGGACGATAGTTTAACGTGACAACGTCATACCGAAACATTGATGAAATGATGAGAGATAGATGCGGCGCAACTTGCACTTCAAGCCTTAAATGGAACGCCTCAGAGCGAGGTAACGCCGCATAAATGCCGCTCTGCTTAGCTTGGGACTAGATGGCGTTGTGTGTGATGTGAAATGTCCGAAATATATATATATACTATCCAGCACTATGACGTCAACTCAATGTTAAATGTGTCGTTACAACGAAAAGTGTCGTTACAACTTAATCCGTCTAGCCCCCTTTTGCAACGCGCCGTAAGGAACTTCGTTCCAATAATACGTACTTATAAGCTGTATGTTACAGTTCACAATCTTTCGATAGTTTACCATCTCGCGAGATAGATTACAATCTAACGGTTTTACAATCTCATGGTAACATATATACGACAGCAAAAATGTCTTTCTGCTCCATTAATTTGCGAGTAGTGTACATCTCGGTGCGCGAAATTAAGTAAAAATTTAATTTGAATGGTTATTCAGACACGGCATCTACTATATTGTTCTCCTTTTTTTAGGAGTGTAACCCCAATGTACTTAATATATTTTGTACCAAATAGAAATGCTTAACTGTCTACTTTTGCTGTTCCAATGGACTCTGACTAGAAAGTGTCTGTATTGAGAAACCGATCTAAAATGTGAACTACTTAAAAAGCTTGCTGAATCATGTCTTTGAGAATATTACAGTGAGGTGTCTCGTTTTATATCGGTTCACGTATGGATATCGTCTGGTTATTGATGGTACAGTTTCTTATTTCCATGTTCTACGTTTCTGACCTATATTGTATAATATGTCTTTACCTATGAAATTGCCGTTTTGTATGCAATAAGTGAAAGTACTTATTTTTTCAAACTTTTTTATTTCTGTTATTGGAAGTAATCACCCATGCAATCGACGCATTTTTGCCAACGCATTGGCAGTTTATTGATGCCCTTCTTGTAAAAATCAGCTGGACGGGAGGCAACAAACTCTTCAAAGGCATTTTGTACTGCCTCTCGGGAATTGAATTTTTTACCCACTAAAAAGTTGTCTACATTTTGGAAAAAGTAATAGTCGGTAGGTGCAAGGTCTGGTGAGTATGGCGGATGAGGGAGAGCTTCCAACCCCAGCTCTTGCAGCTTGGAGACTGTCTGTTGCGCAGTTTGGGGTCGCGCGTTGTCCTGAAGCAGCTGCCGTCCAGCTGATTTTTACAAGAAGGGCATCAATAAACTGCCAATGCGTTGGCAAAGATGCGTCGATTGCATGGGTGATTACTTCGAATATCAGAAATAAAAAAGTTTGAAAAAAATAAATACTTTCACTTATTGCATACAAAACGGCAATTTCATAGGTAAAGACCTATTATTTGGCTAATTAAGAATATAAAGATTTTATTTATTATTTAAAATACTTTGTATAAACAACTAGTGGGATGACCGATACTCACGTGCACTTGTGGTCAATTTTTCTTTTAAAATTGTGTTCGATCATGTGGAGCTATCTAAGGGTGTGGTGCACTTGTGGGTACTCATCGTCGATAGAGTTGTGAGTGCTATTACTCGTGACTAAATAAATAAAAAAGTAACCACTTGCCCGGTACATACGGACATACGGCCAGTTTTTGAGAAGACTTGAATAACTAACGACTAATGGTGCTCGCATTAGACGGAGGCGTGCGCCTCTCGGTACTTTCGAACAGTCACTGTCGCCACGTATAAAACAAACAGTGGCCGAGAAAAAAATATGCATTATTAACGTCGACGTAAAGTCGGTGACGAGAAGCGAAGGTGCCCGTGTCTCGGTGCAGGCGGGAGACAGGCCAGGCTCGATGCGATAACGGTGTGGTATGTTTGGTTGCATGTCACGCCCCGCGGGCTGTCGTGTCGCGTACGTTCGACGCCGGTAAGCCACTTGCTCCGCACTCCGTTCGCACTAGATGACACACCGACGGCGTATTTTACCTTAGTAATGGCGCGACCCTCCCACGCCCGGCCCGTGCCACGCTCTCCGCTCTCCGCTCACCGCTCACCGCTCTACCGTTCTCGGGAGACGGACCCAAACCTCACCGCTCATTGTTTGCGGCTTTATTACTTCCTCTTCCGATAGATTGTACATATTTCCCATGAACGGTAGAACGAGTGCCGCGGTCACCGTCGTCGGTGGACCGTCGCCGAAGATAGCGACCCGGCAGTCGGCGCCAACGTTCGATCACTCCCGACAATACCTCGAGCACTATCCGTATACGTGAACACGCCACCGATACCTTTGCAGACAGATTCTAATAACGAAGAGAAACTTATTTGAGAATGTACTCGAATTGAGAAAAGAAATTGAAATCAATATGTCATTATAATTGTTGCTTTAACAAACAAAACCACCCGGTGTCAGGTATTTCGGTATCGTTAAAATCGTTGGTAGTTGGAAGTCAGGGCGACAGGGCGGCAAGGCCAGTCGCGCTGCGGGTGCTCGCGGTAGGAGCGGGCGGACGTTGTGGCGCCGGGCGGGGCGGGGCGGGGGGTGGGCGGGTGTTCGCCCGCGCAAATAATGCATATTTTTGTCTCCACGCGACGAGCGGACTCTGTGCACTCGCTATGTGTTATTACTTAACATTACTAAGGGAAAATTTGTCGCGCCCGCTTCATAAACACCATCCGAGACCGTCTGCGGCACGCGGACCGCACTAGGACCGCGTGAAACGTGACCACCGCGTACAGTGCGGACGAGACGAGTGCTCAGAACTGAGCTCGAACTGTTCACTATCCTAACGTCAATGATGCCCGGCCAGTGTTCGCCGGCGGTGTCGGATTGGGTATAAATTAACACACTTGAAGAGTTTTGTGAACTTGGCATGATTTGTGCAGTGTATACTGTTATTTTTGCATTTTTATTTTATTTCTAGAGCATTCAAACTGTCATTCCATTCGAAATGTTAACAAATAATGATCGAGTAAGAATCGGCTTGTACTAAACGGGACGGGGTGGGGTACTTTCCTGCGACTAATGTGTTTATCGAGGGATTTATTTAATCGTGCTTTATCGTTTCCTATAAATATGTAGCCCGTAGCGCAGTGCATGACTACATTCTAAGACGACCACCTCAACTTGTGCTAGTATGTGGAATCACGACGGTAAATGAGCGATATCGATTAACAGTAATAATAAAAATACATCGGTCACAACTTGAGGTATACAACACTATGATGTTTCTGTGTCGAAAGCGGTTCTCGAAGCTCAAATTCAGGCATCACCACATTAAAGGAAAAGTAAATGTGACATAAAAACATCATTAACATCGTTAGTTACTGTTGGAATGGATGAATTCGCGCAAGAGGCTTATAGAGATTCGTTAGTGAGGTGTGTGCGTGGGTGTTGCAGACGGTCAAGACGAGAGACGCATCGAGGAGTTGCACAAGCGGCGCAACTTCCTGGCCGCCTACTGCAAGCTCATCGTGTACAACGTCACGCCCATCCGCCGCGCCGCCGACGTCTTCAAGCACTACATCAAGGTACCGCACACTACTACCGTCTCTTCCTCATCACACCACCTCAAACTAACTCGGGGACGACTTTAAAGCCGAGTCTCCACCGAACAAAAGTTGGTAACTTTTGTTGTCAACACGTGTTGGGAACCGTGTTTCTGATTTTGGCGGTAAACATCAAAAGAATACGCTTTTTGCAGATATTTATTGGCTCTGTGGAGACGCTTAGTTGGAATGTTTTTCAAATTGGTGGCGACTCGGTGTGGACACAACGGAAACAAAAGTTGGCGATTTTTTTAAAGAGTTGCCACCAGGTGGTAGTACTGATATTGCCAACAATTTAAGTTTACAGTAATAGAGCTGAACTTTTACACGAAACGATCACCATCAGACTTCCATAATCCAAGTACCGGGGGATATCGAGGCTCTGTAGAAAGACTGTTGTAAGGCTTCAACTACTACTAGTGTTTCGTATGGGAACCGAGGCCGACGGGTTAACGTGCTCTTTTAGAAACAGAAGGTCTTAATGTGTTGGGAATGGTCACTCATTTATAGACTGACCATACTAAAATGGTTTAACTTTGCAATTTGTTAATGACGAGCTACGAATAGCTATCTGCGATGACAAAACATTATGGGTCTGGTAATTTTAAGTGATGGTTACGTAATGTACATATATATTATGGACGTGTGTTTGCAGTGCTATAACGACTACGGTGACATAATAAAAGCGACGTTGAGCAAAGCGCGCGAGATCAACAAAATGAACTGTGCGCTCACCATGGAGCTGGCCATGCAGGCGCTGTACACCGAGATGTTGAACCGACATCGGACCTTGAACCGACAGCTGACGGAGTTCTTGGAACTTAAGGTATTCCTTCTTTTTTTAACCGACTTCCAAAAAGGACGAGGTTCTATGTTCCACGGTATGGTTTTTTTTTATTTTTTTTATTTTTTATGTATGTTCAGCGATTACTCCGTCAATTGAAAACCGATTTTGAAAATTATTTTTGTATTCAAAAGCGTATGCTCCCGAGGTGGTCCCATTGCCACCATATCAGGATCTGATGATGGGATCCCAGGGAAATCAAGTGAAACCCTCATTTTTTATAGGCACATACTATGTTTTTCGTATATTTTCTGAAGTTACACCAGTATTTGCGTCTGGTAGTCATCATTTTATGATGATGAGCTGATGATTTAATGTACAGCTCCTTAACGGTTAGGAGTTGGAGAATAAATCTTTAAGTATCATATGTATATATGTTACCTTTAGTCGTATTCTTTCAAATTATTTAGGTAAGCTGATGATGGAAGGCGGAAGGTACAACTCCTCAACGGTTAGGAGTTGGAAGATAATTATTTCAATTTCAAACGTATCTAAAGACCTTTAGTCGTATACTTTCAAGTTATTTAGGTGAGCTGATGATAGAAGGTTAAACTCTTCAACTGTTAGGGATTAGAGGATGATTTTAATATTACACGTACGTATAGACCTTAATTTGTATTCTTTCAGTTATTCATATGGATCGTTTTATTGAGTAGACACCTACTAAGGAAGGAATTTTGGAATGTTTATCCCTAAATTGATGAAATAGGGGTTAAAAAGTTTGTGTGGAAGTCCGTCATTTTTTAAGTTAGGATCATGAAACTTTATCTTTGGGCTACTGATTAAAAATGAATAGAAATGTATTTAAGCGTGCCTGGATATTTCTACCCTTATGAGGGTGAAATAGGGGTTGTAAGATTGTATTAAAGTTTGTATTTTTAGGGTTCCGTGCCAAAGGTAAAAAACGGAACCCTTATAGATTCGTCATGTCTGTCTGTGTCTGTCTGTCTGTTCGTCCGTCCGTCCGTCCGTATGTCACAGCCACTTTTCTCCGAAACTATAAGAACTATAATGTTGAAAGTTGGTAAGTAGATGTATTCTGTGAACCGCATTAAGATTTTCACACAAAGATAGAAAAAAAAAACAATAAATTTTGGGGGTCCCCATACATAGTCCTGAAATTTTTTTTCAGTGTTAGATAGTACATTTATTGAGGAAGGCTATAGGTTATAAATCATAACGCTAAGACCAATAGGAGCGGAGCGGTAATGAAGCATTACAAAAAACGGGGGAAAATTTTTACGCTACGGGCAATAGGAGACGTAAACAACGTTGTGTGGGTCAGCTAGTCTGTGAATACATGAGTTCAAATATTGTAACAGAAAGATTTTACACTCTAAATAATATTGACTGATCAAAGATGTGGGTGGACGTAAATTCATGTAAATCGATCTTTAGAATTACTAAATTTTATTAAAACAAATGATATCTGATAAGTGAATAAAAAGGTTTTATCGTAATTTCTTTAGAAACAAGTCAAGTTCGAATAAGAAGCTATGTAAGTGTAAAGCTACATTTTGATCGATTCGATTAAGACGTTGGTTTATTTAGTCGTATATGTTAGCTATCGTTTGGTGTGACAGGAGTTGGCGAAGCGCTTCTCGGTGATGTTCGGGCTGGACGCGGTGAAGAACCGCGAGGCGCTGACGGCGCTGCACCGCGCCGGCATCTCCTTCGCCGCGCTCGAGCAGAACGGACACACGCCGCCGCCCAACCTGCTGTTCCTCGAGCCGCTCGCCGAGTTCTCCAACAAGCTGCTGCGCCAGGACAAGCGCCAGGTGGGCGGCCCTTCTTGTGGGAATGTAAAGGCCGCTGCATACGTGACGGGTTTTTAAACGGACGGGGACGGGAAGTTTTGCTAACATCGTTTCATACAAAATGTATATGAAAGAGCATATTTCACAGAGACACGGACGGGACGGGTACGTGGCACTCACGGGCTGACGATGTATAGCACGTCCCGCCGCGCACGTGTCCCGTCTCGTCCGTGTTTCCGCTAAGTATGCACAGTCATTCCGTTCGTTCCGGAGAGAGAACTAGTGACGTCTTGATGACGCAAGTGTCGAAAATACTGATAAAATTGAGTCTCATCATCCATAAGTTCTTTGTACATTGTGTGGTATTCTCATTCTTGTTCTCTATTTTGCCATGCAGGATGTACAGAAAATCTTCTTTTCTTGTTCACGGTCGTAGCTACTTCGTCATCTAGAGCAATAGCAATTAAAGCCAATTCTTGAAATGAGAAATCCACCTTTCCTTGTTCACACCACTAGTACGTTAGATCCGAGTCACTGTCACGGTGCGTATGCATTTACATCACGTTCTCGTTCGAACGAGGCAGTCACGTCCCCGTCCCGTTCACGTCCCGTCCGAGGTAATATCTCGTTACGTATACAACGACCTTAAGAGTGAGGGTAGGACGGCGTGTAACGCTCGCGGTGGTGGTGTGCAGGTGCTGAAGTTCCTGGACGCGCGCATCCCGCACGCCGTGCAGTGGGGCGAGGAGTGGGCGGCGCTGCTGGCCTACCGCGGCTCGCTGCTCACCGACGCGCCCGACGAGCGCCCGCCGCCCGTGCGCAAGCACTACGCGCGCCGACCGCGTACGTACACACGCACGCACACACACACACACGCACACACACACACACATACACACATACACACACACCCACGCGCTTACACCATCATATATAGTCTTTAACGATCCACTGCAAAACTAATATCACTCATGACAATTGTTTAGTCCGTTCACCAGGGAGCGTTCCCCGTTTGGAAACCTTGCTAACCATACGGCCCATAGATATGAGCTAAACAATCGCAGGCCAGTCCACCTGGTGAACGGATGTCATTTGAGGCGTTATACCTCTTTCACAATAAATTATAATAAATTTTTGTTGACTCACCTTTGCTCGTGGTAGCTAACCTCCGACTCCGGCGAGGGGTACCTCTGTCGATGAAAACTACTTCATTCAACCTCACAAACGTTGCTGAGTTACAATTCTAGCATTCTTGGTGAATATTCCGTGCGAGTGGGCCGGTGGTAGATTAACGAATCCATTTCAACAAACCGGTTGCAAAACACCTCGACCATACGAGGCTCGACGATAATTCCGTTTTATCGTTCCGAACGACCACAAAACACTCGTTTTATTATATTAAAACTTAACAAACGCGGCTTCTAACAAGACCTATACACGCGCCTTTTTATCTCAACTCTTTCATCCAAGTCAATCCATGACATTTTACATTTATTGTGTTGAAAGGCCCCCGCAGGCTTACAAAACTATCTCCACACTCAACCAACACTCCCAAAGCGAATTATTACAATTTACCGTTCTAGCCAGGGAGGATTTACCAATTAACAGGCCCGGCATGCCATGACACTCGACCAAAATGAAAATGAAGAACGTAACCTAGTGTTGCCATTACAATATTATAGTCACTAAGATCATATACTTTTACTAAGAGCATACACCAGTAGATGATTTGGTATCGAACAACAATGGTTAACTAAAATATTTTTTTCAATGCTATGTGGCATCGTGTAAAGTAATTATTAAGGTGGTATATTGTATATTTGCAGGCGGGCAGAACGAGGACGAGGAGGCCGAGGACAACGCGGAGTCGGACCAGGAGCAGCCCGGGTGAGACTCGCTCCCAGCCGACAGCTCGGCCTCCGCCCCCGACACGCGCGACGACACTTGACACGAGCCTCCTCGGAACTTCGTCTTGCGCTTTTACACGCGCTCGTCTAGTTTAAACTAACACATTACACACTTATCTCACTTCTAACTTCAACAGTTAATTACATACATGACATTGTCGTGTACATATCGATCAAATCTTTTACAGTAATATCATATGACTGAATTTAAATTGTAAAAATAATAAAACAAAGGGGGCCTTATAGGTTAAGTGCGTAAGTTAAGTGTGTAAACAGTATAATATATTGTAATGTACGATAACATTAGTGTCGGAGCGACTGTTGTTTGTAACGTTGAATATTGTGTAGTTTTGTGTAAGTATATAGTTGTAGCTAGTATTAAAATAATGGTGAATCATAATACGTTATTGCATTTGTTAACATACACCGACCGTGTTTAAGCAAGTTTGAAAAAACCTCGAATTCTTTATTATTCGTAACTTGTACCACATTGCTAAGGGTGTAGTCATGTGTTAACAAATGCAGTTGTTAAATACAGGTCGTTACAGAAAGGTTTCATATTTATGGTGGTCGTATTTTACAGTTATGTGTTTGTAACCGACTCTTTTGGACTTGATTTTGCCCCACTTCAAACGGTCAGATCTCATTTAACTTAGTAAACTTATCGAGGACCGATGACAATACAATACTTACTTAACGTCCTCTTATCCCTACAAAACGGTAGCTCAGATATACAACTAAATAAACCAACGTCTTAATCAAATCGATCAAAATGTAACTAACTGTAATTGCTACTTATTTAAACTTGACAATACAATAATTTGAAAAATAATAATTAATAGTTTATAAAAGCTAAATAATAAAATCTTTTATGAAACTGACAATTTATAACCGCAAAATGTTCAAAACTTAATATATTTCTATTAAATTTTAGTTATTTGACATTTAATCATTATTGGAGAAAGGACAGTGTGGTTAAATATGATTTTAAAGTTTTTGATGTGTATTATCTTAACTTCAGATTTACATTAATTTTGTACAAATTGTGTGATGTGAAAAGGGACGAAAATGTGTAACACTTTTAAAATAACACTACACCTCTCTGTAACAACGTGTATACAGCGCGCATAAATATATTTATATTAAAAGTAATAGTAGTTTCTGAGATGTGCAGAGTACAAAGCACATCATCACATTGATCGATGTTGTCGCGCGTGTGTTTTGTGCACTGTACATAGTGATATGTAATGTTGAATAATTATGTGACATGTAGTTGGGATATATTATATATTTTTATAATAAATTATTTTTATTATATACTTATTTGTTTTATTGTATCAAATGTAGATACAACATACAGTATTATTAAATTTAAAGAAATGTAGGTGTCGTGTGGTGGTACTAATTATTTTTGAGTAGTATATTGGGACTACTAATAAAAAAACAATTTGTCTTGGAAAAAAGTACGATATCTGAGGTCGTCGTGTTTGGTAACATGGACTTTAAAATAAAGCCGATGACCAGTCTCAACGGAGACCAGCTATCTCCGATATTATAGTGCACAAGTGTGTGCGCAAACACAGGTGCACTCTCTGTTCCCTTACTCTCACAATCCGACGGGACGGTAAACCGCGGTCAGGCGCAAGACCGACAGCTTTACGTGTTCTTCAAGGCACAGGGGTGCAGACCCCAACTTCCAAACTCCGAGCTGTTATTGAGTATTTCTATAATTAGTAAAACTTAATAACACTTTTGGCCCAATCTGGGATTCGAACCCGAGACCTCTTGATCGGCAGTTTCTCCCTTGTCACATGATTTTTGTACGGAGTATAATAATGTATATTGAATAATGAATAATGTATTAAAAGAGGTATTGAAATTGTATGGTGCCGATGCCGTACAAAATAGTGCGCCACGAAGTTGGATTTCCTTTTTTGATTTCCCGGCGTTTCGCTCGGTCAATTTGGTCATTTGCTTTTGTACGGCATCGGTTCCATACATTTTCAGTACCTGTTCTAATCCATTATTCCGCAACGCTGTACAAAAATGATTGATGATGATGATTGATAGATATATTATATATTAAAGCTATAATAATTATATTATTTATATAGTCTATACTAATATTATAAATAAAGAGATCGACTGCACGTTTAGCCTAGTGGTTTAACGGTCACCACGCCGTTTCTTACTTCGCCAAGTGTCGTGGGTTCAAATCCCACGTAGGACAACACTTTGTGTGATCCACAAATTGTTGTTCTGAGTCTGGATGTTCTTTGTGTCCGTTTCATGTATGTTTGTAAAGTCCCCCGCGACACAGGATTTATTCCTAGTGCAGGAGTTGTCTTTTTAACTATAAAAAAAAAGAGGTAAAGTGTCTAACTTTGTTTGTGTGGTTGTAGGGGGTATTCTTCGGAAGTATTGATCCGATCCTGAAAATTATTTCACTATCACAAAGCGACACTAGTCACACTACTCAGGAGTGACATAGGCCATATTTAATTATGCTTGAACAAGGAATTCAGTTAAAAATAATAGAATTCACTAATCAAAAGAGATTCGTTTAAAAAGATTTGTCATAAAATGTTCAATGTATAGGTAAGCACAGTGCGTGGTGTGTGTTAGTGTAATAAGGTAGTGTGTTTGTTCTCAGGAGCAAGCGACGTCGCGTGTCCCGCCCGCTCCGCTCCACTCGCGCCCGCGCCCGCGCCCGCTCGCGCGCGCTCAGGTACGTGCTCACTCAGGCCACAGCCCGCTCGCACTAGCGATGTGCACTGTGCACCAGCGAGCGGTCCGTCTATCGAAGCTGACCCTAACGAGACAACAAGGGCCACTGATCAGGAACGGTCACTGCAAACATCCCTATATATTAGCCAATATAGGGTGTAAACAATGTTAGCAACACGGTACTGATGAAACTCGCTTCCGAGGTAATCGAGTTGCAACTATGGAGACTGTTATATAGTGTTATTTCATACGCAGTTCACTAGATGGCGCTAAATTTTTTTTTTATAAATATCTCTTTTTGCACTATAACCATGAATTATCAAATGTACTAACTCATCACATTTTTTATGTATGGGACTACTCTCCCTGATGGAAAGCATAAGCAAAATCCAAGAGTGGTGGTCACCATACTCATTGCTCGTGCAGACAATGCAACAATGCAGCATGGTGACCCACACCATGGCGGGCTAGTGATGCTTCAGCATCATTGGGCCTGATCAGTCCTCTTGCCAAGGCAGCGATCACCTTTAGATGATGTTTATATTACCTACGGGCCCATAGATAGGTCTACAATCACTACTAATACCACTGGCAAGAAGAATGACCCACGGCAGTGTCACCGTGTTCTTAATCTAAACTAAAATAATTAAGCACTTACTGGAGTGTGTGGCTTCAATGTTCTTCTCGGCGTTCCAAGAGATATCTCTTGGGTAGAATCTTCTGCTCTTGCGTCTTCACACAAACACACGCTCCTAAAATGCTGTACAAGTTCCTATGGTATTCGAGCTACAATACACTCGTTTCAGCTTACGCGGAACACGCCTACAAAAACTCGCGAATCCACGACCTAACACAATACGGTTTATCACTAAAGAGACCGCGGGTCGATGGACAATACAATTAGCTTACTATCAATTGATTTTCACAATAACAAACAAATCGTCGGCCGGTTCAACACGCGTTCTATCACAATCTTTTTTTACAATTAACCTCAAACGTCAAAACGTCAAACACGAACCAGCGACAATCAAAATGTTGCCAGTACAATGACGTTCGAAATCCAACAGTCACCCGCTCGAACAGGTACGTACCTGTTCCCTAATCTACAGGCAGGCGAGATAACGTTGCTACCGCTCGTTTGATAACTGAGTCCCCATTTTTTTTTTTTTTTTTTTTTTTACGTGTGGAAATCCCCTCGGACCGTCACCCCACCGGGGCTTGCGGCGGGGCGGTGTGTCGGACTCGAACCGACTAAAACCACACGGTGTGCCACTCTGCGCCTATGAAGGGAGGAATCCGGGAACTGCAGTTATTAACACGTCCGGACCCCTCCCAGCGCTTGCCCACACTTTTTTTTTTTTTTATTTTATTTTTTTATGTTTGGCCCGCCAAAATGACTCTACTCTGCCTGATGGAAAGCATAAGTAGAATCCAAGAGTGGCGGCCACCATACTCACTGCGAATGCAGACAATGCAGTATGGCGACCCACACCATGGCGGCCTAGTGATGCTTCTGCATCTTTTAGTCTAGTCAACAAGTATGGTACTTGTTGACTAGACTATTTGGGCCTCCGGTCTCGCACTCACCAACGAAACACGACAGCACGAACGCTCTCATTTTACGTTGATTTTCTGCGCACTGAAGCGGGCAGCCCAGCGCCTCGATGCGCCCGACCACCAGAGAAACACCCCAGGTGGCCAGGCGCGCCGCCTCTTGGAAGTTCGCCCCCCGGGCCGTGACAAGAGTATCATCGGCGTAACAAATTACGCCCAGCCCGGGGGGGAGACGACCTCGTAGGACCCAGTCGTATCCCACGTTCCACAGGAGTGGTCCAAGGACAGACCCCTGCGGAACGCCGCACGACATGGGTCGCCGTCTCAAGACGCCCTCTCGGTCCTCGTACACGACGGTACGCTCCTCTAAATAGTCTGCCACTAGCCGCCTCAGGTACTCTGGCACCCCATGGTAGTGGAGTGCTTCCCTGATGCAGCTAAATGGCAGACTATTGAAGGCGTTGGCGATGTCCAAGGACACCGCCAACACCACGCCGCCACAGCTCACTGCCTCTTCGGTCACGGCCCTAAGGCGCATCACGGCATCGACTGTCGAACGCCCCTCTCGGAATCCGAATTGGGCGTCCGACAGGTCGGGCCCCACCTCGCAGAGGTGCCGGACGATGCGGGCAGAGAGTATCCTCTCAAAAAGTTTACCCGCTTCGTCCAGCAACACGATGGGCCTATAGGCTGCAACCGAATCGGCAGGCCGTCCCGGCTTCCTCAACAGAACCAGCTTCCCGCATTTCCAGCACTCAGGGAAGTGTCCGGACGTCAGGCTAGCGTCCAACACTTCCCTGAGGCGGTCCGACATATGGTCGAGGGCTCGGGCCATCACTCGGGCTGGAACCCCGTCCGGCCCGGGGGCGGTGTTCTTGGAACGGATCCGAAGAACAGCCGCCCCAACCTCCGATTCCCTAACGGGCGGCACATCGTCCTTTCTACCCCCGTCGTCTATGACCGCATAGGCCATCGACGGGGGTGGGTGCTCCGCCCGCTCAGGGAAAAGGCCCTCGACCACTTCCTGCAGGAAGCTGGGCTGGAGAGTCTCGGTAAGGGGGGGGCCCGCCGTGCGGAGCTTCTGACGCACCGCACGGTATGGGCGACCCCAGGGGTCACGGTCAAGACTCTCCAGCATCTCCTTTCTTTTTACCTCTTTGGCGCGGCAAATGGCCAGCTTCAGAGTTTTCCGCGCTTCGCGGTACTCCTCATGAAGCTGGTCCCCGCCACCGTCTCCACGGTGGCGTCGCCTGCTACGGGTGTAGGACCTCCGGGCACGAGTACAGGCCGCACGGAGGTCCGCCAACTCCTGGGACCACCAGAAGACCTCCTTCCGAGGAGGCCGACGACCTTGGATGCGGGGCATGGCCGTATCGCAAATTTGCGTAATCGCATCGCGAAAACGGCCAGCCCCCACGTCCACGCCGACCTCCTCGGTCGGGGCCTGCGGAGACAGCCAAGATTGAATAATGGCCGCCTCCTCTAGTAGGTCCCTATCCAGCTTGGCAACAGCCCACCGCGGAAAGCGGGAAGGATGCCGCGCCATGTGACCCCTACTGGGGCCCTGGGACCGGGAGAGCTCGAATCGGATGTACAAATGATCCGAGAGCGTCTCGACCTCTTCCAGGCCACACCAGTTCCTTACTCGTGCGGCAACAGCAGGGGTAGCAAAGGAAAGGTCCACTATCGACCCCCCTTGCTGTCGCACGCACGTGTTGGTGGAGCCTCTGTTTAATAAACAGAGGCCCACCGTAGCCGCCCACTCCTCGACGGCCTCGCCCTTGGCATCCGTCCTGGGGGACCCCCACGCAATGGATTTTGCGTTGAAGTCCCCCAGCACGAGGACGTGCCCAGACGCTAATCGCCGCATCGAGGTCTCCAAGCTGTTGAGGAAGACCTCGAAGTCGCTCAAACTCCGGTTGGGGGAGAAGTAAACACCGTAAACGGTGATCCCCCCCCCACTCGGCGGCAACATATCCAGAGCCCTTGTCTTTTAACGACAAGGGCGGGGAATGAGCCGCCGCGGAACCGACGACTGCCACGGAGCCGTCCCAGTCACCCATCCAGTTTGGACGGGGAGGAACGAAGTAGGGCTCCGCGACTACGGCAACACCAATCGACCACTGCGCCATGGTTTGCAGGAAGAGATCCTGCGCCGCGGCACAGTGGTTCAGGTTCGTCTGGACAAGGAGGTTGCAGATTTGATCCATTACTGGATCGTTTCTACAACCCCCTCCATAGGCGTCGTTTGAGACGGACGGACAACGTCGGAGGCAGCCTGGGTCGCTAGGCTAGCCCCCGACGTCTGCCGAGAAGCGCGGGAAGGCTTGCAGCCCCCTGCCCCATCTGGTGATTGGCAGGCTTATTGCTCGCCGCACACACAGGGCAGTGAGGGGCCGCAGAGCATTCCGCAGCCTTGTGCCCCGGTCGACCGCAGCGGAAACAGAGTCCGCTGCAGTCGAAGCAGCTGTCACACTTGACGCGTGTGTGCCCCGATGCTAGGCATTTGTAGCATCTCATCGGTCTTGCCGCCAGGACTGTTATCCTGGCGCTCACAAAACCGATGAGTAGCCTGCCGACGTCGCCCAGAATTTTGGCCGACGCCACGAGACAGCTCACCCACACAGCGCCAAGCCCTCCTGGACCGGGGCGGATGGTGCCAATTCTGATACCGTCCGCATTGCTTCCAGTCTTTGCCTGGATCGCAACACGGACGTCCTCAGCCGTCACTGAATCGTCCAGGCCCGAAATGCGCAGCTCCGCGCATTTTGTAGGCCTGGCGATCTTGACACCCTCCGTGGCTGCGAAGACTTTTCTCAGCTTCTCGGCGAAGGAGTCCGCCGTCCTTGCGCCATCGGGCCCAGGGAACTCGAGTACCCGAGCTCCCGTCTGGGCGAGGCGCAAGCGGACCCCTGCCGCTCCAAAATCTGGGGCGAGGCAGTCCCGGGCCGTCTTAAAGACGGCCGCGTAGGACAGCCCGCCGTTTGCCGCCTCCGGTGACACCGTGACCACCACAGCCGCGGTCTTCGGCGGCTGCAGTTTCCGCGGCTTCTTCGGGGTGGCCCTTGCCACCGATTGCGACTGCGGGCCAGAGGCCGCCTTTTGGGCAGCCTTCTTGGCCCGCTTCTTGGCCTTCTTCGACTGCTTGGCCCCCCCAACTACCTGCCAACCCTCATTGGAGGGGGCAGACGTGGAGGAGCCAGGCAGAGGTGTTGGAGTGGGCCCCGGCTTCGGCGCAGTAGTTTTGGCTGGAGCCTTGGCCACCTGACGGCGCCTTTGAGGAGCCACAGGAGCCGGAGCCGACGTTTTTGCCGCGTAGGACACACGACCCCCCACAACGGGAAGAGGGGTCGGTGCCGACGCGACCGGTTTCGTTGTCGCAAGCGGCGGCCGAACAATTGGGGCCGGAGGCAGCCTGGCCTCCAGGCCGGCCGTACGTCCCTCCACCATACGCCAGCATGCGTCCAGGATAGCTCCAAGCTGGGCGTCGGTAATCCCGGTGCCAGCAGGAGCCAGCTGCGACGAAGACGCAGACGAGGCTGGCTGGGAAGCAGACGGGGCTGGCTGGGACGCAGACGGGGCCGGCCGCGACGTAGATGGGGTTGGCCGCGATGTAGACGGGGCCGGGGCTGGGGCCGGCCGGGACGCAGACGGGACAGGGACCCCACACTCAGAGCGCACCGCCCGAAATACGGCAAATTGAGCGCTCAGCCCGGCCACCTGCTCCGTCAATCGGTCGTTGGCCGCCTGGAGGCGAGCCACGTCCCCGGCTAGGGTCTCCACGACCTCAGCAACGGGGTCTGCACCAGACCAGATCCGTCCGCCCCCTGTCCCTCTTGGAACTACTGGCACTCTAATACGCCCTCTGCTAGAGCAGAGGGACGTTTAGAGTGCCCCACACGGCAGTCTGTAAAGACTCCGTCTAGTATCCCATTTAGTCTGGAGTCTCCTTCTGGGCCTATCCGGCATGAGTGGCTCTACCGGCATAGCCCCAGAAATCATCGACTCACGCAAGCCCCACCACGACGACAACGTAGGAATACATTGGGGGGATAACTGAGTCCCCAACAAGAACCTCTGCGGACCGGGGGGTCCCATCCTTACCATGGAACAAGTTAACAATGCGCCCCCGGCGCCAACGCAGTGGCGGTAGGTTAGCATTCTTAACCAGCACGAGGTCACCAACATTAGGGGGACTAGTTTTGTCAGTCCACTTAAGGCGCTGTTGCAGAATGTGCAGATATTCTAGAGACCATCGTTTCCAAAAATTCTGGGAAAACTGCTGCAACATCTGATACCGAGACAACCGAAACAATTTCACATCTTCGAACGGGTGTTCGGGCAGCGCGTTAAGTGGCTGACCAATTAAGAAATGGCCTGGAGTCAACGCCTCCAGGTCATTTGGATCCGAGCTGAGCGGACACAACGGTTGCGAGTTGAGAACGGCTTCGATCTTACAAACAACGTCGCGAGTTCCTCAATGTCAGCGCGGTCTGACCTACAATACGCCCTAAATGCGTCTTAGCTGACTTGACTACGGATTCAAAATCCCGCCCCAGTGGGGGCAACCTGGTGGACTGAAGGTCCATTGTATACCCCGACGGGAGAGGGCTGTTCCAATATCCACTTTGTTTTCATTTAAAACCTGACTACATCTCGTAAGTATCGTTCTGCACCTACGAAGTTGGTTCCATTATCGGAACGAATCAGTGCTGGCAGTCCCCTTCGGGAAACGAATCTGTCCAAGCACGCTATAAAAGCTTCCGTCTTGAGGTCAGCAACGAGCTAGAGATGCACCGCCTTGGTGGATAGACAGACGAACACGCAAAGGTACGCCTTGTACTGTTTCGCGTTCCGCAGCCGCGAGCTTTTACTAAGAATGGGCCCGCAAAGTCTGTACCAACACCCGCCCATGGCCTAGTCTCATTCACCCGATCAGGGGGCAGATCCCCCATGTGAGGCTGCATCGTGGCAGCCTTGCTCCTATAACAAGGCATGCACCGAAACACGATGTTCCGTATGGTACGACGCCCAGACAATATCCAAAACTCCCTCTGGAGTGTAGCCAACAAGGCGTTACAACCTGCATGAGCGTTTTTAACATGCCGGTCAGTCACCAACAACTCAACCAACTGCCCTCCCTTGGGGAGCAGTAGGGGGTGACGAGCCGAATACGGCAGATTCGCATTGCACAATCTTCCTCTTACCCGAAGCAACCCGGCCGAATCTAGAAACGGGTTGAGACGCGCGACAGCACCCTTCAATTTGGAACGCCCAGTTCGTAGACTCTCCAATTGTGCTCCAAAGTTCGAAGACTGTACCAACTGGATCAAATTCAGAAGCGACTCATTTCGCTCCGCCGGTGACAGAATTGGGCCTAGCACTCGCTGATCGCGGGAAGTGCGACAATTCCGAACGAATCTTCTGATCCAACAATTGACATTGATCAATTTATCAAGGGAGCTATACCGCTCAATCAGGAAACTCACGTCAGTCTCCTGGACCTCCTGGGTCACATACACGGCTGCCATTGTACCACAGTCCATAGGCAATTTCGCGTTGTTAAGGGGCCAATCCGATTCCTTCCTTGCCAGCCAAGGAGGGCCCCACCATAACTGGTGGTTAACCAACTCATGAGCCCGGCATCCCCTGGATGCACAATCCGACGGATTCAACTCTCCTGGCACATGTCTCCAAGTTAACGAGACTTCTGATGCCTGTATTTGGGAGACACGGTTTGCTACAAAAATCTCCAGATTATGAACTGAAGCCTTCAGCCAGCACAACACTATCTGACTGTCAGTCCATGCATACACCGTGTTCTCCAACTCCAATGACCCGCGGAACTCCGAAACCGCGTGGTTCAGGAGTCTGGTTAAAAGAGCTGCCCCGGACAGTTCCAGTTTCGGAATCGTCAATCTTGTCCGTATGGGAGCCACCTTACTTTTAGCCAGAATCAGTCGAACGTCAACATCTCCAGCGGGAGTGACCGTTCGCAAGTAAACCGCTGCCGCGTATCCTTGTTCAGAGGCATCACAAAACCCATGAAGGGTAGCCCTGAAATCACCAGCGGGGAACAATTTTCGTGGCAGTGAGACGTTATTAATCTCCGTGAGCGAGGAGAATATCCTTGTCCAATCCCTCAGCAACTCCTCTGAGAGGTGGGTATCCCAGCCTAGCTGCGCCGTCCATAACCGCTGCATGAAACATTTTAATAAAAATGTGACTGGAGCGATCCAACCGTTCGGGTCGAACGTTCTCGCAATCGTCGATAGCACAGTTCTCTTCGTCCAGGTCTTCGGAATGTCCAAAGCCACTTGATAGGTGAACACATCCTGGACTGGCCGATATTGTATGCCGAGCACTGACAGCATATTAGGGTTGTCAGGATTTTCAAAGACGTGCGGATCCTGCTGGAACTCATCCGGCAACCCCTCCACCAACTCAGGAGAATTGGACATCCATTTCCGCAACTCATATCCTCCACGCTTTAAGACCTGGATGAGCTCGTCCCGGCGAGCAAGCGCTTCCTCGACACTGGCTGCCCCTGAGCAGACATCATCTACATAAAGATCCTGCTCCAGGATAGCAGCAACTCTAGGGTAGTTTAAGCGATCCCGTACCGCTAACTCCCGCAGTGTACGAATCGCGAGAAAGGGACTAGAACGCAAACCGTATGTGTTTGTGTTCAACTCGAAAACCTTTATTGGTTCGTGGGGCGACTCACGCCATAGTATCAGCTGATACCTCCTGTCTTCCGGATGAATCACCGTTTGTCTGAACATCATCCTTATGTCAGCAACAAAAACCACCTGGTGTTTCCGAAAGCTCGTGAGGATATCCGACACGTCCCGATTCAACTTCGGTCCCGAATACAAACATTGGTTCAGGGACATACCGTTCGAAGTTGGAGCAGACCCATCAAACACTACTCTAATTTTTCCAGTAGGGGTCTTTAGGACAGCATGATGTGGAAGGAAACAATGATCCTCGGATCTCCAATCCACACGCGACACAGACATGTGTCCCAAAGATTCATACTCCCTCATGAAGTCCAGGTATTTGGTCTTAAAGACAGCATCCCGAGCCATACGACGCTCCATCGACAGCAATCGGGTCTCGGCTGTCTTCAGAGATTCACCCAACAGTGGTCTATTTGCCCTGAAGGGGAGCCGAGTTACAAACCGACCAGAACGAAGGCGACCAGTATTATTCTGGTAAAACAACTCGCACTCTTCTTCGTCTGGGTCTACTCGACGCGCGGTGGGGGGCTCCTCGACTTCCCAAAACCTTTGCATTGTCTCGGATAATGCTGAACCTACGAGTATACCATCCGACTCAATAGGTCTAACCATGGGTAATACCGGTCCCATTATCGCATACCCAAGCTTAGTCTCCACAGCAATGAGTCGATCATGCTGCAAGACTCGCCGATCCGACAGCAAAAACTAACCCAGAATGTCTACTCCCAGTAGCACGTCAACCGTACCTGGGGTGTCGAAATCGGGATCCGCCAGTTTTAGACCTGATGTCAGGAGTCGGACAGCCGAATTCAACCTCACCTGAGGGTGTCGTCCCATCACATCAGTCATCACTATAACCGGGGCGGATGTCCTACGCAGCGTGTCAAAACGTGAGGAGAACGTAATCGTCGTTTGCCCAACGATGTTCGTTACCGCGACATTCCCCACGCCTCGAATGGTCCTATTATACTTAGTAATTTTCAAGCCCAACCAAATCGCCAATTCGTTCGACATAATACAGCCCTGGGCACCGGAATCCAACAGGGCGCGAACGTGTGTTGACTTGCCATTCAACCCCCAAACACACACGGAGGCAGTGGGCAAGACTATTGCCTCCGGTGGGGGACCAGAATTTGATTGGGCTGCGATTTCCTAGCAGGGGCCCCCGGGGCCCCACGCATTATAGCCCGAGCAACCGGGCATATCAGTGCCGTAGGGATCCCATGGTCCCTCGTAAGTGCCCCTCCAGTCGCGGCGCTCTACTTGGTGCCGTCCACGGATAGGGGGGGGGGGTGCGGTTATCCAACCGAGGGCGTTCCATGATGGGCGGCGAAAATCGACGAAATGTAGTCGTCGGCGGCGAGCGCGATGACACCCGAGGCGGCGTTCTAGTGGTCGGCGGCGAGCGTGATGACACCCGAGGCGGCGTTCTAACGAACCGCTCCGTACTCGAGGGTGCATCCGCACACCCGCCCGTGCCAGCTCCAACTGAGCCACTGGCCTGCCAATAGGTCGGGGAACCGCGCGCGATGTTGGCCTGAACATCGCCCCCAACATCTTCCCTATGAGGGCCCTGGTCCCGTGGACCCAGGTTCCAAGTCCGGCCCTGTGTACGTGACCCCATCTGTCCCTGAGTCCGGCCCTGTCCATCTGCAGGATGTTGGCCGGGCCTATTCATGCAGAGCAACTCAAGATGTCGGCCTCCACAAAACTTACACATTGCGGACCGAGCGCAATCCCTTGCTAAATGGGGACCCAGACACAAGAAACACCAGCCATGCTGCTTGGTGATCTGGCGTCGCCCCTGGACTCTCTGGTCCCTAAATCTTGGACAGGCGGCCACACCATGGCCATCCTGTTTACAATACAGGCAGGCATCCTGTACAGGCGTTGAGGCACCCATGTGCCCATACAACTGCCTTGGTCCTCTCTGCGGTAGTCCCCTCCTCACGGGGTTCCGAGTAGCCTTCTGTGGCTCCTCAGCGGGCTTCGAGAACGAACTCATGTTCTCTGCCCTCCGACACTCTTCCTCCAAAAACTCCATAAGTTGGGAAGAGGTGGGCAAGTTGTCTGCACCCTGACCGTGATGCTGCTCAAATCTGGTCTGCACATCAACTGGAAGCCGGGACAGTACTATATATACTAACATGTAAGACCATTGTTCAACCGGCAAGCCCAAATTTTGTAATGCCCTAGTGACACTCAACAACGGGTTCAACACTTCTGCCTGTATGGCAGAGACCCGAGTCACTGAAGGGATGCTAAACAGCCTCTTGAGCTGAGCATCAACCAGCCTTCTTTTGTTCTGGTAGCGCCTTACCAACATTTGACGGGCAATCTCATAATTGCCCTCGGTCACCGTCAAATGGGCTACCAGTTCCCTAGGCTCTCCCTTCAGAGTTGACATCAGTTGTGCCATCTTATAGGCCTTAGGTAAATCCTCCCTTAAGTGGACCAAACTATCAAATAAATTGATGAAGCTGACCCACTCACCAAGTTCTCCATCAAAGCTGGGTAGTTGTATCTGAGGCAGTTTTGATACAACCCCGCGAGAGTGTGGGCCTTCCACAGCTTCTTCATCACAGCCAGTTCTGCGCTGGCGCTTTATTTCAGCTATGCGCTGCTGAATGTCATCAGCAATTGAGAGGCACTGGTCAACATCAGCCTGCATCGCGGACCTTATCTGATCGCTGACCTTCTCCTCCTCAAGGGCCTCGACCTTAGTAAGCGTTTCCATCAATAACTCCAGCCTAGCCGGCGCATCCAATGCTCGAGCCAACAGTGCATCCTGTCTATCTGGTCGGCCTAGGAGACCTTGAACCGATGTAAACCATCTCAATTCTGTGCTAATCTTAGCCCGGTACAATGAGAACGACATAGCGGCAAAACGATACTTACAAGTTACAATATTTTATGTATGTATATAAACTATCAAGTGCTTTTGCACTCCTTACAAGTTACAATATTTTATGTATGTAACAAACTATTTATACAAACACTATTAGGAACTTCATATAAAACCCTATTAAGTGCTTGTGCAGTAACTTAATCTCAGATATATATCTACCTACAAGTTTCACTTTATCAATGCCCACTAACAATAAGTTAATTTTATTAAAAATAACTGAATTTAAGCTTCACTTAACAATATTAGAATGATATAACAATATTATTCTAGTAATATTGTCTTTGGGCTAGCAAATCTAATTGTATTAGACTAATATATTGGACCAACTTTATTGTCCCAACGAATAATATTTAATATTAAGTTTCACAATTCTACCAATAATCAATGTGTTATTGGGTTAATATAATGGACCACACAATCAATACAAGTATACAATTTACTAGTTTTACAATTATAAGTTCAAACTAGTAAACATCAACTAGTAACACAAATTTTACAATTTATGTATAAGTTTTCTAATTAAATGTTTCAACTACCTACATTCAATAATTATGCTAATAAATTGTTTTAAATACTATTCTAAATAGCTATATCCGTGGAATCAAAGATATGTGGACAGTGGAACAGTATAATTACCTGCCTAACCAACTGGTTTCACCCTCTGAGTGCACTACGGGTGCTCAAAGCCCGGAGGTAAACCAAGCTCTTGCTACCAAAATGATCAGTCCTCTTGCCAAGGCAGCGATCACCTTTTGATGATGTTTATAATACCTACGGGCCCATAGATAGGTCTACAATCACTACTAATACCACTGGCAAGAAGAATGACCCACGGCAGTGTCACCGTGTTCTTAATCTAAACTAAAATAATTAAGCACTTACTGGAGTGTGTGGCTTCAATGTTCTTCTCGGCGTTCCAAGAGATATCTCTTGGGTAGAATCTTCTGCTCTTGCGTCTTCACACAAACACACGCTCCTAAAATGCTGTACAAGTTCCTATGGTATTCGAGCTACAATACACTCGTTTCAGCTTACGCGGAACACGCCTACAAAAACTCGCGAATCCACGACCTAACACAATACGGTTTATCACTAAAGAGACCGCGGGTCGATGGACAATACAATTAGCTTACTATCAATTGATTTTCACAATAACAAACAAAACGTCGGCCGGTTCAACACGCGTTCTATCACAATCTTTTTTTACAATTAACCTCAAACGTCAAAACGTCAAACACGAACCAGCGACAATCAAAATGTTGCCAGTACAATGACGTTCTAAATCCAACAGGGCCTCCGGTCTCGCTCTCGCCAACGAAACACGCCAGCACTGCTGCTGTCATTTTACGTAGATCTCCTGTGCGAGGGTAGTACCGCCCCGGTCGAGCCGGCACAACCGTGCTGATACCAGCGTGGATCTACTACCTTTAATATTTTTGATACAATATTATTTGTATAATAAACCATACCTATTTTTTTTATCGCGTCATTCAAATCGATAATGTGACGCTAACTACAGCGTAACGTATTACGAGTACTAAACTTCGCCGCATTCTATTGCACTGAGTGTTGAAGGTTCGATCCCGTCATGCAAAAACACTTTGTGTAGTATACAAATTGTTGCACCGAGTCTGGGTATTCTTTGTGCCTCTTTGATGATGTTTGTGAAGTGTCCCGCCACACTTTATATGTTTTCTTTGTTTAATTGCGTTATACTTTATATTATGTATATGTTTTGCAGAAGCAGCAGCACATTGAACAAGTCGTACTCGCTCGCCTCGTCCGAGATAGATCACGACACGTCTTCCCGAGACACCACTGTTACTACTGGATCGTAAAGCCGAGTCTCCACTGAACAAAAGTTGGCAACTTTTGTATTGTCAAACTTTTTTTGTGTTGTCAAATTTCGGTGGAGACGCGCCTTAAGACCCTACTCTCAATACAGAATAGAGCGATTTATTTATCCACCAATGCCCTGTTGCACTTTGATTTACTTCGATTTTCGATTAAAAACAAAGAACATAATTCGATTGATCTTACATCTATAAAAGCTCAATAGTGCTTTTTGCTTTATTTATCTGGTATTGAGTGATAAACTATTTCCATTTCTTTATTTTCTCGATGACAGTTCTAATTTGATAGTTGTAGTGTTGTGACCAAATAAGTAATGATATCGATTGCAAATATTTATTATGGTTTGAACAAAGACAAATACAACAAAAACATTCAAATATGACTGACTGCTGTCGCTATTCGCCGTCATAAATATGACTATTACTTGCGCAAAGAAATTCCAACACTTAAAAAGCTTGTTGTTTCTTTACGTGAATGTGGTTTGTTCTATGACCAAAAATCGTCATTAAGCTTGGTTTTAAAAGAAATTGGATTATCGGACAAACGTAAAATATTGATGGAGCGTCACGACGTGCGTTGCTATGGCTCGCTGCGAGTTTTTGAGCGAAGCCAAAAAGATATCAGATTGGTCAAATGTTATTTTCACTGACGAGACTTGGTTAAATGCAAACCACACAGTATCTAAGAACTGGACTGACGACACCGCCGCTTCCACTAGTTCAGTGCCAATGGGAAAAGGTGAACGCCTTATCATATGCCATGCAGGGTCTACGAAATGATTCGTGTCAGATGCTTTACTGGCCTTTAAATCCAAGAAAACAGTGGACTACCACGAAGAAATGCACGCGGAGATTTACGAAGGATGGTTTAAAGAAATGGTGCAATCTCTGGAAGAACCGTCAATAATTATTATAATAAAATGCTAACGCAGGCCAATGAAAAACAAGAGATAATGGACTGGCTCCAACGTCATGGCGAAAATGTGGACAATACTTTATTAAAAGTACAATTAGTGAATATTTTAAAATCGAAAAAAATCCTCCCTAAATGATATATTACCGACGAAATAGCTGCCGAATGTGGTCATTGGGTTCTTCGACTTCCGCCGTATCATTGCCAGTACAATGCTATAGAACTAATATGGGCACAAATCCAAGGACACGCCGCTCGAAACAATACCCATCCCCCTTTTACGGCAAACAAGATGTTAGATTTATTAAAAATGCATGTGCGGAAGTAACCGCCGAACACCGGGAGAAAATTGTGAGAAGAACACAAAACATTATAGCATTGGATTAGGAAATTCATGTGGCATTCGATAATATAGAAGTACAGGAACTTATAATAAATGTTAGGGAGAGCTCATCGAGTGACAGTGACAATTCATCAGATTTTGATTAAAATAAATAAATAAAGAATCAACCTAATATAATTACATCTTGTAATGAAATGTAATATTAGGTATTGTACAAAATTATCGGACAATAATTTAGTTTCGTACACTTTGTAAAAAAATATCGGGTATGTTATCGTGTTACGTTTATCGATAGCTCCATCCCTATCAGTTTCTCCGACGCTGCTATGACCTTGTACGTGCGTAAAAGTAATATTTTTATTAAATAATGTAAAAAAGACGCTCGTTCAAGTTTCCACAGGAGCTGTCATCGAGAAAATAAAGAAATGGAAATAGTATAGTATTAATTTGCATATAATACACATTACATTAGAATGTAGCGACTTTCAGAAGATACCATTGCAACTTTACTTTTAAAATATATTGTTTTTCCGCGATTGATTATTCTTTGGCGCCTTTTTCCATTAGCTATATCCATGAACTGGCACTAAACTGCTATAAAAGAATCGGTAAGGCATCTCGTCTTCTTATTTTGTGATTAAGTCACATGAGTTAGGTAGAAATATTGGCTGTGACTAAAAAATAATATAAGTATATATTATATAATGTCCCGGTAACGTCCAAGTATGTGGCTGTGAATGTAAGACGTCAGTGTTACCTCTTACCTTAAATAAGCAAGGTATACATAGGTACTTAAAATTCTCGTATGCATGGCATGTGTTTGAGTACTACTTTAACAGTAAAGAAATTAGAGTGATTCCCGGTCCATTGTACCCTCAAGTCGCGGTATTCAGAATAGTCAGACTGGATAATACTGGATATATGATTAACCTCGATATTTTTTAACATCTTTCCTGTCGCTCACTTTGCAGCACATGAATAGGGACGGATGTGTGTAACAAAAAGTTACACTAATGAGAGCGTGAGATTCGTCACCTTTTAGTTTTATTTTATCCTAATTTAGTTTGGGTTCATTTTGATTCAGTGAGGATATGCAAACCCCATCGTACCTTGATACATAGTAAATACTAATAATTAAATTTACAATTGTTTACTAAAATTTCTAGTACCCGCAGTAGAAGCTCTGTTTATTTTGGGACTAGATGGCGTTGTTTGTTAGATGTCTAAAATATTGTTATAATATGTATTTTTATTAATATCATCATTGCTTGAACTTGGACAATATCTTGTAGATAGTAAACATTGTGTTAACAAGTAAAATTTTGACAAAAACAAAAAGACAGGATCGACTCGATTTCTCTTGGATGACATCATCAGATCTTAGTGTCCTTTTCATGGTACCACCATTGGGATATCTCCTTGCCATTAAAAAAAGAATCATCAAAATCGGTTCATAAACAATGAAGATATCCGCGAACACAAAAAAAAAAAACATATACGGTCGAATTGAGAACCACCTCCTTTTTTGAAGTCGGTCAAAAATACTTTGGTTAAATTTTAAAAAGTAAAATTTTTGGTTATAATTTGTTGCAACGGGTCATCGATATCTGTTGTTATATTTAAATAAATTGTCTGACTATAATAATTGACTGTCCATAGTTGACAGCTTGCTAACTTTTCTGATGCCCGCTGTCCAAAGTTGCCTATTATTATATTTGAAACTAACAGTTTTGGCGCTTATGTTCTCAGGTGGAGAAGTTACTTTGAGTTAAATTACTTTTAAAGAATTAGACTTGAATAGCCATTGTTGATTTATTTATGCATGGAAAACTTTCGACTAGAAATTTTAGTAAATTAATTATTGAATAGTTTCAACATGTCAAGAATTACTACTCTCTCAGGTTAGTGTTATGTCAAGGTATTAGAATATTTACACGTTAATTATACAATATGTTAAGTAATACTAAGTTGATTAAACAATTACTGCGGCTTATCGTTTGTACTGTTTGCTGTTTGTATCCAGAGCAGGGCGACCTTTAGGTGTCTGTGTTAAAAACTTACACTACTATTTTTGATACTTTTACATTTTATATAGTTTTTTAACAATAAAAATGTTTAATGGATTTATAATAATTTGTTTTCTTTTACCGTTGCTCTTAAAACCATTCCAGGTCGAGTCCTCTGTTTAGAGTTGTGGCTAAGGTGCTGATTATTGCTGATACTGCGATGATTGCGATAAGGCCGAGACGTGTGTGGTCATTTTTTTGCTTATTAAAGACAACTCACACATTTAAAATAAACATTCTGTGTCGCGGGGTACTTTACAAACATACATGACACGACACAAAGAACACCCACACTCAGATCTACAATTTGTGGATCACTCAAAGTGTGCTAGGGTTATATTTAATTTATTTATATCAACTGCTCACTAGGGAATTGCTTCAACGTTAAGGAAGGCGCTGGCACCTGCGATACAATCTATCTATAGGTACAAATAAATATAATTGGATTGTCTGTTTGTAATTGTAATATGTATGTATACACGGTACATATACCAAAATAACATTTTTTACAATTTTTGTCTGTCTCTGGAACGGCTGGACCGATTCTGACGGGAATTTCACTGAAAGGTAGCTGATGATATTAGGAGTAACTTAAGCTATTTTTTTTGACTAGCTTCACCCGCGGGATTCAGCTAGTGTTTACATACATTAGCAACATATGGATTTTCGCCGCCCGGGGCCACTTGTAAATTTGCCGCCCCCTTTTTTTATTATTAGATATTCAAAATTATAATATTTTGTCAAACGGACCTAATGTACATCGTACAACTTATAGATATATGTAATTATAAATCTTTGATATAAATATCAGCTTCGGTGGCTCATTGGTAGCTAGAGCGATTGCTGTGCTTGAGGACTCAGGTTCGATTCCCGGATCGGATTAAATGTTTGTATGATCTGCAAATATTTGTTTGGAAGTTTGGACGTTTTCTATGTATAATATATATGTATTTACAAAAAAACAAAAAAGTATATATGTACCTATTTATATCAGTTGTCTGGGGTGGGAAGCCTGGGCATGGTCTTGGTGGGAATCGCTGACGTAGTGAGGTCGGCATCGCCTAGAAAAATCTGCTGTGTGTTGTAGTGGAACACCAGTGATAGCAGAACCCTGGCCAGTCAGAGTCATCCACGTCCTAGTCGTCCAACCTGGGACCTGCAGCAGCCACGCAACGCGCGCCCACTACCTAGAGCTGCAGCTGAGTTGAGTATGCAGGGCGCAAGGCGAGTGTTCTATGCCTCAAAACAGAACCCTTTCACAAGGGAGATAACCCGAACAAAACCAAGCGTGTCTTGCTCAAAAATCTTAGATTCTTGAAACGAATTCTGCAAGAAACCGGAGCGATTATTTTGAAACGACTGTTGACATGAAAACACGGACACGAATAGCTTTTTGGAACGTACGTACACTCAGTGATGACACGAAGTGCGTAGAAATGGTTTTGGAGATCTGAGAACGTCCAAAGGTATACTCGTACTACGTATACTCCGGCAAGGATGATGAGGACGATGACCGTGAAAACGGAGTTGGTTTCCTTCTTTCCGATTCCGCAAGGAGTGGCCTTTTGGACTGGAAACCGATCTCAGACCGAATCATTTTGGCTCGTTTCAACTCAATATCTATTGTGCAGTGTTACGCGCCCACTAATATGTCTGCAGAGTATACCAAAGACGACTACTACAACTCTCTAAACGGCGGACCTTAAGATCATTAAAAAATAAGATATTGTGATCGTCATGGGGGACCTTAATGCAAAAGTTGGGAGCGTTAACACCATCTATAAGCGATATATGGGCACACAGGGACTGGGGGTGCGTAACGAGAATGTTGAACGACTTTCGGAGTTTTGCCAGCATCAAGACCTGACCATCGGAGGTACCTACGCTTTTTATTCATAGAGATATACACAAATACGCTGAGAACTCACCCGATGGCGTCACTAGAAACCAAATCGACCACCTTGCCATCAGTGCCAAATGGCGATCGTCGTTGCTTGATGTCCGAAATCGTAGAGGCGCTGATATCGATTGTAACCATCATCTGGTCGTTGCTGAAATGCGGCTCAAGGTGGCGGCAGCACGACCAGCCGGAGGAAATGGTAGGTTTGGGAGGAGGTTTAAAGTAACCGAACTGATAAATCCTGACACCGCCATCAAGTTCAGGCTTGAACTCCGTAACCTTTTCGCTGACCTCCACGCTGACGATGACTCAATAGACGAGGAGTGGAATCGCATTAAAGTGGCCTATACAGAGACTAGCTCTAACGTCGGGCACTGCACACAGGCGCATGAGATTTGGATTTCTACATGGGAGCTGATCAATGAACGAATAGAACTTCACTTTAAAGTGCTAAGCGCTAACAACGATTCCCTCCAAGCCGACCTCAGACAGAGATACCATCAGATTCGAAGAAAAATCTATCGCAGCTCGCGAAAACATACAAGACTGTGGGCTGACGGTGTTGCTGACAACACCCATCTCGATGCTAATTTTGGCAATCTGAGAGAGCTGTATAAAGCACCTAAAACTCTGACAGGAAAGAGTAGTTTTCGTAAGAAGCCTCTGAAGGCGAATGGACAACTGATTGTCACATCAGAAGGGCAAGTGGAATGCTGGTGTGAATAATTTGAGAAGGTCTTCCGTGCCACAGTATGGATGTGCGGTGCACATGGGCATTTTCAATAACGTTTATTAAAGGGCGTTACGCTTGATACGGGGCGGTAGAGCAATGATTGCACACGGGCACTTTACGGGCTAGATACCCTCACA
This sequence comes from Diaphora mendica, assembly GCA_949125395.1. Classification (NCBI taxonomy): domain Eukaryota; kingdom Metazoa; phylum Arthropoda; class Insecta; order Lepidoptera; family Erebidae; genus Diaphora; species Diaphora mendica. Next base: position 425,641 of record OX421325.1, read on the forward strand.
ACCCTCTGTTTGGGAGCGGCTTATGTCTGTCCTATACTTCAGCACGCTGATGATGATGAGAAGCAAAACAATGCAGCTTTCGAAGGAGAATATGACATCCAATATCGTAAAACTTTCTTGCTGTTTATCAATGTGCGGCACGCGTTAGTCAACCGTCTCGATACTACTTTCGACCTATTTGACTGAATTTGTACAATACTAGTCTTTGAACAGCTTATACCAGAAGATCGTGGCGTAGACTCTAGCGAAACTTGCGTAAAATGTTTGGTCGTCGAAATTTTTACATACTGCAATGTAGCTCTTTCATTCTTTCGAATATTTTTTTCCTTTTCCTTTTTCTTGTCCTATTCTCTTTCTTCATTTTCATTAAAAAATTTCCAATAGTAAAGGAAAGACCCTAAAAATAATTTTTTTTACTAATTCTTAGGACAAATTAAGGTTGGCATTTAAACATTTAGTCGGTATTTTCTAGCTATCCCCAACTAACATTATATTTTACTAACCCAATGCAGCTGCAATATCCACGACAATAAATGATTTGATTTGATTGAGTTCCCAACTTTCTAAAATTATGTACCTCTACCACTCTCCAAGCCCTAGAAACACTGCCTAAGAACCCCGCATTCACAGTTTCAATATCCCGTAAAAACTATCTCCCAGATGTTTCAAATGTTGAACCGTCGCGTACCCAACGCTTTTTATGGTACGAGTCATCGAATTACATCAGTAATATAGAGAAGTAAAGAGTGCAAGGAGTCTTTTGTTTGTAAATTAAGTAAAAAAAAGGTCGAGTTTTTGTTCGTCTACACCTCGCTTACGTTGTGCACAAGTGGACAAAGTTAGACAAAGTTTATTGCGCGACGGTATTCCGATGATTTAAAATGTTTTTATTTTGCTTTATGATTAAAAAAAATCTTGAACTGAAAAATAGTGGCGCTTTCCGCCGCCCCTTTTAGTATGCCGCCCGGGGCCATGGCCCCCCAGCCCCCCCACGCTATACCACTGGACATAGCTACATGTGCGACTGAGTGTGACGTTTCACGTTATAATTTACCATATTTATTATTAGACACGGTAATTTGTTGGGACCTCTATTTGTGAATCAACTATTATTATTATTGGATACGTCGGCGATCAGTCGGTTTCACGTGGGGAACGTAGGTAAATTAATTGTTTCCGTGTTTTAAAATTAGTTAATTTGAATTTATTTTTGCTGATTTGCCAAATTAGCCTTGTATGATGATTTTATTTTCAGTGACTAATTAGGAAAGTCCCAAAAATGTAGGTAACAATTAACCATCGACCAGGAATAACATGTTTGTAAATTGATTGTGTCAGTGACACAAACTTTGTAGTAAGAGAGCTACCTACTGAACCTTTCGACTAACGGTGTGTCTGTAAGGCTAGAAACTCTTGTAGTGATGACTCATAACGTGCTAAGTACGTAACCATCGCCTGGCAGGCCTCAGCCCTGCACATGGGCTGCACATCATCAACTCAGGCGCGGTTCCAGGGGGGGGGGGGGGGGTCACAGGGGACGTGACCCCCCAAAATCTGCTACTAGAACCTAATTTTCTTATTCTTATCAGTTTCCTTATTTGTTCAATGAGATAAGAAATCAGAGGATAGGAACTCTTTGAGAGAGCTATCTCTGGCCGTATCAGTGAGCACCTGTCGCGAGTGGGCCCTGATCTATCGGACTGCCAATTTGGATTCCAACGGCGACGCTCAACAGTGGACGCTAATATATAGGTGTGTTCGACAGGGAGTCGGGGTCGGCAGTCCGATCGGGGGTGTGGTGTCGGTAGTTAGCCTTGATATCGTTAACGCTTTCGGCACCCTTCAATGGGGCGCAATTAGGGAGGCCCTTGAATATCATGAGGTGCCGACTTACCTGCGTGCCGTCATAGAGGTCTATCTGCGCGACAGGACAGTGAAGTTTAGCGATCGGAACGGAGTGGAAAAGGGAGGTGTGTTGTGGGGTTCCCCAGGGCTCTGTATTGGGCCCATTGTTATGGAACCTCGTATACGATGCGGGCCTTCGCACTAGTCTGACTTCGGGCATCAGCGTCGCCTGCTATGCAAACGATACCCTAATACTGGCTAGAGGGTCACGCTTCGGAGAGTTGCTTCTGCTGGCAAGGGGTGCCTTGTGTCGTGGATAAAATTCATGAGCTGGGCCTGGGGGTGGCGCCACAGAAAACTGAGGCGATATGGTTTCATGGCCTACGTAAGCGCCAGGAACCACCCAGCTCATACCTCCGGGTGGATGACGGGTGGTGCGTGGGCGTGCGTATGGGCGTCGTGCGATCCATGGTCCTCTATGGGGCACCGGCGGGATCTTCCTGCTGTAATGCTCAACTCGGGAGTCTGCAGCGGTTGATGGCCATACGGATCGTACGGGGCCACCGTACGAGGCGGCGACGATCCTGGCACGATCTCCACACTTCGACATTCTAGCCGACATGAACACAATGGTCTGCGACGAAATTCGATCTGTCGGTCGGAATGACGAAGAGATAGCGCCGTATCATGAGCCCGGAATGCATCGTCAGAACACAGATACGCAAGCCCTACGAGCTTGGCGGGCACGGCTCGACACACAGGATTGTGCCAGCCAACGCGCTATCGGAGCCTTTCTGCCGAGCTTCGAAGCTTGCATAGAGAGAACCAACTTATCACCTACCGATTCACTTAGATGCTCACCGGGCACGGTTGCTTCGGTGACTTCGCCCGGTCGGACAGATCGGACGAAATCTGTCACCACCAGCATTGATCGCCGCGGCAATGCTGGCGAGTAGTGTGAAGATGCAATAAAGTGATCCCCCCCCCAAAATTTCAGGCTGGAACCGCCTTCGCTGGCATTTAATTAAAAGTACCTATCCTATGTTGGCAATGTTAATGTTAATGTACTTACTTCTAATATCTCCAAGAATATATGTAGGTACAAAGTTTCATGATGATCGGTTAAGTAGTTTTCGCGTGAAAGCGTAACAAACAAACTTACTTTCACCTTTATAATATCTATAAGTGTGATATTAGCAAAAAGCGTCGTAAGGTGTAGTTACGAAAAAAAACATTGATAAAATTGACGATGCATGGTACACATATTAAAAAATGCAGCCAGTACTCGTCACTCACCGGTGCCGGTAAGAAAGTAGGTAGGTACGTGACGTAGGAACCCATATATCATCGGTTGTCCCATTGTAAATTACACACAGTAGGTAATAGTAGCAGCAATGATTGGTTTCCTTCCCGTTTTCTTAAAAACACTAGTGTGTTTTTAAGACTGACGTAGTCGTCACTGGCTGGGACAAACGAACTAGCTTTAGTTTGAGGAAAACTTGTCGATGGCGGTTGGTGTTTAAGGAAATCTCGTCTTATAATAACTGTATACAAGATTTTTACAGTTTCCGGATACATTAATAACTATAATATAACAAATATGGCTATGGGAGAACGTTCAAATAGGTAGGGCACGGTTCGACGCAAGCGCAAGGGAAACGCAGGTGAAAGTCCAAGAGGCGGAGCTTACGCGAGTGGGCGGTGCTAGGGCGTGTTTGGCTTGAGCAGGGTTTGAAAGCTCGACACCAACAGTACCTCAACTTTAAAGCATCGTTAAACAACGGATTCAGCCGTTCTGTGTCCCCACACTGTTATTTAATAAATAAATAAGTTAGATCAAGGAAGGTACACCATATATCCTGGATTTCTTCTTCACGTGGACTGGGGATTCCAATGTAGGTACTAAACAGACTATAAATGGCCTAAAGTCGATTTATCGTGCCATACAAATACCACCCAGGTGGAAATTTAAATATTGTTTCCTTAATTTTTTTTAATAGATATAAAGGTAAGGTATGTGTATCTACTTACGGAAACGTCAATGTAGTTACTGGTAAGGTGAATTACTTATAAATTAAGCTTACCTGCTTCCAAGTTGAATGAGAAAAAAAATATGGTCGTGTCAGCGCGATTGCAACGCCACAATGAAGCCACAGCTATGTGATAGTACCTAATATGTAATGTGGCACTTCGAGCTGCGCTATGTAAATATGAATAATTTTCCATGAAAGCTATGCTTTTATATTGATAATTTCTACAAAATAATTTCATAATGTTTCATATCTGGCAGACGTCCCGCGACACACGTCGCAACGGATCAAATTTCTTGTAGGTACACCCTTGCATTTATTTATAGAAAGAAGTAGATTGCTTTATTAGTGTGGTAGATAAATAATTCGTTCAATGTATGATTCAAATATTATTAAAAAGAGTGGATGAAAGTCACAGGTACCAGCGCTGGGTATCGTGTGCGCGTGTGCAGGGAGGCGCGCCACCGCTCCGCCCCTTGTTATTGATGCGTTAATCTTGAAACGGTTATAGTCAGACTAACTGTGCGATAGTGCTAGGTAGGTTGGCGATTCAGTAGTTCAGATGAGCGAATGCAGTAACGGGACGTGCGGCATGGGGCGTCATATGCGCATCATGCGCATGCCCGGTAAGCGCGCCACCGTTCCGCCTTCTGTGGTTGATATGTTTCTTAAACCGGATACCTATAGTTAACTAACTATACTACCGTGCTGGCTAGGTCTGCAAATAAGAAATGAACAGAGTGAATGTAGTAGTGACACGTGCGGTACAAAGCGTTGCATGCGCGTGCGCAGGTGGGCGCGCCACCGCCCCGCCCCTGGTCTCCGCCCACGGTCCGCCCCGTTGGCACACTTGAGAACACTGGTTCTCATATATTCCCACACTTATGCCGCTGGCGCCATCTGTTTTATATTTATTTTCATGTTCTATTTTTTATGATCTGAAATGGCAGCCTGAAGGTTTTTTTTTGTCTCGCTCGACCATGGTTCAGTTACATCCTTATTGTTTTGTAAACATGCGACAGCGTGCCCGAGATCCGGGTTGCTCGTCCAACCGCCTACATCCGCCTCAGTGATTGACATCGTGGAGATGTAGGAGCTGGTATCCCTGTACTCACTACGCTATGTTTTATTTATCGCATCTGTGGGCCCGCTACCAACTCGCCGACGTTCATTTGTTTGAACATGGCGATAAACGTCACCGTCAACGTCACTTGTATTCTTTTTTTTTAAATGAACTAAGTATACAATGATGGCAAAAAGCTGCGTTTCAGTCGATGAGTGGGTTACGAAAAAATTGGGCCAGCGATAGTGTTTGACAGTTACATTTCTACAGTTACTAACAAGATCAAAACTGGAAAGTGATGAAATGACTGGTCTGTTGGCCTGGGGAACCTGATTGCTAAGTCAGGCCGTGGATTTGCTTCCCACCTAGAACAAATATATTACTTGACGATCTCGTTGGTCCTCTGTATGGTTGCAATTTATCTGAAATATGGCTATATTGAGCAACAGACACGTTTTTCAGCATGTTACTAGGTAATTGATTTGTGTGTTAATTTGAAGATCTTAAGTTTGTTTGAGGGGATTTCTCGTACAAAAGTTTTAGGACAAAATAAGATATTATCTTACAAAAGGCTAAGTATACCTATTGTTGAAACCAAATAGGGCGGGTGATATTTGAGTTGAAAGAAATTTGCCAATCTGATTCTATTTACAATAGCTGAAAATGTTTCCAATAGGAAAATTCTGTCATTTAGTAGTTTTAGTCAGTAGTCTTTTTATTTGTAACTCTGGTCAAAAGCAGCGATAGTATTAGTTATGTACTTAATTCCTCATCTTTGTTATGTTTTTATCGTGTGTACCAACCACCTATAAATAAATAATGTAAGTTTTCTGTAAATCCATGCACTGGAGTCCATGTCGTGAGGCAGGAGTTGGCTGATACCAGCTTAAGCGTGCTGAAATATGACCTCCTTTCAAACATAAAATAGTAAGATGATATAAGACGCCACCTTGAGGCATACCAGCGAAAGTAAAAATGTTGTTACGCACCACTCTGATAGTATATAAAAAGAGTTTAGTATAGATGTATAACTCGTATGATTATGAGGCGGCAGACGTAGATAACCGTAAACAAACAGTGATGTAGGTCGAACAGACGGCGGCACCCCCTACGGCGGCGTCCCTCAAGAGCCGCCTAATGAGTGGCAGACGCCGTCACCCGACCTTGAACTTGCTGACACACACCCCTTAGACTATAGGCACCTACTAAATATTAACCCCGCAACAGCAACAACAGTAAATGGCTGTGCGCGATATGTTCTGGACTAGTTCATCTCACGAATGTCGATACTGATGAATAAAGTCCTTTACCATGTAGCGTTTTTGTAGATAGGAATTTTGGAGAAGGTTTAGAAAAACTTTTATTTAAAAAAAATGCACCCATGTGAGTCAAATGTAGCCGTAAGCGTTATGGTAACCACTTACCACCGGGTCTGATTGGTTTTCCACCAACATAATCAAATTGAAAAAAAAACTTTTGGACCCACGTTAACGGCAGGTAACTCATTCTCAATACGTTAAATTCATGAAATTTTTCATTACAATTGAGAAAAAAAACACTTATGTTATCTATACATTTTTAAACCCATGATTAATAATCGACATTTACCTACAAGCACTGTGCGTAATTGCCTCGAATCTGTAAGATTTTGACCATAGGTCAAATGTGTAAGCCACTACATTGTCACCGCGACCGCGCTAATGTATGTTTTTTCTTCTAATCGTCGCATAATGGTCCTCTGAGTTTTCTGTGAATTGTGATTCTATTTATTTTATTACGAAGGTTATTTTATTTGATGGTTTGGAAGGTTTTCACGTTTTGACTACTCATGATATAAAAAAAAATAGCTTTATTATATTTAGCTAATATTTTATTTTGAGTATGTCAATTAGTGTTGAGACACGTCATTCCGATCCCAAACTAACAAATGTAGGTATGGGGCATTTGTTAGTTTTCTAATAACGTTTAAGTTTGATCAATGTAAACGTATTATTATAAGCACTCAACTCGTGCTTATAATAATTCTAAACTTCTAGTATCTTAGCACTGTTATAGGGGTGTGGCATTAACATTTACTCATATCATAGGATGGATGTAACAAAAGTAATCCACATAAAATAAAAGGAATTAAATTTAGTATTCTCTTTTCATTTATTGTTATCTATGTTGTATAACAAAATCACTACTATAGCTACAACTACACATCTCTCTTCACTACGTTCATTTAGTTTTTACAACAAAACACATACATTTAATAAATAATTCGTACATTCAACAATAAACATTTTAACACATTTATGATATATAGATCTTATATAGCTTTCATTTTCTACTTAAAAGTACTGTTTTCCTTATTCTAAAATACTGGATCAGTCTCAGGAACATCAAATTGAGCTAATTTACTAAATATTAGCTGTCATGGCGAACTTAATCACTAGCAGCATCGGGTGATCCTATCATCTATTATTAATATCAATAGCTTCCGTAGACTTCGTCATGGTACAGGCGCATCCGACGGACACGAGCATGGGGCTCGTGCTGCCTTTAGTGTCGCTCACCAGCACCGTGTCGATCACTTCTTTACACGAGAAATTAAAGTTAAGATACGAATTTTTCTCGCAGCAGGACACCTGGACGCCCTTGTCGTCGTGGGCTGGGCACATCTTGTCGGGTTTAGAGGCGCACTTCACTTGTTTGATGATACGCGGTATTCTGTCGGGATCCTCGTCGTAGTCCACCACAGATTCACAGATAGAATGATCGGCCAGCTCGGAGAGCAGGCCGCTGGGGATCGCCAAAGCGTTGGGCACGAGTGAGAGCGCGGCCACGAGGCACGCGAGCGCTACGAACATCTTGAAGCACATGTTTAGTAGTACTAAGCGATGAGGAGGAAATTGAGCGAGTGCGGTCGGTTGGGGGCACTTGTGCGCGGCGTGCGATTATCTCACGATGTGATCCGGAGTGGTGCTGAGGTGCGCTTATATACACACTCCACTTACACACCTATGTGTCATCTTGGGAAATTCCTTTCTGTTTTTACGGCCATTGATTAAACGCCGTTTAGGTAACTTTTACTTTGGACCAATTAAGTGGAATATACCTAATGTAAGTATACAAATTAAATAAATAATTCTAGGAACAAATTCGTCCTCACGCTGGCCGCCTGGAGACGTATGGCCTTAACCGTCTCCTGAGAGGAGACCCGAGCCCAGCAGCGGTACGTTATGGGTTGTTGATGATGATACAAATTTAATAATACAACACTAGTATGCTCTGCGGGGAGTGGTAGGTATAGTATAGGTAAATATTGGTAGGAATGGTTTTCTATTATTATTATTTACTGTCGTTCTGTTTTACTTAAAATTTGTTTTTAGTAATTGCGTTGCATAATTTGCATAAAGAACACTTTAATTCAATTTTTATTTTAGTTTTACTGAAGTTCGTTGTATTTGTCTATATATTGTTTGTATTTATATTAAAAGTTTTAAGTAGAAAAATAATTATCGATACTTAATATTATAAATACGAAAGTAACCCTAATGTTTCTTAAAAGACAACTCCCGTATTAGGAATAAACATCCTGTGTCGCGGGGGACTTTACAAACATACACCCAGACACGGGACAATAATTTGTGGCTCACACAACGTTTTGTACCGCGTGGGATTTGAGCCCACGACACTTGGCGCAGTTGCAAGAGGCGTGGCGACCGCTGAAACCACTCGGCCAACCGTGCAGGCTGCTTTCATGGTTAAGTCGCTGCACCGACTTAATTTGGAGAAGATACTTATATTGTTGGGCAAGGCTAGGCTAGGTACTCTTACCACTGCGGGCAAGCGATGGGAGGGGTCTGGATGGCGTAATAACAGCAGTTCCCGGACTCCTCCCTCCTCAGGCGCAGAGTGGCACACCGTGTGGTTTTAGTCGGTTCGAGTCCGACACACCGCCCCGCCGCAAGCCCCGGTGCGGGTGACGGTCCGAGGGGATTTCCATACGTAAAAAAAAAAAAAGGTACTCTTACCGCGATATCTGACATACCTACGTAACCTACGGGTGAAGTCAACGGCAAGAGCTAGTACTTTTAGTATTTTAAGCCACAAAAAAATACACAAAGCAGTCATGAGGACTACCGACAGAAGTGAAAACTCAAAACTATAAACAAACAGTTGTTTAAGCTCACCTGAAATGAACCTCTTTGCTCTTTAAATAAAATGCGCGATAAAATGAAGTAAACAAAATGCTTATTGTGATTTTATAAATATATATATATATATGTCATATATATATATGTAGTGTATATATATGTCACCATCCGTTCATGCGCGTAGCAGGCTGTGGTACAAACACTCGCGCAAGCGCCCTGCGCCGCCGTCTTACGATCAGGTCACGTGTCCTGAAGCGAGTTTAACATTTTTTACCCATCCCAAAAAAAGTGCACAACGCCGCTAAAGAAGTTTTCACTTCAATAAGTAAACTGAAAGATAATTTATGTTAATTATTTTGAAGTATAGCCCTGGTACCATTTGTACTGGATGGGTGTACCGTAGTCTCTTGCCAGGAAACTATGTGACACTAGAGGATCTGAATTGACCTTTTTACAACACAGATTTGAGAATAGATTTTTTTTGTGTATTTTAAGTTCATCTCCTAATACGAGGTAGAATGGTAATTTCCATAATGTGTGTTTAAAACAAGGCAACATATAACTTTTAATTGATTTTACTAATGAAGGCTAACATTTTTCACGAAATATGAGATGAATGGTGAATGCGAGCCAATTTTAGGAAAAAGAAGAAATAACAACAAACCTAAAACATTATTTATTATAAGATCAAGATACTTAGATCATTATAAACAAACTTGATGTCACCTTTAGATTCCAAATTAAATTATTTGTTAACTTTGTTCATTTGTCGTTGTGTCGAATTCTTCCTGACTAAAGACCCCTGTGTTCAATCTGCTTGTCAATGACCTGGGGAGTGCATTCTGATGATACGTTTGAGAAGTAACACAACATTTATTTATTAGGATCATTCATTCATTCATTTAATTTGATTTTGAGTTTCTTTTTCAAAAAAAATATAAAACACTAGCTTTTACACGCAGCTTCGCTCACGCAGACTTTCATCCCCTGATTTACCCCCTTAGGGGTGGAGTTTAGTAAAATCCGTTCTTAGCAGATGTCTACTCCCTATAAGGAAACTACCTGCCAAATTTTAAGTTTGTAGGTGTTATAGTTTCTGAGATTTCGTGATTAATAAGTGAGTGGTATTTCGCTTTTATATATATATACACTACACGTCTTTAACTCCACGTTATATTTCGAAACTGCCTGCTGCGGTCCTTAAAAGATCAATTCATAAGAATAGAAATAAATCATGGATCGAAATAATGGCTTATGATTCATTTGTATTTATATTGGAATTGGTATTTATAATATTATTGGTATGTATATTTGGAATATTCATTTAGTAACTTTTGTATGCCAAACCTAGCATATAATATGATTCTAGAAAAGGCTATTAGTGCAACTTTTGATACAAATACTAGCCTCATAATTTTTAGTGGGAATAGGGGTAGTGTAAATAAAAAAACATTCATAAAATACTTTGAACAATTATTGGAACTCAATGCAAATAAAATAGTACAATTTACACTGCCAATTAGCAAAGGGTTGTCTCAACAGGAAAAAAATATTAGGAATAACTTAAACATGACTATGTTTAATTTAACAAGCCAAATTAATGGTAGTTTTTATAATAAATTTCACTTAATTGACATCAATAGGATTGCCTACGATAATGTTTTTTCGACAACAGATAGTTATTATCTGCCGTATTATTATAAAAGACAAATAGCTGTTTCGCTAACTTATTATTTTAGAATAACAGCCAAGAACTTGGCTAACCAGACAGCTCCTATAGAGCACCCCTTAGTATGTAAGAATACTGTAGCCAAACGAGCTTATTAATAATGATTTTATTAATATTAATTCAGCCAATAGCCTGGCACATTGTGACAATAATCCTTTAAACAAATTGTTAAGACAATAGAGCCTATCTCTTGCATATCACATCAGTGACTCAATGATGGTATTATCAATAATAGAAATATAAAAATAAATAAAAAATGTAGTAATATAGTAAAAAGGTCAATGACCTTAAACATACACACATCAAAAGTGTCTAGGGATCAAGCATTTTTATGCGGATTTCTTGAGATTGAGATGTGGCTTTGGCCCTGGCCTGCTCAGTCGCCAGACTTGAACCCGATTGAGCATGCATGGGATATGCTACAGAGAAGAGCTCTGCCGAATATGGAGGGTATCCAGTCGCAAGAAGACCTTTTTTTGTTGTTGCAACGAACATGGGCGGCCATTCCACAGCGTGATTTGGATGAACTCATTTTGAGTATGCCAAACCGATGTTCTTGTGTTGGTGTTCGCGGTAGAAACACGGATTATTAATTGTTTAAGTTACCTAATAAAATTTTAAAGAAAACTGTTATTTCAGTCTTTTTTTCGAACTTTAATGTTAGTGGTTCAAATGTCAAAAATCCTTTTATTAGGAAAATGGCAAATTTCTTTATTAATGCAAAGGTGACTTGGTTTATCGTTACTGTGACAAACGAAAACACTTTATTTGATGAATCCTTAAAGAAAATTTTAATTAATATCAATCAGGAGAAAAGTTATTGCAAAAATATATGTTGATCCCTAGACACATATGTTGATCCCTAGACACTTTTGATGTGTGTAGTTCATCAAAATATTCAAGGATTATCTAGGAAAGACTTAGAAGTAGAATTATTTTTTGATAAATATAATGTTGATGTGCTCTGCATCACAGAGCATTGGCTGCAGGCCCACCAGTTAATACTTGATAATGAACTTTATTCTGCTAGAAGTGTGTATGTAAGAAAGAAGTCAATCCATGGAGGGTCTTTAATTTTTGTTCGTAATAGTATTAAGTCTAAAGAACGGAAAGATGTCGTTAGTTTGTCTACTGAGCGTACTGTGGAACTTTCTTGTGTAGAACTAGAACACCATATTATAGTTAGTGTGTATCGGCCACCACAGAGTGACTTTAGCATAATTGAGATAGTTATGGAAGAAGTTTTGAAACGTTTATGTGTCAGTAGTAAGGTCTTGGTAGTTTGTGGAGATTTCAATATTAATTTATTAGAAAAGTGTCCTATCAGTATAAGATTAGTGAGCCTATTTGAGTCATTTGACTTGAATTATTTATTTTCTGAGCCTACAAGAATTACTTCTCACTCAGCAACTTGCTTAGATAACATATTTAGCAGTGGGGAATATTTAAATAGGTCAATTTTAAGTGATTTAACATCTGATCACTTTTTTTTCTTTTTTTTTTTCGGACATTTAACACACAACGCCATCTAGTCCCAAGCTAAGCAGAGCTTGTGTTATGGGTACTAGACAACTGATATAAATACATATATACTTTTTTTTTTTGTTGTAAATACATACATAGAAAACACCCAAACTCCGAAACAAATATTTGCAGATCATACAAACATTTGGTCCGACCCGGGAATCGAACCCGAGACCTCCTGCACAGCAGTCGCACACGCTACCACAGCGCCACAGAGGCAGTTAATATGCAGGCCCATGACCAGTAACCGATTATTGAATTTTAGTAATAACATTAGAGATAAGGTTTCCAATTTAGATTGGACTCAAAGGGATCCGGATAAGCTTTACGGCTGCTTATTCGGTATGATAGAATTCGAATTTAACAGTATATTTAAGTCAAAAACAATTATGCAAAGGCCAAAAATGACGTTCTGTGATTGGGCGACGCCAGGAATATACAGAAGTAGAGAAAGGCTTTATGGTTTGTATGCCTTGAGGCAGAGTAATTTTGACCCAAAATTTCATGATTATGTTTGAAATTACTCAATGATTTTTAGGAGGACGTGTCGCGTGGCGAAGTCTTTGTGCATAGGTGATAAAATTAAGTCTTCAAATAATAAAATAAAAGCTACGTGGACCATTATTAACAATGAAACTGGACGTAGTAAACCTCGAGCAATGATTTAAAATTAAATATTAATAATAGGTTTTTAACAAACAACTTAGACATAGCTGAATCTTTTAATACCTTTTTCACAAATATACCAGTTAGTACAACTAGTATCTTGAATTCTTGTGCGTCCGGGTCTGAACTGTTGTTAAAGGCCAATGTAAATGAATGTAAGAATTTATTTGCATTTGAATACATAAACCCTACAGATATTATGAAAACATTTAAGTCTCTTAATTCTAAAAAAAACAGGGGACTTATGGGGGATTTCTGTTAAATTAATAGAAACTATTATAATTGATATAGCACCACTTTGAGCTATAACTTTCAATAGATGTGTTGATTCGGGTGTTTTTCCTAACCTCATGAAGTATAGCAAAGTAATACCTTTATTCAAGAAGGGTTGTACAACTGAACCAAGTAACTTTAGGCCAATCTCAATCTTACCGGCTATTAGTAAAATTTTTGAAAAAGTCATTTTGCAACAACTAGAAAGCCATTTTAATCTAAATAATTTCTTTCACAAAGAACAATATGGCTTTACAAAGGGTCGTTCAACAATTGATGCTGGTGCAACTCTTTTGAGACATATATTTAATGCATGGGAGAATTCGCAGGATGCGATAGGTGTATTTTGCGATCTTTCAAAAGCTTTTGACTGCGTAGAACATAGCACGCTTTTTCTTAAACTTAGGCATTATGGCGTTAATGGTATTGCTTTGGAACTAATTGTTTCCTACTTGAAAGATAGAGTTCAACACGTAGATGTCAATGGTGCGAGGTCCTCTGGACTACCTGTTACTATGGGCGTTCCGCAGGGCTCTATACTGGGTCCTCTACTTTTTCTCATATATATAAATGATTTACCATATTATTTAAAAGATATCTGTGATATAGTTCTATTTGCTGATGATACGTCACTTCTTTTTAAAGTCGATCGTAAGCAAACAGTTTTTGACGATGGGCACTAAATGATGTATTGATTTGGTTTACAACAAATAATCTCCTACTTAACTCAAATAAAACAAAGTGTGTGAGATTTACTATGCCAAATGTAAAACAGCTAGGCACTAATCTAACTCTAAATAGTGACATCATAAGTATTGTAGACTCAACAGTATTCTTGGGAATTACATTAGACAGCAAACTACAGTGGGGAGCCCAGATAGATAGCCTTGCAGGTAGACTTAGTTCGGCAGCTTATGCAGTATGGAAGATACGTCAGCTCACTGATACGGACACAGCTAGGCTAGTTTATTTTAGCTACTTTCACAGCGTCATGTCCTATGGTATACTACTCTGGGGCAAGGCGGCTGCTATTGAAACGATTTTTATTCTACAAAAACGAGCCATCCGCTCAATATACAATTTAGGTGCTAGAGTCTCTCTTCGAGAGTTGTTTAAAGATATAGGTATTTTAACTGTTGCATCACAGTACATATTTGCAAATGTTATGTTTGTTAGGCAAAACATTAATGACTATAAGAAAAACAGTGATGTACACAATATTAATACAAGAAATAAGTCTAAACTCGTTGGTACCTATCATCGTTTACATAAGGTACACAACTCGTTCGAAGGTCTTGGTATACGTCTTTATAATAAAATTCCTACATATGTAATTGACCTTCCTATAGATAAATTCAAGTTAAGATTTGTTTGTAACTATTTTCTGTATAATTTTCTTTAATAATTTCCTTTTTCTCTTAATTAGTTTGTTCTTGTTTAAATTTTCCTTTATTTTATCTCTTTCTTGTATCAATTCTACTTAATTTTCATCTTTCTTTTTTTTTCTTAAATACAAATTGTTGATTGTTTTAGTTGCAACTTATAAATGAAAACATACACACATACTTGGATAATGTAAATGAATACATGATGGTACCTTGGTACTTATCTAACAATGTTTCCCAATTTATTAAATACGCACTTGTTATTGTATGAGCACCTTGTCGACTATGATTATTATTAATTTCTTTGATATTGACCTGATGATTTGCCGTGCGGCCTGAGTACGCAGCTCAACTATGGTTGAATAGGTCGATGGCTAATCCATGCGTCTTACTCTATTTTACATTTGTGACATTTATTGATTATTTTATATTTGGACATATTACATCTTAAATTTGACTGTGAGTGAAAGTGCTATTTGGATTTTATTTTCCATAAGTGGACCTCACAATATAACAATGTAAAAATCTTGCAGCTATCAGTAAGAACGGCGCATGATTGGTTAGCTCATGGCTGTGCAGCAATGACTCCAAACCTTTTATTTTGTTTTCTTTGGTCGACTTCGTTCTCATTCAAGTCTCTTAGTGAAAAAATATTGTAAACCGTATTATTATTTTTTAAAAGGAGCAACAATGGAGTTTCTTGCCAGATTCTTCTCCATGAAGGGTAGGCTGCACTTGGAACTGGCGACTAGAATCACTCGATTTTTTAATATGAAATATTGACTATTCATAAGTGCCTGTAAAATAAGTGCCTATATGAATAAAATATTTTTGAGTTTGAGTTTGAGATAATCTTTTCAAATAAAATATTTAGACATCTTTAACTTTCCTAATCATTTCCTCGAAAATTAGGAACACTAGTTTGGAAATGTATAATGTCGGGACATGTATATTGTAGACTCAGGACCAAATTGTGTAAGCTGTGATGTATCGCGTTTTATAATGTTGCGAGGCAGATGTTTCGATTTGATGTTAATAATTATGTCAAATATTTGGCAAAACGGAGAGGGCGGTCACGTAGCGTAGCAACGCGACGATGTTTGGTAAATATGAGTGATTTGTGTTCAATAGCGGAGCGCAGACCGTCGGCAGTTACACCGAGGAGAATGAGACTTAATGAACCACTCGTTCAACCAAAACAAGACATTTATTTCCTCGGAGGCTGTTCGTATAACTAATGTACTAATCCTTGATTATCTGATATTATTTGTATGAAAAAGAAATTGATAAGTAAATAATATTTCTAACATTTGTTAAGGTAATTTTAATTAAGCTTGTCTCGGTGGCCCGTCTGATGGCAAATGATTTGTTGGAAAAAATACCCCTCGAGGGAGGTAAATTAAATCATGTAGTCATAATCATAAAACAGTTTATTACAACACATTATGCATTATGATAATGGACTTTGGAGATGGTGATATGATTAAATTTGATTTGTAATAATGTACTTTACAGTTTACGTTTCTTGTTGTTAAATGAGTGACTCGGTGGCGCAGTCTCGGCCATGAGGTCTCGGGTTCGGTGCCCAGGTCGGACAAAATGTTTGTATGATCTGCAAATATTTGATTCGGAGTTTGGGTGTTTTCTATGTATAATATGTATGTATTTACAAAAGGAAAAGAAAAGTATGTATGCATTTATTATTTATATCAGTTGTCTAGTACCCATAACAAGCTCTGCTTAGCTTGAGACTAGATGGCGTTGTGTGTTAGATGCCCAATTTTTTTTATTTTTTTTTTATTTAAATAGTACCATTACATTATTTTACGGGGATATTTAAGACACTATTGTATACTCTCGTTTCGCGGTTCATGTTTGAAGTACATACTTACACCGAATGTATTGATTGAGGTGAAATGAAATAGCGAAGAACAGTTAGGTTGTAAAGGACAACGAGGCTTTTCTGCGGACGTGAGTCACCGTTCAACTCTTGACTCATCGAACGAATGGGCCCTCAAATATTTAGTTTATTACTTTTTCACTAGGCCGCCCGGCCGCCATGGTGTGGGTCACCATGCTGCATTGTTGCATTGTCTACATTCGCAATGAGTATGGTAACCACCACTCTTGGATTCTGCTTATGCTTTGCATCAGGCGGAGTAGACTTGTAACTATACGTATTACAGTATTTTTACTGCACCGACGAAAACTGTCGTCGTACTTGTTTTTGCAAACGATTTCAAAAGAATGTTGGTCAGGAATAAATAAAGTTCAGTTCTTGCGCAATGTTACAATATTTAAATCTTAATTAAGTCTAGTAAACCTTCCTGGGTATTTTTTAATGTTGACGATAAAGACGTGGAGATTTTAAGTTCGTTAAATTTATAAAAGTGTTTGATTTAAATATGTAATTGTCTAAGTGTAATAAAGGTCTATTCTCAAAGATCCATTAGTCAGACCCATGATGGATCTAATTAAAATGTTCTCTCTCATTAGATCCTGATTTCCAAATGTATATCTACTTGTTGTACTCGCATATATTTCAATATTTCTATGCAATTGTCTAAAATTGGAAAAAAATTATTTTTTTCCAATTTTCCAAAAAAATTCCAAAAAAAAAAAAAAAAAAATTAAGTAGGTACATTTATATACGTATGAAAAAAGAATTAATTAATTAAAACTGTTTAAGGTTTAATTAGCTTCAGAAATAGTAATCTCCTGTAAAATGTAAATATACCTATGCACTGCGTGTACGCAATGTACTACCAATAATATCCGAAGCATATCTTTATTGTATATAATGTTCACTGTGAATGTTTCCCTTTATTGAACATTTCTCGAAGTAGGGTTCAGACGCTGCACACGGGTCAGACATACATCTCTAAAGTGAAATCGCAAGAGTGCCAGGGGGATGCAAAGCAAACACAAAAATCATTATAAAAATCTTATTTTATTCAACATGACCGATACCAGCTCGGTTTAGTACTAATATAAAAAAATGCGCCAGCGCATCATTTCTTACAACAATAATATTAACTTACTTGTAAATCTTTCTTGGCGTTCATCGATACATAATTAAATAATCTGGAATTAACACAGATTTTCTGTAGGCCCTGTGACCTGTGGCATTACCCGGTCGTAACCTCAGGAATTCTAAAGTATATAAAATCTATCTATTCGTGTCGATTCCTGATCACATTATACAATAACAATTAAACTAAAAGTCACTGACTCTTCAATTAAATAGCTACCTAAAGATTATCACTAATGGTCCATCCGGGCTCGGTCGGCACATGATCACATTATACAATAACAATTAAACTAAAAGACACTGAGTCTTTAATTAAATAGCTACCTAAAGATTTATCACTAGTGGTTGGTCGGCAGCTCGCCGAGCCGTCACAACCGTCACAACAATCAATAAATTAAATGCGAGTATTATCTTCTTCCTTGGTGCTTCGGCACTCTCATGAAATAAATAGGTCACTGCAGGCAGTGGTGGAACGTATAGGAACTATAGGTGCGGGCCAGGCGTGGGCCGTCTCAGGCTCAAGGCACTTCGGAGGCTACGGTGGTCTCCTCTATGAGGCAGTTGCAGCCCACGGGCACTTTCATCGCCCTCTGCGCCTTGGACTCCTTGTAGGTGACTTGCACGAAGTCGTAGATCTCCACGCACTCGCTGTGGTAGCCGTGGTGGTGGTGCTTGCAGCAGCCGTGCGACGTGTGCTCGTTGCACACGCTGTTCGGCCGGTCCGCGCACTTCAAGAACTTGATGCGCCGTGGGATCCTGTCTGGATCTTCATCGATGTGCACTTTGATGGGGCACATCGTCTTGTTGATAACCTCGGACACCACGAACTCCTTATAGGTCGACGGCCTCGCCGTGACGTAGGCAAACGCCGCGATGGCGACGAACGCCGCCAGAAGACATCTGATTGTATAGTGAGACATATCGATGATGATGATGGTGTCGGTGCTTGTGTCGTAGGAAGCGTGCGCTCACCCAAAGGTTGTGTTGCGAATAGTAGGTGTGGTAAGTTACGGCGGACTTATAAATACGTAGCACCCTTCTACGGGCGGGCGGCGCGTGGCGGAGGCGCGCCGGATCCTGCCGCGCCATTCCATTTAGTTATCTCGCGCGCTCCGCTCGCGCTGATACACGCGCGCACGCTGCGCGCTCTCAGCGCTACTTCGCACGTGGGCCGTCCGTTGCGTACTTCTCGAGGATTGTTCACAGTTCGAGACAGTTTTAAAAAGTGTGGTGTTTAGTGATAAGTTCAGTACAAGACTTGAGTAAACTTTAAGTTTTTTTGTAGAATTTTTGTGGACACGTGACTTTGATGTTAGATTGTGTTATGAACGCGCTCGTGTTAAGTAATTGTGAAAATAGATATAAATGTTTTGGTATTTTAAAAGGCTGACCAACCGAGTATGATCGAGGAGCTGTACGTATATGGTGCATCCTGGCTCCCGAGAGTTGTGTCTCGGCAACGGTTGCGGCCGCTGCGTGTGCGTGTGCCGACTCGCTATTGGTCGCAGCTTTCATGTAATTACGATATTCCTCGATTGGTTAGCCGCCAACCAATAGTATGTAAAATATTTACTAAAGTTCCTGTGTTGTATCGACAAAAGTGGGGCGGGGCTTGGTTGGAGGATGCAGTAGCACACATTTCTTTTCCGTATGATACAAATGACATTGTCTTATTGTGACAATGTACCTTCCAATCACAGCCACGTAAGGTCACAGCCATCAATAGAGGCATTTACTAGATGTTTAATATGATCCTCATATCTATTACTACTCTCTCTATATAATATGCTTCTACTACCTTTGCTCACTTTAAATACTTACCACTTTACGATATTTCTTTTAGTAGATACGAGTAGTAGCTTAGGTATATTTTCGATTGTTTTGTGTTCTGTAGCTTCGATTCTACCCTTTTTAATAACCGTATTCCATTACGGTTGGTGGAAACGGGGCACTATTTGGTACAGCGACGATTCACAAACCTACTCTTCCTCTCTGATTCTGAGAGCTTGGCTCATATACTCGAACGTACCGTGGCATAAAGCATGCTCGTAGGCAGAGGTTCAGAACCAATACAGGTGTAGACAAAACATACTGATCCTGAGGGACAGACATACTCCTAGTGTAGGTCAACGTTTTACAAAATAACATATTCTCACTTTTCATTCAACAAATTGACAGTTTATTGATTTTTAAGTATACTTTTTGTTACCTACTGACAACATGTCTGTTTCTAAATACTGAGTGATTCATTCATC
The DNA here is from genome assembly GCA_949125395.1 of Diaphora mendica. Classification (NCBI taxonomy): domain Eukaryota; kingdom Metazoa; phylum Arthropoda; class Insecta; order Lepidoptera; family Erebidae; genus Diaphora; species Diaphora mendica. Next base: position 445,584 of record OX421325.1, read on the forward strand.
TCAAATCCGCCAATTCATTTTTTAAGACAAGTCCGGCACTAAGAATCCTATGTCGCGGGGAGTATGAGATCGGAGGCCCAATGATGCTTAAGCATCCTAAGCCGCCATGGTGTGGGTCACCATGCTGCATTCGCAATGAGTATGGTGACCAGCACTTTTGTATTCTGCTTATACTTTCCATCAGGCAGAGTATAGTCACATTGGCAGGGCCATACATAAAAAAACGGACATACAGACCATCCAGATTCAGAATAATCTGTAAATCACAAAATGTGTTGTCCTATATGAGAATCGAACCCACAACACTCAGCGTAGTAGGAAGCGACGAGATGACCGCTTAAACCACTACGACATCCGTGCAGTTTAGTTTGATACTCCCAGGAATAGATTTCTGTATGAAAAGTTTCCCCAATATTAATAGTTATTGTCCAGTCATTCACATGGATTGAAATACGACTTTAAGATGTCATCTAACCTTTGAAGACTTATGTGTCCATCAATCAATCAACCCATCATTATCCACTTTTGAACAATAGCAGAAAGCGCCAACCATCCCTATTTTCATCATGCTGCACTGCTGCAGGGACTTGTTATATGTCCTTTATAAGTCTTTATCATTTAATAATGAGATGTTTGTTTGTTATATAATAACGACTTATTATCACTATAGTGATGGTAAGAATCATAAAATAAAATAAATAATCTTCTCTTGATGAGATGGCAACCAGCTAATCAGCTATTTCTGCCAATGTCAACTATTTAAGTACTTAATGTCTTCAAATAAGTCTTCGAGTCTTCGTCTTCTTTATCGCGATGAAATTAATGATAAAAAATATAAAAAATGTGTATGAGATGAAATGGGGACCATCTTTCGAAAAAACTAAAAAACGACCTCTAAAATAAATAAACCGCGAACGAACGAATAAAGCTCGAACGTCGTGACATGCGGATGACAAAAACCCATGATATGGTCATGTCAACAAAACGCATATGATAATTTACTGTAATGACTACTCGAAACAAACCATGTGTGCCTCGTTTTATAATGTCTTACTGTGAATTGTATGGGTGTAAACAGGACTTCAAGGAATATTGAATTAAAAACGTCGGTGATATAACTTTATATCGATAGTATCAACAAACTAGTTATCCACGACAACATCAATTTATGACACTCGAGAAGACCCAGGATAAACTGTCTTGAAATTAATTAGGTATATGTAAATTAGAGGAGTTAGAAATATAGAAAATCTACTTCCCTCCTTAAAGCGAGAGACAAAAATAAAATAGGCATACACTTCTATTAAATAGGGAAGTATCACGGTCACAGAAAGCTATGGGCCCTAAGTAGCTTAAAAATGATTCCTACACCTACGACAGAATTGTACACAAGATTTACACAAATAGTTAAGCCTCACATGTTACCCGTAAACTATTCAACATTATTCACGAAATTAATTCTCACTTATGGAATCTATGTTTTCAGTTATTAAAAATTAAGTTACTAGGCTTCACTGTTCTTAACTATCTATTGCTTACGTAGGTACCCACCGCAGGTGAAGTCATTATTTGATCATTTACTCAGTCGTTTTCAGCGTAGTATTAAACTTCAGTAAACATTTATATATATGACAACTACTTACACGGATATGTTCTGGTCACTTCAGTAATTAAAAACACGGTTCCTATCGTCTCACATTTGGTTCTTGTCTTTCTATTGTCTGATTTCAGACAGTACCAAGGTATGGTCGGAGAGCTGGCTACGAAAATGTAATACGAATCATATAATAACCTCTCCTTGGTAGCTTATAAGTACAGAGCGAGCCCCGTCAGAACTCTCTCCCGGGGCGGAAGGCGTGGGTGGGCGGTCAAAGTCGTACATTTTCAATAAGAAAAAAAATATTAGGTGCAGTTCTGAAATTTGGGAGAGTTATAGTTTTTAACTATAGGAATCTAGGAAAATTATTGTCAGAAGTCTAGGTCGGGGCTTAAAGACTGTCAGAAGTCGACAAAGTTGTAAAGAAATATTTAAATTTAAACCATAAGGTGCAGTTCTGACAAATGCATTTTTACATTATTTGTTGCTTATCGAACCTGTATATAAATTGTCAGAAGTCTTAATAATGGCCACCCACGCCTTCCGCCCCGGGAGAGATTCAATACAACATTAACAGCTTCAATAACAAAACACGCTACAAAGCTAACTTGATACATGTATTAGTATACGACTAATGAACCAAGTAGGTACGCGTCATGTTCATTACTTTCACTGTTATGAAGTCGATCCGATGAGCAATACCAAAACAATTTACAAAAACCGCTGACGTAAAAAGGCATGGTTTTCTACAAGCCACAAGCAAAGTGTGCCCGATCTACGTAGGCAATGTAGGAAACTTCATTTCTCATTTCTTACAAGAACCACCAAGTTTGTAAACAATACGCGTCCACGTTCATAATTTTCCTCAATACGTGTCCGTGGGAATTATTCCTTAAGAATTATGAATTAATGAATTTATTTAATTAATTAACATTATGACATAATTGCTGTTTTCCTGTCTGAAACGTTTAGGTACCTAAAGTGTAGCGCCAAGACGGTAAATTGTAATAATGTGTAATGATACTAATGCAATTAGATATAAAACAAACTTTATAGATAAATATAAATACCAACTAATTTATATTTAAATGCATTTCATTCAATTATTCATTTAATAAAAAAAACCAAACCTATACTCACGCGTTTGACTCAAACGCTCGACGAGTCAACATCTCCTGAGGATGCCCCGTGGAGGGGCGAAACACGTGTCGAGTATAGGTTTGGTTGCATGGCATGCTAATTATTTCTCACTTGTTTTGTATGTGTACATATGCATGATACCCATATGTGCATGCATGACGGTGGGATTTGTGCCCTGCTTTCAGACCTGGATACTTGTCTCGCGGAATTAAAGCTAAATATATTTCATAGCATTTAAATAAAATAATAAAAAAAATAGTCAAAATCTGCAATATTATTGCTCAAAACATTCAACAGATTATATGTACTAACAAATATTATACTTTTAATAATTTGTCAAATCTCATCCGCTGTGGTAACCAGACTGCTCAACAACATACATCACATCGGGCTAAGAACAAATTATGATGATGCTTAATTTAAAATTCACACAATAATTGGTCCTGGATGGGTATCGAACCCTCCGCCTCTCGCTTTGCAGTTGGGTTACTAACCATTAGACTTTTTATATTCTTAATTGTTTTCCTTGGATGAAGTAGATTAACTTTTTTGAGAGGAGGCGACTTACGGCTTCCGCAGGTGCATTAACTAATAGTTAATTACTCTTATAATAAAAACAAATATTTGTTTTTCTGAATGACATTAATTCAAGTAATTAATTATAATTTTGTTTAATATTTACATCACAGAATGACTGGTTACTGTACTTATAACATACTAGCTGACCCGACGAACTTCGTACCGCCATATTTACATACCTGTCGCAGTTTCCCACAGGCAGTGTATAGTCGTGGACAAAAAAAATACTTTTTCCCGTTATCTTCTAATTTTTCTTACAAAAACCTTGTCCTAACAATAACGAACACATAAAAAAAGAATTATTTAATTTGGTTAAGACGAACGTACATACATTTCGGCGATTCATTTTTAGATACTCAAACTCAAACTCAAAAATATAGATTGATATTATCATTTATTAAATTAAAAGATTTTTTTTTTGCATAATCCATAACATAAACTGGGATTTAAATAATTAAATACACTTTTGTTTTAATTGTTTGTAAAAACGAACGCGAGTTTGTAAAAACGGACAGTATTACCGAAAAGTCTAGTGTCTTATAAATAATAAAGTTTTATAGTTAATAATCATTACATATTTATTTACAGACTAGCTGACCCGGCGAACTTCGTACCGCCATATTTACATATCTGTCTCAGCTTCCCACAGGCAGTGTACAGTCGCGGACAAAAAAAAAGACTCTTCCCGTTATCTTTTATTTTTTTTCTTTTTAGCAAAAAAAGAATGAATGAAATCGGACTATGTGTTATTGAATTACAACTAAGTACATATTTTGACTTTCATCCCCTCTCTCCAAGAAACCGTGCTGAATTTTGGGATAAAAAGTACCCCATGTCCTACCTCGTATTATGAACTCAAATCATGCCAAGTTTCATTTGAATCCATTCAGTAGTTTCAGCGTGATGCGCGGCCAAGATACAGACAGACAAAAATGAAAAAAAAAAAACACAGTTTTGGCTTCAGTATCGATTATAGAGAGTCCTCCAAAAAATGTTTTCAAAATACCTTTAATGTACAGAATTGGACCTGTTACATTTTTATTATAAGTAAGATAAGTATAGATTTGCTTGACTTGCTTGTTGTTTTTCATGTTCCTGACTGCTGAGCCTGGTCAGCTCGCGGGTTCCAAATCGAACCAAGAACATTTAACTTTGTTATTAGCTCGATTGGTTATTCTGAATCAGGATACAATTTATCTAAAGTATTACGAAATATATATTTATGTAAAAATAATAGGTCTTTACCTATGAAATTGCCGTTTTGTATGCAATAAGTGAAAGTATTTATTTTTTCAAACTTTTTTATTTCTGTTATTCGAAGTAATCACCCATGCAATCGACGCATCTTTGCCAACGCATTGGCAGTTTATTGATGCCCTTCTTGTAAAAAAGAGCTGGACGGGAGGCAACAAACTCTTCAAAGGCATTTTGTACTGCCTCTCGGGAATTTAATTTTTTACCCACTAAAAAGTTGTCTAAATTTTGGAAAAAGTAATAGTCGGTAGGTTCAAAGTCTGGTGAGTATGGCGGATGAGGGAGAGCTTCCAACCCCAGCTCTTGCAGCTTGGAGACTGTCTGTTGCGCAGTATGGGGTCGCGCGTTGTCGTGAAGCAGCTGCCGTCCAGCTGATTTTTACAAGAAGGGCATCAGTAAACTGCCAATGCGTTGGCAAAGATGCGTCGATTGCATGGGTGATTACTTCGAATAACAGAAATAAAAAAGTTTGAAAAAATAAATACTTTCACTTATTGCATACAAAACGGCAAGTTCATAGGATTTATTTAACCTATTATTTAACCTATATTAACAAAGACCTATTATTTTAAATCTGTAGTTCGTGTACCATATAACATAATCTGCGTAGTTTGATATCAGATGTTCATTTCTATCATCATTATTCTGAATATGTTGAATAAATGGGTTTTCAGGAGCCTTAATAATTGAAATTACTGACTATTAACAACCTATTTTATTTCTCACTAGGTTACAATATAATATAATGAATGGGTGTATTTTTCTTTAAATCAGTTAACTTTTACTATTTGTGGTAACGAAATGCAAATGCGATCTAGTTTAAGGACACAGTGCCATCTATTGAACAGGGGTGTACTGAATTTAACATATACATCTTTAAACCCAATGAGTAGATGTAAGATGTAATGAAAAAAAAGTATTTGAAACACGACAATTCAAAGCAATTATTGCCATAATTATATTTAGTAGAACATAATATGCATGTAGAGGTATGGTGTAAAACCCCACAGCTCACGCCGCAATTATCGGCTCGTGCCACCAAGCGCCGCTATTACAAATTATAACGAACAATCAGTGCTCGCTCTAATGATACTCGTCAGTGGACTGAGAAATGAATCTAAACGTTAAACATGGTGTCACGTAGGTTGCAATTTACTTAATTCTTTTTAAGACGCTGTTGTTAGCTTCACTTGTTACTACAACTATGTAAATTATTCTCGCAACCTGTTTGCAACAATTTTTATGTGTATCTAGTTTAGAGTATAATAATATGACTTAGCATCTTGATTCCATTCTTATGTAAAGGAGCTAAATCGTGGTTTAAACTCGAATTTAGGCAAATCAATCAATCAAATCAAATCACTTATAGGCATTGAATGTATGTAGTTACATGAATAAGGTGTTTAATACTATGGCATGCAAAAATTATTGTCATATAAAATTTGTCATGTTAACATTAAATAATTAGTACTAAAATACAATTGGATCAAATGAATTCAAAGTCATACATAATGATTGATTTATTTATAAATTAAATTAATGCGAGTCCAATACCATTCTTAAATTTGAAAATTTGAAATGTCAGAGCGTTAAATAGAAGAAAATAAATCTGGGGGCACGGTCGTGCCCCCGCCAAGACGAGCCGAGCGAAGCGCAAGGGCACTACCTACCTTTTCTCGAAGTGTTTCGTCGTTTTTTGGACCCTCATAACTTTGGTTCCCGATATACCAGATCGTTCAAATTTTCAGGATATGATGTTACCAAAAGACTTATAAAACATACAAAGTTTCAATTGCATAGCTCTGATACTTTAGATTTTATTGATACCTAAAAACACCGATTTCGTCACTGACACACTGATGATCATCAAAACTGTTATGGTACTTCCTGAAGTGCTAGAAAGCAAAAATTTTGTATTTAAACTGAGTTTAGTATACAAACAACAAAAAAAAATCATAAACCTATTACTTTTGCCCCCAAACTCCCAAATTTGGGAGGTGGAAGTTTGTATGAGACTTTCACAAATGTTTATGCTAGAGGTTTTATTTTTGGTACATGGACTTTTTCGAAAGAAAAAAGAAGATTTACAAGAAATACAGCCCAAAAAAGAAAAAGAAACTGCCTCAAGCAACTTACAAAAAGAAATGAAATCCCACCAAAAACATTTTCATGTAAAATGTTGCCAAGACGACTGCATATGGCTTACCCTGTGAAAAAGATATCAGATCTCATGTAGAGCCAAGGTTATGAATCTACATGCCCTAACTCTACCAACCCTAACTTCATAAACTCTACATCTTAGTAAAAATGTATGGCTTCGCCGTTTCACTACCATACCATCACGAAGGGGAAACGAACGCCTTTTGTGTTTGCAAATATCTAGTAATGTGTTATACGAATATTTAGTTTCTGAAGTAACGAAACAGCCAAGCCACACATTTGTCACTAAGATAGCATAATACAGGCTTCGTACAGTACAGATTGAATTGACGAGCAGAAGCGTCACTAGTAAGTGAAGCGCCCGTGTGCAATTAATACTCTAGTGCCCTTTAGTGAGCGTAGTGAGCTTTAGTAAGCGCGTTGATTCATTGTAAGGGCGGCGGCCAGCCCCACACACCCTACACTATAGACCAGCTGAAGACGCCTCTGTTGACAAATCTGATCAATCGGGATTAGTGAAGATTGATTGATGACAATTCAACTTATTATTATTTTTTGGTTTAACAAGTTATAGTTCTATTCATGTATTTATGACGAAACTTGAAATGATTACTAAGAAAAAATATATTTGAAACGTTATGCGCCCCTTGTGTTTACTGTTTAATTAATCTTAAAATATGAACCTAAATAACTTTTGTAACATTAATATTGCGTTTCATCTTTAAATCAAGGAGATCAATCGTTTCTTTTTATAAATAAAATTAATTTAGTGCCTTTTCAGATTACTGAAATCTATTAGAATTAATTAATTTATAGCTGAACAATTGTAACAATTTGTAGTTAGATATTAATATAGTTTAATTAAATGCATGTATTATTGTTGCATCTGCATAATCCATAGGTCGTGTGACAGCGAATGCCTATTTCCAGTGTATATAATTAAGCCATTGTAAACCGGTAATTAGTTCCTTAGTCAGTAATATTGAAGTAGTTGTACTTGTCATTTACCTTTTCCATAATCTATTTTTCGTCTTGAAAATCATGTGGAACGTAAGATAGGATAAATAGATAGGAGAGCTATTTACTGTAACATACGTGTGTGTGTAGCCTTTTGTATCAGAGTAAAACTATGTTACAAATACTTACAGCAGTTTATTTTATCAATGAAAACATTTTTTCATGTACGCCAGCCTCAATATGAGGATGCAATGCAAGTAATATTCTGATTTTAGTTGACGACATTCACATTAATTATACATTAATTAAAGTAATGAATGAGACATGTTTGTTTAGTTCCGGCTGATCTTCCGTTAAATATTCTCTTCATTTCCTCGAATGGAACTCATTTCTTTTGTTTGCATATGTTTATGTTCAAATAGTGTTAATCTAATAGCTGTGACTCATGTTGACCGTGATGTTTTTTAGCTTTTTTCATTTATGTATTTATAGCGTAAGACGTTTTTTGCCCATTATTTCGTGTAAACGTTTTGTTGTTTTGTAACGTAATATGATGTTTCATGGTATTTAAATTGTGATGAACAAAGTGTCATGTAGTATTAAGTGTTATGTAATAAACGATACTATAATTTAATATTTAGTTTCAATTGTTTATCATAACCCATTAACTAGTGTTGTTTTTAATCATTTTATCTTTTTAATCAACTAGATGTTTAATAATTATGCTTGAAAAGTAACATGGGACCCTCTCATACTTACTGATGCAGGTTATCCTGTGTCTTAGAGATTACCTGTGTCTGCTACATGCGAGTGCTACTGCCGTGATGGCAGGACTGTGAACACGGTAGTACATAGCAGAATGCTCTACGTGAGTGGAGCTGAGGTGAGGAGAATGCCTCATGACAGCTATCTCAGTCATAATTCTATCGGTCAGTACATTGTTTACGACCTTAATACCGAGAGATATCTCAATTTCTTAATGCTTACGGTTGGACAATGGCACGGGACAGATACCGTAGGCAACGTGCTACGCATTGGCGGCACCTTAGATAGCGCTACGTGGTTCGTCGAAATCATTATCCCTTGTATATATCCATACAAATAAATAAAATTGGAGTGTCAGTTTGTAATATTAAAATAACTGCTTTTCGCTAAATGCAAATGTACATATGTAACACGGTACATATACCAAAATAACATTTTTTTCAATTTTTGTCTGTCTCCGTCTGTCTGTCTGTTCCGGCGTATCTCTGGAACGGCTGAAATGATTTTGACGGGACTTTCACTGGCAGATAGCCGATGGTAAAAGGAGTAACTTCCGCGCCACGTGGTGTCCGGCAGAATAGAATAGCACCAACCCATAACACTTCGGGTGTCGTATAAGGCGACTAATGAAAGAGAAGCTAAACATCAGAAGATTCCGTAGTTGTCTGATATGCTTCATTCACTGCGATCGCCAACCCGCTTGCCCAGCGTGGCGATTAGGGCATTACCTCCCATGAGAGACACGCTTAATAAACGGCCCCTAGTTCCCGGCCGCCTCACCGGGCTTGACTACGGTAGCGGTCACAGCATCGGTGGGGCGCGGGGTGCTAAGAATCCCCGGGTTACGGACGGTTACCACATTTGCAAAACATTGACCTTGGCTACGTATAATGGACGAACTCTGAGGCTGGACGAATATCTAGCCGAATTAAAGGTAGAGTTAGAAAAATACGATGGCATGTTCTGGGACTATCTGAAGTCCGAAGAGAGGGAGAGGACACAGTAACGTTGGAATCAGGCCATCTACTCTACTTCCGAGAAGGTGATAGCCTCTCCCAGGGCCGTGTCGGATTTCTCGTCAATAGGGCTCTCATTGGCAACATTGTGGAAATATCCAGTGTGTCACCAAGGGTAGCGTACCTCATACTCAAGTTGACCGAGAGATATTCTCTTAAGGTCGTATAGGTATATGCGCCGACCACCTCACACTCAGGTGATGCTATGGAAGATATGTACGGAGACATAAATAAAGCCCTGCACAAGACCTCAAGGGCTCACTTTAATGTTGTCATGGGAGATTTCAACGCAAAAGTGGGAGTACGCACGGTCACCGAATCGGTTATGGGGCCACATGGTATAGGGGACAGAAATCACAGAGGGCAGATGCTGGTTAACTTCCTGGAACGAGAGGGAATATTTCGAAAATCGGTCTTCAAGAAGAAGCCCCAGAGAAGGTGGACCTGGCAGAGCCCTGATATCGAGGAGTAAGACAGGGGGATGTGATATCCCCGAAACTATTTACAAATGCTTTAGAGGACGTCTTCAAGACTTTGAACTGGAATGGGCGGGGCATCAATATAAACGGCGAATACATCTCGCACTTAAGGTTTGCCGATGATATCGTTGTCATGGCAGAATCGCTGCAGGAAGTTCAAGAGAAGCTGCACAGCCTAAATGAAGCCTCCCAACGAATTGGTCTCCGGATGAACCTGAGCAAGACGAAGGTCATGTACAATGACCTGGTCGTTCCGGGACAAGTAATCATTGATGGCCAGGGATCGGAAAACCCATGCATAACGGTATTCGTTATAAACGGTTACCGAATCAATCTGTAACCGTTTCAAAGGGTTACTCATCGATTCGGTTAACAGATTATATATGTTATTGTTTTAACCCAAACAATAAGGGTTAACCCAAATTAAAGGGTTTATGTTTTTGAAATTGTTAACCCAAATGATAGATGTTAACCCAAGATTTCGGTTATTTTACGACGTGACGCGATTCGAAAATTAATCAATTTTACTTGATCTCTTGTGAAAAAAAATAACTTGTTATCCCCTTTTCCCATTCCACGCAAATAGTGAACGTCACCGACGACTGTAACGAAAAATGAATCACGGACCTACAAATATCCAGAAACCTATATCAAATTCGGTTAAGGTTAACCGTAATTATCCTGTATTAGATTATTCCTGTTAACAGTTATAATTCGGTAACACATATTTAGGTTAATCCTAAATTTAGGTTAACCCATTTCCAAAAGGGTTAATAACAGATTATTTCGGTTAGGTTAACCCTAACCGGAATATCCCTGTTGATGGCACGCCTCTCGAAGTTGTCAAGGAATATATCTATCTCGGGCAACTTATGCAGTTAGGTAGACACAACTTCGAGAAGGAAGCCAATAGAAGGATTCAGTTGGGCTGGGCAGCATTTAGGAAGTTAAATCACATATTTACGTCAGATATACCACAGAGCCTGAAGACGAAAGTCTTCAACCAGTGCGTCCTCCCTGTAATGACGTATGGTGCCGAGACGTGGACACTGACTGTGGGGCTAATCCATAAGCTTAGAGTCGCTCAACGTGCCATGGAGAGAGCTATGCTTGGAGTCTCTCTGAAGGACAAAATTCGCAACGAAGAAATTCGTCAGAGAACCAAGGTGACCGACATAACTCTGAAAGTTAGTAGGTTGAAGTGGCAATGGGCTGGTCACATATGTCGCAGAACTGACAACCGCTGGAGTAAGCGCGTTCTGGAGTGGAGACCGCGTCTTGGCAAACGTAGTTCAGAGCTGCGTGAAATGGGAGAGGTATGTCCAGCACTTGAATATAAACTAGCAATAATCAACACTTATTTCAAAAAAAGGCCCAGCAGAAGATGGACTTGGAAGTCACCAGACGAAAGTGTTAAAAACGAAATCGACTACATCATGACAAATGTCCCAAAAATAGTCCAGAATTATGAAGTCCTCAATAACGTAAAGTTTTCATCAGACCACAGACTACTTAGAGCAACAGTTCTATTGCGCCAATCGAAAAAAAGTAGAAAAGACTTTAAACCACCACCTAAAATTCCGAAAACTGAAGAGGAAACAAGACGCTATATAGACATCCTCAAATTTAACATCGAAAACAAACTAGTAGATACCAGAAACGTACAATCTCACTATGATGCGCTAGAAGTAACTATAACAAAAAGTTTAACTAGCCAAAACAATCCTAAAAAAGAAAAACGACACAAAATATTTAGCGAAGAAACATTAGCCTTAATTAACAAGCGCAGTGAACTAACTTCAAGAAAGAATAAAGACGCTAATACAAAGAAAGAACTAAGCAAATTATAACAATAATTATTTTTACGGGAATTAACGTTAATTCCCGTAAAACGCGTTAATTCCCGTAAAAATAATTATTGTTATAACATGGAACGCGAAAGTTTAAAAGTTAGTAAGCAAATTATATAAGGAAACTAGCAAAGCGATCCAAATAGACTATAGTAAGCACAGACAAATGATAATAACAAAAAATCTAAACAAATTCAGAAGCACAAAGAAAGCATTTAAAGAATTAAACCTAAGAAAAACTTGGATACAAAAACTAGAAGGCCAACATAAAGAAACCAAAACAAGACAAGAAATCATACAGCAGGCAACTACTTTCTACCAAGAGCTATACAAAAACAAAGACTCCTCAAGGCTTTCGCTCTGGGTTCAGCACATTAGACCATATACAGGCACTGGAACAAGTTATAGAAAAATACGAAGAGTTTAATAAGCCACTCTATCTAGGTTTTATCGACTATAGCAAAGCATTTGACAGCATAAGCCACAACTCTATATGGAAATCACTAAACAATTTAAACATAAATTCAAAATATATAAATATTATAAAACACATATACAAGAACAGCATTAGTAACGTCATGCTAGAATCTAGGGGTGATGCAATTAATATCTAAAGAGGAGTTAGACAGGGGGACCCTTTGTCGCCTAAATTGTTCATTGCGGTTTTAGAAGACGTGTTTCGCAACATAGACTGGAAAACTAGAGGCATAAAAATAAACAACAGCTATCTAAGCCATCTCAGATTTGCGGACGACATAGTCATACTGTCTGAAACAGCAAATGAATTACAAGAAATGCTCCGCTCTCTTGCTCAAGCAAGCTCAAAAGTAGGATTAGAGATGAATTTCACAAAAACTAAAATCATGACAAACAGCAGAGAATGGCCCATCAATATAAAAGAAAAATCTATAGATTATGTCCACAGTTATATCTACTTAGGCAAACAAATATCATTTTTAAAAACGAATAACGAAGATGAAATTGAAAGAAGAACAAACATAGCCTGGAAGAAATTTTGGTCACTTAAGGAAATTCTAAAAGGAGACTATTCGATAAACCTTAAGAAAACGGTATTAGACACCTGTATACTGCCTTGTCTTCTGTATGGCTGCCACACTTGGATATACACGACAAAAGCAAAACAAAGGATCACAACAACACAAAGAGCTATGGAAAGAAGTATCCTAAACATAAGAAAAATACAAAAAGTCAGGAGCAAAGTAATCAGACAGAAAACAAAAATAACAGATGCCCTCACACAAGCCCTGAAATTGAAATGGCAGTGGTCAGGTCACGTATCGAGATACACAGACAACAGGTGGACAGTAAATACTATAAGGTGGAAAGGGCCAATCGGCAAAAGAAGGGTAGGGAGACCGAAAAGACGATGGGCTGACGATATAACCGAACTAATAGGAAGGGACTGGCAAACTATCAGTAAGGACTGAGATGAGTGGAAAAGACTGGAGGAGGCCTTCACCCGAGGAGGGGTCCATATCCAATAGGAAAAACTAACTCTTACTAACATTTAGGTAATAAGCAAAATAGTAATAACTCAATAAATACTAACAAATACATTTGAAATGGATATTAAGGATAAGGAAATACAGGCTTTTTTTAATATTTTTTTTATTTATTTATTTATATGTCCAGCAGTGGACTGCGTTAGGCTGATGATGATATGTTAGAAACAGTTCCAGTGTTTCACACTCCTAATTTTTTTTTATTTAATGTGCCTAAAATGACTAAGAAAACTGAAACATCATGAATGACATGTAATTGGAAATGGTGAATTGAGATTTAGTTATTCGAGATCGAATGACTACGGCGTTGTTTTTCGTGGTAGCGTGTATTTATATATATTAGTAAACATGCGAGGACGTGGTATTCGAGGTTTCAATCTTCTTGGTCTTGTAACGCACCCAATCGAGGGGTAGAAATGTATTTAGGTCATAAAGATAGCTCAAAATGTCGGTACATAAAAATGCTAGCTTAGCTAAATATATTGTTTTTGATAGACAATCTCAGATCAAATAAAAAAAGGTAGATAACGCACCGCCTTGTTCTTGTTTAAGCAGAAAAAAGTAGCGTAGTTTCAAGTAAACACACGCGTTAAGCACTGACAAGACTAGACTAGAGTAGACAATTAACAATAATGCTATTTATTACTAAATTACATTAGTGTTTGTCTTTTTAAAAGTTTGACATTTTCAGTTTTTATGTAACTTAGATAGTGCGCCCGGGTGGTCAATTCTCGTTGAATAAAGTATTGTGCTGGTCTTAGTAGTTGATGCGAATGAAACGTAAAACGTGTCCTTATCTCTATAAATTTATTCGTTAAGTTTTGACCTTTGTATGAGATTGAATATTGGACAACAGTAAAGTTTTTTAAATATCAAAATACCGTACCTATTCTAAATGATATATAATTCAGTCTCAATTCAATCATTTATCAATTTGTCGTGCTCTTACATTACGGGAGCTTCTAGTCCACAGGAGTTCTCAAGTTATTCACGAGCGTAATTACAAAACTTCAAATATATAATTATGTTTGTTTTTATTGTTATGTTTACATAAAATACACATCCATAATATATGTTCATCAAATTAAGTATATCAGATCACCACTGCAACCTTGACGGCAAGCGAATACCGTTATCTAGATGAGTCAGCGTGTTTCCCTCGCGTGCGCGGCTCGCGTGCCGATGCCATTAGCCACGCGAGAGCCTAGCGACCCCCCCCAAACCCCCACCACCCCACAGGTCAAAGTAAAAACCCATATTACACACTTGCAGTTATTCTTAAAAGTTGCACAAATACATATGCTGTTTGCACAATGTATACTTTCCTGTTCTGATGCAATCAGCTATTACCGCGTATAGATATGGTGCTTATACCGGTAGAATCCGTGATTAATTTTTGAAATGATTTTTGATGTGGAAATTCTAATGCAAAAAGGGTTAGACGGCTATTGACGTGAATGTGTGGTCACACTATATAATAGTATAGGATACAGGTAAGGTGGTGTTTCGATCACGAATAAGCAGACGCAGCAGTTGCCTGTAGCCAAGCCAAGTCGGGTCTCCTCTCAGGAGAGAGTTAAGGCCATACGTCCCCACGCGGGCCGAGTGCGGATTGGGGACTGGCAAGACAACGTTGTGGCTAAGCAATCTTGCCGTTGGATGATTTAAGCCGCCCAAAGGACTCCCACTAAGCTGCACGACTGTTATCATACGATAACAACCTACTCATGGTCACCTATAGCTCTACTTAGGAGATACAACTGTGCCTACGCTACCACTCAATTTTTGTATAAATAAATAAGTACATTTAAAAGCAAATAGTTAGGTACCAAAGTACATGCCCTACCCAATTTAGGATCAGATGGCTGTGTGTCAAATGTGTGAAGTAACTATATAATCTTCATACTTAAAATTATATAGTTACGTTAGTTATAAAAAATTAGTCTGTGTAGAATGTTTTTGATGAGAGATGGAACTTGAAAGAATTGAAAGAAAATGTTTCGGATAAATATGACAGTTGAAAAGACATCAACGCAGTCGCTTTTGTCTTAATAGTCTCGTAACGTATTTTATATTCAACTATGTAACTATAATTATATTCAATATTTAATTAAGAAGTATATTTTTTTTTTTTTTTTTTTTTTATGTATGGCCCGCCAAAATGACTCTACTCTGCCTGATGGAAAGCATAAGCAGAATCCAAGAGTGGTGGTCACCATACTCATTGCGAATGCAGACAATACAACAATGCAGCATGGTGACCCACACCATGGCGGGCTAGTGATGCTTCTGCATCATTGGGCCTCCGGTCTCGCACTCACCAACGAAACACGACAGCACGGACGCTGTCATTTTACGTAGATTTTCTGTGCGAGGGTAGTACCGCCCCGGTCGAGCCGGCCCATTCGTGCTGAAATCAGCGTGGCTCTACTACCTCTAAAAAAATAAAATAAAAAAATATATTCACTTTTTAATATAAGTGCTAACTCCCCTTAGAACATATTTTAGGGTTTTATTGTCAGCTTAACACAAATAGACACCAAGGACATTGGCTCTTGTTATCATAACAGAAATTCATTATTACATAGAGATGATCCAACCATTTATTACACAACCAGAATCCACTTCTCGTTAGCGTGTTTGTCGTTCAGCGGTCACCGCAGGACGCGTGCACCGCGGTGACTAACACACCGCTAATTACTTAATGAAGATTGTGTGATGATACCTTTGATTTCTAGTGAAATATTAAAGCAATATTTTCTTTTTTTTGCCAACGACGAAGCAAAACATTGTTAGTCACTTTACGCAATACTTTACTTTGTAATTTGAATAATAGTGGAACAAGAATTTGACCTATTTATAACAGCCTGTAATATACAGGGAAGAGCTTTGTTTATAAACATTATTTACCGAAAGAATTTGCAAAATGTACATATTATTTGCAGCGAATCCTTGAAGAAATTTTCACTAATAAAGTTCGTCTTATAATAAAATCCGGTCCTATAAGCATTCCGATACTGTGCACTTGAACACACCTTGAACACACACAAACCACTTATAACAGTAAACACACATACATTGTACATTACAATTGTGAGGCTCAACGGCCTTGCGAAGGTCACCGCGCCGCGAGGTGCACGCAAGTGTCAAGTGCGAACACTCGCGGCGGGGGTGCCCGCAACCTGCCAACTGCCAATGCTCGCTGGTACACAAGTACACACTAAGTACAATACGGTGTACAGACAGGTTGAAACAAGTTTGTTTTGGCAAGCATTGTTTAAGAACAGACTTGAATAATCACTCTTAAATTAATGTATTTTTCGACAAAAAAATACTGACATTAAGTAATTTTTAAAACGGGTTATTTACGAAACACAAATAACATTTGTTTTAAAATTTAAATTGACTACACGAACGGCATAGTGGTTTAAGTAGTCAGTAGTCATCTTCCTACTCCTCTGAGTGTTGGGGTCTGATTCAGACACGGGACAACATTTTGTGTGATCCACATATTGTTGTTCTACGTCTATTGAGTATATGACTGAGTATATGAGATATTATTGAAATATTTTCAGAAAGCACCCCACGCTTTTTACATTAAATTTATTTTCTACTTTTTAGTTTGTTATATTTACAAAAGCGTGTTTGTTTAGTTTTTAAAACTATTTGTATTTTTTTGTATTTTCTCATATTATTGTATTGTCATCGGCCCTTGACGTCTGTGCAAATTTTCAAGTTAATCAGGTTTAACACATAACATACATACATACAGGTCAAGCTAGTAAAAGCGTGTTAAAAAAAACCGAACAGCAGAGTTTTTATTACAATTTTTATTATTGAGGGTACCAGATTGATTACTGGAAAAACTTGTAATCTGAGGTATCAATAAAGCACGTATGATTAATTACTACGTACGCGTGTATTTAGAAACTTGAGGCGAGCAGATCTGGCATGGTTGGGAGGCGCGTGGCGCCCCACGCTGGCAGATACACGTGGTCGTGTGCTTGGAAAACACCAGTTTTTGTACCCATAACTGAATAATTAGTGTTGTTGTTAGCCAAACCACCCGCATCTAGTTGTCATCTCTCTGTTTGGGTGTTTACCTACGGGGTTTACCTGTCGTTAATTTTTGCGAAAAAACAAATAAATGGCTGTGTAAAAAGTGTGGACTTTTCAAACATTAACCATTTTACCTTAATCAAATAATGATGGGTATCTATTAAAATTAATTTGTGTTTTAATTTTTACATTTTTTTAGGTTGTATTACACAATTTTATTTTTGTTAAAATATTATATACGAGTATATTTAGCTTTTGCACTTTATATCCTCACTTAGGCGCAAATACATATTCTGTGTATAATTATTTGTAGCTCAATATAACATGTTATGAAACTTAAAAGAGTCTTATGAGCCAGTCTGCCGTTTATTATGAATTATTCATTAGTTCTACACGCAACTAGCCAAAGTTGAATGAAAATCGTCAACACGCTTTTGTCTAGTGGCTTGGCATCGATCGTAAGACAATTTTCGGACAATTTCGATGACTGGTCTCTGGTTTGATACAGTAACTGTTTGTGGATTTCCAATTCTTTTCTTCCTAGCCTTTATTATTCCCAAGATTTGAGGTCGGCTACTAGTTCAACCGGTTTTAGCTAAACATCAGTTTTTACACGGAGCGACTGGCATCGGACCTCGCAACCCTGAGGGTGAACGTAATTCGGCACTCGGCTTAACGTGGATTCCGAGGCACGGGCGGGAAACACCACTTCCATACTGTGGGCTGCTATTAAGAACTTCTTGTAAGAAAAACCTAACAGCAGACCGACCCGGGAATCGAACCCGAGACCTCTTGATCTGCAGTCGTTCACGCTAACCACTCGTTCGTTTACACGATCCACCAACGAAGCAGTAGTTTTTTCTGGATTTCCAATTAAGTTTTAATTAATATTAACAATGTCTACAACCGGTATAATTTTATGAGTTGTATATAGATGATGATAGATGTCTATGTTACGCGTAGTGTAGATTATGTTTAAGACTGTTGGACTAAATACAAGAGATTTCGAGTACTTCACATATAAAATATACAATACATTTTTTTTAAAGACAACTCCCGCATTCGGAATAAACATCCTGTGTTGCGGGGGACTTTACAGACATACATGAAACGGACACAATTAACACCCAAACTCAGAACAACAATTTGTGGATCACACAAAGTGTTGTCCCGTGTAGGATTTGAACCCACAACACTCAAACTTATTAACTACTATATAATTAAATAGTGAGACCATGTTTTGTAGTTTTAGGTGCATAATTGCTTATACGAGTGAGGTCAGTAGTCAAGACCATTTTGCTAATAAGAGAGTGTCTGTTTAAGACGTAACGGTTTTTTGATGAGACATCTTGTTGAGTTGATATTCATCGTCCAACGAATTTCGTATGACGCAGATAGCAGACTTTAACAAGAATCGGTGTCTGGCACGAGCTGGCCGGCTGCTCAGATATTTCAACCTAGCGGAGGCTGCACGCGTTCGGCGCGCGCTCAATGAATCACTCGGGGGAATATCGCATCGAATCAAAAGCTTTGTAAACACTAACAGTTAACACCATAACTTAAACATATGACACAAGAATCTTAATTAGTCATGTAATACCTTAATGTGTGTTTTTGTACGAGTATATAATTTGATTTTCAACAGTTTTCCTTCTGCCCGTACGGTCAAACCCACGGATTTTCCAAAAATGTAATCTAGTCAAGCAGATACAACAAAATCTCTTACACACGTTATGAAATACTAGATTTATTGAGTCACTCGGAAAGGTTTTTTGCTGACGCGCTCGTATATGACTCTTTTTGCAAGCGTTGACCGTACGGCAAAGACTAAGAATTTTAATTTTAACAATATCGTAGCGCGTGGACGTATGTCGACTATGTCAAGGTCTTTGGGTGTCAAGACCTTTCAAATACAACAAAAAAACCAATCATTTTTCTAATTCTGTTTAGGAATCAAGATCATTAAAGACGCGTGTGAACTTAACAGTGAAAATATCTCACAGAATCACAATTACGATATGAATACATAAAATATACAGGTAAGTAGGTAATTATGGTTTGTGGATGTTGCGGTCAGTGTGGTCAGTTATAGAAAATTAATAACTTCCGTTAAACATTACTATTTATAGAATGGAATCTTTTACAGTAATTAATCTATTCTACTCGTATACAAATAAATACAAACAGACCCTCTGTTTGTAAAATAATCATTTTTTAGTAAATGCATATGTAACCAAAATAATATTGTTGTCTCTCTGTCTGTTTGTTCCGGCTAAGACGGCTGGATCGATTTTGACGGGACTTTTACTGATAGGTAGCTGATGATCTAAGGAGTAACCTAGGCTACTTTTTTAGACTAACTTCGCCCCGCGGACTTGCCCGCGATGATGTCGCATCGCGAGCAACACAACGGGGCTCAGCTGGTATTTTATATTATATGTCTGCGAGCACACCAACCATTCATTTATGGCATACAGGTAAACTAACATACGGGTCAATTGAGGGTAGGTGCCTACCGCCGCCCATCGACATCTGCAACTGAAGAATCATAAGTGCATTGATATTTAGTATCTGCCTTAACTAATTCAGTCAATCACGAACTCGACGAAGAGCAATGAAAGAACTGCATTGAACCAGTGCACTACAAAGCCGTATTACCAATTTGATCGAAAGCACAAATGGCCGTCCCATTTGTCTAAAGCGTTGCCCACACGCCTCTAGCGGATTAACATTAATGAGCGCATCTACCTGTTTTGTCTTACAAACAAGGAATCAGTGAATTTTCCCTTTGTTGCACTGACCAGGAATCAATTTCGTGTTTTCAGCCTCCGAATGCTGTTTAACTGTGCTACAGACTAAGTAATGTCAGTTTTGAGGACAAACTACTAGTGACTCTGAGTCATAAGTGAACCGCTAGTGGATTAGTTATCAGCAGCATACAAGTAGGTATAAGATATTGAAAAATCCAGATGATGTGTTCAAGAGATGTGGTGACGTGTAAGGGTAACGGCAGATCTATGCGTCACAGTGGGGAATGTCTCGCGACAGACGCGTGGGCATATCAACACAATGATCATTTATTAAGCAATTGAGATGATGTCACACGCCACCACTGATGATCGCGTGCTCGAATTGAAACTACTGATTTATTCCACCATTTCTTGATAGTGTTTTTTATGGAATAGGCCGGCAAACGAGCAGACGTATCGGCTGATAGTAAGCGATTACCGCCGCCCATGGACACCCGCAATACCAGAGGCGTCACAAGTGCGTTGCCGGCCTTTGAGGGAGGGGGGGGGGAAATAGGGGGAGGGGTTGGGGTATGGGCCTCCGGTATCCTCACTCACTCAGTGAAACACAGCGCAAGCACTATTTCACACCGGTTTTCTGTGAGGCCGTGGTATCACTCCGGTTCTTCTGGAGCATAACGCCGTCACAGAAGGAGAGCACGGCTTCCAATCCCTCATCACCTGCCAGCATTGTCGCTATCAATGCTGGCGGTGACGGGTTCCGTCCGATCTGTCCGACCAGGACTCAACGCTCGGGCTCCCATGCAGGGCAGTCCTCCAGTGTGTGCTGGGCTGAGTCCCGGTCGGACCCGCAGTGGTGGCATTGTGCTGTGGCCTCCCGTCCTATTCGATTCAGATACTCACCGAAGCAACCGAGCCCGGTGAGTATGAGTCAATCGGTAGGTGACACAGTTGGTCCTCCCCATCCAAGCTTCGAAGCTCGGCAGAACGGCTCCGACAGCGCGTTGGCTGGCACAGCCCTGGGTTTCGAGCCGTGCTCGCCAAGCGCGCATGTAGAGGCATCGAACTTCTTCCCGTGGTCCCCCGAGATTGGGCAGCAGACGATGTAACGCCCATGGTACCCCTCGTACTCGGGGGACTAATCGCCCGAAATGCTCTTCGAAGCTCCAACGACTGTCAAACTCAAACTCAAACTCAAAAATATTTTATTCATATAGGCACTTATTTTACAGGCACTTATGAATAGTCAATATTTAATATTAAAAAATCGAGTGATTCTAGTCGCCAGTTCCAAGTGCAGCCTACCCTTCATGGAGAAGAATCTGGCAAGAAACTCCATTGTTGCTCCTTTTAAAAAATAATAATACGGTTTACAATATTTTTTTCACTAAGAGACTTGAATGAGAACGAAGTCGACCAAAGAAAACAAAATAAAAGGTTTGGAGTCATTGCTGCACAGCCATGAGCTAACCAATCATGCGCCGTTCTTACTGATAGCTGCAAGATTTTTACATTGTTATATTGTGACATTGTATTATTATATTGTTATATTGTGAGGTCCACTTATGGAAAATAAAATCCAAATAGCACTTTCACTCACAGTCAGATTTAAAAGATTTTTTAAATTTTTTTGAGATTAAGAGAAGATTTAAGATGTAATATGTCCAAATATAAAATAATCAATAAATGTCACAAATGTAAAATAGAGTAAGACGCATGGATCAGCCATCGACCTATTCAACCATAGTTGAGCTGCGTACTCAGGCCGCACGGCAAATCATCAGGTCAATATAAAATAAATTAATATTAATCATGGTCGACAAGGTGCTCATACAATAACAAGTGCGTATTTAATAAAATGGGAAACATTGTTAGATAAGTACTAAAGTACCATCATATATTCATTTACATTATACAAGTATGTGTGTATGTTTTCATTCATAAGTTGCAACTAAAACAATCAACAATTTGTATTTAAGAAAAAAAAAAGAAAGATGAAAATTAAGTAGAATTGATACAAGAAACAGATAAAATAAAGGAAAATTTAAACAAGAACAAACTAATTAAGAGAAAAAGGAAATTATTAAAGAAAATTATACAGAAAATAGTTACAAACAAAATCTTAACTATCTTAACTGTCCAGGGTGAGGCCTAGGTACCTCATGTCCTGGCTCACCTGAACTTCAGTGTCATCAACCCGGAGGCATGAGCTGGGTGGTTCCTGGCGCTTACGTAGGCCATGGAACCATATCGCCTCAGTTTTCTGAGGTGCCACCCTCAAGGCCAGGTGCCATGCCTAGCGGGCGACCAGACTATTCCTATTTTTAGGTTGTATACATTTTTATATAAAACTAGCTGACCCGGCGAACTTCGTACCGCCATATTTACATATCTGTCTAAGCTTACCACAGGCAGTGTACAGTCAGTGGGCGGCTTCGGTGGGCCTCTGTTTACTAAACAGAGGCTCCACCAATACGTGCGTGCGACAGCAAGGGGGGTCGATAGTGGACCTTTCGTTTGCTACCCCTGCTGTTGCCGCACGAGTAAGGAACTGGTGTGTCCTGGAAGAGGTCGAGACGCTCTCGGATCACTTGTACATCCGATTCGAGCTCTCCCGGTCCCAGGGCCCCAGTAGGGGTCACATGGCGCGGCATCCTTCCCGCTTTCCGCGGTGGGCTGTTGCCAAGCTGGATAGGGACCTACTAGAGGAGGCGGCCATTATTCAATCTTGGCTGTCTCCGCAGGCCCCAACCGAGGAAGTCGGCGTGGACGTAGGGGCTGGCCGTTTTCGCGATGCGGTTACGCAAATTTGCGATACGGCCATGCCCCGCATCCAAGGTCGTCGGCCTCCTCGGAAGGAGGTCTACTGGTGGTCCCAGGAGTTGGCGGACCTCCGTGCGGCCTGTACTCGTGCCCGGAGGTCCTACACCCGTAGCAGGCGACGCCACCGTGGAGACGGTGGCGGGGACCAGCTTCATGAGGAGTACCGCGAGGCGCGGAGGACTCTGAAGCTGGCCATTTGCCGCGCCATGGAGGAGAAGAGAAAGGAGATGCTGGAGGGTCTCGACCGTGACCCCTGGGGTCGCCCATACCGTGCGGTGCGTCAGAAGCTCCGCACGTCGGGCCCCCCCCTTACCGAGACTCTCCAGCCCAGCTTCCTGCAGGAAGTGGTCGAGGGCCTTTTCCCTGAGCGGGCGGAGCACACGCCCCCGTCGATGGCCTATGCGGTCGGAGACGACGGGGGTAGAGAGGACGACGTGCCGCCCGTTAGGGAATCGGAGGTTGGGGCGGCTGTTCTTCGGATCCGTTCCAAGAACACCGCCCCCGGGCCGGACGGGGTTCCAGCCCGAGTGATGGCCCGAGCCCTCGACCATATGTCGGACCGCCTCAGGGAAGTGTTGGATGCTAGCCTGGCGTCCGGACGCTTCCCTGAGTGCTGGAAATGCGGGAAGCTGGTCCTGTTGAGGAAGCCGGGACGGCCTGCCGATTCGGTCGCGGCCTATAGGCCCATCGTGTTGCTGGACGAGGCGGGTAAACTTTTTGAGAGGATACTCTCTGCCCGCATCGTCCGGCACCTCTGCGAGGTGGGGCCCGACCTGTCGGACGCCCAATTCGGATTCCGAGAGGGGCGTTCGACGGTCGATGCCGTGATGCGCCTTAGGGCCGTGACCGAAGAGGCAGTGAGCTGTGGCGGCGTGGTGTTGGCGGTGTCCTTGGACATCGCCAACGCCTTCAATAGTCTGCCATTTAGCTGCATCAGGGAAGCACTCCATTACCACGGGGTGCCAGAGTACCTGAGGCGGCTAGTGGCAGACTATTTAGAGGAGCGTACCGTCGTGTACGAGGACCGAGAGGGTGTCTGGAGACGGCGACCCATGTCGTGCGGCGTTCCGCAGGGGTCTGTCCTTGGACCACTCCTGTGGAACGTGGGATACGACTGGGTCCTACGAGGTCGTCTCCCCCCCGGGCTGGGCGTAATTTGTTACGCCGATGACACGCTTGTCACAGCCCGGGGGGCGAACTTCCAAGAGGCGGCGCGCCTGGCCACCTGGGGTGTTTCTCTGGTGGTCGGGCGCATCGAGGCGCTGGGCTTACGGGTGGCCCTGGACAAGACGGAGGCCCTACTATTTCATGGGCCCCGTCGTGGTCCGCCCCCCGGCGCCTCCATAGTGGTCAACTCGGTCCTCGTACCGGTTCGGGCCCAGATGAGGTATCTGGGCCTGATCCTCGACGGTAGGTGGCTCTTCGACGAGCACTTCCGACAGCTTGGTCCGAAGCTGGTCGACGCTGCCTCCGCCCTTGGGCGACTTTTGCCCAATCTGGGTGGAGCCAGCGTCGCGACGCGACTCCTGTACACGGGGGTTGTCCGGTCAATGGCGCTGTATGGTGCACCGGTGTGGGTGGCGGCTCTGACTGCCCTAAATAAGGCCCGCCTCTGGCGGCCTCAGAGGGTATTGGCAGTCAGAGCCATACGCGGATACCGCACGGTGTCGACCGAGGCGGCGTGCGCCCTGGCCGGAACACCCCCGTGGGATTTGGAGGCGGAAGTGCTCGCCGAAGTTTATCGACGGGTGGCTGAATATCGGGCGGAGTATGGCTATCGCCCTCCGCCCGAAGAGGTACGCGAATGGCGTGAAGCCGCTCGTCGAGCCACTATGGACAGATGGTCGTTCCGGCTGGAGACTCCACGCGCTGGCTTTGCCGCCGTGGAGGCTCTCCAGCCGGTCATCCTCGAGTGGGCAGGGCGGCAGCACGGGACCCTTTCCTTCCGACTGACGCAGGTCCTTTCCGGGCACGGTTGCTTCGGGAAGTACCTGCACTCGGTCGCCAGGAGGGAATTGAGTCCCGCCTGCCACCACTGCGACTGCAGTGAGGACTCGGCCCAGCATATGCTGGCGATTTGCCCCGCTTGGGCGTCGCAGCGCCGGGCCCTCACTGCAGTCATCGGAGGAGATCTCTCGCTACCGGCCGTCATACGCTCCATGGCCGGTAGCGACAGCAGTTTTACCGCGGTCGCAACCTTCTGCGAAGACGTAATCTCGCAGAAGGAGGTGGCGGAGAAGGCCCGGGAGGATGATATCCACTCGGACCCAATCCGCCGCCGGCGAACCGGGCGGCGGAGGCGCGCCCATCAGCGCCTCATGCCGCCCTGAGTGTGGCCGCGGATGGTCGGGACGGGCTTTCCCTTCCATCCGCTATGGTGGCCTCCCGCGAGGAGGCGACGTTACGCGTGTGCCGTACGTCGCCTAAATTGAGATTTTTAACAGCTGACGGTGCCCGCTACTGTGCGGGCAAGCGCTGGGAGGGGTCCGGACGTGTTAATAACTGCAGTTCCCGGATTCCTCCCTTCACAGGCGCAGAGTGGCACACCGTGTGGTTTTAGTCGGTTCGAGTCCGACACACCGCTCCGCCGCAAGCCCCGGTGGGGTGACGGTCCGAGGGGATTTCCACACGTTAAAAAAAAAAAAAAAAAAGGCAGTGTACAGTCGCGAACAAAAAAAATGACTTTTCCCGTTATCTTTTAATTTTTTTCTTTCTAGCAAAAAAAGAATGAATGAAATCGTACTATGTGTTATTGAATTATAACTAAGTACATATTTTGACTTTCATTCCCCTCTCTCCAGGAAACCGTGCTGAATTTGGGGATAAAAAGTATCCTATATCCTACCTCGTACTATGAACTCAAATCATGCCAAGTTTGAAACGTGTGTTCAAAGTATGTATGGAGTACCAAGATTGCGTTTCGAAACTTTACGAGACTAATTCTTTAATTAAATAAGCAAATACCTGTTTCAGGGTTTTTCAAAAATCATCCTTTTCAGGAGTAAAATTTGGTAACTTGTCTTAGTCTTAAAAGCAATATGGGTATCGTTTTTAAGAGTTTTGGACGCAGGTTACGAAAATGACATCGGTTTTAAATTTTAACAAGGCAGGCAGGAAATATCATAAACTATCACATCATTATAATAAATTAGTAGTATGCCCGCGATCTGACTCACGTTTTATGCAAAAAACCATCATTCTCTTTGTGTAGTTGGAAAAAAAAGTACCCAAGTAAATTCTGAGCTTAGGCAATCAAATCAAAAAAGTTTCAAACAACAACCTTCTTCAGTACACATAAATTACGTTCGTTCAAATCGTTGGTGAGTGATACAAATCGACTTGACTAGTTACATACTAAATCTATTCCTAAGGAGAGGTCTATACCCAACAGTAGACCAGAAAATATTACTGATAATGTTACTAATTGGAAGAACTTTCATTCCGCAACGTAAGAGTAGTTGTTACTCCGTAGTTTGGTGATATCGTTAAATGATATTGAAATTTGTTGCGTGTTTATGTGGAAAATTTATAAATCCATTTTTCTCAGTTTTACACGTGACTCGACTCAGCAGTCGCCTCTAAATTCATATTGCGCCCACGCCCACTACATCTATATCATAGCTCGCGAGTGACCTTGATCATCACCTAGAGTTAGTGAAGAAACCAGTAATGAGAAGGACCAGTTGAGTGGCCGTAGTTTGTAAATATTATAATTAGGTTAAATTTACGAATGGCATACTATTGCACCAGAGTATTTTGGATTAATTTAGAAATAATTGCAAATCTTTAAATATATATGTTATAATAAAAATAAATGCTTAAATATTGCATATTTATTATGCTTTGTTTAAAATTGTAATTGCCAATTCTTGATCAGAAACTGTTAAAATATTTGAAACTAGAGCTATAAGGTAAATATGTAAACGGAACAGTAAAATCGACCATTTCTGAATAAAACATTGGGCTATTGAATATTATTAAACGACTTCTATGTGATACTACTTGTTACTACTAAGGCCATAGTAAAGCAACGTTTGGTCACGTAGCTACCACAGTTCGATAAGCAGCATCCGCGAGCACCCCACTCCAGAACCTACCAAAGTGTCCGGGTCATGTTTACAGTTGCAAGTGAAAGATAGCGATTGCACCACACACAGCGCGTGCGTCACACTCGCGCTACTCGCGGCAACGTGTCTCACTTTCACTGCGCGTGCGCAGCGTGCCGGCGCGTTCGTCCTCTTTCACTGGTGGCCTTGACCTCGCTACGTCCGCGCTACCAACAGCGCGTCGACTCCTACATCATGTAAACTTACCGTATAGTTAGTACTATTAGTTATTATGTGTCGTATATATGTTTAGACGTAAAGTATTAGTATTAGATAGTGTCATCTATATATATAAAAGCGAAATACCACTCACTTATTAATCACGAAATCTCAGAAACTATAACACCTACAAACTTGAAATTTAGCAGGTAGGTTACTTATAGCGTGTAGACATCCGCTAAGAACGGATTTTACGAAACTCCACCCCTAAGGGGGTAAAACGGGGGTTGGACGTTTATATGAAAGTCCTATGTTTTTGAAGTGAGAGACTTGAAATTTAAAATGTATGCTTTACAGATGGTGTGGAGGTAAACTAATAATGTATCTTTAGAAATCAACCCCCTTTTGGGATTAAAACGGGGGATGATGGTAGTTTGGACGCAAACGAGGTTGCTTGGGTCAGCTAGTACAAGTATAAACAGAACTCCGTGTAGAGAGAGATTAACAAAACAGAGTGTCACAAACAACCCTAATTCTCCCGTCTAACCAGTGTACTTATATATGTAGTAGGCCGAAACCTCTTTCTAAGGAGAGACCCTTATACTGCTGAGTATACTACTAAAGGCTGTTGTGTTGTTATGTTAAACTAGCCGACCCTATTGTCCGTAGCGTGATATTTTTCCCCCGTTTTTGAAACATTTTTCATTGGTGCTCCGCTCCTATTGGTTGTAGCGTGATGATATATAGCCTATAACCTTTTTCGATAAATTTACTATCCAACAATGAAAGAATTTTTGAAATCGGACCAGCGGTTCCTGAGATTAGCGCGTTCAAACAAACAAACAAACTCTTCAGCTTTATATAATAGTATAGATATAGATAGATTATGTATTGAATTTAATCTACCATATTAAGGTACAGCAAAACTTCTTCAAAATTGACGTGAACAGTTTTTTTCTGGCTTGTTTGCCCTAAATTGGATTTTTTTTTAATCATTATACTTAAAGCATGTTAACAGTCCTTCGAACATAGTGTATGGATATATTGGTCCCTAATGTCATATATATACAGTGTTCACGAGATCGGAATATCTTAAAAGCAACACAAATCAAACAGGTTAGAGTATGCTAATCACCATTTTGCACAATTGTGAGCTTTTATAGCTTTTTTATCTGTTTACTTATCTTAAGGTTCTACTAGATTTAGAGTTTATGTAATAGTAGCCTAACAAGTAGAAGATATAAGAAAGAGACCGAAAATACACATTACACAAGTTTGATGTGTATTATTCATTTGTGTGGGCCGAGAATAAACCATACATTGCTCACGTGCTGTGAGCAATGCAAGATGGAGGTCACGCGAAAATTAACGGCGATATAGTTCCATTAAGACAAATGCAGTAGAAATCTGTTAGTTAATATTCAATTAAATTAAAAGAAGGGCTGAAATAAATTGTATAGCCTCCGTTTTACTGTTTAGTCCTTTCTCTAATTATAAAATTAATTATCGCAAAGTGTAACATCGCAAATTATTTTCGTTGTTTTTTAGTACTAACTGAAATGTTCAAAGAGACAAAAAAAATTAGAGAATGACACGCAAACTGCGATGCTCGAAGAAATCGGGAGATGAGTACTCGTCACGTCCAACTTACTGTAGTACCTATTGTGATTGAAACCACTACTAGGATATTGGTATCCATTCAACAGAGATTAACATGGTGTTAAAATTAATTACTCTATCTTAATAAATCATTTAGTTTTACATAATAACCGATAGGTCAATACACGGATGTTTTAATGTGCACTACGTACATAATTTTAAGCCTAAGTAGTAAGGTCCGGTTTACAGGCTAGCTGCTGAACGGATGTCGCTCCTTTTGACCATAAAACTTGTGTTATGTGGACATCAGAATCGTGTTGATTACCTTATCTCTTACATAATATGGTGGAATTTTGATGTCTAATTTCTCGAATGCAATTGCTTTCTTCTTTCCTCAAAGATCATTGCTTCATTGTCGAGCGGTTTGTCCTTAAGTCGCAATTGTCTGTGAAACTAATGCGATCAAATAAGTGTTATAGATCCATAAATTCTTAACCGCTCTGATATGTGAGGGACGTTAATAGTAGGTGGTGACGGTATTTGGTCGAACGTTAATGCGGTAGGTATATGAAAAACCTTGTACCTTAAAGGTTCGAGTATGGACGGCGGTGGCTCCTAAGCCACTTTAATTGTGATAAACAAAAATAACTCTACTCTCATACTAATATAATAAATTCAAAAGTTAATCTGTGCGTTACGCTTTCACGGTCAAAGCACTGCACCGATTTCCATAAAACTTGGTATGGAGATAGCTTGATTCTTGAGGAAGGATATAGACTACTCTGTACCGCGATAACCAACATACATGCGAAAGGAGCCGCGGGCAAACGCTAGTTGTACAACATTTTACAAAAATATAATGTACAGCTATAAAACGTTTTGGGGATGAATTTAAACTTCTTCAAACTAATATAGGTATCAAAAATGGTAATCATGTATATTGTACGACTGGGTTTTTTGTATCGATGATCATTGACGTACAGTCATGAAAAAATAGTAACTAAATGTGGTTTTATTTTGCGTTCAATGAATTGTTAAATTCGATGGTAAGTACACGAGCGGTAAAGAGATACTGGCTATTGTGTTCGGTTGAGTCTAAGGAACGTGGCTACCTATTCGTTGAACCGATGACAACGGGTATGAGTCGTGCAAATTATATTTAATAAATAGTTGATAGGTATGGATATAGCGTAAGGGAATTAATTAACAAGTTTGCAGCGAAAAGGAGGAGGAAATAATTAAAGTACCTAAATGGAAAATTGATTATTGCTTCGACTGAAATCAAAAACATATAATTATGTATTATGGGAATTATGACGCTCATGATTGGTATTTAATAAATACCTCTGGATTTTGAATTCTCCGAGGAGGTGCACCGGCCGCGGTCATCAGTAGGCCTTTGACCACAGGCATCTATGTACCTAACACCTATATTGAGCGCGTTATATACCGGAGTAAATAATATTCTATTCTGTGGAACGCGATGGTTCAAAAGTTTTCGCGTTTGTTCCTGTACCAATTTTCTTAATGATATACCTAACTATTAAATAAAGTTACAAATTGAGAACCGAAGATTTTTTATCGTGTACCTAATCGTGTGTCTACCTCCGTTTTGATGAGGTATTACAGATGTAACTTAGTCTGTTATCGTTACTTGGAAATTAAGGAGGACCTGGATTAGGACGTTTCATGTATTTGCATCAAGTTTGTGGAGTATTTATTAAATCTTGAAAAATATGTAAAAATTAAATGAAGTCTGTTCACGATTACCTAACGGGAAGGTTTTTTAACAGACTAAAACAAATAAATTGAGATATATTTGGGTGATTAAAATTGTGAAATATATCTCAGTAGAGGGGTGCAAAATTAGGCGCGTGCGTAGTTGCTCAACATAACACGGTGTGATACATACCGTGGTAACGGTAAACTGCATCACTGACGGCCTTTATATTGCTAGCACAAGTCTGAGTTCTCAAAAGTTGTTGGTAATCGTGATTGACGTACGTGTGTGGGCATCTTGCGAATGGGTTTTAGCATGTGTAATGGTTCCGCGGAAATTGCGTACATGGTGATTAAATGAAATCATTTCCGTCCTTTGCCATGACTCGTTACGATTACTTTCAAAATTGTTATCTGCATTTTTGGGTCAAATGATTCTGTGAATATTTTCTGAAACTATCAGGCAGTATCCCTTTTAATAAATATTATTATGTATAAATCATTTATATGCACACAATACATAGAAAAATCAGTGTGCCAGTGTAAGAAATTCTCCCCGAAAAATAGGGAAATGGAAACTTATAAAATTATATAAAGTAAGAGTAATGATATGAAATTTCAAAATCTGAAATATTATTTTAATAAGTAAATTCAATTAATATAATATATTAATAATAAATAAAATATAATAAATAAATTAATATAATATAATATTAGATAAAAATAATATTTCAGATTTTGAAATTTCATATCATTACTCTTACTTTATATAATTTTATAAGTTTCCATTTCCCTATTTTTCGGGGAGAATTTCTTACACTGGCACACTGATATTTCTTTTTTTTTTTTTTTATGTTTGGCCCGCCAAAATGACTCTGCTCTGCCTGATGGAAAACATAAGCAGAATCCAAGAGTGGTGGTCACCATACTCATTGCGAATGCAGACAGTGCAGTATGGCGACCCACACTATGGCGGCCTAGTGATGCTACTGCATCTTTTAGTCCAGTCAACAAGTATGAAACTTATTGACTAGACTAATTGGGCCCCCGGTCTCGCACTCACCAACGAAACACGACAGCACGAACGCTGTCATTTTACGTCTATGTACCCACAGTTGTTAGGTTTTAGATGTAAAAATATTTTATGTAACCATAACCTTTGAGAATGCCATAAGGCGAAACCGGTCAGGTGTAAAGAAAAAATAAAAATAGTGGAACAAGTACAAGTGAGTTTGATTCCAGAATACATCATATATTTTGATTATCCATAAGATTAAAATTTGAGTAACAGCCACCATATCCTACAGTGGATTATTTAGTTCACATGGCAACTGTTATTTAAACGACCCATCTTGTGCTAAAGTATAAAAACAAAAATCGTTGAATGTGTCTCGTTTGCGTCCTACAAACTGAGCTTATAGTAGGTACGCAGGTCACACGAATTACGTATTTGCCACAGCCGAAGGAGTTTTAGAGAAACGAAATAGAACTTGAAGTTATTTAATAAAAGATTATAAAAATTACATTTAAACTATAACTAATTAGTCTAAGTTGCTAACGCGATGTTGGCTTAAAAGTAAGTGTGTGTAGAAATGACAAATCTTAAATATATATACTATAACAATGCTGTGTCGGCGCCTTGTGCTAGTGACGCGGTGTTGATCTTATAACAGGCCTTTGTTGTCCATGTTCGTAATGCTGTCATCACCTTCGTGGCACCGTTAATCTCATAACAGGTCTTTGTGGTGTGTTATCGTAATTCTACGTCGGCACCTTGTGTCATGGAGACTGCAGCGTTGGCATATTGGACGAGTGCGTGATCTAACAATAGCCCTTTGTATGATGTATGTAACACCTCCACCCTCAGTTCAGCAACTATTTTGTCATGTTAATGGAAAATGTTGCTGAAAATTCTTCTGGTTTAGGGTTGGCTGGATCTTCCATAGTGTGTATCTGGAGTGTTGGGTTCTCTTTTGAACTATTTAGTTTTAGGTGCTAGATCTTGTAGTTACGGCCTACTGCGTAGGTGATAATTGCAGTTGTAACTGATACCAATACATAGAATGGAATGGTCGTATGGTACAGGTTTGTTGACTGGACGTTGTCGTTTTCTATCGGTGTTTCCTGGGATACTTTATTCTGGATGCTGTGAAGATCTTAAAGGTTTACTTCAAAGGTTGACTTTTTATTTCGTTGTTGTCGTTAATAATGGTCAGTTCTGCAGTACTTGAGTGCAATCAGGATCTGTCCGGATCTGCTGGGCTACGTTTTTCTCACAGACATATGTGCTTACTATACTTCGGGCATTCTGCCTCTATGTACACAAATTCATTTCTATCAGTTGCTATATAAGGATGAGAAGGAATAAGGAATTGGTGAAATTTATTTTGTGCGAGGGATAGTTTACAGAAATCATAGATATTCGGAAAGACTACGGGGAGTTTGAAAACTATAATTATCTGTTAAACTACAAAATTCGATCCTGACCTTATAATATCATAGTATTCCTAAGTACTAACTAAGTTCTAAGTTTATGTTGTCCAGGTTTTAGTAAAGGCTAGTTTTTTTTTTTTTTATTCTAACAAATTCAATTTCCCATAATTAATAATGTTATTGGCTCTGTAAGCATTTTCATTTAAGATTACCTGAAGGATATAATTAATATTACTTTTGTTTTTGATAAGTTAAACTATCTATAAGTTTGTTTAGACTAGCGCGATAATTAAACTCTACAGTTTTTTTTTTATCTTGTTTTTTACGGTACCTACAGCTTGAGTGTATTTAAGTGCATCCTGATAATCCAGATTGCCGGTAATGCTTTTAATTATAGACTAATACGTCAAGTAGACCTCTTTTTGTCCTGCCAGGCTCTAAGGTGTATAGATGATTAAGGATATTGGTTTTTTTTTACTAGGTGTTCTAGATGTATTTCGTATAATAAGTAGGTTTCGTTAGTGAGTCTATTCTTATAGTCATGTACGTATGTTTATGTGTAGAATTAGATAGTACTTACGTACGTACGTACGATGTATTGTAAAAATGTATAATAATGTGTCGTTACTCTAGCATATCCTAGCCTAAATGGTAATAAATCTAAATTGTCAAGTCTTATCTCTTAAGGTCGTATTAGAAGTGGTTCCAGCATCAATGTCAGTAGTAGTAACCTTTAACAATTGGTTACTCTTGGGTTTTCGTTTCAGGTCTTTCAGAAAGCATTTTTTTTTTCTTCTTTTTTTTTTTATAAAAACTTGTTGTTCTGGCTTATAGTCAATTTCAGGTTGTCTAGACTTATTACGGGATTCTATAAGAGCAGTTCTATTGGCTAACGAAGTCTCGTTTATGTCATGGACAGTCTTCATCTGTGCTCTATGAGTCACTACATATTGTTGGAGTAATTTTTCGTTTATGTCAATGTCAATAGGGTCCCTGGGGTCAAAATGGCCTTTTAATATGTCATAGGGTCTGCATTTTGTAAAACCATTAATAGAGCTGTTGTAAGCTATTATGGCGTAGGGTACAAGATATGTTATTGGTTCGTCTTTATTAGGTACTTCCAAAATTCGATTTTCCTGATTTGTGTGGGCTGTACTAGTAGCTGAATTATCTATAGTGGGAGTCTTCTTGGTGGGATTTGCAATGGTCGAACTGGTTTCCTGGTTATGAATTTCAATTCTAGATAAGGCGTCTGCTTTAATTGAGTATTCAAGTGCAAATACAACATCGTTATCAGTAGGGTTAAAAATTTCTAAAAGAGCATGGTTATCTTTTACAGTAGTTAGACATTCAGCTATAGTGCAGTTACAAATTAATTGTTCTGGAATAATTACATCGCCATCCGGGGCACTTATCGGTAACGTAGCTACCTTATAACTCTTTGCAGGGATAATATCCTCGTATAAATTCACATTTTGGGAGTTGTATATTTTAATAGGGTTTACTGTATGTCGTGTAGTCAAGGTCTTGTCTTTAAGGTCTATTTTAGCTTCCCATTTGGTCATTAAGTCAAGTCCTATAAGACCATCGAAATAATCGTGGAACTTATAGACAAAGAAACGTATATTATCCGGGTCATTAAATTCGTTAAAGCACGGTAGTGTTATAGAGTAGTTGTTTCTCGTAGTAGCATGTACATTAGTTACTTCAAATGGATCGTAATTTAAAGGAATATCAGGGTAATAGTTTTGAACGGCTTCCGGGCTTAAGAATGATTGGTTAGCACCGGTATCGATAAGTAATTTTAAAGGGGGATTTGATATCTGAATAAATGGTAACTGTCTCTGTGTTTGTAAGTTTATTTCTATCCTGGCTTTTCTAATTTCTGATCCGTCCGAAAATTTGAATTGGCACTCTCAAGGTTATCGTTTGAATTGTTATAAGAGTACTCTAAAGGAAGATCATGGCCTTGATACTGTGTTTGATTCGTGTCATAGTCATCATAGGGGGTATAGTCATTGGTATGTGAAAAGTAGTCATAGTCAGGGTTATAGTTGTGGTCGTAATAATAGCTATCATCGTAACACTCATTAAAGTTTATCTCACGAGATTTAAAGTAATTATTAGGTGGTGGATTGCCCTGGGTACGCCAGTCATGTCTGCGGATTCCTCCTGGAGGTGGCATCGGCCTGGGATTAAAGTGTTCTATACCACTCATCGGTCCGGGGCCAGGTGGCTGACTGGGTTGAGTTCTAGGTGGCATCCTAAACGTATTACTTCGTAGATTATAATTTGGAGGCCTAGCACTAAACATGTGTTGTGTGTGTGTGGGCATACGTACCTGTGGTGAGGGCTGATGTTGCATAGGATTCATCCTGAACCCTTGTGCAAACCTAAAAGGTTGCATCGGCTGAGGTGGCGGCCTATTTGCTACGTGTGAAGGCCAATATGATGCGGTTGGGCTATGGCTATAGTTATTTGAAAGTTTCGGGGTATGTACAGGAGTAGAGTGGGTGACCTTAGGGGTCGGCTGTAATTTACTAGCTATGTCATTGCGCTGCTGCAAATACAATATATTCATTTCCTCCTGAACATATTCTAAAGCTTTCTCAATCGTGTCAGGTCTCATACACCTAATGCGTGAACCTAGAGGTTCCTGTAAACCCCTTACAAACGCTTGCATGGTTAGTTTTCTGTATAAAGTGCGCTTGGCTTCAATAGTAGTGGATATTGTCTCGTGAAGGCTAATATATGTCATAATTGTACTAAATAGTGTCTGACAGTGGTCATAAAATTCCTGTGGTGATCTTTGTCCCTGGTTGGCTAAAGAGAGGTCATTATAAAGGGCAGTTTCATCCCTTTGGTCTGCAAAATTATTGATTAATGCATTCCGAACGTCTAGCCAATTATCAGATATGCCATTTGAATTTATAATACTAGCGGCGGGGCCTGTGATTTTATTTAAAATTCCATTTATCAAGCAAAGGTTCGATAACTGATCGCAGGGTTCCGTACTAAGGTAGGTATATACTATTTGGTCACATAACTTAATAAATCGGGTAAGTATATGTGGGTTCCCGTCGAACTCCGGTACAGGGCGTAAAGCCTTAAAAATTATGTCCGGGTTGCGCTCCGTCATTATCTTAACTCTAGGTAATTGATTTAATTCTAAACTATAGTCTTCTAAATTCAAATTCCTACCACTATCTAGTTGTACTCGCCGACGAGTCTGGCTCGATGCAGACTCTCTAATACGGGAGTTACTAGGGTGGAAAATTTTGAAGAATAAAAAATTATTGATTTAAGTAATTCTAAACTATAATTATAATCTTTTAAATCCAAATTCCTACCACTATCTAGTTATACTCGTCGACGAATCTGGCTCGATGCAGACTCTCTAATACGGGAGTTACTAGGGGTGGAAAATTTTGGGAAATAAAAACTTCAAGGTAAAGGAATAGCAACACAAGAACGATTCTGTGCACTCACCCTTTCATTCCGTTTCGCCGCGTATCAATGTTCGGATACTCTTCCCAGTGGCTGCAGCTCTCGTAGATTCTGGATACTCGTACAGTGGCTTGAAGGCCGCTCGGGCTGCTCGCGAACGCGGATTTCGATATTAGAGATCTTTATAGCTCGCGAAACGACCCGCGAGTATCCTACCGACTGCGCCAATTACGTATTTGCCACAGCCGAAGGAGTTTTAGAGAAACGAAATAGAACTTGAAGTTATTTAATAAAAGATTATAAAAATTACATTTAAACTATAACTAATTAGTCTAAGTTGCTAACGCGATGTTGGCTTAAAAGTAAGTGTGTGTAGAAATGACAAATCTTAAATATATATACTATAACAATGCTGTGTCGGCGCCTTGTGCTAGTGACGCGGTGTTGATCTTATAACAGGCCTTTGTTGTCCATGTTCGTAATGCTGTCATCACCTTCGT
The DNA here is from genome assembly GCA_949125395.1 of Diaphora mendica. Lineage (NCBI taxonomy): Eukaryota > Metazoa > Arthropoda > Insecta > Lepidoptera > Erebidae > Diaphora > Diaphora mendica. The sequence goes on from OX421325.1 coordinate 482,499, forward strand.
GGCACCGTTAATCTCATAACAGGTCTTTGTGGTGTGTTATCGTAATTCTACGTCGGCACCTTGTGTCATGGAGACTGCAGCGTTGGCATATTGGACGAGTGCGTGATCTAACAATAGCCCTTTGTATGATGTATGTAACACACGCCATCCCGTCACTCACACGTAACTCAACCATTAATATTTGGAGTGTGACAGAGGGGGCGAGGGCGCGGGCGGCTCTGTAGCGGCTCGCATCCGTGATGCGTGCGTGACGCAGTGGCCGCGCGCACTTGACGTCACGGGTGACGTACTCACCACGACACACGCCTGTCATCTGCCGCCTGTAACAGCTTACGACTGGCGGGTATCCAAACAAATCTTATTTCTTACATATTCTTTTGGATAATAAATACTTACAGTTACTTATACGTCATCCGAAGTGGACAAGTTGACAAGTGATGACAAAAAATTTATTGCGTCTTCAAAGCTACGTTTTTGTTTATTCTAGTAAGGTTCTCAGCTGATAGCCAGCGTCGGCGTTGCCATGTACTTCAAGTGTAAGTACTCGTGTGTATAATGAAGGCTGCACGCGACTAATGTCGACCATTAGGTTTCGTCAATTACACATACCTGATTGAATAAAGATAAACCTAATAAATTGTATATGTTTAGAGCTTCTCTGTGATAGCATCGAGCGTACACCTGATATTGGCACACATAGAATGAGTACAGGCTTACAGGCGCGAACCATCTCACCCTGTTTAAGATACCCAGCTTCCGCGAGGCCGCCTTAGTGACATTCTCAACATATTCGTGCGGGTTGAGATCGCGACAAATATCCATGCCAAGGATATCGAACCTACCTTGTAATGGCAATTGGGTGTTTTGAAAAGTGGGAAGGGGAAGGAATGGAGACTTTATGGCAGAGAACGCGCACACCTGTGTTTTCTTGGCGTTGAACTCAACCAGATTCTCGGAGCCCCATTGAGAAATGCGGTCCAGAACATAGTCGAGTTGAGCGACAAGCTCCTGTCGTTTTTCCTCAATATCAGCTAGCTTGGCTGTGGGATGTCCAAAATATTACCCATGAACTGTGCTGTCTGCATAGCAATGAAAGCTGCCAAGGGCTAGCATATCATTGATATGCAGAAGAAACAATGTGGGCGACAGGACGACGCCCTGAAGTACTCCAGCGTTGATCGGTTGTAAATTGGATTAAGTTAATGCTTATCATCAGGCAGAGTAGAGTCATTTAAACAGGGCCCTACATAAAAAAATGCATAATATATGAGTGACGACGTGCTCAATGTCATGTCCTGGTCTTTTTATATCTACTTATCGCAAAAAACATAACAACAACCTTTAAAATATCTCATCTATTAAACTTAGAATAAAAATGCAACAGATCCAATTCTGAACATTAAAAGATATTTAGAAAAAAATTTTTGGAGGGCTCTCTATAATCGATACTGAAGCCAAAACTGTATTTTTTTTCATTTTTGTCTGTCCGTCTGTATGTCTGTCTGTCTGTCTGTATTTTGGCCGCTCATTTCGCCGAAACTACTGAATGGATTCAAATGAAACTTGGCATGATTTGAGTTCATACTACGAGGTAGGACATGGGATACTTTTTATCCTGAAATTCAGCACGGTTTCTTGGAGAGAGGGGATGAAAGTCAAAATATGTACTTAGTTGTAATTCAATAACATATAGTCTGATTTCTTTCATTATTATTTGCTAGAAAGAAAAAAAATAAAAGATAAAGGGATAAGTTTTTTTTTGTCCGCGACTTTTGTTACACTGCCTGTTGGAAGCTGAGACAGATATGTAAATATGGCGGTACGAAGTTCGCCGGGTCAGCTAGTTTCTAAATAAAGATAATCTCGAAATCTTGTTCGAAAATGTTTAATAGTTAGAGCTATTTATTTATCTAAGCTTCCTGCAAATACATTGAACAAGGCGGACTAAATGCCATAGGGATTATTTGGGTATAGGGACCGTTGGGTGGTGCAGAGTTGTATGAAGCATTATATGCACGTGAATCATTGGAGCAAGTGAGAAGGATATACACTGATATTGTAATCGTACAATGTCATTGCAGTCGTAAATCCTGGCCTCTGACCAGGACTTTATTACTCTTAATTGCCTGTGCGCAGACGCTGCGTAATTCATGCACACATAATAGGTCTTTACCTATGAAATTGCCGTTTTGTATGCAATAAGTGAAAGTACTTATTTTTAAAACTTTTTTATTTCTGTTATTCGAAGTAATCACCCATGCAATCGACGCATCTTTGCCAACGCATTGGCAGTTTATTGATGCCCTTCTTGTAAAAATCAGCTGGACGGGAGGCAAAAAACTCTTCAAAGGCATTTTGTACTGCCTCTCGGAAATTGAATTTTTTACCCCCTAAAAAGTTGTCTAAATTTTGGAAAAAGTAATTGTCGGTAGGTGCAAGGTCTGGTGAGTATGGCGGATGAGGGAGAGCTTCCAACCCCAGCTCTTACAGCTTGGAGACTGTCTGTTGCGCAGTATAGGGTCGCGCGTTGTCGTGAAGGAGCAGTGGGGACGACCGATTGACCAAATCTGGTTGCAGATGTGCAAGCTTCTCCACCATTTTCTCCAGTTCTTCACAGTACACATCTGCATTAATGCTCATGTCGTTTTGAAGAAAAGCTGTGGTGAATCACACCCGCACTAGACCACCAAACAGTGACCATCACCTTTTTAGGGGTCATTTTTGGTTTAGGGCATTGCTTTGGTGCTGAACCAGGGTCTAACCAACTTGCTGAGCGCTTTCGATTGTCGAACAGAATCCATTATTCGTCGCACGTAACAATTCGTTTCAAAATTCCTTCATTTCTTTGCCTGTTGAGCAGCGCAAGGCTGCAATGCAAAACAATATTGATCCATTTGTCGCAAATGGATCAATATTGTTTTCATGCTTACATTAAAAGCTGCTGCTAGCTCAGCTGTAGATTGAGTTTCGTCAGCTTCCACAATCGCCTTTAATTCATTATTGTTAACCAAAGTCTCCGGACGACCACGAGCTTCATTTTTCAAGTCAAAATTTCCAGAACGGAACCAGGAAAACCAATAACGGGTTGTGCGTTCGTTTGTACAGTTCTCTTCGTAAACGTTTTTGATGTTACGTGCCATTTGTATCGCGTTGGTGCCACGACAGAACTCATATTCAGAATAGACATAGACAGAATTTTTAAAGTATCCATTATGACGAAAAATTTTTAAATGTAATGAAAATACAACGCTAATCAATAAACAAAAGACTGAGTTTGTAAATAGAATGTCATGGTTTTAAAACAAAATTAATTTGAATTTAGAATACAGAGCCATTACAAACTTTTTTTTATTTGAAATGACCAGTACTGAAGAAAGGCAATTTCATAGGTAAAGACCTAATCTATATATATAAAGGAGTAAGGTGACTGACTGACTGACTGACTGACATACCCAGAGATCAACGCACAGCCCAAACCGCTGAAGCTAGAATCCTGAAATTTTGCATGTAGGTTCTTTACATAACGTAAGTGAGCACTAAGAAAGGATTTTTTGAAATTCCACCCCTAAGGGGGTGAAATAGGGGTTGAAAGTTTGTATGGAAGTTCGTCATTTTTTAAGTAAGAAACATGAAACTTTACTTTTGGGCTACTGATTAAAAAAAAGTAGATACGTATTTAAGCGTTTCTGGATATTCTACTCCTAAGGGGGTGAAATAGGGGTTGAAAGTTTGTATGGAAGTTCATAATTTTTTAAGTAAGAAACATGAAACTTTATTTTTGGGGTACTGATTTAAAATGAATAGATACGTATTGAAGCGTTTCTGGATATTCTACCCGTATGGGGGTGAAATAGGGGTTGAAAGTTTGTATGGAAGTTCATACTTTTTTAAGTAAGAAACATGAAACTTTACTTTTGGGCTACTGATTAAAAAAGAGTAGATACGTATTTAAGCGTTTCTGAATATTATACCCCTAAGAGGTTAAATATTGGTTGTTATTTCGTATATAGGTCAGTCTGGAAGTCCATCATTTTTGAAGTTAGAAACATGAAACTTTATTTTTTGGTTGCTGATTAAAAATGAATTGATACGTGTTTTAGCGTTTCTGAATATTCTACCCTTAAGGGGGTGAAATAGGGGTTGAAAGTTTGTATGGAAGTCAATAATTTTTTCAATAAGAAATATGAAACTTTATTTTTGGGCTACTAAATAAAAATGATTAGATACGTAATTAGGAGTTTTTGGATATTATGCCCCTAAAGGGGTGAAATAGGGGTTGAAACTTTGTAAGGAAGTCCGTCATTTTTTAAGTGAGAAACATGAAAATTTAGTTTTGGGCTACTGATTAAAAATGAGTAGATACGTATTTAAGCGTTTCTGGATATTCTACCCCTAAGGGGTGAAATAGGGGTTGAAAGTTTGTAAGGAAATCGCATGCGATGTAGGACACGGCAATGACGCCACGCACCTTGAGCTCTCATGCCTACCTGGTTTAGTTTCCATTCCGGACATATTTATTTACATACTAGTTAATTATGATATATTAACAATTGGAACCCACTAAATAGTCGTGAGTTTCCTTAAAATAATAAATAAAATCGAAATAGTTTTTATACCGGTTTTAAACAATAAGATTATAAATCGAATTATGCGTGTAATATCGAATGCATTGCCAAGTTGAAGGATAATTGAATAGCAGTAAACAAGCAGATTTAATAAAAGCCTTGTTGTACCCTTATTACGAAAATTGTGTGAATGGAGGAATATGCAATTTGGCACATTTAAAGATTGTTTAATGCAGGAGTACAGAAAGCTAAAAGAAATAAAATTGAAATGAATTATCCTCGGATTTCGACCTCTGGACCATCGCTAGTTTACTTAAAAATGTCACACACACACCTACATTGATATAGCCCAATATATGAAAGCTCTACCTACGTTAATTAAGCACTAAATATATGAATGATGTATCAGTTATAATTTAATAATTACTCAACTTGTGTAATGTAAAGTTCGCTGCCGGATCTTTACCAAAAAGTATGAAGCCCAATTAGTCTAGTCAACAAGTTCCATACTTGTTGACTAGACTAAAAGATACAGAAGCATCACTAGGCCGCCATGGTGTGGGTCGCCATACTGCATTGTCTGCATTCGCAGTGAGTATGGTGACCGCAACTCTTGGATTCTACTTATGCTTTCCATCAGGCAGAGTAGAGTCATTTTGGCGGGCCATACATAAAAAAAATAAAAAAAAAATGAACTTGGTGGTTTGTCAATATTAGTAGAGGTAAAAGCTAAGGTTCTATGGCACTGTTAAGGAGCTGCTGAAACTAATAAAATATAAGCAAACAGTGTCAAAGGTGCGAGAAGAGGCGCCGGCGGCGCTAAGTGCGTCAGTGCATGAGCAAAGCGCCATTGTAAAATGTGGGATCAGCATCCGGCCATTAAACAGAATTTACTGAATTAATAGAATTTCATTTTTTTATGTCTTCAGACTCCGGTCTCATTTTGGTGGAAATCTTTGCAATTTATGACCATCATCAATAACTTTTAATAGTCATACATACATAAGACTCTCCTGATAATTTATGATCGACTTAAGTCCTAAACAAAATTTAACCATCTTTGACGTAAAATGTTAAATTAATCAATCAAACATTAATAACTACCATTGTAATATGTAATTTGAACAATACCTAGAAACATACCTATAGTTTAGCCTATAAGTCTGCCTAGTTTTATATCTTCGTCTGGACTGTCACAATATTTCAGATCTGATCGGCTCGACCGCCTGGCTTTCGTTCGACCCGACAGAACTAGTGTCACTTGTTGACAACTTTATTTGCCTCGTTCAACCAATTTGGAAAATAAATTAACGCCTATGAAAATATAAACTTACTAAGTTAGTCACAACAATGCTTTCACCCATTCATCAGCCTTCTCGGTAATGCGTGAGTCAGCGCCACAATCCACAAATGCCCCGAGTAGTTAATGATAATGAATGAATTCGGCTAGTGTGTACTTCATGTTTGACGCATATAGCACAAAAAGATCATTCAGGAATTGACTGGGTTTCCCATTTACCGCCATATCCTAGCAAATATTTGATTCATATCTTTGTATAAAAATGGACTTTTCAGAACTACACATTTCCTGACATAAGACCTTATAAGCACACGTAGGCAACTTCTAACTAATTGTTATTGACGCACGCATCTTCCAATCTAAATAACTTGCCCAGATGAATCCTTAGTCATCATCGGTAATAAGGATTTGCGATGTTATCTACACACCTAAGAAATGCGTATCAAATTTGATTAATATCGACCTTGTCGGCAGTTCGTCGACCGTCTACAACGCGTGCAGACTTGTATCCGAAAGCTCATTGACTAAGAGCACAAGAATGCAAAGAATGCAACTACAAAATCGCGGGTGTCAATCGAAGGCGGCCCTTTACTTCACCGTTTCATAACTTTTTAACCGACTTCCAAAAAGGAGGAGGTTCTATGTTCCACTGTATGTATTTTTTTTTTTTTTTTTTTATGTATGTTCACCGATTACTCCGTCAGTTGTGGACCGATTTTGATTTTTTTTTGTATTCGAAAGGATATGCTTCCGAGGTGGTTCCATTGCCAGCATATCAGGATCTGACGATGGGATCCCAGGGAAATCGAGGGAAACCCTCTTTTTTTATAGGCACATACTATGTTTTTCGTATATTTTCTGAAGTTATACCGGTATTTGCGTGTGGCAGTCATCATTTTATGATGATGAGCTGATGATGTAAGGTACAACTCCTTGACGGTTAGGAGTTGGAGGATAAATCTTTAAATATCATATGTATATATGTTACCTTTAGTCGTATTCTTTCAAATTATTTAGGTAAGCTGATGATGGAAGGTGGAAGGTACAACTCCTCAACGGTAAGGAGTTGGAGGATAATTCGTTCAATTTCATACGTATCTAAAGACCTTCAGTCGTATACTTTCAAGTTATTTAGGTGAGCTGATGATAGAAGGTTAAACTCTTCAACAGTTAAGAATTAGAGGATGATTTTAATATTACACGTACGTATAGACCTTAATTTGTATTCTTGATGATGGAATTTGATGAAATAGTTCAACTTACTACTTACCTACGATTGTTTGCACTAAAAACTGAAAAATAAAAACTTTTTATAAAAAAAAACCGACTTCCAAAAAACATCCAACGAAAACTCTGCCAAAAAAACACTTAAAAGCGTAAAATAAACTGGTTCTTCATAAATTGCCTATACCTAATTCTTTATTCATTTCAATAGTAGTATTATAATGTGTGCTAGGTACCTAAAATCTGTTTGAAGTCGGTGCCAAGTGACCATCGCTTAGACTTTTGTGATTGTTCGTTTGTATTATTTTTGGCTTAGCAGATGTTTTTTGGAAGTCGGTTTTTTTGCAAATATAAAGTATCGGCAACAGTAGAGAATGTTGTGAAATAATTCCCGAAATCGTTAATGGGATTCGGGTGGGTCGATTTTGGGGTTGTACATCGTGTGAGTATAGGATGAGTAATCGACAGTGGTCACGTAGCCCGTCTCACGGTGTTTGTGTTCACCAAGTAATGTTTTATTAAAGACGAGTGTGACCGCGGTTGAACGCCGCCGTACGTATGAATGAGCTCGAGTAGTGTTGACATTTGAAACACGTGCACAGTTGTATCACACTGTTGGAGCGGAGGCGAGCGAATCTAACGTCATCTATTGTAGCTCAACGTTCATCAAAGAATTACATTTGCGTACAAGAATTACATGAAATAACATTAAGTATCTATCTAGGTAGGTATTTATATTGCATTGTGTCGTTGTTGTTTTGTGGCATAGTAACATTTGTGATTAGGTACAAGTTTTGTCAAGTAAAAATAATTGTTTTGTTTTTTTAACGTCTATGCCGTAACCATTAGACATTTATAAAAATGGGTATGTTAATATATGAAGCACATAAAATAGTTTAGTGGTAATACCAATGGGTAATAAGTACATTAAATTAAGTCAACATAAGTGTCAAAAATTTGGGGAAAAGAAGCGCTTTATAGTTCATAGAGTTTTAAGTTGCCAAGTTTTAGCTGAATTATAACGAGAAAACTTAAGATTAGCCATTTCTTCGTCTAATTATTAACTAAGCTGATGTTAAGCTATTTAAAGCGGATTTGATGAGCTTGAGCGACTTCAAAATTTTGGTTTTGTCGAAGAACGGTTCGACTTCGAGCCACTGATTTCACAAAACAGTAAAATCACTCTTTTACTGTGTGACTTCTGTTCACTGTCACTATCTCACAGAAGTTCTATGACACTTTACACAGAAGTTCTATGAAATAATAAATGGTCAATTGCAGCGTCAATTGTTTGTAAATAATAAAACTGGCCATGTGCGAGTCGGACTCGCGCACGAAGGGTTCCGTACCATTATCTATAAAAGCGCCAAATAAAACACGTTTCTTGTATGGGAAGGGGGCGCCTTAAATATTTAATTTATTCTGTTTTTTAGTATTTGCTGTAATAGCGGCAATAGAAATACATCATCTCTGAAAAATTCAACTGTCCAACTATCACGGTTCATGAGATACAGCCTGGTGACAGACGGACAGACAGACAGACGGACAGCGAAGTCTTAGTAATAGGGTCCCGTTTTATCCTTTGGGTACGGAACCCTAAAAAGCACACTTTTACATAGTGAATTATATCACAAATCTCTCTTTGAATATAAAATATAATAAAAGACTTTCATAGGAATATAACATATAAAATATTAATCTTCAAAGGTTCATTAAATTGGTGGTTGTATATATACCTACATGTTTGAAATACATTTATCACAGCATTCTTCGCAAGTCACGTCACTAAATATTAGTTCCTATTTAAGGTGGCTATAATAACATTTTATTTGAATTCCTAAGCAAACGCATCCTTTTTGAATGAATATCAATGTTGTACCAGTATTTCGCTAATAATATTCATATACCTACTTATGATGCGCAGCGAATATCTGAATATCTTAAGAAATTAATATCAAATCAAAGAAATAGTTTAAAATCAGAAATAATCATTTCAAGCAGAAATAAATCTCAGTGAATATCTGAATGTCTTCATATCCAGCGCACTTGTTTCCCTCCCACTATGATCCCGGGATCATAGTGGGAGTGGGATCCTTTAAGCGGGGCGTGAAAAAGCGTCTCACTAAGCCGCCATAGTGTGGGACGCCATACTGCATTGATTGCTTTCGCAGTGAGTATGGTGGCCCCCACTGTTAGATTTTGCTTGAGCTTACCATCAGGCTGAACAGAGTCACTTTGGCAGGTAATTTATATAAAAATATATATATAAGCGAAAGAATACTCGTTCACTATGCCCTTTTAACCCATCATGAAATTATGAAAAATTAACAGGGAACTAGTTTAACAGAAGGATTTTTTTTTATGGAATATGGGGCAAACGAGCAGACGTATCACCTGATGGTAAGCGATAACCGCCGCCCATGGACACCCGCAACACCAGAGGCGTCACAAGTGCGTTGCCGGCCTTTGGGGGATTGGGAGAGGAATTTAGGGAGGGGTTCGGGTTTGGGCCTCCGGTATCCTCAATCACTCGGTGAAACACAGCGTAAGTGTTATTTCACACTGGTTTTCTGTGAGGCCGTGGTATCACACCGTTCGTGCCGGCCCATTCATGCCGAAGCGTGGCTCACCCACGGATAAATTGTTAACTTAAAACGTTGAACTTGGATCACGAAATATCTATGGTTTAAGACAAGTTAATGTCGAAATAATATTATAAAAGTATATTAAGATTAACTTCTAAAGTTAGTTTGTTATGTGTAGTATTTTCAAAGGCAACTCCCGCTGTTCACGCGCACAGCGCATGAATCTTTCCCCTCGCCGGGATTAATTAGAATTTTTTTTTACACAACGCCATCTAGTCCCAAGCTAAGCAGAGCTTGTGTTATGTGTACTAGACAACTGATATAAATACTTAATACTCTTTTTTTGTAAATACATACATATTATACATAGAAAACACCCAAACTCCGAAACCAATATTTGCAGATAATACAAACATTTGGTCCGACCCGGGAATCGAACCTGAGACCTCAAGCACAATAGTCGCATACGCTACCACTGCGCCTCAGAGACAGTCAGCATATTACATGACACGGACACAAAAGAGCATCCAGCCCACAATTAGTGGATTATATGAAGTGTTATCTCGTGTGAGATTTGGACTCTCAACAACTGAGCGCGGTAGGAAGTGTTGTCACCCGCTGAAACCACAACGGCATCTGTGCAATCACTTAATTTTTATTATTAGTCAGTTAGTTACAAGAAAATCGTGTTAAAATTGATAACATTTTTAAAAATGTTTACTATTTACATCTACGTTAACATTTTTAGTACAATTATCTTAGCATTTTAACTGACTTCAAAAAAAAGAGGAGGTTCTAAATTCGACTGTACTTTAAGGGTTCCGTGCCAAAGGCAAAAAACGGAACCCTTATAGATTCGTCATGTCTGTCTGTCTGTCCGTCCGTATGTCACAGCCACTTTTTTCCGAAACTTTTAGACCTATAATGTTGAAACTGGGTAAGTAGATGTATTCTGTGAACCGCTTCAAGATTTTTACACAAAAATAAAAAAAAAAAACAATAAATTTTGGGGGTCCCCATACTTAGAACTGGAACTCAAAAAATTTTTTTTCATCAAACCAATACATGTGGGGTATCCATGGATAGGTCCTCGAAAATGATATTGAGGTTTCTAATATCATTTTTTTCTAATCTAAATAGGTTGCGCGAGAGACACTTCCAAAGTGGTAAAATGAGTGTCCCCCCCCTATAACTTCTAAAATAAGAGAATGATAAATCTAAAAAAATATATGATGTATATTACCATGTAAACTTCCAACGAAAATTGGTTTGAACGAAATCTAGTAAGCAGTTTTTTTTAATACGTCATAAATCGTAAACTGCAATTTACCTTTCATTCAATCAACACAAATATAACAATAAAATAAAAATTATATTATGTTACTTGCTGCCGCGGAACCCTTCATGGGCGAGTCCGACTCGCACTTGGCCGCTTTTTTTATGTTTGTTACCTCATAACTTTCGACTGGGTGAACCGATTTTGATGATTCTTTTTTTATTTCAAAGCTAGTGCTTCCAGTGTGGTCCCATGTAAATTTGGTCCAGATTAAGTTGTTTTGTTTTGTAAAAATTTATATATTATTATGTGCCGGCTCGACCTGTGACCGCCTCACAGAAAACTGCGGGGCGGTAAGCAACTCCGTCGTTGCAATGACTAAGGTTATCGGAGCCTAAACTCCCTCCTCCCTCTCACTCTAAGGGGAAGGATTCAAAGGGCGGTAACACACTTGTGACTCTTGCTTGAGTTGCAGATGTCATGCACGTCGGTGGTCCTTCAGTTCAGGTGAGTCTTCTGCTCATTTACCACCTTATATCGTAAAAAAAACGTAGCTTAGAATTTGAGTTGTTTTGTATCGTACTTACTGACAATGCTTAAACATTCAAGGCATGTCTTTGAAAACTTAGGATGTGCTAGACTTGATGCTATTAGGGGTCAACTTTTTAAATGAATTTAACTCTTTTACCCCATCTTAAATATTCTATCTATTCCATTATAGGCCAGGTGGAGTGATGATGCCTAGGATAGGACCAAATGACCTGCAAATGGAGAGGCCTATGTCCAGCAGTGGACTGCGGTAGGCTGATGATGATGATGACACACATTCTGTAAGACTTTTGTAGTTGGTTTAATTTCACCCTAGGTATATAAAACATTCACCCTATGTGACTTCAATTATATTTATTGTACAAATAAACTTTAATTCTTCGTCCTTAAGTACCTTAGATGCTTTTTTAAAGTCTACTTGCAGATTGTCTATGCCGTTTTTTAGTTACATAGAATTGGATTAGTGGTTCTTTTACTGAATTCTGTTCATTCTATTGGACTGGTGTCAGTGGACACGTATGAAAATCACTACAGAATACCGGAGGATATCTGTGCCTCGGCGTCCAGACCAGACATATTTCTTTATGCAATGTCAATTAAGCGTGTAGTACTAGTAGAACTCACGGTGCCGTGGGAAACGAACATCCCTAAAGACCACGTTTTAAAAAGAAACAAGTACTTTGACTTAACCAACGAAATAACTAAAAATGGTTATGTCGTTGCGCTGTATACCGTGGAAGTGGGTGCGAGGGGTTTACCAGGCAAATCCCTCTATAACCTGCTTAAAGACCTTGGATTGCCAAGAGCTTCAGTAAGCTCTTTTCTTGAACAAATATCCAAAGCGGCATTGCTAGGCTCACTTCAAATATGGTTAGGTAGAGGGGGCAACACGGCGGACAGTGGAGGTGAGCGTTGACGCGTCGTAAGGAGTGCTCCTTAAACCTAAACCTGGGTCGCAATTCCCAGGCACTGTCGAAGTCCCATGTGTTGCCCCCATCTATCACGCGATGGACCCGGCACCCGCACGGTGAATCCATGGAACGCTAAGAAATAGGTCTTTATTGAAATCGGGTGAGACTATCATCTTTCGGATTATCTAGTCTACAACGCAATAAACTCAGCGTTTTCGTTTGTCTTTTTACAATAAGTTGAATATTAATGAATGTATCGCAACTGGTTATATGATATGAGACAAGTTTCACACAATTTGACGCGTGTCCAGTGGACGCGCTGATTTTCATTGACGTCATCAATTATGAACTAAGTCTCGTCATTGTATCACGATGATGGTGACATTTGTGAAACCATGACGTGGGACATCAAGCAGATTTTTTTCCTCCTTGTCTTTTAATTCGGTATTAGCACGACTGAAGAGGAGTCCTTGGAGTTGAACAAATAAATAAATATTTCACACATCTCACATAACGCCATCTGTGTACTATGACGGCTAGATTGACTCTAAGAATATTTTCATACTTTTTATTATTGTAAGGACGAGACCTTTTGATATAAGTTGCTGAGTTAAAACTAATGTACCTACTAAAGAAAGACCACTCTTCAATCAAAGTGTTATCACAAGCCTGTTTTTAATGCATTTATAACGCAAAGTGTACAATATGAACCTTGTCTACTAAGCTCCCTACACCTTAACGCCTTAACAAACCAATGGGTCAATGATTGGTAATGACTTTACCTGATTTAAGTAATCCCGAGGAATATTACTTTTGGGGGTTTTTTGTATATCAATGATTTTTGGCCATATAATAAAAGGATTCCTTTGAGTTACTTATAGTCCTTAATAAATACTTTGATAAAAAGTCAACAGGCACCTCCTGATATAAAGCGATCTATTTTTGGTTTCAGTTCAGTTTCAGATATTTATAGAGAATAAACAAATTTCTCAACATGGTTGTTATCACAAATGAGTGTAAATTGACCGTGACCAGCCCTCAGATAACACGATCTATAAATAGACGACTGTCTCTTACGTAAATAACGAGTGACTCGGTTCGTCAAGAGTGTCGTTCCAATATGTAAATTGCCCAATCTACTAGGCGGGTGAATGCCACGGCCGCGACAATGCGTGGCGTCTAGTAGCGCAGGGGGCGAGGTCGCGGCGCCTGCGCCGGCGCACGTATGCACCGACGCATTTACATCACACTCCACTAAACTTTGGTCACTTATGACGTGAAACGCATTTTAATGTTGGGGACTTTTGGCTCTTCTTGTTAAAGCTGACTTATGCTTTATACTATTACATCGTTTTCGTAGAACTTTTTTATGAATAATCTTTTCTGATAAAGCAATTGACGAATCAGATCTGAAGTTCTGGCGGTGCTTTCGTGTGAGCTCGCAGATATTTGCGATGCGTTGTGAATTCACAGTTATGTGTCGGCCTTCTGTTCCCAAACAGTTCCATGGGGAATGAATTCGAACCAAAAGAAAAAAAATTACCTTTTTTATTTTGTGTACATTACGGGTCCGTGTCGAAAATTTATGGGTCATGTGAACCACCAGGAGACGTTTTTAGAAAGATACAGGGGTATAAAACAATGACATTCAGCACTATGTCCAACTCAATGCAGATGATAATTCAAAACACGGGTAGAGGTAGTATATTTTGGTCATATTATTTTTGTACGGCATTCTTATCACCGAAAGAGCCATGAAAAATAATAAGAAAATAGGTAACTTAGTGCCGTACAAAAATAGTGCGCCACAAAGTCGTTTTTTTTTATTGCCGGCGATTTTTTTTGATTCTCGGTAAATTTGGTTATTTGATTTTGTACGGCATTCATTCCATACATTTTCAATACCTCTTCCAATCCCTTATCACGCAACGCCGTACAAAAATCAAGCGACAAGGTAGAATAATCGAGAGTTGTAACTCCCTCCCCTTCAGTGGTCCGGGGGGTTATTTGAAAAAGTACGACCTCGCTTTCAAAGCATTATTTAGCACTCAAAAGTACTATGAAAAATGACGTCGAATAATTATTGTTCATTTGAATGTAAATCAAAAATTACCTTAATTTAATTGTAAATTTGATTTTTAAAGCTGTAAGGTAATTTGATCCTGTACGGTAACTTTTTTTACATGATATTGCTAATTATAATTGTTATATATTATTGTCGTTAAAAAATGTTCTATAATAATTTCGAGAAAAACAAAAATGATAATTTTAAAATTATTGAAAAAGTTTAAATTATCATAGATTAATGAAATACAGTAATTTTCTTAATATTGTTGTTGTTTTTACTAGTATTAAGCTACAGGAAAGAAGAAAAAATGATGCCGTATAGTTTGATGCAGACCATATTCTTTGGCTGATAAAAATGACACTACCATTTCAGTGGTACTTTATGGTCATCTGATACTGTACGGCATATATTTAAGGAGAACAATTAATAATATGAATAAATCATTATGCCGTCTATTTAAAGTGAAACAGTGCGTATATTATTATAAAAAATTGAAAATGATCATAGTCTATAACAAAATCGCCGGAAAATCAAAAAAAAAAGACTTTATGGCGCACCCTTTTTGTACGGCACTAGGTGTTTTCTTATTATTTTTCATGGATCTTTCGATGATAAGAATGCCGTACAAAAATATATGACCAAAATATACTACCTCTACCCGTGCTTTTGATTTCTCATCTGCACTCAGTTGGCCAGCTTACAAGTGCTGAATGTTATTGTTTTATGCCCCTGTATCTTTCTAAAAAGGTCTCCCGGTGGTTCACATGACCCATCAATTTTCGGTTTATCAAGTAGCACGATGCCTACTATCGCACTTAGTCAACTTCAGAATATTTTTTGTACAATCAGTAGCATCATGCCGACTTTATTAAATCTTCATACATTCGATCGCACTATGCCTACTTTTTTACTTTTATCGCATTTACATCGCACTTCGCCATCTTTTAGGAATATCGATCTCGCGATAGCACAATGTCTATTTTAGTACAGTTTTGTTCAAAAGTAGATAATAGAAATTATAATATTTCATTGATTATAATTATAAATACAAAATGTTTTTCCTCTTTCGTACAAAGTTTTGTCATAATTTTATTTTAGAATAAATAATGTCACCATAGATGACTTCTGTCATTTAATTTATATGAACTTATATAAACTACACATAAAAAAATATTTAAAGTAATTCAATTAAAATGAATAATACTTATATTAAGTATATTAGAAACAGTGACTTCGTTTTTGTTAAAAATATTAAGGTATGTAACATAGGCACATACTTTATTCATAAAACACAATTCAATACACTTCATAGTAACTACAATAATTAAATATATCTGTAACAGGGTTCTTGGACATTGAGGCGAGGCGGGTATGGCTATTGGTGACGAGCAGATTCCCTAGCGGCAAGTCGCAGAACTAACGTATGACAGATAAAAATACGTATACACGTCAACATTCCACTTTTAAAATTCTGATCACACTCACGAAGTGGTCTTATAGTATTTTTTACTACTCCGTAGACGTCTATCAATAAAATCATTGTAGAAAGAATTTAAAATAACAATGCAATCGCTCTGTATATTAAACTGTCAGGTAGAAGTATCTGTCTTACGTTAGTTCCGCAAACGGCCACTAGGGAAATCTGCTCGTCACCAGTACACGTTAACATTCAACTTTAAAAATACTGATCACCCTCACGAAGTGGTCTTAAAGTATTTTTTACTACTCCGTAGACGTCTATCAATGAAATCATTGTAGAAAGAATTTAAAATAACAATGCAATCGCTCTGTATATTAAACTGTCAGGTAGATGTATCTGTCTTACGTTAGTTCCGCAAACGGCCACTAGGGAAATCTGCTCGTCACCAATACACGCCAAAAATTAAACAAAAATTGCTCGAGCAATTGGCGATGCTCGTACAGGCCATGCTAAGGATCAATTACCTGGATGGAAGATGAAGAAACAGTCACTCGTGCAAGTGATCACACATGCCAATGTCATCCTGATGCCTTTAAAGTTGCAAGAATTATGGCAGAGTTGAAACAGGCCGTCTGTGACGATTTAGGTCCTATACCTCAAATATTTCAAACAGTAATGTTGGCATACATGACAAATAGCGAGTATGATGAAATATTACCAAATTATGAATCCCTCAAAGATTCTCTGTGTAGAGCCAGAAAGTCACATCTTAATGTACGGGCTACGGTTTTCAAGAAAATAGAAGATGTTGTTTTAAGTGAAAAATTGACAACAGATTTTTTACTTAGTGACTAAGGTACTTACGACAAAATTTTAATATTTTGTAGTACCGAGTGATGAGAAGTAATTAAAAATATCCAACATTTCTTTGCCGATGGCACATTTAAGTGTGCTCCGCAGCCATTCAAACAACTCTACACAATTCATGGACTTACTTCAAATCGCAATATAACTCCATTGATTTATACCTAGTAAAGAAAAATATATTTATGAGAAGTTGTTTAAAAAAATAAGGGAATGCATACCGGATTTCCATCCAGAAATATTTCAAACCGATTTTGAAATTGCAGCTATGAATGCAGCTCAAATCATATTTCCTACAACAAGTATAAAGGGATGTTTTTTTCACTACGCACAGGCTCTGCAAAAAAAAGGCAAAAAAGTTGTCTCAGAAATCAATAGCTTTATTCGTAGCATTGGCACATTTGCCTGCAAATATGATGCTAGAAGGCTTTCTCAGTTTCCAGTTTGAAATTACGTCTAATCGTGAGGGCTGGGATGTGTTTATTAATTATTTTCTTAAACAATGGATGAATCCCAATATTATAGGCGCTGTTAGTTGCTATGAAAAGCCTCACCGTACTATTAATGCAGTGGAGGGCTGGCATTCACGTTTAAATAAAATAATTAGAAGGAGAAAGCCAAATCTATTCCCTTTTCTAAAAAGTATAAAAAATGAAAGTATAAAATATGATTACGATATTCGCAAAAACTTAGCCCATTTCCCAAAATAAAAAAGAAATATAAATAAGGAGCAAATAATCAATGACCGAATACGGAAAATTGTTCAGGACTGTTTGGATGGACAAATACAAATAGGGGTTTGTCTGTGTAGATTAAGTAAAGTCCGATTTTTTTAACAAAGTTGTCATAATATTTTAGTCATCATAGGCAAATGATATTATAATTATATATCTCATCGTAAAATTCATGGAGTTTGAACACCTATTTGTATTGTCAATAGTCAATTATTCCTGAACAATTTTCCGTATTCGGTCATTGATTTATTTACGTCTATAATAGCGTCTATAATATTGGGATTCATCTGTATTGCCGTATAGTAACTATTTTGCCTTTTTCTGCAGAGTCTGTGCGTAATGAAAAAACATCATTTTATACTTGTTGTAGGAAATATGGTTTGAACTGCATTCATAGCTACAATTTCAAAATCGGTTTGAAATATTTCTGGATGGAAATCCGATAATATGTATTCTCTTATTTTTTTAAATAGCTTCTCAAAAATATATCGTTTTTTACTAGGCAACAAACAATAAATCAATGGAGTGATATTCCGATGTGAAGTAAGTCCATTGTCGGATATTTTTAATTACTTCACGTTAAAATTTCTAAAAATTATTGTTTTGGATTCTACTGCCTTCATAAAGCCTCCTATTTTTCTTGTACATAAAAAACTTTGTTTTTTTTTAATATTTGTATTGATGAAGTAATATTTTTTTATTTTTACGTGTAGTTGGTATTTTTTTTTTGTTTTGTCACATAAATCACTTAGGATATTTTAAAATTGTAAACAATTATCCTTTAGTTAGTTAAGAAAAAAGATGTTTCAAGTCAATAAAGTTCATACTTTTATTTAAACGAAATAATTTTGTTCGAATTGGTCTTAAGAAATAAACTAAAAGTAAATAATTATAATAATTGTTAGTGACTTTGTTTTTGATTGTACATTTTGTAGTCAAGCTACATATCCTTAGTATTAAAGTTTAATAAAGTAGGCATAACACGATTAAATACACTAACAACGCTAATACTTGTCAATTTGCTATAATAGGCATAGTGCGATCTAATGCATGAAGATTTAATAAAGTCGGCATGATGCTACTGATTGTTCAAAATTATTCTGAAGTTGACTAAGTGCGATAGTAGGCATCGTGCTACTAAACCCAATTTTCGACACGGGTCCGTTGTCGTGGGCCAGAAGTCAGCTTTTAGCAGTAGATAATGAGTATAGAAATGATATGTTTTACTAGTAAGACAAAACTCTACATAACCCAGTTAACAACACATTTCTTAAGTAGGACTTAAATCATTGTCAACTAATGTCGACGTACTTTATACGTTATAAACCTCTGCCTACCTCTTCAGTTATACGATAATGTATGAATATATCCACTAAATGGCTTATAAATTATTTAACTTAAAAACGTAATAGTTATGATGACGGTATAATATTATATATCTGTGGCATCATCACAAAATTTTCAAATGGCAAATATTTATTCCTGATTAAAGACGACATCGTTTTACGATTAATGTTTGAGTCAAATTGAAATCAAAAAAGTCCCAAACGCAAATCGTATTTAAATTTAAAATGAATTTCAAATGTCATACTATTTGGTTATACGAAGCGGATTTTAGATCACGACGTACCAGGCACCGCGCGTGGTGCGTCACAATTTTACAATTAAGTAAGCTCAACTGGATTGGAGGGTACGAAGATGTGATCGAACTCCCTAAAACTGATGTCTCGGATTCCGGAGCTACAAACCGGAGAAACAAATAATGACAACTTAGTTCTCCTAAGTATAGTAAAGTGCCGTGTTTAAGAACTCCAAAAGCCTTGCTTTATATAACGATGCTGTGTAAAGTATTTTACTCTAGCTTTTGTCCGCTGTTCTGCCTGCGTGTATGTCAATAATCACGGTAAAGATTAGCCTATGTCCTTGCCCAACAAAGTATCTATTTTGGATCAAAATTTCATTGAAATGGGTGCAGTGGTTTAACGGCGAAAGCGTAACAGACAGACATACATAATTACTTTAAAATTTATAATGTTAAGTATGAATATAAATTAATGTGTTTTTATTATATTTCAACATTATAATGTTGATATTTAAAAAGTTGTCTAAAACTTGCCGTGAGCGGTAAGATCACCGATTGTCACATTTACATATTTGTAACTCATCTTTTGTTTTGTACGTACACTACACATGTAGAATTAAATAATAAATACATAAAAACAATGAATTAAATTATACATATATTTTTAACGAATTTCCATTGCAGATAATTATAACTTGTAATTATTTGTGATGGAAAGGAATTTGTTATGAAAGGTTATATTAAAGAATTTATTAGATACGTCTGATATCATTCTGATGTAAAAATAGGTACTCAACCGGTATTTTTAACCGACTTCCAAAAAGGAGGAGGTTCTATGTTCCACTGTATGTTTTTTTTTATTTTTTTTTTATGTATGTTACCTGATTACTCCGTCAGTTGTGGACCGATTTTGAATTTTTTTTTGTATTCGACAGGGTATGTTTCCGTGGTGGTCCCATTGCCAGCATATCAGGATCTGATGATGGGATCCCAGGGAAATCGAGGGAAATCCTCATTTTTTATAGGCACATACTATGTTTTTCGTATATTTTCTGAAGTTACACCGGTATTTGCGTCTGGTAGTCATCATTTTATGATGATGAGCTGATGATGTAAGGTACCACTCCTTAACGGTTAGGAGTTGGAGGATAAATCTTTAAATATCATATGTATATAAGTTACCTCTAGTCGTATTCTTACAAATTATTTAGGTAAGCTGATGATGGAAGGTGGAAGGTACAACTCCTCAACGGTAAGGAGTTGGAAGATAATTCGTTCAATTTCATACGTATCTAAAGACCTTCAGTCGTATACTTTCAAGTTATTTAGGTGAGCTGATGATAGAAGGTTAAACTCTTCAACAGTTAAGAATTAGAGGATGATTTTAATATTACACGTACGTATAGACCTTAATTTGTATTCTTGATGATGGAATTTGATGAAATAGTTCAACTTACTACTTACCTACGATTGTTTGCACTAAAAACTGAAAAATAAAAACTTTTTATAAAAAAAAAAACCGACTTCCAAAAACATCCAACGAAAACTCTCTGTCAAAAAACACTTAAAAGCGTAAAATAAACTGGTTCTTCATAAATTGCCTATACCTAATTCTTTATTCATTTAAATAGTAGTATTATAATGGGTGCTAGGTACCTAAAATCTGTTTGAAGTCGGTGCTAAGCCAAAAAGAATACAAACGAACAATTACAAAAGTCTAAGCGATAGTCACTTGGCACCGACTTCAAACAGATTTTAGGTACCTAGCACCCATTATAATACTACTATTTAAATGAATAAAGAATTAGGTATAGGCAATTTATGAAGAACCAGTTTATTTTACGCTTTTAAGTGTTTTTTGACAGAGAGTTTTCGTTGGATGTTTTTGGAAGTCGGTTTATTTTTTTTTATAATTTTATCACAGTCGGCAACGACTTTTGTAATTTAAAAGAAAGTCAGGTTATGATGCTAAAAGAAATACTTTTTAATTCAATAAAAAAACTTCAGATTTCAAAGTGATACGTAGAAAGGGCAATCTATTAGCAGATACATCTTTTTCTTAACTTTTGGATGGAAAAGAAAGCAGACTGAAAGAAATCTAATACAACGCCAAAAACAAACAAATTAACATTGCAAGTATTAAGTATCAATATATTCAGCTTGGTATTATGTACATTTTACCTATAAATATATACCATTTATATGAGACTGATAAGACGTGTTTCCTTCTACTTATTATTATTACTAACAAGGAAACATGTATGCACTTAGTATTTAGAAAAACATACATAAATATAATTCTGAATACTCGTAGTAAACTGATAGATAGAGAAATATCTACCTTTTATTTTACTTTTTCTTATTTCATTTAAGTTCCTATTGTTTGTACTTGATATTTTTCTTGTTTTTATTTCATCAATTAGATTAGGCCTTCGATAAGGTCTGGCACCGTTCGCTTCTCTCCAAGTTTCCGGTATGTGGTCTGCCCCCTAAACTTTGCAGCTGGGTTGCCGCCTTCCTGCACCCGCGCCTCGCCTCTGTCACTCGCGCTGTTTCTTCTGCATATTAATGACATGTTAGCCCATGGCAATATATATGGCTATGCAGACGACGGCACAGTCCATTGATAAAATTTTGACACCCAACAGCCAAGCTGGGCAACGTTGTTTGGGGAAAAGTGTCAAGAGCTTGTTGGCAAGTTCGACCGGGTTCTGAGCCGCATTTCTCAATGGAGTGATGTGATGAGAGTCTGGTCGAGTTCAACGCCAAGACAACACAAGTGTGCGCGCTTACTACTAAAAAGTCTCAGTTTCTTCACGTTTCCACTTTTCAGAACATTCAACTGCCTCTGCAAGATAAGCTCGCTACCCTGGGTATGGATATTTGCCGGTATCTCAACCCGCGGAATGTCATTGAGAGGGTCACTAAGGCGGCCTCATGGAATCGGTGTACCTATTGACTTTCATTCTACTTTTTTGTATTTATTACTTTCCTCGTAACACAGTTTTTTTATTTATTAGTAATGACCCTGCCAAAATGACTCTATTCTGATGGGAAGCATAAGCAGGACCCTAGAGTGGTGTCCACCATACCCATTGCGAATGCAGACAATGTAGCATGGTGACCACTTTGACGGCCTAGTGATGCTTCTGAATCATTGGGCCTCCGGTCTCAAGCTCACCAACGAAACACGACAGTATGCATGCTGTCATTTTACGTTGATCTTCTGTGCGAGGGTAGTACCGCCCCGGTCGAGCCGGCCCATTCGTGCTGAAATCAGCGTGACTCTACTGCCTGTTTCGTGAGGATGTTGTTTCGTGTTGTCTTTTGTTGTGAATATTGTATGTAACTGTAATGGGTATGAACTATTGTAGTATATATGCTGTTGGTTTACCATATACATAAAGATCTGTACCGACTATGACCCATTGCCATTGAAACAAGCTAGTTCTGCGACTCGTTCTCCCAGTCAGTCGTAACAAGCAGAAGGCATTAAAGATTACCTGTACGAAATTTGCTCGCTCTAAAAGGGTATTTTTTATGGGAGTACAATAAAATTTTACTTATGTTTATTTTAAAATATTAACTCGATGTACCGATGTCACGACTAGCGTTCTCCTAACCCTTACATCACGAAGCACTGCAAAGTCTAAAAATAGACCATTATGAAACCATTTGTTTCTCTGAAATGCATTTGTCTCATGAATGTAAGTGAATATGAACTAAGCGATATATTTCTTCAGATTGTGTGTGACCTAATATCTGTAATTATTAGTTTACTCGTATTTAGTCACGCGTCGCGGTAGGCACTTGACGTCGCACTAGGAACTATGTAATCAATAGCTGGTATGAGTCACATCGCAAGGTTGAAGTGAGTGACCCCTGGATGGCAGCTTTAACTGTGTACTAGCACAGGATAAGAATGAGTAATGCATGCAGTCTCGGTCTACGATTATTTAAGGATAGAATCAGATTGAGCGCTAAAATTCTGAAGCACTATTAAAATGAAAGTAATAGATTAATCTTTCATAAACCACATTTTGACATCTTGCAACTGATCTGGTAATAGCATCAGAAGGTGGACAGTAAAACACTTCAGGAGCTACTACAGAAACCTTAGTTCTTCTATAAGTATATAAGCGTATTATTGTATATATTTACTGAAGGTCAAACAGTTTATTATTTAATTCTTAACCACTAAGTGCACCTAGTTCATATTTTCTCTGCATCGCCCAATCGGTCGACAGGCAGAAAAGGCCTTTTGGCATTAAATTCGTCGATGCATGTATTTGTGCATAAAGTTATAAATAAATAAAAAAATATCTGTTTTGAATTTACAGCAGATCTATTTTGTAAGCTAACTTATTATTGATTTCCATATTCACCGAAACCTTCTGAAATAAACACACAAAATAACGTAACCGACATTTAGTGTCATACTAATCTAACTTAGCAACGCGGTTTTTTTATTTATTTGTTTTTTGTTGTTTTATTAATTAATGTTCGATTCTTTTTCAATTTCGAATTCAAATTCAAAGAAAAATAATCTTATTCTGAAAAGATTTGAGAGACTGACGAGTCATCTTGTTCACCTAAGATTATCATTTACTTGCAATTTACCTTAAAACACCAAAAGGAATCACATCGTCAACCTTAATGAATAAATTAAACGCTAACTAGCTAGAAGCCCAATTTATTTTTGCCATGACTCAAGCAGCTTTGTCATCGCTTTAGTTATTTAATTGACCTTAAATCTCCTTTATTTGATACTCGTGGAAGTCCAATGTTGAAAGTGGAATAAATAATATACGTTCTTAGAAGTACAACTGATTTTCTCCATTGCTTAATTCCCTCTGAGGCGGGTTTTACCTATAACATTTGAATAGAGTCAACTCGACTCCGGTTCACGCAAATATAAGTAAGTACACATCACTTACAGATTATTACCAGATCTATTAAATTTAGATGCTCCTCCTTAAGTAAATAGAAACCAGTATTGCGTTGTTACGTTTGTGAACGGTATGAGTGGCGACTGGCGAGTATGCGGTTTCATCGCACGACCGCTAGTGGCGGCGCGGCAGACAGCTTGGCGCCGAGCCGACACACGCGCATCGCACTCGCGTATTCAACAACATTACACCGATTACACGTGAGCGATGACGACTGCACCTGAATTAGACGATTATGGTTCATAATTAAATAAACAAAAACGATTTTAAATTTATTTTTACAAGCTTTGGTTTTAGGATCTTGGATAATTTGTTTAAATAAAAACTTTTTATAAAAAAAAAACCGACTTCCAAAAAACATTCAACGGAAACTCTCTGCCAAAAAAACACTTAAAAGCGTAAAATAAACTGGTTCTTCATAAATTGCCTATACCTAATTCTTTATTCATTTAAATAGTAGTATTATAATGTGTGCTAGGTACCTAGAATCTGTTTGAAGTCGGTGCCAAGTGACTATCGCTTAGACTTTTGTAATTGTTCGTTTGTATTCTTTTTGGCTTAGCACCGACTTCAAACAGATTTTAGGTACCTAGCACACATAATAATACTACTATTTAAATGAATAAAGAATTAGGTATAGGCAATTTATGAAGAACCAGTTTATTTTACGCATTTAAGTGTTTTTTTGGCAGAGAGTTTTCGTTGGATGTTTTTTGGAAGTCGGTTTGTTTTTTATAAAAAGTTTTTATTTTCCAGTTTTTAGTGCAAACAATCGTAGGTAAGTAGTAAGTTGAACTATTTCATCAAATTTCATCATCAAGAATACAAATGAAGGTCTAAACGTACGTGTAATATTGAAATCATCCTCTAATTCCTAACTGTTGAAGAGTTTAGCCTTCTATCATCAGTTCACCTAAATAACTTGAAAGTATACGACTGAAGGTCTTTAGATACGTATGAAATTGAAAGAATTATCCTCCAACTCTTAACCGTTGAAGAGTTGTACCTTCCACCTTCCATCATCAGCTTACCTAAATAATTTGAAAGAATACGACTAAAGGTAACACATATACATCTGATATTTAAAGATTTATGATCCAACTCCTAACCGTTAAGGAGTTGTACCTTACATCATCAGCTCATCATCATAAAATGATGACTACCAGACGCAAATACGGGTGTAACTTCAGAAAATATACGAAAAACATAGAATGTGCCTATAAAAAATGAGAGTTTCCCTCGATTTCCCTGGGATCCCATCATCAGATCCTGATATGCTGGCAATGGGACCACCTCGGAAGCATACCCTTTCGAATACAAAAAAAATTTTTTAAATCGGTATACAACTGACGGAGTAATCGGGTAACATACATAAAAAAAAGAATAAAAAAAAAAACATACAGTGGAACATAGAACCTCCTCCTTTTTGGAAGTCGGTTAAATAAAATGTAATATTATTATTTTTTAATAGGATTGCTGTCAACCAATGTAGGCATACTCGTTTAAATAGTAATGGAATGATTGTGTGAGCAGATAAGAAACATTTCATTTGATCTACAACATATCTCTGTTCTATACATATCTACATTATTTTTATAAGCCTTCGGTACATAGCAGTAGAGTTTGATAAAGTATCATCCCAATCTCACTAATCGTCGTTGTGAAATACTAGCGTTAACAAAGTTCTTTTTTGTCAGGTTTCTATCTTGTAGCTATTGAAAATGTGAGTGACGTGTTAAGGTCGGCTGATGTAAGCTAAGTACAGGTGTTGATTAATGTAATTTTATGTATTATACTTTTGCATCAGATTATGGTAACAACATTGCGTGACCGCTTGACCGCATTATAGTTTATCCATATACCGAGGAAATCGGGGATTTTTACCTGTAAGTATTTTTTTGTATTTTCATGTTCAGAGACTTTTGATTATTTGTGGAGCGGATCTTATAGGGATTATAATTTCATTCTTAATAATATTATATTTATAATATACCATTCAATATATGTGCGCGGTAGATTGTTGGTGAGATTTCATTAATTTTGTTCAAGTTCATCTCAGGAACTACTGGTTCGATTTGAAAAATACTTGCAGTGTTAAATAGCCCATTTATCGAGAAAGGCTATATATCATCACGCTAAGACCAATAGGAGCAGCGCATCAATGAAGAATGTTACAAACACGGGGGAAAATAATTATGCTACGGGCAATAGAAGACGTAAACGACGTTGCGTGGGTCAGCTAGTACATAGAAATATATGTGCCGGGTTAATGACAAGTATTTCACAACGACGATTAGTGAGATTGGGATGATACTCGGCTATACGCCTCTGTCAATCCGAAGATAAAAGACCTGATGTATATGTGTAATTCAAATCAAAACCCCTATTGACTCGAGGGGTGTCGTATAATGCGACTACGCAGGATACCATCACAGCACAGAGAAGGAAAACTTGAAACAAACTCTAGAGTTCTAGACCAACCCGTCTGGCCAGCGTAATTTAGCAGGCCAAAGCCTCCTGTCTATGGAGAGGCCTATGGAGGCCTACAGCCCACTGGAGGAGTCCAGTGGGCTGTAGAGGCGTTGATGATTATGATATGTGTGATTACAAATAGAAAAAGAAAAAAGACAAGCCGGCACTATTTCTCTTCAATTTTTTATATTAATTCGAAAGATGTCCGGTAAATATCCTGAAATTTGGTGTCACTAGCTTTTATATGAATGAGGTGATATCGTGTGATAAGCGACGGGGTGGTGCAATCACGATGTAAGGAGAGCATTGCATTGGTAGTATGAGCATCGCATGGCGCGTGCTATATGGAGTGTGTGATGTATGCACGAATCGTGCAAGCGAGCGTAACATCGTATTGTAACGTTACGTGTAACGGATCTAGCAGGATCTAGCAAAACATCCGGCTTAGTTCTGCAGACGTTTATTATGCTCAATGAATCCACTTTCCCCTAATGATATATTTATCACGTAATATTACGTTCGCAAATGTCCATTTACAATTTCAACTCAGATATTCTCATGAATTAGAGTTCGAGCTACTGCTAACAATCTCCAATTCATCCGTATGCTCATTATGGTAGTAGTAGTAAGCCAAAATCTCCTTTCCAAAGAGAGGCAAATGACTAGTAGTTTTTTTATGAGGTAAGGTAAGTGATTACCGCCGCCCATGAACACCTGCAACACCAGAGGCGTCACAAGTGCGTTGCCGACCTTTGGGGGATGGGAAAGGGAGTTGGGGAGGGGTAGGTTTACGGGCCTCCGGTATCCTCACTCACTCGGTGAAACACAGCGCAAGCGCTATTTCACACCGGTTTTCTGTGAGGCAGTAGTATCACTCCGGTCGAGCCGGCCCATTCATGCTGAAGCGTGGCTCTCCCACGGATTAAAGTGCTCTACTAAAGGCTGTGTGTCATTTACTTGGTTCCTCCACATTGACATAACGCATGTACCGTAATATATACGTTTATATCTAAATTAGCATATAGTTCACACGATACAGGCTCGTAAACTGTTGTCGTGAGTCTTTCTTTAGTGAGTAATCGCTCCTCGGTGCTGCGCCCGCGCACGTGTGCGACTACCGCACGAGACTGTTAAGCGAATCTATTGATATTCAGATGAGAATGAGAGTTGCTTTTTATTATGTGTACACAATAAAATTGTATGATAATATTACTAATTCTATAAAAGCGTCTTTCTGTATCTCTGATTGTGATATACTATTAAGTCCCGAAACTGATTTTATACACCAATGTTCAATCCTCTCTCCAATGTTGCGATCACCTTATGAAAATTGAGATGTCTTAGGGCCCATCAATAAGCCATTCAATCGCTAACTATGTCACTGGAAAGAGCAATGAACGACGGCTGTGTCACCGTCTTCTTATTCTTAACTAATGCATCAAGCACTTACTGGAGTTGCGTGATGTCCTTGATCTCGTCGGCCGTTGATGGGGTACCCCACTGCCGCGTCACACATACATGCTCCAGAATGCTGTACAATCTTCAAGGAATTCGAATTACAATACACTCTTATTAGCTATCGCGGATCGCGCCCCTTTGAACGTGACTACTAACACTCGCGAGTCCAACCCAGACCAATCATAGCGGTCACCGACGAAACACCGAGTCGTTGGAAAATTAGTTAAATATCAATTAAATTAACTTAAAACCGGCATTCTTTTACGAAGCTCCAGCTCGACCGATCCAAGCATCTCAAGTACTTAACCTCAAACGTCAAAACGTCAAACAAGAAAAATGACAATCGAAAATGTTGCCATTACAATGACGTTAAATTTCTAACAACCAATAACTTTTGAAAAATTTAAACTGAAGACAATTTGATTTTGATAAAGGTACTGAAACAATACATATCAAATCAGCTCTTTATGAAAACACTAGTTGCAGTAACGCCTGAGACGTCGTTTGCGTGGAAAATAATTAACACGCCAGAAGCTACCGTATCTATGCAAGTAATATTATGTTTTACAACTGATTTTACTGTTTAAGCTTGTACGGGCGCGGTCCGGTCCAATCAGCACTCGTACGTGTTACACCGAAAGCCTATCTAAGTTACAACCTAAGTACGTGTACCGAACGGGCACCGTAGTGAACCGTTCAATACTCGCACGTAACCTACGCCTAATTACCTAATTTTCCCTATATTTATATTCCCTATCCCTACCAATATACGGACTTTGCGGTAAGGGTATATATACAATACATATATAGATAGTGCGGGAAGTCTGTTACCGGGAGACCTAGGGCAACAGACGGAGACGAGAAGGGAGCTGGGTTTAGGAGATGGTTTTCTCACTGCCGGTCGAGCAGACTCACAAGACCGATCTACTGACGGCTAAGGGTGTCTTGGCCACAGTGAGAGGTGGGAAAGGGTATGAGTCAAAGTCGGATCATAAGTACACATGGATGGCTATTTACATGTGTACCATCCGTGTGTTGTGCCGATGCAGCTGCCTTAATCTCGGTCATGCCTAACTGTTGACAGGGCATGTACCGAGTGCGGTACAAGTACTGCTTGCGAAATAGAGTTGATGTTGCAGGTGATGCAATAATGTTCTAGATTGAACAAAGCTTATTAATTAGGTATACGTCGTTTGTAAGTGTGTAAGTCTTTCAATATTCCAGTAAAGGTTTTTATGAGGTATGAAGTCCTTACGAGACGCATAGCACCTGTAAAAAATCATTTATTTTCTTAAAAGAATTCTATATTTCAGTCTTGACATTTTTTCATCTGCTTACTATTGTGTTTATTCTGTATACTAAATGTGTTTTTGTTTGATAAATTCACAGTTAATTATGTTGTACGACAAATTCTTCTAAGGTAGATACTTAAATGTACACAAAATTTGAAATAAATACATCTAGCTTTTGTTTATTTCATGTAGGTATGTAGTGTTATTATAATATTACATAGATAACGTATTTCATAATATTCCTAAGTTAAGTTACAAGTAGTTATTGACGTGAATATTTGCATTATTATTATCACGCATGAATGATTTCATTTACTAACGTCATCTATTGACAAAATCTCTAAATCTTTACAGTCTGAAGTAACTTTTACAGTCTTAACTATTTTTAGTTTCATAGGTAAATGTTTTTACACGTGAATATTAAGTAGTTCAGAATTCAAAAGCCCTGATTCGTTAGCTGAAACACAAACATTTCAGGTATTAACCCGTACTACAATACATATTATTTTAAATTAACATTGAAAAGTAATTTAAAATATCTTTAGAAAAGTTCTGAATTTGCTATATACATAGTTCTTGTTACACAGCGGAACTTGTTCGCAATTAAAATATAAGGTTACGGTATCGTGACCACAACCGGTCTAACCGTTTCTAAACACCAGGAAAAAGAAGGTATCGATACCTTAATTCCCGTTGTATAACAAAACTATGTCCTGTAAAGTCGCGAAAGTCTAAAAACAATTACTGCCCATAACTATCGTGTAAATATTGGCCCAGGCTAATTCAATCGAGCTTAAATTTATCCTAGACAGATATACCAGCTGCAATTCAAGGGTTACTTGAATGATGTCGTCCTTTGACATTCCACAAGAATCAGTCGGAGCGGCGGAGGAGGGGGAGGTGAGGGGGACCAACCTTACTTATTCGGTGAAATGCAAGAGAAGAATTGACCGGCCTGTTTGTTCAGCTAGTGGTTAGTGGTCCTGTCTGCTAAGCCACAGGAAGTGGGTTTAATTCCCAGTCAGGGCAAATCTTTGTGTGATAAACTCAAGCCTTTATTCTATATCTGGGTGTCATTTATGTATATTACTAGTTGTTGCCCGCGTCTCCGCCCGCGTATATGTTGGTTATCGTGGCAAATAGTAGCCTATGTGTTATTCTGATGTATAAGCTATACCTAATACTGTAAGGTTTCATCCAAATCCGTTCAGTAGTTTTTGCGTGAAAGAGTAACAAACATCCATCCATCCATACTTACAAACTTTCGCGTTTATCTTATACTAGTGGTTGCCCGCGGCTCCGCCCGCGTATATGTAGGTTATCGCGGTAAATAGTAGCCTATGTGTTATTCTGATGTATAAGTTATAAGCTATATTACTGTAAAGTTTCATCCAAATCCGTTCTGTAGGTTTTGTGTGAAAGAGTAACAAACATCCATCCATCCATCCATACTTGCAAACTTTCGCGTTTATAATATTAGTATAGATGTATGTATAAGTATATTTATCAGCATAGTTACCATATTACAGGCGACCATAATACTAGGCAAACCTAGTATTATGGTCGTGTGGGGATATTATTATAATTGCTAAACCCCTTTTTTTGGGGACCTCGGTCGAGCTTGCCCATTAGTGTCAAAACATGATTAAATATTCTTTGTAACTAATCCAGACCAGGTAACAAAAGGTAATTTTTAGGGTTCCGTACCTCAAAAGGAATAAACGGAACCCTTATAGGATCACTTTGTTGTCCGTCTGTCGGTCTGTTAATATCCTTTTTCTCAGGAACGCGTGGAGGTCTAGTGTCCTTTGGAGCTGTAAAAAAATCAAACTTCTAAGCCAACGCAATCAAATGATAAAAGTTTATGATGCAAATTTTCGACACTAACAAGGGAATCAAAACCTACAGGTAGTAGGTACTTCCCGTGAACTCAGAATCTTGAAATGTGGTACGAAGCAACATCTTATAGCACAGCTAAAGGAAAAATTGCGAAAAGCCTAAATTATTTGTTTCATTTGTTACATGTACGGAACCCTCGGTGCGCGAGTCCGACTCGCACTTGGGCGGTTTTTATTTACTTGCTAAATCCATGTTACAAATTCGTCAAGTTCTTAATAGTCATGTGTCTATATACGGTTCCTGCGCAATACATTTAACATAGTTATGAAACAGTCATTCTCACCCTATGGTTGGTTCACTATAAAGTTTTTCATGGCAAACAAATTTGTTCACGCTGTTATAACATCGTGCTACGGGCAATAAAAGCCGCAGACGAGCCTCCGCTAGTTATTTAGTAATGTATAAATAGGTACAGTATCTGTCATGCAATAAAAATAGTTACGAATGATACACGAGTCATATAAAAGTCAATAAAATACATAAAATAAGGAGAAAGAGTATAATAATAATCTAACGCAAGCCTCTTTAAGGCGCATCTAGGTTTACTAATATGACAAAGAGGTAGGTAAAGTTTGTGAGGTTGTAGAATGAACCGATTAAAAACTTAAAAAAAAAAAAAAAAACCGACTTCCAAAAACATCCAACGAAAACTCTCTGTCAAAAAACACTTAAAAGCGTAAAATAAACTGGTTCTTCATAAATTGCCTATACCTAATTCTTTATTCATTTAAATAGTAGTATTATAATGTGTGCTAGGTACCTAGAATCTGTTTAGTAAGTTGAATTATTTCATCAAATTTCATCATCAAGAATACAAATTAAGGTACGTGTAATATTAAAATCATCATCTAATCCCTAACTGTTGAAGAGTTTAATCTTCTATCATCAGCTCACCTAAATAGCTTGAAAGTATACGACTGAAGGTCTTTAGATACGTATGAAATTGAAAGAATTATTCTCCAACTCCTAACCGTTGAGGAGTTGTACCTTCCACCTTCCATCATCAGCTTACCTAAATAATTTGTAAGAATACGACTAAAGGTAACTTATATACATATGATTTTTAAAGATTTATCCTCCAACTCCTAACCGTTAAGGAGTGGTACCTTACATCATCAGCTCATCATCATAAAATGATGACTACCAGACGCAAATACCGGTGTAACTTCAGAAAATATACGAAAAACATAGTATGTGCCTATAAAAAATGAGGGTTTCCCTCGATTTCCCT
Organism: Diaphora mendica; assembly: GCA_949125395.1. Taxonomy (NCBI): domain Eukaryota; kingdom Metazoa; phylum Arthropoda; class Insecta; order Lepidoptera; family Erebidae; genus Diaphora; species Diaphora mendica. Next base: position 514,878 of record OX421325.1, read on the forward strand.
GGGATCCCATCATCAGATCCTGATATGCTGGCAATGGGACCACCACGGAAGCATACCCTGTCGAATACAAAAAAAAATTTCAAAATCGGTCCACAACTGACGGAGTAATCAGGTAACTACATAAAAAAAAAAAAAAAAAAAAAATACATACAGTGGAACATAGAACCTCCTCCTTTTTGGAAGTCGGTTAATAAATTATTTGATCAATAGGAAGCTATATTATTTGTGAGTGTCATAGGCTAAATGGTAACCCAAAAAATGATTACTACTCACATATACGCGAGCGGAGCCGTAGGCAAAGCTAGTAGTATATAAACTGCCGTCTTGTAAATATGTACCACGCCAAAGTATACCTTTTTTTATTTCTATATTATGAAATACAACGTAAGATTTTATAATAACAAACATATGTACTTACCGCGTTGTACATCAAAGAATCAAACACCGTGTAATGAGTTCCAGATCCGCACACACTGCTCTGCGTACGACGCTTCTGTTTACACATGTCAGTTACACTCAATGAGTGTCAATCAACAGCGCGGAGCTGTCACAAGTCGCTGTGTCTTATGAGATCCAGGACGCAATACTGTCATTACGTCATAACACGACACGTGTGACGTCATTACCCTATCGGTGACGTAGTAGCTAGGTAATTATTGTGTCGTAATGCGGATCTGTTCGGCTGGGAACTGCTTGTACCATCTCGGCTTCGCATCGGGATTAAAAGCATCTTCAATAAGCAAACATGACATGACAGCGTGAGATAAGAAATCATATAGAGCTGAAAGAATTTTAGACACGTGAAACTGTAGTGTTGGAGAGTAATGTGCAGAAATTTATGATTTTAAATTTTGTAAGTATCCAATGGATGGGATTAAAAAACTGGTCAAATGCGTGTCAACCATAGAATAGGATTTCATAGTCATTATGATATTATTTTTAATATTTTACATGTTTACTTTGTTTATTTAGTAATTTTTGTGTTATAATAAGGACTCAATAATTTCTGAACTAACAAAGTTTTCTAGCTAGCCCTTTAGCTTCTAGAGGGGAAGGACATCCTATCTTATTTTATCTATGCAAAGTATCACCTTTCTAGCACTAACCGTTTCAAAGGTAAGTCGAGGAGAGACGGACGGACATGATGAAACTATAAGGGTTCTGAGACGTGAACTACGGAACCCTAAAAATATGGCAATTTATCTCATAACCGCGACTTCACTTCATTCGTGTTTGTGATTTTTCTATCTTTAAAAGTATATAGGTATCGTTATATATTTATGTATGTAAGTAAAAGGTAAGTGGTTTTTTGGGTTCCTGGCAACGTGATACTATCATAAGATAAGGTTGAAATAATAATGTTTAAACAATAATATTTTTTTAACAATCTGTTAACGCTTTTTTATCCGAATGCTTAAATTACGATCAGCTGTAAGAAGTTTTCATATCTTCGAATTGAATCGCTTTTAAGGGCGGCCATATTGTAGGTATACTTAGCTAAACCGTTTAGTTTATTTTTTTCAGTATTGCACAATAACATAAATAATTCATTTTCCTACACAATATGATTGTTTCAGGTTTCCTTGACGTAGTCCATAAGCAGATATCAGAAAAGAAAACTATCTAGTATTTATGCCCACTCGAGTGCCTTCAAAAGTTAATGAAGATGAAAGCATTATAATTATATATTGTAAAGATTCTTTGTTTTCTTTAAAGATAATTTGCGCATTTGTAATAAATAACGTGTCGCGGAGGACTTTACAAACATATATGAAACGGACACAAAGAACACCTAGACTCAGAACAACAATTTGTGGATCACACAAAGTGTTGTCCCATTTAGGATTATAACCCACAACACTTATCGCAATAGAAAAAGGAGGGGGGAGGCCCTCCTACCACTACGCTATCCGTGCAGTCTTTGTGCAGTGCTGCTAAGATTATATTTCGTGCATAAAAATATTGTATAGTACATATTAATCATTAATACATAAATACATATAATAAAATCGTAACTGGTCGCTGTCTGTACATGGAAGATATAACAGGAAAACTATTATAGGGGGCTTAATGAACGCAATAGATAAAATAATGATTTTTAGAATTTTTGTCTGTTTGTCTGTGCGTTTGTTTGCGCTAATCTCAGAATCGACCTAATAGATTTGAATGCGGTTTTCACCAATCTGTTGTGGTCTGCTTCACTTAACATTTAGTGTTTGTTTCATCTAAATCGGTTCATAAAGAAAAAAGTTATGTCAGTTTATCCGACCTTTACGCGGGCAGAAGCTAGTACAACAACTTATGACGCCTCTGGTGTTGCGGGTGTCCACGGGCGGCGGTAATCTCTTACCGTCAGGCGATACGTCTGCTCGTTTACACCTATTTTATAAAAAAAAAAAATTAAAACCTAAATCTTCAAAACAAAGCACAAAAAACATAGTTTGTGCCTGAAAAAAATGAGGGTTCCCCTCGATTTCTCTGGGATGCCATTATCAGATCCTAGTTTCCTTGTCATGGTACCACCGTCGGGCCATCATCAGATCCTAGTTTCCTTGTCATGGTACCACCGTCGGGACATCTCCTTTCCAACAAAAGAAGAATCATCAAAATCGGTTCATAAACGACGAAGTTATCCGCGAACACACATAAAAAAAAACGGTCGAATTGAGAAACCTCCTCCTTTTTTTTAAGTCGGTTAAAAATGATACAAAAGCAACAAATGTTTTTTACAGACGTCATTTCTAAGTCACGTAGTTAGGTCCTCTACTAGACTGTTGTGACTTTTCAAATTCACTCTTATCGTATATCATTGTGAATATGTACGCATAATCGAATTTAAGAATAATTAGTCCTTTTCAATCCAAACGTTTTTTATTATTTTTAACCGACTTCAAAAAAGGAGGAAGTTCTTAATTCGACCGTATATATGTTTTTATTTTATGTGTGTTCGCGGATAACTTCGTCGTTTATGAACCGATTTTGATGGTTAATTTTTAATGGAAAGGAGATATCCCAACGGTGGTACCATGATAAGGACACTAAGATATGATGATGGCATACAAAAGAAATCGAGTCGAACCTTAAAGTCGGTTTTTGTTTTTGTAAAAAAAAAAATAATACAACTGTCAATGAAAATGCAAATGCTATTTTTCCTTTGTTAACCATATTGTTACGAGCCGGGTATTAAATAATTAAAGAAAGTCGGTTGATTACCAAAAAAATAACACACTGTTTATTTACAACCCTTTTTACAATAAGAATTCGCTATGTCACTTGTTAATCGCACTAGAAGATCGCTTCGATGTTAACTCCGCTGTATCGTGAACAATACTGACTCGTACGGGTAACCCAATCTGCTTATATATGGCTTTGAAACTCCTAGAAAGATCTATAATATTCGATAGAACATTCTACACTAAACAGAAATTACCAGAGTGAGTAATCTAGCGCCATCTAGCGTCGAATATCAGAGTTACTCCACAGTTGCGCGCTACTTGACACTAGATGGCGCCTTCCTCCATTCTCGCGACTGGTAGAGTGTTCCAGACTATTTTTCTCGAAGGCGCAACAATATTAATGCCGTAACCGTAGAGATTCCGTTTATTTATTTAAACAACATGTTATATATATATCTACTCGAGTATGTCCTGCATGTCTAGTTGTACATTTACAACTGTAATTAATTTTTAAATATGAGTAAATGATATTGAGAATCGGATATTGTAGCGATAGATTTCTTTGATACCTTCCTAATCTTCAATCTTACAGAACTGTCACTCGGTACCTCTTAGATTAGATCGACTTTAATTTTATTATTGCTGTAACTATCTCGAAATTTTTCATTTGAGAGCCGCCGTCAGTTGGTTGTCTAAAGCTACTCAAAGTGACAACCGATTACGAATGGTCCTAAATTGGTACAGAGAGACGCATTATTATCGATTTCATTTTTTTTATATTTCACAAGACATTCCGCCGTTGCGAGGATTTACCAAAACAGCTGACTTTACTTACTGTACTTAATTAATGATCAATACGAAAATACATACGATGATAACTACAATCAATACATAGGTACTTAAGAACTCTTTCGCCAAGTGTATGTTTTATTAGACGATTAAAAATGCTAATTTAAAAGCTGTACTAGCTTATAAACTACTGCATTCCCTGACATCTATCTATATATAAATACGTGAAGCGAATACTTTCTACAATTTTTATAAAAAATATTCGAACGGAGAAGTATGAAAGGCACAGTTAAAGTTTATATGGAGTAGGAGTTCAGAAAGCTAAGAAAAATAAAAAATAATGATAAAAAAGTCGACCAATGAGCGACCACTAGTAATAAAATTATTTATTACGGAAATTAACGCGATCACGATGCCTTTCTATTTCTTCACATTTCATCCAAATGGCATCGTCCGTAGTGCAGCCCTCTGTGCCTGGTCAAAGGTTTTTTGGTACTTTTGTGAGCTCGTTATTTCCTGCAATACATAATATACTAGCTATATATTATACAATATATTATTATTTATTTTTATTTATATACTTTCTTGTATACACAAGATAGATACATAACAAAGAATTATTTACAAAGTTGAAAACGTAACAATTGGCGGTCTTATCGCTCACGGCGATTTCTTCCAGACAACCTTAGTATGGATATTGGGTGTATAAGATTTTAAGGTAGTTTTTACACTAGTAACACACCATCAAGTGAATACTCAAACAACAAATAAAATAGAAAAATGCATACATATGCCTACACATATACATACACATATACATACATATATACATATCAGACCATAATATATATTTTAAATAATGAACCAAAATTATTCATAATGATAGATAGTATTTCTTTACCAGGATTTTAATTTAGTATTTATTATACAAGCTGAGCCCCGCGGTGTTTTCGGTGGTTATTGTCGTACCGCAGGTAACGCCGCGGGGCGAAGCTAGTCATAAAAAAGTAGCCTAAGTTACTTCTTACATAATCAGCTACCTATCAATGAAAGTCCCGTCAAAATCGGTCCAGCGGTTCAGAGATTAGCCGGAACAAACGATAGACAGACAGACAAAAATTGGAAATAGTTATTTTCATCCCACCAGCTCGTAACTCCCACCACCATAAATTCGGCACCATGGAGCTAGAAGTAAATAGGTTTAATGATGTTTTGAATTAACAGTGCACACGATGTTCTAAATTCAAATTTACTTTATCCTCTTTCTAGAGAATAAAAACGGCTTTTGCACTCAGATATTGAAGGGTAAAAACACTCTTTCCGAGATGGTGGGATGAAAAAAATATTATTTTGGTAAATGTACCGTGTATATACATAGTCATACATATACATTTAGTAAAAAGTGTTATTTTAATATTACAAACAGATACTCCAATTTTATTTATTTGTGTAAGTAGATGTATAGATGTGTAGTATAGTATTGCAACATCCGATTAAATATACTCTGAAGTCTGTCTATCTGCATTTCTTAAGTAAGATATTTGCGAAAGAAAGCAATGTATGTAATCCCGGATTCGCAGCGAACTCTCTTGCACACTCATAGACTAGTTGTCATACCTGTAGAGGAGTCACGCCGTCTGCGCGCCGGCGCGGCGGCGGGACCGAGCTGACTCAACACGGATCTCCCACGACGCACCTGATCCATTTCAATTCCCTCAACGTAACCAACTGACAACATTTCATCCATTGACGGCATTCACTAACATAGGGTTGCCAATGCTTTGATCCAGTTTTATATTACGGAGTAAATAATATTTCAAGAAAACTATATCCAGGAGTTAAGAAGTTTTTTCCAATTTATAATATAACTAGCTGACCCACGCAACCTCGTTTGCGTCTCCTATTGCCCGTAGCATGATAATTTTCCCCCCTTTTTGAAACATTTTTCATTGCTGCTCCGCTCCGATTGGTCGTGGCGTGATAATATATACCTAGCCTATAGCCTTCCTCGATAAATATACTATCCAACACTGAAAGAATATATCGAATTGGACCAGCGGTTCCTGAGATTAGTGCGTTCAAACAAACAAACTCTTCAGCTTAATAGTAAGTATAGATAACACTAGCTGTGCCCGCGACTTCGTCCGCGTGGAACAGTGACTTTGTGTAGCATTTTTAAATATTGAGGTTAATAATATTTTACAAATAAAATACACACGTTTCATGATTAAAAACTTATTTAAGTATATATATATATATATATATAAAAGAGTAAGGTGACTGACTGACTGACTGACTGACATACCCAGAGATCAACGCACAGCCCAAACCGCTGAAGCTAGAATCCTGAAATTTTGCATGTAGGTTCTTTATATAACGTAAGTGAGCACTAAGAAATGAATTTTCAAAATTCCACCCCTAAGGGGGTAAATCAGGGAATGAAAGTCTGCGTGAGCGAAGCTGCGTGTAAAAGCTAGTTTATTTATATAAGTACATATTTATGAGCTTATTTCGACATTCAACATGGCCAAGGTTTTCGATCGGGTCTGGCACCGCTCGGTTTTCTCCAAGCTCTCGGCATTGGGTCTGCCTCCTAGACTCGTGACTCGCATTGACGCTTTTCTTCATCAGGGCCGCATTAGGGGCCTTTGGGATAGCGCGGTCTCTGATTTTCTCGAGGTAAACGCTGGCATACTTCAGGGTTCAGTCCTGTCGCCCACGCTATTTTTTCTGCATATCAATGACATGTAAGCCCTTGGCAACGTATATTGCTATGCAGACCATAGCACAGTTCATTGGCGATATTTTGGACACCGTGCAGATTTTAAAATGGGGTGATGAGAATCTGGTCGAGTTCAACGCTAAGAAAACACAGTTGTGCGCATTATCTACCAAAAAGTCTCCATTTTTTTCCCTCCCCACTTTTCAGAGCACTCAACTGCCACTACGGGATAAGCTCGGTTTCCTGAGCATATATATTTGCCGGGACCTCAAACCACGGAAGTACATCGAGAGCATCACTAAGGCGGCCTCGCGGAAACTTTGCGTACTGAACAGGGTGAGACGGTTCTTTGCGCCCGAGCATTTGTGTTTTCTTTATAAGACCCAGGTTCGCTGGAGTATGGAGTGCTGTTCTCATCTTTGTGATGGATCCGCGCAGTATTTGCTTGATGCTTTCGATCGGTTGCAGCGGCGAGCAGTCCGCCTTTCAACAGTACCGAAGCCACCGAGCTCCTTGAACCTCTGCAGCTGCGTAGAGATATCGCCTCTATAGCAGTCCTCTACCGCATGTATCATGGGGAGTATTCTGAAGAACTCTTCAAACTTGTCTCCCCTTCTCCCTTCCTCTGCAGATCAACACGTCCTGGCCTTGGAAAACACCGCCTTAGAGTCTTAGAAATACGCTCTCGAACCAAACGGTTTGGTTCTTCCTTCCTGTTCCGAGCAGTTAAAAACTGGAACTCACTACCAGCGCAGGCAGCGCACGAGTTTCCCTTCCATTATGATCCCAGGTCCTTTAAGTGGGCCGTGAAATTTATTGGTGAAAAAGTATCTCACTAATTCGTCATATTGTTAGACGCAATACTGCATTGTCTGCTTTCGCAGTGAGTATGGTTGCTCGCACTGTTGGATTCGGCTTGAGTTTTCCATCAGACAGACCATAGTCACTTTGTCAGCCCTTAAATAAATAAAAAGTACTATTTTATTATGTGCGTTTTTTGTTTTGCCATCTTTTGCCAAAATATAAATATTTAGCGTATTTGATACTCGTGGGTATGCTGCCCATGGGAAAAAATAAACTGCAACTTTAATCGTCTTTCCTTGGGCTTTGTTAATATTGTTGTAATATTCTGACAGCAAAAATACAGGTATGACATTCCGCAAGCTACACGGGGTGACGTCACTATCCAGTTACCACTTTAAAGCAACATAACATAAAATGATGGAAACATTTTCAGTCACCATTATATTTAAAAAAAATGTAAAATATATTTAAATTGTTGTTTTGTGTGCATAATCAAACAAAATATTTGAATTTAAATATATGATAACGTATAACTTTATTGTTCTATAGAATTCACAAAGGGAATAATGGTGGTTGGGAGTTATTATTTCATATTACTGATAACACTCAAACGTGCTGTCAGTGTTTTTCTGTATGTCCGTAGCTTCGTTACACGCATAAGTCTGTCTCGTTCTGTGCTAGTTTATACAGCTATTCTCAAATATTTATTTGTATTTATAGTATAAAACAAAATGATTTGTTGTTCTATTCGGAACTCTAAGAGCAGAGCTATAAAAGGCGGTACAATATTTTTTCTGATCGATAAAAATGCTTCTAAAAGACTATGGGCAGAAGCAATACTACATAATCGATCGAACCCCTTCCAGAACTTTGAAAGGTGAAACACCCTTTTAAAGAATGGATTAATATAATACAATCATCTCTACATTTTAGGTATAGGCTACGGAAATTACTAAGATAACCGATATGCATGCAGGTGGAGCCGGCAAAAAAAAAACGGCCCCACTTTCAGCTTAGTGAGTACCCATTCCTTTCTGAGTAAATGTTAGACTACCTACCCTTAAAATTTCATCTTTCCTAAAATTACGTAATTCTGGGCTGACTCTCAGTCTATATAGTTTTTCCCTCACAATCATGATCAAAACTTATGTATTCAAATTATTTTCTGAATTTTAATTATTGACTAAATTAAGTAGGTTGTAAAATCTCCCCAAAAGTATAAAATTTGAGAACCAGCGATAGTTATAATGACGTCATCTCGTGCTGTATCTCGGAATGTCATACCTGTATTTTTTATATCATGGTGACAGCTTTGTTTATTCGTTGTCATGACGCCCGGCGTAGGTAACGCGCATGCGTATGGCGAGTGAACTGCCCGACTTCTATACAACCCTTGTTCCCCCCTTTAAACCCCTTACAACCCTTTTTTCGCATTAAAAAGTAGCCTATGTCCTTTCTCAGGCTCTAGACTATCTGTGTACCAAATTTCATTGAAATCGGTGCAGCGGTCTGGCCGTGAAAGCAAGACAGACAGAGTTACTTTCGCATTTATAAGTATGGATAGATGTATTTATTATACTCTTCTAAGATCTAATACTCATAATCAACAACACATTTATTTGAATAAAGACTAATATTAGGTATTATTATATTGATAAAAACTCTTTGACAAATAAAATAACTCATTATTAGGTACCAACTCTTAACTATACTCGTGATAACTTCTAAACAAAATGTCCGAATGGGATGAAACAAAAAGTATTTAACTTCTACACAAACACCCTTGATAACATAATGCTTTATTTGGATAAGGATTAATAATACGATACACATTTAACGTAGTTTCTTTCTTCAGACGATTTAATAATTTTTTTGAACACAAAAGTGGTTATTGTGACTTTTTTTTTTTTTTTTTTTTATGTTTGGCCCGCCAAAATGACTCTGCTCTGCCTGATGGAAAACATAAGCAGAATCGAAGAGTGGTGGTCACCATACTCATTGCGAATGCAGACAGTGCAGTATGGCGACCCACACTATGGCGGCCTAGTGATGCTACTGCATCTTTTAGTCCAGTCAACAAGTATGAAACTTGTTGACTAGACTAATTGGGCCCCCGGTCTCGCACTCACCAACGAAACACGACAGCACGAACGCTGTCATTTTACGTTGATTTTCTGTGCGAGGGTAGTACCGCCCCGGTCGAGCCGGCCCGTTCGTGCTGAAATCAGCGTGGCTCTACTACCTCTAAACTACTATGATAGTATACTATGACTAAACCATGATAGTTAGATATATGCTCTCGCGGACTTTTTTGTAGATCTTAATGGTACCTACAAACCCGTAATACAGTATTTTGTTCTATTGTCAATACTTTTTGCAGCGCACGCAAAAATAGGTTTTCGATTTCACACCTTGGGTTACAAAATAGCAATTTTCATACGGATCTCTAATTTTTTTGAAAATAAAATATAGCCTATAGCCTTCCTCGATAAATGGACTATCCAACAATGAAAGAATTTTTCAAATCGGACCAGTAGTTCCTGAGATTAGCGCGTTCAAACAAACAAACAAACAAACTCTGCAGCTTTATAATATTATTAGTATAGATAAGAAGTTATAAAGTAATTTTCTTAGGCCTAAATCAGAGTAGATTAAATTAAAGTGATAGTGGGCGAATGGGAGCAAATACGTTCAATCAGCCATTATGACTTCTACGATGAAATATGACTCATCATGCGATCATTTCCATTTATTTAGTTACACTTACGATAATATATAACCAAACTAGCTGAGACCCGCGGTGCTACCCCCGGTACAACAACAACCATGGGTAAAGCCGCGAGGCAAAGTTACTCCTTATGTCAAAATCTATCCAGCCGTTCCAGAGATTATCCGGAACAAACAGACAGACTGACAGACATACAAAAATTGTAAAAATGATATTTTGGTACATGTACCGTGTTACATTTATATATTTAGTAAAAAGCGGTTATTTTAATATTACAAACAGACGGAATTTTATTTATTTGTATGTAAGATAAGAAGAGATAGATATAGATGTATATAAGGACAGTACATTATACTACCCTGTTCGTGTGGTGATGGATTAAGAATACAGAGCGTCACCACCCAATGGGTATCACCACCTAATCATCCAATGGGTGTCGTAAAAAGCGACAAAGAGACAAGTGACGAAGGACCACATTACTGAAACTCTTGAACTTTGAAGGAGAAGCCTTATTAGTTTACTTTTGAAAGCTCTTTATGTGATGTGACAATTTAAAAATGTCTTGACAAATCACGCTTATTTCAGCAAGAACGGGCTGGCTCGACCGGGGCGGTACTACCCTCGCACAGAAGATCAACGTAAAATGACAGGCCGCTATGGTGTGGGTCACCATGCTGCATTGTTGAATTGTCTGCATTCGCAATGAGTATGGTGACCACCACTCTTGATTCTGCTTATGCTTTCAATCAGGCAGAGTAACGTCATTTTGGCAGGTCCATACATAAAAAAAAACATTTCCGTCTAGGATCCCAAACTAGATTGTGGTAATTAAGTTGGTACTTGGTTTATTATATAACCATTTGTCTTGGGTGAGAAGTGAACCCGTGACGTCTATTTCATTAGTCAGAATTAACCAATAGACTAATGGGCACACATACTGTTTATTTTAAACGACACCGCAAAGACAAACAAACGAACAAAGTTTGTTTGTTACGTTTCCACGCTCTAACTGATGAGGGTCAGTGAGGTTCAACCCTGTGCGAGGCACGCGCAAGCACACCCGCCCACCTAGCGCTTTACGCAGCGAGGCTTTCGCGAAATCTTTGCGTTGATCTCTCAAAGTGGCCGCTTCAGTGACACACCTATTGTTCTGGGAGCTCCAGTGTTTCACGTAACTATTCAAATATCTCTATCTACATAATCAACTTATTTAGTCATGTTAATAGTTACGGGCCGATCTAATTTGTCATCTTACTACCATAATAAATACGAAAGTTTGGATGGTTATTTTACTCAATCACTCCAGAACGACTGAACGCGTCTAAATGTTTAACACGTCTAAAGGAGACTTTAATATTGGAAAAAAGAGTAATAAAATCGACATGATCCCTAGCAAATATGCAAGCAATATAGTGAGTGGAAATTAGATGTACGAAATACATTACTTTATGATTTTTTCTATACAGAAGGCATGCTTGAAGTAATACCTATACCGGTAGAGTAGTACCTGTGGTATTTGAATATATTCGACGAAATATTTAAATACCACAGGTATTACTCATGGGCTACCAATCATGGAGATTCTTATACTGAAGGTATCTTCCAAAGGACTCTAAATCTGTGCAACTAATATTAAAGTTTGTATTTTAGATTGCAACCGAGACTATTTACTGCGTTAGTGCCCGTTCGTTTGAAGATTACTTTGAAAATCCATTTTTAATTCACACTTTATGTAAATTGTATATTTAAAAAGTAATGGTTGACGATATCATTCATGATATACTTTTAGTGTTTAAAGCGTTTTGGTACTTGAAAATACGGCGTAACTGGTTTTTTTATTATTCACATCACATAGTTAATTTAAAATGTTGCACTCGTGCTCACATTTGTGCACTCAACTACAACGATTTGGATAAATATTGTCCCTTACTATAATATCAGTACTAAAGTTGTCTGGTAAGAGATCGTCCTGAGCGATAAGACCGCCAATTATCATATTTGTATATTGCAACTCTTTTTATTCCATCTGTTTATGTGTATACAATAAAGATAAATAAATCATGTTATCCTAAAATATACACCTATGTATTAGGCTTGTTATGGTTAGCAATTTACAATGCACTGCTTAAAAACTGAATTTTATCACTATTGCCAATCTCCTTATTTTCTCATTACAACATTGTTCGCTTAAAAAAACAGATTTTCTTTTTCATCATCCCATTTGTATTCCACACACGCAAAATTAAAGTATTTCCACAGAAGTTTGACATTATTAAACTCACAGCTAAGGTTATCAACATATTACGTCGCGCCCACGCCTTGCGGTCACATTTACAACTCGGTAACGTACAGATTTTAGGTCGCACTCCACCTTGTGACCACATAGCAACACCGGAATTGATCATGGACCCCCTACATTGCTTCTTGTCTTCACATTCATAAAATAAATTCCGTTGGAAGTCAGCAACGTATACTTATTTCGAGTAATGCATTCGATTTGCATTGCGTCTCATAGTCAAGTTTGATGTTTAACTATACGATGTGTAAAGTACCGCTGTTCGTCCGGACATACCATAGATGCATGTTCTCGTAGAAGGGGCTTTTCGTAAGGCTGCATTTTGGCCCGGAGCGTGGGAGCATGACGCACCGGAAGCTCTACGCATACCGCTACGTCGCGCACGCGCCCAACAAAAAGAAAAGCTCGGTCCAGGATTCTTGTTTGTGCTTAGGTCGTGTACCTTGGCAGAAATTTACGATGACCACTTTTGCGTAGATATGACGTTCATTATCTATGCTAATACTTGAACTAATTTACTTACGATTAACAAGGTCATTACTAGATATTGTTGTAATTGTCGCACAGAAAATCAACGTAAAATGACAGCGTTCGTGCTGTCGTGTTTCGTTGGTGAGTGCGAAACCGGAGGCCCAAATGGTCAACAAGTTCCATACTTCCGTACAAAAAAAAAGTGTAACATAATCGTTATATAGGTAAGGTTGAATGATACCGGTTTGTATAAGACTGCATTTATTTCACACAGTCAATAATTAAGTCCTATGGATGTTGATCATCTTCAGACATCAAGATAGATTGAAACTGTGGTACTTCATGGATCGCTTAAACTAAACGTCCTCAGAGGAGACGAATAATAATTTGTTTGATAGAGTTTGACCAGAGGTTCTCTCTACCGACTGGCCCTTTTGCATCAGAGTGGTACGTAATACAATTAAATCCGTTCAATCCATAAACAATCAACCAAGTAGATGGGTTACATACATAAATTGTATGGTAATTATTTTATAAATAGTATGACCCATTTGGGTTTGAAAATCCAAATTTTTTAGACAATTCTTTGAAATTATTATGCTTGAATCATCCTTCTCCGAACCTATTGCCAAACTAGGTTGGGGTTGGCTTTTAGTCTGCGATGACACAGCCGAACTTCGGGTTTTACTTAGAGCAAGTGTTGCTCACTCATTGCCGAATTACTTTAACAATCGAACAACAATCATTTATCTTATTTGTAAGATATGATTCACTCTCACTCACACTATTGCAATATACAAAATACTATAAAAATAAATCTATTATTAGATATGTATGATATAATTACATATATTTAGCTACTAGCTTTCTCCCGCGGCTTCACTCGCATTTAATAAAAATGACCTATCCTATGTTACTTCTAATACCTCCAAGAATATGTGTACAAAGTTTCATGATGATCGGTTAAGTAGTTTTCGAGTGAAAGCGTAACAAACAAACTTACATTCACATTTATAATATTATACTCTTTGCGCTGTAGCATGGTGCGTGGTGGTTTAATTTAATATACTACAGTTTATGGTTTAATTTAATTTACTACAGTTATTAATAATTTAATATATTGTGAATGTGGTACATACAGCTGAAATACTGAGTCATAATTTGTAAATCGCGGCAACTTTCAAGAGTAAAGCGAAATGTTACTGAATCATGTCATGCACCATGCTACAGCTACAATGAGTATAGTTATGGATGTATGTTTCAATACTTAACATATACAATTTAAAGTATTATTTTAGTGTTTTAAAAAAATACAATTTCTGAAGCATGTTCTGTTATGACTTTCTTTTTAGCGCTGTGATTATCGCTATCAGGTTGGGAATTCTAACTAGATGTCAGTACTACAAATGAGCTTTGATTATATAATCTAAGCAAATGAGGTGTAGAAGATAACATCACTACATTAGCCATATGAGTAAAACAGACTTTATATATGCAAGTGTTGGATATAATGTAATAATAATCTTGTAATCTTTACTTATGCTTGTTTGGGACCGCTCTGGGTTTTCTTGGGTTTTCCTAGTGGACTGTAGGGCTAAGTAATCGATCGTAACTATGAAACACCCCTATTTGCAATGCCACAATAATTATTTTAATTGTATAGTTAAACATGTATGTACGGTACGTTCACAAGCTGCAGAGGAAAGAAAAAGTACTTAAGTGTTGACACACTTAAAAAATACATATTTTAATGTTTGTGTTCCCAAAATGCTTTGGTCTTTTAAATCCCTTTATATCGTCGATACATAATTGTTTAGTATAAGACGTATGATATAAATCTATCTTTTTGAGTGGCTGCTTATGTTCGAGGGGCCTGTGTGAATGTTCATAAATAGTAAGAAAAGATGTAAAATAATTACTTTCAGTTTCTATAATAGTTACAGTATTTAACGTTCTCAAATCTCGGATTTTTAATATTCACTAACTGACAGCTTTATGGGTCGTTTTAGTGAGATGTGTGAAGTTGTTATAAGGTCATTATCTATGAAATTTCTGTTTTTATGTAACGTGTTACCTAGCATATTTGTTTTTTATATATATTAATCAAAGTTATAACCTATGCATTTAAACTGCAAAGATTTGTTTCGGAGTTTGGGTGTTTTCTATGTATATGTAATATGTATACATGTATTTACACAAAAAAAGGTAATCAGTTATCTAGTACCCATAAAACAAGCTCTGCTTAGCTTGGGACTAGATGGCGTGTGTGTTAGATGTCCACAATATTTATTTATTTAGTTTGTTTTCCTGCCAAGAAGTTATCCAAATCCTGGAAAAACAAGAAGCCTGTAGGCACAAAGTTTGTTGGCTACGGTGGATGACAAAGAGCTTCTAACCCCATCTCCTGTAGTTTGGAGACCATCTGCTCTGCAGTATGACCAGCAATTGACCAAAGCCAATTGAAGTCGTCCTTGCTTCTCCATCATTACATTCAGTTTTTCCCAGAACACATCTGCAATAATGCTTATTCAGTTTGGTAAGAAACTGCAATAATTTAAACCGACGCTAGACCACTAAACAGCGACCATAACTTATTCAAGGGGAAGTTTTCGTTTTGGTACTGAACCAACATCCAATCAACTTGCTGAGCGCTTGCGATTGTCAAATGTAATGTGTTTTAAAATTATTTCGTTTGTATACCTGTCCGAGGAATTGTTCGGACTGATTCCTGCCGCCTTTTTCTGCCATCGTCCTACGCGACAGAAGTTTCATCCCCATCATCTAGATGGTTGGCAGTCCACAACTGTGCGCTTTTCCAGGAACTTTCTGCCTCGCACAACAAAACTGTGGAATGAACTGTCGCCTGCGGTATTCCCGGACCAATACGACCTTCAAACCTTCAAGAAAAGAGCGTACTCCTTCCTAAAAGGCCGGCTACGCACTTGTGGCGCCTCTGGTGTTGCTGGTGTCCATGGGCGGCGGTAATCGCTTACCATCAGGCGATACGTCTGCTCGTTAGCCCCAATTTCAGAAAAAAATTTTTTTAAAGATGCTCCGTATAAATAATAAAAGATAAACTTTCTCTAGTCTTTCATTCATATATAGCTACTACGTATATCTAAATACACTAATTTTAGACTATCAAAACAACAAACAAACAAACAGTAGATAAGGAGGTGTCGCCAGCATGGCGCGGACGTCACACTTCCGAACTTCAACAAACTCTCTGATACGAAGTTATGCGGGACATTATAAAATAATCAGTCCTCATAGCGTCTCTATGTGCCTACGTGTCGGAAGGGCCCGAGCCCTACGTGACCATACGCACGAGCACCCTTAAGGAACGGCCCTTTTTTCATCTGCTTTATTATAATTAACATTATAACACTTGGCAGTTTAAAAAAGCATGTCCAAATGAATCTGGTATAGGCATTTAGTGTAGAGAAGCAGCCTAAATGATTAATGTTTTTGTGATTACCTTTGTTTCTTTTGGGATAGTGGGGAATAAGATAAAACTGGTTGTATTTTATTTATTACCCGACTGCGAAAGGAGGGTTATGCTTTTCGAGTGTATGTATGTATGTATATTTCTTTGGCACGCTTGTCGTATTTTTATGTGAGTGGTGTCAATAGATTCGTCTTATTCGTGAGAGTGACACTGGGTACATCAAAATAAAAAAAATATAAAAAATAAGGATTTTTGGCGCCAAAACGTAATATAATATTTTTTTAATGTTTTCAAAATACATCGAGTGTGGTATCAAAATAAAGATTTTTTACGGTGATTACGAATATATATAAAACTTATATTATTATGTTTTTATTGTTAAATATTGACGCAGTCGGGTTTTTAATTTTTAATAATTTGTACTTGTTTATAAAACAGAAACGGTACATCTAGGCGTCATGAGTTTGGTTCAGAATAGTACATCAGTGTTCATCAAGCCTACAACCTCATTTCGTTTGCATAGTTTGGTAAAATTTTACGTCAAAATGTTGATAAACAATTTTTTTATTGATATGCAAATTTTGTCATAATATATTCAGCCTGTTGAACATTTCAAGTTGAGTCACAAAGGTATTACAAATGAAAGGAAAATATTTTTTCTATGCCTTTTTTGTTTTTACAATATAATGTACCTAGAAATAACAGTATCGTTTAAATTTATATTAGTTTTTATTGAATAGAAATACATAAAACACAACAAGGCCTTAAGTTCCAAAAAAACACTATCATAAAGCTCTCATTTTTAACCAGCTTCGCGCACCGCATGTGGCGCGTGCGCAACTCACGTACCCAGACGTCGCCACTACTCACACACACATATATTATGATAGATAAAGTGACATTCTACCTGTCAACTGATTGGAACACTATGAGTGAGTGGAGATAAGGTTATATTTAAATGTATTTTAAAGACATCTTTACTGTTCTGCCCTTGTAAGTGGTGTGACCTAAATCAATGTTATTAATAGAGACCGGATTATATGCAACATAAAAAGCTTGTAATATGCATGGAAAATGCTTGAAATATGCAAGAAAATTAGCAAAATATGCACGAAAATTTGTAAAATATGCAAAACTAAATGACTAATTTTAGGAATAAAAAAAAGAAAACCTAGTTTTAATATTTTATTACAAAATCGGTATACAATTAGTAAATTATCCTTTGATAGGCGATAATAAGTATAGTACAGTTAAATTAGATGACATAACAATTATTTAATATTTATGTAAACGTAAACAATCAGGTATAATTCCAAATATTCAGTGGTAAGATTGTGTCTTCGATCATTTTTTCAAAACAAAAGACATGCGCAGCTGCTGACCGAAATGCGATCCGATGCGAATCTGACTAGTCACAATTACCTATTACTCATTAACCCTTATATTTTGTGACTATTAAATTTGGTCGAATTCTGCATATATCACTTATTTCTCATTTCATAATGTAGGGTAAGTGTACTAAACTCGGAAAAAATTGAAAACGTACCGATAATATGCATCTTAACTAGACCTTTGGTAAAATATGCTTTTACCGCTGAGGATGGCTTAAATATGCAAATGCATATAATCCGGTCTCTAATTATTAATTATCTTTTTATTCAAACGTACGTGCGTATATTAATTGTATTAATTTATTTGACCCTTTATGTTTCTTTGAGATTAACTATTTAGACATATTAATATTTTTTTAATTATCATCGTAGGCGAAAGACAGCCACTGCTAGACATGATCCTCCTCCAAAGAATGATCATGAAAATAAGAAAAAATCAGTGGTAATAATAATAAATTAGCTCAATATAGGTAGAGTCTGTACGGTGGTAAAGAGACATACATACTCAAATGTTATAGATAAACTGCGAGTGCAAATGAAGTGATACATGCAAACTGTACGAATCGAACCCAAGATCTCTATAGCAGTCTGCAGCACTATGTGTATTTCACAAATTATTGTTCTGAGTCTGGGTGCTCTTTGTGTCCGTTTCAGATATATGCGGAAGAGATCTTTTAAAATAAATACAGTCACTGATTAAAACACATTATTGTGCCTTAGATGGTTGAAGTGGATCGGGAAGAAACATACAAAATAACATGTCATAGTACATTTACTTACCTATACACAAATTATGAGTAATAAGAATGCACTAGTGGAGACATTTTCCAGCTTCGTCATACAGCTAATGTCATTTCTTTAAATGTTCATCACTAACAAACACGACAGACGTAGGTACACGGGTCCTGTGACTTCTGACGTTTTTACAATTGTTTGTGAATTAATAATCACAATAACATATTTGTCACTACTAAACACATCATAGTAAATGTGGCAACACAATTCTTTGCTCCTGACTAAAAATATTGTGTAATTTTCGTTGAATAATAAAAAAGACCATCAAACATGGTCTACTGGTTTATATGACCTGTTATATGCTTATTCAGATTCAATTCAAATTTTATTAAAATACTTGTACCTACAAAAACTTACAGTAATTGCTGGTGGCACCCAAATTAAACTTGTATCTTGGGCTGCCACAAAATACAAAAATATGCAACAGTGAAATTAGACGCGTACAGGATACATTTTTTCAAATTATAATACTTAAGTTGAATTAAGTTAACAAGACAAAGTAAAATAAAAAGAAAAGAAATTATAATTTGAAAATCAGTTATATTATTTCAGATTTCTTCGTGAGCATCAACGTGCCACGAGAATTAGATATAACAGTTGAAACAATAACTTCTTGCATTTAAAAAACCCCTACTCAAGCACTTAATCGAGTAATCATACGCCAATGATATTTTTGCAGACATTCTGTTATTCTTCCCGACTTTCACCCCCATAACTTTTAAACGACTCAACCGATTTTCATGAAACATGTCTAAGAACACTCGAATGTAACTCACCTTTCATACAAAAAAAAACTAAATTGAAATCGCTTCATCCGTTCGCGAGCCACAGACAGACAGACAGACACGTCAAACTTATAACACCCCTCTTTTTGCGTCGGGGGTTAAAAATAACGTGCAATTGAAAAATTAGGTATAAATTTTATTTTCGTGACTCGGTGTATGTACCAAAAAATCGGTCTTCCCAACAGATGAATAATAACTAGAACGTAAGTTATGACATCACATTTTTATTTAGTCTTACTATTTATAACTAACGTTTCCGTAATCCAGTTCACTTTTCCTCGAATACTTAGCATGAGTAAACCAATATCACCAAATATAGACTTCAACGGTTTCTGACGTAGGTTCAAGTCATCAGTATTTCTTTAATCTTTTCTCGGTTTTAAATTAGTAACAGTCAACCCTTTTTATTAGGACCTGTCGGCATGCCTAATGGCAAAATGAATGATACAGGGGAAGAAGATAAATAGGAGTAAGGAAAGGCAAAGAGCGAGAGATCACTCACAGTCAAGCGACTGTCACCGCCCAAGGACCCCAGCCCCCCTAGCCAAGGTAAACGTTATTAGAAAATTAACAAATGCATTGAAAGAACTTCATCTGGACTCTCAGTCACGTGGTCAAAATATTGGCCAACACGACAGTAGAAAGAGAATTCCGTGAAACACTTGCATCTTGGCTACTCAACAAAGAGTTGCCGCAACATCGGTTATCTATGAGGTCACGATGTCACTCCGGGCGACCGACACGTGCCAAAGCGTGGCACACCCACATTAAACTCGTCCTGTGATTGGAGATGACGAGATGGGAATCAATTTCCTCATTATATTTATTGTTACAATTACTTTCTATCACTATTATGTATTCATCTAATAGAAAGCGGATGAGTTCGTCGATAGTAACATCAAAGGTTATCTGTAAGAGATAAAAAACTGAGACAACACTACCGAATCTATGTACTTAATATTATGTATCTCTTACGAGCGAGTGTTCTATTTTTGTATGCAATAAAGTTGGAACTGCTGTAGATGTTGAAATGAATATCAATTAAAAGTAGATGTTATTTATTTTTCATTTTCTAATTCATACAAATGTACTTAGATTAGAAAATATCAAAAGTATATATGTACTTAGATACATACATAACATAAAGAAACATCGACTATTTATTATCAAAAATGAAATACATGTTCGGCAATAAAGATGTGGTTTCTAGGTTTATATTATAGATAGTTTTAAAATCAATCAATTTATATTTTTGACTACCTCGGTGGCGCAATGGTAGCATTTGCAACTGCTGTGCTCGTGGTCTGGGGTTCGATCCGGGTCGGACCAAATGTTTGTATGATCTGTAAATGTTTTTTTCGGAGTTTGAGTGTTTTCGATGTATAAAATGTATGTATTTACAAAAAAAAAAAAATATACACATACTAGTTTTTGTCGCACGCGTATATGTCGATTATCGCGGCAAATAGTAGCCTATGTGTTATTCTGATGTATAAGCTATATTACTGTTAAGTTTCATCAAAATTCGTTCAGTAGTTTTTGCGTGAAAGAGTAACAAACATCCATTCATCCATACTTGCAAACTTTCCCGTTTATAATATTAGTATCGATATATCATATAGCAGTTCACTGGTTTCTCTTAATATATTATAAGGGCTGTAGCCCTTCACTTTCTGAACCCCACCCTCTCAGCTAAGGTAGGTATTCAGCTCATAATCTGTATGCAATTTACTACAGCGGTCATCGGTTTTCCGATAAATGTTTTTCGACATGTTTTCGGTGGTTTTAGCAAATGTTTGCTTTAGTAATCTTACTTTTGGAGCTATGTTGGTTTATCTTTGGTTTATTATATTTACTTATATTCTACGTTAGCTCTTTAGTGTGATCAGACATGTGTCTATATTAATAAATATTTAAATAACAATAGTAATTAGCTGAGTCGTGACCTCGTTTTTCGCCAATAACCGGTAGTAACGGAAAGTGTGTCAAATGCTTAGTACACAATTTTGTGTGAATCGTTTCAAGATAATGTTCTTTAATTAGAGTAAAATACTATAACAAATAATGGACGGCAGTCCATTTGGCAGGAGTAATAGAATCGCCCACACACCACCACCGACGGCTTCACCCGCCCTGATGTCTTCAGGTACACCATACCGTAATGTCCAAAGCCCAGTGGACGACCGAATGGAAGCGATCTCAACCCCTGAGATTCATAGCTGGATGGCTCTTATCGAGAAAACCCTTAATGAGGTATGTACTATTGCTTCAGAGAGTAAACTAAACTCGGAACAGAAGCTACGAATAAATACATTGTGCCGAAAAGTGGCAAGCGGTACCTCCCACATGGCCGTAGAATATCAAGCCCTCAAAACAAAAGCCGTTAGAGCTAGTAGAGTTGCCTTAACTCTCCAGGACCAATTTGACCTATCTAAGAACCTTAACGACCTTAAATGCACCATTAATGAATCATACAAACATTCACCCGGAACATCATTCGCCGATATGGTTAAAAAAGGTACTAACAATTTTATACCAAAGACAAATTTGAATTCAGTGGCCATTTATCCCAATGATAAAGGTATCTCAAGCGACGATACCAAGTCATTAGTACAAAAAATTATTTGTCCTGAACAAATGAAGTTGCAAGTGAGAGGGCTGCGAAAAACCAAGAACGGTGGCGTCATAATTAGCACAGATATAAAGGGAGACATAGAAAAACTAAAACAATCAGCCCAGCTTAAGGAATCCGGTCTTATCATTAACGACCAACATAAAAAGAAACCGAGAGTTATAGTTATTGGGGTACCAAATACCATGCAGGAAAAGGAAGTTCTTAACTGCTTGTATCACCAGAACCTAGCAGATAAATTGCAGGACTGCAGCCTTGAAATTTTTCTGAACTCAATTAGGTTAAGCCACAAGTCGGGTAAGAAAGATGCCGAGACATGCAACTATGTGATTGAAGTATTTTCAAACATTCGCAAAGCCCTAATAGCTAAAGACAGAGTATTTGTGAACTGGTCATCCTGTCCTGTTAGAGATTTTACACTTGTGACCCGGTGTTACAAGTGCCAGCAGTACGGGCACGCAGCCAAAACGTGTCGAGAGACGTCATACACCTGTGGGCACTGCGGGGAGTTAGGGCACTCACTAAAGGACTGCACAAAGAAGACAGAAGATTCAAAATGCGCTACTTGCCTGCGCTTCAAAAAGCCGGATAATCATGTCACAGGAGCCCTTGACTGTCCTGCAAAGCTAATGGCTGAAAAAAGATATATAAACTCCATTGACTATGAAGGCGCCTAAGAGCTATAATTCATAAGTATTTTATTTAATCGTTCAAAATTCGTTTTCGTAAGTTGTTTGTTCCATTTTATATTTTTTATGCCTAAATTAAAACCTAATGTTAAGCTTACATAAGATTACATTATATATTAGAATTAAGGAACGCTGTGTACGTCCCCACAAAAACAAACACTAAAACACATCATACATTTGTTCACACGAGCCTATAAAATAAATACAATAATACCTGATACACACGCCGCATGCTTCCTTTACTAGTTTGTTATTTAGTATTAAGAGTTTGTACCTAGTAAGTGGCCAGAGCGACTAACCACTGACGACTCATCACATAGGTTTATACCTAGTTTGAGGGTCAGAGGCGACTCGCTGTTTGCCCCATGTAAGTTCTTGTATATCAACTCGACATTATGCAATAATTTTCCAAATTACCTAAATAAAGATTTTATTATTATTTATTATTATTATTCTCTTTATTACATTAAATATACATATTAATTACATTTTTAAATATAAATATAAAAACAAATACATTTAAAAATATAAAAAATAGTAGACCACCGACCTCGGGTACAGGGACCAAGAAACCGGTGGTTAGGGCTCCAGAGACAGGAACCTCCTCACAATACGAGCCGTGTCAAGGAGGACTGCCTTCTGCATCAGACCCTTGATCCAGCCCTCTAACGTGAGCCTCTTAAGATGTTGGTCGAGGCTCTTGGCTATCAATCCGTGAGCAGATACGACTATCGGAACAATGATGACCGAATCCACATTCCACATATCGACAATCTCGTGAGATAAATCCAAATATTTTATTTGTTTTTCTTTTTCGACTTTCACGAGATTCTCGTCATGAGGAACGGCGATATCGACAATCATTGCGCGGCGCTCTAATCGATCTATCATCACAATATCCGGCTTATTGGCAACAATAGTCCTGTCTGTGATAATAGACCGATCCCAATATAACGTAGCACGACCATTCTCGAGAACTGGGTCGGGCACATACCTGTAGTATGGCACCTCCGAATTCACAAGTTTGTATTTAAGGGCAAGCTGTTGATGTACGATCCTGGCTACTTGGTTGTGCCTGTGCAAATATTCGCCGTTAGCAAGACGAGAACAACCAGAAATAATATGCCTGATAGATTCTCCAGGACGGTGACATGCCCGACAGATGTCGACCGTGCCATCCTTCAGGATATACTTCCGATAGTTATTCGTCATGATAACTTCGTCCATAATCGCACAAACAAAACCTTCGGTTTCTCCGAAGAGATCACCATACCGTACCCAGGAAGTTGAGGCCTTGAAGTCTATATCGGGCCCATTAAGAGCCCGATAAAACCGACCATGAAGTTCTTTGCCCTTCCATACCTCCCTGCGATCATTAGTACTAAGTACTACAGGTTTGCGCCAATTCTCTTTAGCCAAAGCGAGCGGAGTGAGTCCGGTATCCACTGCAACTACATTACGATGCACTCCCACATCAGTGTGAAGAAAATATTCTCTAAGATTGTATATCTCGCGATTGTGTAATGAGACGATAACGTCATGTCTACCATAAGACATGACGTTAAACGTCATGTCTTATGGTAGATATTTATATTCAATTCTTTCATTTTAGGCGTGTTAATACCTTATTTTTAAGGTATTGACCCATTTTATTTCCTTATTATTTGCTGTAGATGATTTATATTGGTTTAAATATATGAAAATAAATTTTATTTTGAGAAAAAATGTATTAGAAAATCTGACTGCTTGTGGTGTTGCTAGCTATTATTATTATTATGGACACATCAATACAAAATATGATGAATAATGTCATGAAATAGCACCGTTACCACTTTTTTTGAGCATGGTTATTATTCCATATAATGTAATAGGTTTGCGATACAAATTATTTTAGCCGTAGGAGAGCCACGCTTCGGCTTGCATGGGCCGGCTTGACCGAAGTGATACCACGGCTTCACAGAAAACCGGTGCGAAACAGCGCTTGCGCTGTGTTTTACCGAATGAGTGAGGATACCGATGGCACATATACCAACCCCTCCCGCCATCCCCCTCCCCATCCCCCAAAGGCCGGCAACGCACTTGTGACGCCTCTGGCGTTGCAAGTGTCCATGGGTGGCAGTAATCGCTTACCATCAGGCGATACGTCTGCTCTTTCTGAATCACCCAACTATAACTTGTTTACAAAAACAATACCATGTACGTCAATAGAGTATTGCCTCATTTTGTTGTTATTTATTTACCAACAATAGTTTCGTCCTTTAAGACGTACGTGAAAGACCACCGCTGAACATGTAACGGTGCGGTATTCCCATATTATGTCATTCAACGATTGGTAAAATTTTAATATTAATGAACTGTCACATTAATTATGTAAACGTGTTCTTTATTTATTGAACTAATCAAAAGATAGATACATCTTGCAATGTAAATTAGGTATATTTAGTGATTACGATAATGACAACTACTTTATAACTACACCATACTATAACTATATAAGTGTTACAGCATTGCAGCATAATTTGTTTTTATAAATTCGGATTAGAGTAAATTTTTTTCATCAATGAAATCCAAATTGATTGAGTGACTGCACGTTTGGCCTAGTGGTTTAACGGTCACCACGCCGTTTCCTACTTCGCCAAGTGTCGTGGGTTCAAATCCCACGTAGGACAACACTTTGTGTGATCCACAAATTGTTGTTCTGAGTCTGGATGTTCTTTGTGTCCGTTTCATGTATGTTTGTAAAGTCACCCGCGACACAGGATTTATTCCTAGTGCGGGAGTTGTCTTTAAAAAAAATAATAATAATTTACTTCTATAATTTCTTACCACAGATCTATTTCTGTGTTTCTTACCAATCATGAAAAATTTTGTTCCGATGAAACAAATTATAATTCGTAGTTTAACATTTTTGGTAACTTATGTGAAATTCGAAGATTAAGAAGTTAGTTATTTTATTTGGAAAATAAAAAAATATGTAATCAAAATCAGGGCCTTTCTCCGTATCCCGAATGTACGCGTAAGTAAAAAGCAACCGACCCACGTCGGTTTAGGCAGTGAACCAAAGTTCCAGGAAACAAAAGTTCAAGCCAATGTAAGTTAATTTTCGAGAGGGTGCAACCACCTTTTGCAGCGATGCAGTCAACGAATTTCAGTATGGCAAAAGAAAATTGTGGATACGCTTGTTTTTTATTTTGAAACCGAATTTCAAACAAAAATTAATATTTCTAAAATATGCTTAATGTGTTAATTATTTACTAAACATATTTTGTACAGTTTTTGGAACGAAGTTATAAGGAACTTAAGGAGCCGGCAAAAAACGTCCGTAACGTTAAAAAAGCGTAACATTTTTATGTATAGTCTATGTATGATGGCTATACAGTGTCTAATATATATTTTATGTGATGACTGTTATTATTATTGCAGTTTGTTATATATTTTTATAAATCATTGTAATAAAGGTGTTAACATAATTTTGTAAAGTAGTTTTTTTTTAACGATAAAAAATCATATTAATAATTGTAAGCCCGAATAATTATTTACTTTATACCTCGAATAGAACTTGAAATTAAAATTTTATTATAAGGAACTTCGTTCCTATTTGGTGTCCCACGACACCACACGGAATTATGTTTTTTTTTAAATATGTATTTAGTCTTTAATACATTATTAAGTAAGGTATAGTAACGCTTTTGCCGTTGTCATGATAGAGATGGCACGTGGCAACGGCAAAAGTGATGGTATGATTCCCATTTTGGCAATTATTCTAATATGTATGAATGTATGTTTGTTTTTGACTTTGTATGAAGAATATGAACTTATGAAAAAGGGTATAAATAAGTTTATCAGCTTTCTAAAATGAATGGTAAATATATTTACCAATATGAGGCTGTGTAATATAAAAATTATGATAATATTATATATGACTGCCTCGTTGGTCTCGCGGTTGGCATATGCGACTGCTGATCATGAGGTCTCGTGTTCGATTCCTGGGTCGGATTAAATGTTTGTATGATCTACAAATATTTGTTTCGGAGTTTGGGTGTTTGCTATGTATAATATGTATATATTTACAAAAAAGTATATATGTGTTTGTATCAGTTGTCTAGAACCCATAACACAAGCTCTGGTTAGCTTGAGACTAGATGGCGTTGTGTGTTAGATGTCCGAAATATTTATTTATTTATTTATTATATTGTAAAACTTTGACACATAAATATAGTAATGATTATATTCAATGACATGGATACCACTTTATATAGCTCTTGACAGTATTTCCACACTAATATTTCTCTTGTTCAGTAACAATAGGGCGGCTCCATAAAAGTCCGTTTGACAGATGGATAATAAATACCCCTGAAAAACTTCCCCGAAGCGAAGCCTCTCCATGCGCCTGCGCATATAGGACTGGTTACCACGAAATCGCCAATTTAAGGAAAACGTTATTTATTATCGCCGAAGGGTAAATTGATGCGATTAGTGTTGTCGTTTAATTTATGGCTCCCACAGATAACAAGGCCTATGGTTTAAAGGGTTCTGTTTAAAGAATTCTAAGAATTGTCAACCGAAACAAAATTATATTTTAAATCTATTATAATGTTTTAACTTCAATTGATACCATACGTTATTTGAAGTAGCTAATCTCTATGACTTTAAGTTTTGTCTCACAGTTTTGTGTTAGAATCAATTTAGTTTCTTGTCATATAATTCGAAAAAGATAAACATAAGGTAAACAATGTCCCAAGTCATCCTCAGTATTATTTCCTCAGTCTTATTCAAGTTCGAGTCAGATGTCACATACTTCTGATTATTGAATCGTTAACCGAAACAAAATTATATTTTAATTCTATTATAATGTTTTAACTTCAATTGATACCATAAGTTATTTGAAGTAGCTAATCTCTATAGCTTTACGTTTTGTCTCTCAGTTTTCTGTTAGAATCAATTTAGTTTCTTGTCATATAATTCGAAAAAGATAAACATGAGGTAAACAATGTCCCAAGTCATCCTCAGTATTATTTCCTCAGTCTTATTCAAGTTCACATGTCACATACTTCTGATTATTTATCCTAAACTTATGCATCATGTACTGTACTGTCATATTACTTCTACCAAAATTAAATTAAAATACTAGGAAATTAAAAAAAAAAAGCTATTAAGTTCTGTTTATTATCTATAATATATAAAAGAGTAATGTGACTGACTGACTGACTGACATACCCAGAGATCAACGCACAGCCCAAACCGCTAGATTCCTGAAATTTTGCATGTTTTTTTTTTTTTTTTTTATGGAATAGGCCGGCAAACGAGCAGACGTATCGCCTGATGGTAAGCGATTACCGCCGCCCATGGACACCCGCAACACTGAGGCGTCACAAGTGCGTTACCGGCCTTTGGGGGATAGGGGGAGGGGGGTTGGGGTATGGGCCTCCGGTATCCTCACTCACTCGGTGAAACACAGCGCAAGCACTATTTCACACCGGTTTTCTGAGAGGCCGTGGTATCACTCCGGTCGAGCCGGCCCATTCATGCCGAAGCGTGGCTCTCCCACGTTTTTTTTTATTATATAACGTAAGTGAGCACTTAAGAAAGGAATTTTTGAAATTCCACCCCTAAGGGGGTAAATCAGGGAATGAAAGTCTGCATGAGCGAAGCCGCGTGTAAAAGCTAGTAATTAATAAATAAATATTTCGGACATCTAACACACAACGCCATCTAGTCCCAAACTAAGCAGAGCTTGTATTATGGGTACTAGACAACTGATATTATGAATACATAAATTTACACTTTTTTTTTGTAAATTCATACATATTATACATATAAAACACCCAAACTCCGACACAAATATTTGGAGGCCCATACCGCAAACCCTCCCCTCTCCATCCCCCAAAGGCCGGCAACGCACTTGTGACGCCTCTGGCGATGCCTCAGCTCGTTTGCTACATATTCCATAAAAAAAGGTGGTACTACACTTTCACAGAAGACCAACCTTAAATGCATTCGTGCTGTCATGTTGCGTTGATGAGTGCGTGATCGGAGCCCCAATGATGTAGAATCATCTCAATAGACCGCTAAATGCATTGTTGCATTATCTGCATTCGCAATGAGTATGGTGTACCTACTCTCTCTTTGGTTATGTACTCTTGGTTTCTTTCTAGTCACTTTAGCAAGCTCATATAGTTAAAAAAAAATGGCAGTACTGTAATTCGGAACTGATTTAATGATCTACCCAGGTTATATGGTAGATGTGGAAGGGTTACTTCATTGTATTTAGATGTGGTTTGTTTTTGACTAATATAACAGTTAGGATACTGGCAACGATATTCTGATGACAGAATTAGATATACAGTGAGACTCTATTTAGCTTTTTAATTTGGTTTACTATTAAATAACAGTAGTTTATTTGTTTAAGGATTGTTTTCTCTTTATACCGTACTCCAAAAACCCCACAAACGAACTCACTGATCCGTCATTGTTTACAAGAGGGCGACTTGAACAAAACGTACCATGAAGTGATATATTAGTGCCGGCAGACATAGTCGCGTCTTGAGGATTCCCCGTGACATTATTGATTGCCATCAAATCAGTTACAACGGTCAGAGACAATGACAGTCACTGAGCGCGAAATGAACGGAAAGTACGCGAAAAGGAGCCGAGCCCTAATTGCTGTTGTCAACGGGGATACCAGACCGCTTTATCATGCTTCGTTTACATGGTTTTATCTTTAGATACGGTTCTTACCATTAGAATATAACTTTCGGAAGTTGTATTCATATTGATTGCTACTATAATGACGGCACGGGTGGCCTAGTAGGGTGATTATTAGACTAAAATCTGAACCTTGTAGATTCAATTCCAACATGGGACAATATCTTGTATAATCCACAAATTAGGAATCTATTATATAATATTTTAGTAAGTAATATCAACAGTTTGGTTTAGTCTAGTTTGGGATCAGACTATAAAGTGTGACATTTTTGATTAAATTATGAATTGCTCCGCGAGTCTCTTAAGGTGTATGTAATGTACGTCTTATCATTGGAGATGCCACATTACAGGGCGGCATTAACTGAGCATTGTGCAAAATAATAAATTAAATTAAAAAGATTTTTAAAAACAAGCTTTTACTGGAATGCCTCGAGACGAATCAAACAAGTCCAAACTCGATGATGTTGCATCAGATCAGTTCCATGTCATTATAATATTGTATTGTCACGCTGTATACATATGCTTGCAAAATTTCAGCAAAATCGGTTGTAGATATCTGCTTCAAAACTGAGTTGCAATATTCCACCCGAACATACATACAAGCATACATACATACATTGCAAGTTAATAAAAAGCGTGTAAAAAGCATAAGTAGTATAATGTTTAATAAAAGACAAAACATTGAGTACATTAGGTACTTAATGCCATTAAATACTAGGTACTTTTCACTGCTACGATTATTGCTTACGGTTGCTACGGTAATCATTATTGAAATATTTGAACAAAAGAAGAAAATATATTAAACTTAAAGAAATGACAATCAATAAAAAAATAACAATTCGTCTACTTTAATTCAATATCTAGTTGTATCAAGCTATTTTTTGTCCGTATTCATAAATTTTAATAGGCCAGATATACTTTTGACTTCATTGTATTGCCAAGTTTTTAAACCAATAAAATAGATAATAAAAGTGTAAAAAGAATAAATAAATATTTCGGACATCTAACACACAACGCCATCTAGTCCCAAGCTAAGCAGAGCTTGTGTTATAGGTACTAGACAACTGATACAAATACATATATACTTTTTTTTTTTTGTAAATACATACATATTATACATAGAAAACACCCAAACTCCGAAACAAATATTTGTAGATCATACAAACATTTGGTCCGACCCGGGAATCGAACCCAAGACCTCATGATCAGCAGTCGCACACGCCAACCGCGAGAACTAGGCAGTTAATCAATCATTTAAAATTATTATTAAATCATATTCTTTAATGTTACAGTACAAAAATATGTTTATTTCCTGACTGAGTCAAGGACGACGAGTCTCGCTTTGTTTATTAAACATAATAAACCGTAATCTCGTCATTACCAAGTTATTGTCGACGTCACCGAGGTATCCCCACGTGGTCTTCGTCACTCATTCGTTTAACCAGTTAGTTCACCTACGATCGGAAGCCGAGTTTTTTATTTACGCAAAGGTTTTATTGGTAACACGGGTTTACCAAACCGCGTCTTTGATGTGGGATTTATAAGTTGCGGAGTTGCGTGGAAACTTGTTTACACATAATTAACATAACTACTAGATACTCGTATAATGTAGCACGCACGTAACGTACAATGTATTATTATAATGACAATAATTACAGGCAACTTTTGTATTATTAGGCTCTTTACTCGACCCGGGACTTCCCTGAGCAAGCTTGAAGCCCTTGTATCTTTTTGTTTGTCTGGTAAGCACAATTAGCTTCAAAGAGCAATAAACCAGTGGTCTGAGTTACAGAGACATAAATATAGCTTCCAATTTCCACAATACATACCGTATCGAGAAGGCCTGCTTTCTGGACCAGGTCCTTAATGCAGCTGCCGAACGTGAGCTTCTGATGGTGTTGGTCGCCTTATAACTCCACCCCTGGGTCCATGTGACTATTGACACAATAATTGCGTAAACCTACATGTCAGTTATCAACAAAGTCATGAACCACCTCCAAATACTTTACCTATTCTTTCTAAAATTGTTCTATTTAAAATCATTTCTTGCCTTTACATTCGATCGCCACTAGGTATAGTACTTTCAGTAATAATATAGAGGACCTCGTTCGTGAAAACTGGCGCAACATTGTAATGAGATCGCATTACAATGTTACATCAATTTTCATGAACGAGGTTACTGTACAACTAGTTACTAGGTCTAATAGTTGCTGATAAACTTCCTGGCCACTTAGTAACGTCATCATACTGTTAACAAGGCGACAACAACTTATTATTATATATTTTTTAATAATAGAAATATGTACCGATATTTATTTTAATTATTTTTTAACAGACACGTGTAAGTGTTTAGAATTACCATAATTAATAGAAGTCAAGGTCTCACACGTGCCTTATTCAAATATGTATGGTATTTATAAAAAAAAAAGTGTGGCACTCGGGGACTGCCGCGGTAAAGCTGTTGCATAGCATTTTTTATCAACTAATGCAATTATAATTATTAATTATTTTTTTATTTATGCAGTATGTATAATATTGTGAATGAAAAATAGTAAACTATTCAATTAGTAATAACATCGTCACTAGATGGCGTTGATCACTTTTTTTAAGTAGCGATATGGTTTCGTTACACAGCTTTAAAAGGTTAAAACTATTCTTAATTTATACGTCTTCGTCATTGAACGGGTTGTTTTATTTTCAGTATTATTTTTTCTTTGAACATGAATAGGGGCGCACATGCGGTGAGTGTGGCATTATATAATATAATAATTATAAAACTTTATTTCTCTCACAGGAAGGTACATATTGGTAACAAGATATCTAGGTACAAACTAAAGTTTCCAAAAATTTCCCTAGTGAGAGCTGGAGTCCATACTAGGCTCGAAGCCTGCATTACAGATCTCCAGGCCCACCCTACGGCCGACAAAATATTTTTATTTTATTAAATATGCTAATCAAAAACATACAGAAACAGAAAAATGCAACTACACCTCCAAAGAAAAGAAAAAAATGGACTAAGGTAGGAACTTAAATTTATACAAAATTATCATTAATTTAACAAAAATAATTAACAAAAATGAGATCAAAATCTATCTAAGGTTGTGTGTAGTAGTGTTGTGTGTGTGTGTGTGTGTGTGTGTGAGTGTGTGTGTGAGTGTGTGTTTTTTTTTTTTTTTTTTTTTCCAGATGTGGAGAAAAACTACTCTTACGTATCATCAGGTCTAACCTGGGTATGTCGGACTCGATGTTTTGACTACACCCATACCGACTAAAAAAAACCCCTCTGGCGTCAACCTCCTCTTCCCCTACGGAACCGCCGCTAGGCATTACTTCGTGGAGGGAGGCTCTAGCTACTGCTCTTCCGTCATACTAATGTCACGGGTTTAGTTTTCGCTTGCTTTCCAAACGGCGGAGTTCCTGAAGGACTTCCGTCGCAAAAGCGCTTGTCGCCTGCCATGCTGCCTCCGATGAAAGCATAGCATCTATCAGAGACTCTGGCTGAACTTTCTTCATAAGGGCCTCTGCCCAGGTACTGCGTAATAGGTCGAAACGAGGACACGTAAAGAACACGTGCTCTGCGTCTTCACTAACTCCTGGGCAGGACGGGCACGTCGGAGATACCTCATGCTTATATTTATAGAGGTATGCCCGATAGCACCCATGTCCTGAGATCATTTGTGTCAGGTAGTAATTGACCTCACCATGGTTACGGTTTAACCAGGCATCAACTTGTGGGATAAGACGGTAGGTCCATCTGCCTTTTGTGCTGGTATCCCACTTCGATTGCCATCGTCGTATGCTATTTAGCCGTTCCTCCTTGCCAAGTTCTTCAGGGCTTAGTGTGGTCGCTACTTTACGGTGGTAAAGGGCTTTCCGTTCTTCGGCTAGTACTTCAATTGGCAGCATCCCGGCAATAACGTTCACAGCGTCATCAGACACTGTGCGAAAAGCACTGGCAACTCTTAATGCACTCAGCCGATATACTGGTGCAATTTTCCTTCGTGCTTCCTGTGTTTTAAGCGCATCGGCCCAAATGGGGATTCCGTAGGTGAGTACTGATGTAACTACGGACGTCAGTAACGCCCTCCTTCTCTGCTTCGGGCCTCCTAAGTTGGGCATCAGCCTTGATAAAGTCGCCCTGACCACCGACGCTTTGGCACCCACGTGCTGTGTCTGCTGCTTGAAGTTGAGTCGGGCATCAATCATAACGCCCAAATACCGAAGAGACTGCTGGGATGTGAATTCATGTGCTCCGACTTGCAGTGTGATGGTTTCCAATCGCTTCCTGCTTGTAATGAGTACTGCCTCAGTCTTGTGCTCTGCCAACTGCAGTCCAACTGTGTTCATCCAGTGGCTAATCTTTTCGATGGTAGCGTCAAATGCGAAAGTAATTTCTTCGAGATGCTTTGCTACGACCACTACGGCCACATCATCTGCATATGCCACGAGTTTGACTTCTTTTGGAAGTTCTAGTTTTAATAATCCGTCATACATGATATTCCATAAAAGTGGGCCTAGAACTGAGCCCTGAGGTACACCTCCAGTGACTTTGTATGTTTTCGGGCCAGTCTTTGTGTCATATTTTAGGATCCTGTCAGAAAAATAGCTTGCAACCATCCTTCGTAAGTATCCTGGTACCTTCATTTCGTAAAGAGCCTTCATGATGCAATCCCATTTGGCGGAATTGAAGGCATTTTTTATGTCTAACGTTGCCACCAGGCAGTACTTCTTCGTGCCTCCCTTCCATCTGGTACCGGCGATTGCTTCCTTAGCTGTATTGACGACAGCGCTAATTGCATCCAATGTAGAGCGTCCTTTCCGAAAGCCGTATTGGTTGCTGGCAAGAAGCGGTTCGACTGCTGCTTCGATCCTCCTGTGTATTATACGTTCGAGTATTTTGCCAACTGTATCCAACATGCAGAGCGGACGGTAGGATGTTGGTTCTTCCGAAGGCTTCTTTCCTTTGGGGAGGAGGACTAACCTCTGCTGTTTCCACATCGATGGGAACGTACCTTCTGTGAGGCAATTGTTATAGACGTCAAGGAATATTGCAGGCGCTGCTTTAATGGCAGCTTTTAGTGCAATATTTGGAATTCCATCTAGGTCCGGAGCCTTCGTATTCCCTACTCTAGAACATGCTTCGAACAGCTGATCTTCTGTAATGGGTGGAATTTCTTCTGTTTCATATTGCTCTATCTCATGATGTAGTTGCATTTGGTGAGGAAACAGCGTAGTAACGATCTTGTCTAAGAGTTTGACAAGTGGGCGATGGCATTGGTTGGCTTTTTAGATGAGTCATGACTACCTTATACGGCCTGCCCCATGGGTCGTCTTCTACCTCAAGAATCAGCTCATTCCAACATTTTCTTTTGCTGTCTTTGATGGCTTTGTTTAATCTTTGGTGGGTTATTTTATATACTGCCAGTTCCTCATAGTTTGGTCTTTTCCTACCGCGTTGTGCTGCTCTTCTCGCCTTGAGACACTTTTTACGGAGGTTACTGATGTCCTCGTTCCACCAATGCATCGAGGAGTGCCGGATCATAGCACGTTTCCTAGGCATTGTGATGTCGCAGGCTTCTGTAATTCTCTTCATCAGATATTTTGCCATGCTTTCAGCATTCCCATCACTGATTGGTTCACTATTAAGAGCCTTCATGAAAACTTCGGGGTCGAAGGCACCTATCTTCCAACCAATTTTCTTAGTTTTCATATGCACTCTTCCAGTGTTTTGTTCGGAGGATACTTCCCACAATAGTGCACAGTGATCACTGGCTGTGTAGGTATCCGTCACCTCCCAAGAGCAGTTTCCCTTAACTAGACTGCTGGAGACGAAGGTTAGGTCAACGATGGAATTCGCTTCTCCTCGAACAAACGTAGGTTTATCTCCACTATTTAGCAACACCACATCAAGGCTGGACATTGCCTCCAGTAGCACCTTTCCTCGTGCGTTTGTCTCTTTACTACCCCAGTCCACTGCCCAGGAGTTAAAGTCCCCTGCGACAATTGGGGAATATTGGTTGGCATCTTCGGTCAGCCGATCCACAAAGCTCTTGAACTCATCGAGTGAGAGGCTGGACGGGGCATAGCAGCTGTAGAAATAAATTCCCTCAAGTTTTGCAACGACAAAACCAGCCTCACCGTTATTAGCAGAATGTTGAAAGGTACATCCGCCACAGGCCCAAATCAAAGCTTTAGTGGTACTATCTGTTTCCCATGGTTGAGTTGTGAGATGTCTATATGGCTCCGAAATCAGAACAAGATCTGGATTCAGTTCTCGCACGGTCTGCATGAGCAAGTCGTGTGCAGCCTCACAATGATTGAGGTTTAGTTGCAGTATCTTCATAATTGTTTCTTTTTTCTCACCTTCTGGAGTGCCTCTTTAAAAACTGGGCATCTGCTGCTACCAGCAATGTGGGCCCAATTTTTCGTGTTGCCTTTTTCGAGACACAAGGCACATCGAGCATCCTTTTTACAGTTAGCAGCTTTGTGTCCCTCTTCTCCACAGCTAGTGCAGAGATTTGACCGGTCCACGTTGCTCTTACACTTAGCGGCAAGGTGTCTATAGTGCCAGCACCTAAAACACTTGGTTGGTCTCTCCACCATTCTTATTCGGCAGTTGACCCAGCCAATTCTGATTTTGCCCTGCTCCTCCAAGACCTTCTTTGCTAACGGCGCTGCAAGTGTCACTGATGCAGTTTGTGTACCGCCATAGGCCTTGCGTAGTGATCTGATGACATCCAGGGTCAGTTCATCATCTTCTTTTACCGCTTTCTGTAGGGCTTTGAGAACATCTTGTTTAGTCGTCGTGTCATCGAGGTCTCGTATTTCGATTTCCTCTTGCGGTCCCTTGCTTATAACTTCAGCTTCATTACCAAGGAGTTTAGCAATGGTTTTTTGAAGCCCATGACCTTTGTCTGTGCTCTCTTTGGTAAGGATGATCAACAGATCACCAGTCCCTGTCCTGCGGATTTTATCTACCGTTGAGCGGACTTGTTCATCGGGAACATCTTTCTTGACCCGACTGAGTATTTCCGCATACTTTTTTTTATCTTTAGGCCCCACAATCAGTGCATTGGGCCTCTCCACTGATTGTTTTGGCTTCTTCTTTTGAGATAGCTTCTTCTCTTTTTTGGATTTAACTGTCTGCCACTCTAATACCGTCTTGTCGGGTGTTTGTGTTTTATTTTCCGCGAGTGGGGTGGGTCCTGTTCCCTTCATTTTCTTCGCGTTCTTGCTCCCCGATACTGGTGGAGTCCGCTCCTTTCGTTTAGCCCTGCGGATATCACGTTTTTCTCCAGCAACCGACTCGACATCAGTTTCGAGTTCACTGTCTATCGTCGTGGTCGTCTCAGTGACGCTCCGTACACGGGGTGTTGGTGGTGTACATGAGACTATTGGCGTCAATTTAGTTCGAGACTGGTCTGTGAGACGGGCATCTTCCAATGTTTTTAGTCTCTTGAAGGCACTGCCAATACTGGCCACCTTGGTTTTTATCTCCTTATGGACGTTTATTTTAGGTTGGACAAAATCTCTGAGCTCGTCAATTAACTTCTCAAGATGGTCCCACGCTTGCGTCCTTTTTATGTCCGCGCTTGCGTCTACAGTTGCTTGTTGGGCCTCCTGGCCACTGTTACTTCTTTGATTATTTTGGTTTATATTAGTATTAAGACTTATCATAATGTTCCCACGAGTACCTAGGGAAATTTTCGTCCACTCCAGCAGAGCCCCGGTTGCTGGAGTAAGGCCACTAAGAAACGCCTGGGGTTGGACCCGGTACCCCAGGGGAACCGTTTGCGACGCCACTTCCCTGGCGCCATGCAGTCCTCGACACGGTATCTTAACGTCTTAACTTGGGGTGTTTTGTCCGCGGGAGCTATTTTATTTCACT
Source organism: Diaphora mendica (assembly GCA_949125395.1). NCBI lineage: Eukaryota > Metazoa > Arthropoda > Insecta > Lepidoptera > Erebidae > Diaphora > Diaphora mendica. Next base: position 552,197 of record OX421325.1, read on the forward strand.
CCTACCCTCCGCTCTTGTGAGCGGCGAGCATTCTCCTATCCGCTGGTGGAGACGCGCCCGGTAGCAGTATCACCTCAGCCCCGAGTGTGTGTGTGTGTGTGTGTGTGTGTGTGTGTGTGTGTGTGTGTGTGTGTGTGTGTGTGTGTGTTATAAAGATATGATAGATACCTATACACCTATATATTTTCTCACAAACAGCTGCATAAGCCGGACATACACGTTCAAGTATACTTGCGCGAACCCAGACTGTTATATCTGTCTGTCTTTGTCTCGTACGAATTATCGATCGATCGATAATTACGATTAGTTGATTTGTCGTTCGTCTCGATCCGTGCGAGCTTCGGGTGTCAGGTTTTATTTTCGTTACGTTACGGAATTTCTTGATTCGGTCGCCGCGCTCAAAGGCTTCTAGGCCCGCGATAAAAGCTATGTAATAGCTTAAAATGTTAAATAGTTGTAAGTTTGCTGTTGTATTGGGTTGGGGAGGCCTTTGTTCAGCAGTGAACGGCAGTGGGCTGAAAATAAGAGAAGCATTAGAAGTATATTGGAAATTGTAGATCGACACAGGCAGGCAGTAGATTCTGGTGTTTTCACCTAATTTACTTTGACAATACAGCACATGCTGTGGCATCTGTTTGTGTCGATCTATGATTTTTAACTGTAGCTTTGACGTTCATAAGTGTCACCTAGTGTAATATCTGTTTGTGAAGTCAAGAATTTACTGGAAAATTTTGAAAACTTTATTCTTATCATATGATGTAAGATACTTCTCAATCAAGTTAAAGAATTTGGGGCTAATTGGATTTGCAGCAATGTTTACGCTTTCATATGAGAACAGTTTATTTTCGTCGTCTTGTATAAGACATGGCAATCTGTCTTTCTAAGAAATGTTAGTAAATAAAAAAAAATGGTTTGTTTTAGTTTTATTCAACTAACATTTTCAATCGGAGTAATATTTTTCCCGTTTTCATTTTCTCTGTGAAAACTTTTGACAAATCTAGTCTAGGTACTTGTATTTTGGAATTGTCTTGAAATTTTGTTTAAATAAATGTCCTTCCTTAAGAAATTCTGAATCTCCGACTTCTGTTAAATTTCCCTAATGTATGAACTTACAAAACACCTGAAAGTCACATTTACAAATAAGGTAAAAATACAAATAAACGAGTGACACAACTAACAGTTCGAGAATCCAGTGGCGTCACAAACATGACGTAGCGTGATTGCGCCTTCGCATAAACACGCACACTCATAGATTATATCACCTCGGCATAGCGCCAGACTGTATGCTGTAGACTGTCGGTGTGCGCGTGTCTCGTGACCTTGACCTCGGAAGGCTCGGTGGCAACCACGCTGCCATCATCCTTCTGTGACTGACCCGTGCTGGGTAATCCCGAACGGGAAAATGTTAAGCGTTTAATGAGGTTTTATATCAATACACACCTCCGTGGGAGTTTTTTACAGATTTATAAGACGGTAGCAAAATATGTGAGTTTAATAGACTACAGACTTCAAGATTTGAGTGATTAATTGATTGTTCATTTTCTGAGGACATTATCATCATATTTTGTAATAGGCTCTATAGCAACAAATTGATCTTAAATTTTTATCACTTATAAAAGATTAGCACTCCGGAAATGACTTGAACTTTTAAATAAATCTTTCTGTCAGAAACAATTATTATGTTCAACTAGTTTTTGCACGCGGCTTCGTTTACGCAGACTTTTACCCCCTTATCCCCTTAGGGGTGGAATTTCAAAAATCCCTTTCTTAGTGCTCACTTACATTATATAAAGAACCTACATTCAACATTTTTGGATTCTAGGTTCAGCGGTTTAGGCTGTGCGTTGATCTCTGGGTATGTCAGTCACCTTCCTCTTTTATATTATTATATATATTGATAGATAGATGCTGGATCAATAGTTAAGGTTTAAAAAAGTTATCCCTTAAATAGATACCTAATGATCATCCAAGGTGGTATACAAAAGATATAAATATGTTTCCATCATAAATACATCCCTCAAAACTTAATTGAAAAATAGGGGATATTTTTGTGTTTGTTACCACAGAACTTCGTTGATTTGGCAAATAATACATACATATTTTGGACATTTAACACACAACGCCATCTAGTCCCAAGCTAAGCAGAGCTTGTGTTATGGGTACTAGACAACTGATACAAATACATATATACTTTTTTAAGCTATTGCATAGCTTTTATCGCGGGCTTTGGGGCTTTGTGCAGAAATTCCGTAACGTAACAAAAAAACCTGACACCCGAAGCTCGCATGGATCGAGATGAGCTGCTACGAACGACAAATCAACTGATCTGTGTCACTGTAACGCACGAACATACTGCTTAAAAAAATAAAATATAATTGCATAAGTTGATAAAAAATGTTATCCAATAGCTTTGCCACGGCAGTCCCCGAGTGTCACACGTTTTTTTTTGTAAATACATACATATTATACATAGAAACCACCCAAACTCCGAAACAAATATTTGTAGATCATACAAATATTTGGTCCGACTCGGGAATCAAACCCAAGACCTCGTGATCAGCAGTCGCACACGTCAACCGCGAGACAACGAGGCAGTCAAATATTTTTTAATCGTCATCTTCGTCGGTCGTTTTCAACTTTCATATGAAAATTCTACCCCGTTTTGTAAGAATTAAGGAATGAAAAAAGTGTACAATTTTATTATCTTAACTAGCTGACCCGGCGAACTTCGTACCGCCATATTTACAAATCTGTCTCAGCTTCCCACAGGCAGTGTACAGTCGCGGACAACAAAAAAAGACTTTTCCCGTTATATTTTATTTTTTTCTTTCTAGCAAAAAAAGAATGAAAGAAATAGGACTATGTGTTATTGAATTACAACTAAGTACATATTTTGACTTTCATCCCCTCTCTCCAGGATACCGTGCTGAATTTCGGGATATAAAGTATCCTATGTCCTACCTCGTAGTATGAACTCAAATCATGCCAAGTTTCATTTGAATCCATTCAGTAGTTTCGGCGTGATGCGCGGCCAAGATACAGACAGACAGACAGACAGACGGACAGACAGACAGACAAAAATGAAAAAAATTACAGTTTTGGCTTCAGTATCGATAATAGAGAGCCCTCCAAAAAAATTTTTTTCAAATATCTTTAATGTACAGAATTGGACCTGTTACATTTTTATTATAAGTATACTAGCTGACCCGACGAACTTCGTATCGCCATATTTACATATCTGTCTCAGCTTCCCACAGGCAGTGTACAGTCGCGGACAAAAAAAAACACTTTTCCCGTTATCCTTTTTTTTTTTTTTCTAGCAAAAAAAGAATGAATGAAATCGGACTATGTGTATACAACTAAATGATAATGATACAACTAAATACATATTTTGACTTTCATCCCCTCTCTCCAGGAAACCGTGCTGAATTTCGGGATAAAAAGTATTCTATGTCCTACCTCGTAGTATGAACTCAAATCATGCCAAGTTTCATTTGAATTCGTTCAGTAGTTTCGGCGTGATGCGCGGCCAAGATACAGACAGACAGACAGACAGACAAAAATGAAAAAAAATACAGTTTTGGCTTCAGTATCGATTATGGAGAGCCCTCCAAAAAAAAATTTTAAAATATCTTTAATGTACAGAATTTGACCTGTTACATCTTAATATATATAAATCTCGTGTCACAATGTTTGTCCTCAATGGACTCCTAAACCACTTAACCGATTATAATAAAATTTGCACACCATGTGCAGTTCGATCCAAATTGAGAGATGGGATAGTTTAAATCTCAAATTATAGTCGCAATTTTAATTTATTGCTAATTATTGTATATTAATATGGCGGTACGAAGTTCGCCGGGTCAGCTAGTTTTTATTATAAGTATAGATAGATGTAAGAGCGTTCTAGGATACATCGATATTTTAAAACGTTAATTGTTAAGGTACTAACTACAATATTTCAGTGCATGAATGGGCCGGCTCGACCGGAGTGATACCACGGCCTCACAGAAAACCGGTGTGAAATAGCGCTTGCGCTGTGTTTCACCGAGTGAGTGAGGATACCGGAGGCCCATACCCCAACCCCTCCCCACATCCCTTTTCCCCATCCCCCAAAGGTCGGCAACGCACTTGTGATGCCTCTGGTGTTGCGGGTGTCTATGGGCGGCGGTAATCGCTTACCATCAGGTGATACGTCTGCTCGTTTGCCAACTATATCATAAAAAAAAAAACACTTGCGCCACTGGAGACCAGTTAACTGTAAATCTTAAGTCACATACGTATGTCACAGTACATGGGGATAACTCTGATTCTATGAACACGGGAACATTTTATTGTGGTGAGTGTAACTATTTCAGCTGAAAAAGTGACTTATGTCTATTAAAACCCTCAAAGATATGGAGGATTTGTATTTCTAAAGACATATTCAAATAGTTCTTTTGAGAGTCAGATTTTAGCTTAATCAGTAATTTAAAGGCTTAATTGAACCCAACATGGTAATGGTAAAGTAGATACAAATGTCACTCAAATCTAATACCTTTGAAAACGAGCAATTCTTGTTATATAATCTGAATATCGGAAACGGCTCCTACGATTTGAATGAAATTTAGTATTGTGGCGATTGAAGCCTTCGCCGTACCTATACAACCTCCACGTCATAATACTGGCAGATGAAAACTCCTGTTTGAAGCAAATTTTCTAAAATGGATTTATAATTTGAAATTTTTATTTTTTGAATGCTGAGGGGAAGATAGACTGCAGTGGTCGTGGAGTCAAGACCTACTAGCAGTGAAATAATATAAATAATTGTGTGCCGATATTGTAAATTCTTATCTTGCAGGAAAAGCGTATAATACTTTTAGTCTTGTTGTTATTTCCCCAATTTCAGGTACATTAGTCCACTGACTACACCTAACCCCCTGGGCTCGTACTTGAGAAGGTACGAGTTCCACAGTATGTAGGGGCCTTCGGGGGCGATAAATCGATCTAGATATATTATTTTATTTCTGGGTCGACGATTCGAGTCGCTCTCCGTTGGATGCGGTCCAGAAGGAGGAGCTGGTACTGGGGTGCCCCCGCCCAAAGATAACGACAGTATTCCCTATGAGGCCGAACCTGCGCCTTATAAATCAGAAGGCGGTGGGCCGGAGTCTCGATCACTGTCTCGATCTGTTGAGCACAAATGAATGTAAAGTATAGCGCCCTCTGTTACGACCCACAAGAACTTTAATCTAATAGCAAGATTTCGAAATGTGGTTATCTGCTAATAAGTTAAAAACAATAATAGCAAACAATAATATTATGTAAATCAAAGACCATTCATATAATTCGCTACGCTAAAGATTCAGGTAGGTAGGTTAATACCTTATCTTAGTAGGTACCCTACTGTTATCAGTAGGGTACCAACTAAGATACAGCTCATGCCTATTTCACAACACATTCCTAATTGTCTATCAAGCACATGCGATTTGGGAGTTCCCGTTTCTGAATCGTCAGTAGTTTTCAGGTATCTCTAGTACAAAATCTATCGACTTATGCGGGCGCATCCTACATACGTCAATTCACAGTGTGAAACCGCAGTTCACAGTCCAATAACGTAAAATTGTAATAAGTATGCGCAAGCGCATTCAGATTTAAATTTAGAACGCTACCGGAATTCTTATTATGATATGAATAGGCATACGCCCGAAGTCGTTAAAGATTACCTCAGCGGAGCAGGTGATGAACCGTTTGCAAGGTGATGATCTCAAGGGGCAAAAGTCCTTTGACGTTTGCCTGCGGCACGCGATAGTTCGGTTATCTTTTACACAATATATTGTAAAGTGAACGGGAAAGAATGAAGTGTGAATGAGAACACTTAGTATTTAAGTATTAATGGAAATTATTTAAAACAAAAAACCCGACTGCGTCAATATCTGTCATCTTTATAAAATTTTGCTTTTTTTAATATACATATAACTTATATATATTCGTAATCACCCTTAAAAAAAATATTTTGATACCACACTCGGCAATTTGTCACTCTCACGACTAAGACCAATCTATTGACACCACTCACATAAAAATTCGACAAGCCGTTTAGGCTCTAGGGCGTGCCAAATAAATATACATACATACTACATACATACATTCACTCAAAAAACATTACCCTCCTTCTTCGCAGTCGGGTAAAAATAAACATATCTTCATATAGATTTTGAATGGTTTACAATAATTTCACAACGAAATCTTGACTGTCCCATTGATTTAAAGGTTAGCATACCTGACCTGAATCGTCATGAAAAACCTAATATGGGACACACCTTCTGGCCATATGGCGGGATGACTTGCGTAACAGGGCTGGCAGCGACTGGATGCAAAAGGCAGTAGACCGGGCTCTTTGGTGTTTCTGTCCAGCAGTGGACTGCAACGGGCTGATGATGAAACCTGACCATCAATCAGAAGTCTGGGTTCGATTGCTACCCAGGAAGAATATTTGGGTTAGCATAATTTTAATTGTATCACGGTTTTTATCTATATTATGTATGCTGTATATAATATGCTTGCAAGTATTTTTATGTCCAGTCAGATTACTAGCACAAGTTGACATCAGTCGGCCATGTGTTTAATGTGTCGTATCGATGGTTAAACTAAATAGTATTTATTACACGTCTATTATATTTAAATCAGATGCAATCAATCATGAAGTCATCATTCGGTTCAAGTTCGATATAATTTTGATGTTAGGATCCAGTAGTTTGGTACTCGTACAAACCGATTGTCGATATGAGTGATTATTCTGTAGTCTATGCAGGCGCAGTTCTAAGGGGGGAGGGTCACAGGGGACACGACCCCCCATAAAGTCGTACACATGTAATTTTTTCCAACTCCTACTAGAACCAGATTTTTTTTTACTCCTCAGTTTCCATAATTGTTTAATAGAGATAAGACATTATTAATAATAATTAAAACTATAATATAATGTGGATAGCAAAACTTTGCCCTCCAAGGCTGTCGTGATTCAGGCCTGCTGTGCCATAAAGACTCAGATGACAATACTAGTCTGGACCGGAGTTTCTAGGAAGTGCTAGACAGACACGCTCTTTCCAAAGGTCCAGGACAGTCCCCCAATCCCTCCTACGCAATAGGACCGGCAATTCTGATCCGACGAGTGTGAGGGACAGCTGGATCGAGCCGTATGGCGGCTGGCTTCCTGCAACACCGCTCCTGGACCTGATGGTGTTCCTGGTCGGGCGCTGGTGATCACTCTGTCGGTGCTGGGAGACATTTTTCCTCTGGATCCGAGGCAGTTTTTCACTGATTGTTTCGTCCTTGGAATCTTACCCCTTGGCTGGAAAGAAGCGAGACTGGTGATCTTCAAAAAGTAAGGAAAGGCTGCAGATTCAATCTCTGCGTTCCAACCTGCCTGAACGAGTCGGGGAAACTCTTTGAAAGTAGACAGATTTGTCGGGAGTTCCACACACACATTTCGTGCCCATCCCCCCCCCTCCTCCCACGGAGCTAGATCCTCTAGAGATTGTCCCAGAAGTCTCAAATATTATCATCCCAATAGATTTACCAATAAAAACAAAACATAACCATTTGTTTTTAATGTGTGCAATACAATTGTGTATTGTGCAACAAAGTCTAATTTACTCGACTTAAATTGATATTAGTGACCACCTCCCAAAATTTCAGGCAACCACGCCTGAGTCTATGGTCAACTAAATGAAAGCTTAACTGGCCACTCTTTGGGAAGGATTTTAGGAAGTGTCTAAAGAAAGTTCTAGGTATGTCAAGAAGTGGACTATTAAAGGTTATTGATATCACACCGCGACTTTGTTTAGCTTTTTTGTACAGATTACAGAATTTGCAAAAAAAAAAGGTTTTAGTTCCTTTTCTTGGGCAGACTCAGTATCAAAAAATGTTTCATAGGTACGAAAAATGACAATATTAAATTAAAAAATTACATGCTAAATCTTTTATCGTCTGTTGATTTCTAGTTCCAAATAAAACTGCAAAAATGTTCTTTTCATGCTAAAAAAAATAAAACAAACCATATTTTAACCGACTTCAAAAAAGGAGGAGGTTATCAATTCAACTGTTTTTATTTATGTTTCTTACCTCATAACTTTCGACTGGGTGAACCGATTTTGATGATTCTTTTTTCATTTGAAAGATAGTGCTTGTGTGGTCTCATTTCAATTGGCCCAGTTCCTGAAGTCATTTTTTTTTGTTATAATTTGTGATTATTGCTCAAAAAACTGATGTAAATTTTATCTAATCGTCGGATTAATTAATTAATCTATATTCTTTAATAGTCAAAAGTTTGTCATTACTCAAAAAATGAAATTTAAATTATGTTGTAATAGCGAAAATTTCCCATCACGTCATGACAGATATAAAAAATGCGTAGATATCCATGACTCCTTATATTGTCCTTAATATTTTCCGGGTATGATTTCACAAAGCACTAACCTAAGTCTTTCATTATTTTACGTAAGAATGTTTCCTAGGACGTTGTTTTATTCCCATAACGGTATAATGTTAAATTATTAGATCACTAAAGGTCACACACACTCGACTTATACTATGCTATATATAATGTGAGCGCGGACTGGCGATATACTTTTTTTAGAAATCTATGACATCAATCAATAATGTCATCGGCACAATCTAGTCAAACTTAAATTTCAGCTGTTTAGACATAAATACAGATAATGTGCCTTTTGGTGACCAAATATTTTTAAATATAAGATGTTTATTTATGATACTCCTTTTTTTTGCTTTTGCTTTTAAAAGTCCTCCATGCAAAAGTTAAATTTACGTAAAATCTTTTGAATGTATTTGTTATTGGATTGGATTTGATGGATTGAATGTTGTATATGTCGTGTAGATTTAATCCTTAAAAATATTGTTTTATATTTCAAATTTCATAAATAATAATAAATAAATAAATATTTTCGGACATCTAACACACAACGCCATCTAGTCCCAAGCTAAGCAGAGCTTGTGTTATGGGTACTAGACAACTGATACAAATACATATATACTTTTTTTTTGTAAATACATACATATCATACATAGAAAACACCCAAACTCCGAAACAAATATTTGTAGATCATACAAACATTTGGTCCGACCCGGGAATCGAACCCGAGACCTCATGATCACCAGTCGCACACGCCAACCGCGAGACCAACGAGGCAGTCTATCATAAAAATATAAGACGTTTGTTGCAATTTTATCTATTTAATTTGCATAAACAAAAGCATACAGCATTATAGGTAGTTTACCAGTTTATGCAAATTAAATGTTCCGATATGTTCCGCTAGCACTTTATAGGAGGTTCTCGTTGGGACTCATATTGCCATTTGATTTTAGAAGTCATACTCACAAATTTGGGTTGTTGAGACGAAACATCATGGAGAATGGTTCAAATTCTTGCCATGTGCTCGAGGGAGTAATGACATCAATAAAACACGCTTTAATAGCAATCGAACTATAAAGTAGAAAATAATTTTAATGTAAAAAGCGTGGGGCTACATTATTGAAATATTTTCAGAAAGCACCCTAAGCTTTTTACATTAAAATAATTTTCTACTTACGTAAAATAATGAAAGACTTATAGAATATTGAGGACAATATCAGGGTCATGGATATCTACGCATTTTTTATATCTGTCATGACGTGATGGGAAATTTTCGCTATTACAACATAATTTAAATTTCATTTTTTGAGTAATGACACACTTTTGACTACTATAGAAAAGAGATTAATTAATTCATCCGACGATTAGATAAAGTTTACATCAGCTTTTTGAGCAATAATCACAAATTTTAACGAAAAACCCGACTTAAGAACTGGGTCAAATTGAAATGAGACCACACAAGAAGCACCATCTTTCAATGAAAAAAATAATCATCAAAATCGGTTCACCCAGTCGAAAGTTATGAGGTAACAAACATAAAAAAAACAATTGAATTGATAACCTCTTTTTTAAATTTAAGTTGAAGTCGGTGAAAATATGATTTGTTTTATTTTTTAGCATAAAAAAGAACATTTTTACAATTTTATTTGAAACTAAAAATCAACAGACAAAAAAAAAAATTAGCATGTAATTTTTTTATTTAATTGCCATTTTTCGTGGCTATGAAAAAATGCAATTTTGATACTTGGTAATAATAAGTAATAAATAAATTATAGTTTACAAAACCAAAAACACGCTCTAATAGCAATCGAATTAAAAAGTGTAAAATATTATAATATTTTCAGAAAGCACCCCACGCTTTTTACATTTAAATTATTTTCTATTTTTTAGTTCGATTGCTATTACAGCGTGTTTTTTTAAACTATAATTTATTTTCTACTTTTTTGTTTGTTATATTTACAAAAGCGTGTTTGTTTAGTTTTTTAAAACTATTGAAAAAAACATTTTTTTAAAGTTTTTTTTTTAAGTTATTGTATTGTCATCGTCCCTTGACCCCTGTGCAAATTTTCAAGTAATTCAGACTCGTAGAAGTAGGTGAAAATGAAGTTAAAAGATTGCGTTACATACATACATACAGGTCAAGCTAATAAAAGCGTGTTAAAAATAGAAGGGAGTATTATTCATCCGTTACTCCATAACATTATTTAAGTTCCGACAACTTCTTTTTAAAGACAACACTCTCACTAAGGGTATATCCTGGGTCGCGGGGATTTTACATACAAGAAGTTACAACCCTAAATACAGAGATAATACAGTCTGTTCATAAATAGTATTTATTTAAAAACAACAACTTTTCTATTAAATTATTCGTGGATTCAATTGCAGTTCCCCCCTTTAAAATATTGTGTAATGAAAAAAAAATTGTTTTATTTAAACAATCCCTTTAAAAAATAGTTCAAACAAGTTTTTTCAAGGTAGTAGAGCCACGCTGATTTCAGCACGAACGGGTCGTCTCGACCGGAGGGGTTCTACCCTCGCACTGAAGACCAACCTAAAATGATAGCATTTGTGCTGTCGTGTTTCATTCGTGAGAGCGAGACCGGGTGCCCAATAAGGAAACCCTATAGCAGCCTGTTTGAAAAGCACGGTGTAGATTTCCCAAATTTCCTTTCCGAGGACAGGTTTATATCCAACATATTAAAGGTATGTTGAAGATGATAACATCATCAAGTCATGAAAGAGTTTGGCTATCTCCTTAAACAATGAAATGGTTATAAATTATGTCATTGTAAAAGGAGACTCGGAAACTGGCTGTCATTGAAATTTAAAGAATCGTATGAGGCTCACGAGCTCACCAGCAAGCAATTGTAGATTACTCATCTTGTGTGGAACAATTCGTTCATAGTCATATTGTGAGGGGAAATCACAGGTGAGTCGTGAATGTAACGGCGGAAAGTCAGATTTGGAAGATAATATAAAAAACTTTGTCCTTGTCTTCGAACTTGCGGTAATTTTATCCTTAAAATAGATACCTAAATGATAAAAATGTATTATTGCAACTCTATTGTTCAAAGTTTTGTATATTCAAGCAAATACAGTGGGGATGGTAAAAAAAAACAATTAAAAACTACTTTCGTTATCGATTCACATATTACACATTATAGACAGAAGTGTGTTAAAGTGAATAAAATTAGTTACGAATGTTCTTCTACTTTCATTCAGGCCCAATGATGTAGAAGCATCTTGACTGCATCTGTGGGGCAGTGGTAGCGTATGCGACTGATGTGAGGTCTCGGGTTCGATTCCCGGGTCGGACCAAATGTTTGTGTGATCTGCTAATGTTTGTTTCGGAGTTTGGGTGTTTTCTATGTATAATATATATGTATTTACAAAAAAAAAGTATATATGTATTTATATCAGTTGTCTAGTACCCATAACATCTGCTTAGCTTGGGGCTAGATAGCGTTGTGTGTTAGATGTCCAAAATATTTATTTATTTATCTCAATAGACCACCATAGTGCGCATCACCTTGAAGTATTTCTGCACTGTCTGTCGCAATGTGTATGGAGTCCATTACTCTTCGATTCTGTTCATGCCTTCCATCAGGCAGAGAAGTGTCACTTTGGCAGGCAAAAAAACTTGTAATAGCGAAGTAATAGAAAGTACAACCTATTTCACTGATACTTATCTATGTGAAGGCTGCGCGAGCGCAAACGACATGGAAACGCCGGAGGAAAGTGTGCGTGTGTGAGGGGATTCCGGCGCGTGCGCGGAAAACCCTACGTGTCCGGCTTTACCCACTCGATGACCCTAATGCAAGAACACACACCCACTCTATTTACAAACAGAACATTGCATTAGATTGCATTGCATTTTGTCATTGATTTACTCAATTGCTAACACTCAAAATTCACCCTTGCATGTACATTTAATTTTCTTTCCTTTCATTACCCTTTTCATTCTTACCTTTTTTTCACTTCCTAAATTTACTCCACTTGTTCTCGTGCCTGGGCACTACGGGAGTCAAGCGGGTTGACTGGTATGGAGCCTATTGTAGTGGGCAAATTGTAAGTATTTAATACATCCCTATCTATCTACCCTTGGAGAATACAAGCGTAAGCATATGCACCTAATATTTTCTTATTGAAACTGCGTATAGACTGCAAACTTTACAATCTGATCAATTTTGTATGTATGTATTTTACAATCGTACGATAATTTCTACGTTACTTCAGGGCATATTATTAGATATAACAGGCAGTATGAACCGTTCCTAAAAAACTTGTGTTGATAATTGTTGTATTATAATTGCCCACATACAAACTATTTTTAGACATTCGTTTGACAATTTATTCAAAGATGATGAAAAAAATCAGACCGATTGAGTTTTAATAAACGCTTTTATCTCACGTTCTATCTTGTGAGATTGCAAACAGTCGAAAGTCAAAGACAAGTCGAAAAACAAGTCGTGCGCTGATTAGTTGAACAGTCCCAGTTGTCCCGCGCCGCCATATTTGTTTGTTAACTCGTTTGTTGCCTTATTTTTGTGATTTTAAATTGATTTCATGTTGAAAATACCTCACAGCTTTAGAATTAGTTATATATAAAATTGTTGTTAGTTATAAAAAAGATGAATTTGTAATTAATCCAAGAAGTTCTAACCCAACTCTATGGCCATTGAACTGCCTACTGCAAAACCTACCAATCAGCGACAGTTGAAAATTTGACGCGCGTAAGCAGTCACAGTTGACATCTATTGAAAGTTTACAATCTCGCTAGGTAGATTATAATCTAACGGTTTTTACAATCTTACGGTGACAGATACAAACGCTATAGTTTTGTAAGAAAAGTTGAATTTTGATATTTATTTAAATAGTCCGGAACAAAGTTAATCTCCAGTAAAGACAACTGTCTTTTAGTAGGTACTTAGGGAAGTAGTAGGAAAAACTTTAGTAGGGAATTAACTTTGTTTTAGTAGGTACGTATATAATTATTATATATTGCTGTCGCTGATTGGTTGGTCTTCCTACTCTATTAAAAGATACGAAATGTTACATCAAATGACTTCAAGGCTTCTTTTCACAACAAATAGAAAACATAATAATCACTTTCACTTCGAAATTGGGGTTACCTAATTAACACACGTGTGTGTAAGTTATTATAAGTAAGGTCAGTATCCAGGTGCATTACCGGTTCTCCAAGGCCAAACAACTGTAGGTAATATTTCTGGGGATTTCCAACTATCTTTGCACATCGAAACAAGATTTTCTTTTAACTGATCAATCTAGAAAGTCATTTAGAACCTGCAGCAAATTGTAGATTAACGCATCCTATTTCTATGAATTGTAATTGCCTTTAACGGCAATTCTATTTGAATTTGTAAAAATAGGTACCATATCTCTTCAACAAAGTTGACAATAAGAAGGTAGGTACGAAAGGCAGAACGAACTTGATTAGGCAACTTGTTTCATCTTCCTAGCCTTTATTATTCCCAAGATTTGGGGTCGGCTACTAGTTCAACCGATTTTACCTGAATATCAGTTTTTACACGGAGCGACTGGCATCGGACCTCCGCAACTCTAAGGGTGAACTGAATTCGAAAGTTGAACTAGTTTTCAGAATATTTAAGGGCACTGACTTTCCAATAACGATTGCCATAGATGTTGTTGACAACCGGGACCGAAAGGGCGGCCTTATTTCTCATAGCAATTGCTTCCAGGCAACCTAACTATGTTTGGTCAAGGTATCTAAAATACGAATACGACATACATTTAATCTTAGAATAATAACGCATAGAAAAATTGTCTTCATACAAGCGCCCTGACAAAAATGAAGCACTGAACCGATTCTCATAGATGTGATGATTAGGTAGGTACGCGCGGCGATACGCACACATGCAAACGGAATATTGAAACAAAACATTTCTATTTTGACCTAATGATTTACAAAATACTGTGAAATATTTAAAAGTTACCTGTGAAAAGTGATGTTATCACACTTCTTTTTTTTTTTTTTTTTTTTTATGTATGGCCCGCCAAAATGACTCTACTCTGCCTGATGGAAAGCATAAGTAGAATCCAAGAGTGGCGGTCACCATACTCACTGCGAATGCAGACAATGCAGTATGGCGACCCACACCATGGCGGCCTAGTGATGCTTCTGCATCTTTTAGTCTAGTCAACAAGTATGGAACTTGTTGACTAGACTATTTGGGCCTCCGGTCTCGCACTCACCAACGAAACACGACAGCACGAACGCTGTCATTTTACGTTGATTTTCTGTGCGAGGGTAGTACCGCCCCGGTCGAGCCGGCCCATTCGTGCTGAAATCAGCGTGGCTCTACTACCTATACTATCTTTTGTTTTTAAGATGCGCTGTGACACAATTTAATGGAACAAACCGAACAACACACCGAACACAAACAATTTAATGGACGCGCGGACTCGCTTTTATGCGTTATTATTCTAAGCATTTAATTAATCATAATGATTGAAGTGAAAACTTCTTTAGCAGTGTTGAGCACTTTTTGGTAGGGGGAAATCTTATGAGTTCGCGTCACCGACAAGCTGACCGTCACAAAACTTCTTTGGCCGCGTTGATCACTTTTTGGTAGTAGAAAATATTATGAGTTCGCGTCACCGCGTCACCGTCATGATGATTTAATTCAAACATTATGAAAGTTCTAATGTTACACATTCATTTTAGAAATAACATTCTAAGTTATAAGTTATCACTTTTATCGGCAGTCCTTATGACTGCCAATTTTTTATTTACATAAATATATCTCATAAAGGTATTTTAAACGTCTTTATCACGAAGACATGGAACCCCGTAATTATGTGCAGCAGGTAGAGTCAAACATCCAAACCGCGAAATGTTAATAACAGCACTTATGGTGAGGATCTTGACAATCGGAATAGGTTTTTTTGTTGCAAGTTATTGGTGACTGTATCCGGGTTCATATTCAACATCCGGAATAGTTCATCCACCGCAAAAAATTATGGAGCAATCAGCTCAGAGATATTGGGAGAAGACTTAGAAAGTTACAACGAGAAAATGGGACGCCTTTAACAATATGGACAAATTATACGTGGTTTAGAAACTGTCAGGAAATAGTGCTCAGTAATTCATCAATGTTAATCAGAATAACCACAGAACCGTTATCGAATAGAAATTTTAACCGCGCATAACGGACAAACGTTAGATACAAATAAGACAAGTAAAATTTTAACAAAATAAAAACCGACTTCAAGAACGACCAAATCGATCGATTTCTCTTGGATGCCATCATCAGATCTTAGTATCCTTATCATGAGATATTGAAACATGGACTGTAAGCAGATGAGATAAAAGTATATAATTCAGCAACAAATTTTGGTGTATTTTAGTTTAGCGATGATAACAAGAGAATTACCACCAATGAGAACCGACAGAGCTTATTTTTGGTTCAGAAATTCCCTCGACTAGCCACCAACTATCGGCTGAACGATGATTTTGTAGGACTTGAACCGATTAAAAAGCGCGCGCCGTCTCGAGTGCCAGTAGCTGAAAAACCAGTCTATCCCAGAAAGAAAATCTTTGGTATTCGGTCAGATCCCGGGCACTCTAAGGTTTTAAGAACCCCTCATAAATGGGAACACCAGTAGTGGACTGATACACCAATCCATTTACATTTTAAATTGTTATTTTGTTACGATCAAAATGTGTCAGTGTAAGTTCTAGATACGAACTATGAGGCTGTTCTCGCTTATTTTATTCCATCTATAGGTACTAATTTGTGTTTGGTTGAATGCGCTATTCTCAGATTTAAAAAATATTTCAGTATTAGACAGCTCAATAGGGAATATGCATGTCTTTTCTTTATTTCTTAATCTGATCATATAAGAACATAGAAAAAATATAAATAGGTTTCAAAATAGTCAAACTAAGTTTCAAAGTGAAATTTAAAACACCGACTAAATTTGAGCTATTCAAACGCCGCCATTTCTCGCGCGCTATTGACATAACATATGAAGTCATTGTGATTTCGTGTTTGTTTACTATTGAGTGTTTCAGTTATTTTATACCTATTTACAGTTTTGATTGCTATAAAAATCATGGAAGACGTTATTTTTTCTCACAAACACTACTAAAACAGTAGGAATTTCGACGCTGTTAATTTCGATAATGTAACAATCGACGTCACATTTCGTTTCGACCAATAGGACGCGTTTTGCAGGTTTGAATTTCCCTCCCTTAATTTTCACTTTTTATTTAATATTTTCTGGGTTTAAATAATCACTAAATAAAAAAATACCATTTAGGTATATTGTAAAGACAATAAAGAATCTAGAAAAAAATGTTTGAGACAAATAAATTTTTTATGCATGTTCCCTATTATCGAGGAGGGCTATTGCGTGCATGCAGCGCATTGGAAGCTAAAACGGTTAACATTTCACAAAAACAATGTACGAAAGATTATTCCCCTTTAAAAGTTCTAGTCCGCAACAGCATATTATCTATCCTTTTTTTATGAATAGGCCTCTGCCTGATCGAAAGCATAAGCAGAATCCAAGATTGGTTGTCACCATACTCATTGCGAATGCAACATTGCAGCATGGTGACCCACTCTATGGCAGCCTAGTGATGCTTCTGCATCATTGGGCCTCCGGTCTCGCACTTACAAACGAAACACGACAGCTCGAACGCTATCATTTTAGGTTGATCTTCTGGTGCGAGGGTAGTACCGCCCCGGTCGAGCCGGCCCAACCGTGCTGATATCAGCGTAGCTCTACTACCTTAAAAAACCTAGTATTTGATAATATACCGCTGTGCCCGCGACTTTGGGTAACATTTATACAATCTTTCATCCCCTCCCCCCGTTACAACCCTTATTTCGCATTAAAAAGTAGCCTATGTCCTTTCACAGGTATTAGAAATCTATACTATCTGTGTACCAAATTTTATTTAAATCGTTTCAGTAATTTTGGCGTAAAGTGTGACAGACAGACAGAGTTACTTTCGCATTTTTAATAGTAAGGATAACTGTTCTCAATGACAAGTATCGCCCTCTTTGATGCAAATTGCAAACTATCTACTACCGCCCTCTAGTAGTTAAATAAACAACCACATTTATTAGTGAATGGTGCGGATAGCGCCATCTAGTAACAAGGTTCATGAAATTACAGCTGGTGTTAACATTAAATCTAATTCAAATTGTTATTTTAGGTTTCCGCACTCCTCTTCTACATAAAATTTAACTATATACCGAATTACATATTCGTAATAAAGTTTTAACAAAATGAAAAACCGACTTCAAGAACGACCAAATCGATCGATTTCTCTTGGACGCCATCATCAGATCTAGTGTGCTTATCATGGTACCACCGTTGGGATATATCCTATCCATTAAAAAAAGAATCATCAAAATCGGTTCATAAACGACAAAGTTATCTATAAAAAAATAATATATTTATACGGTCGAATCGAGAACCTCCTCCTTTTTGGAAGCCGGTTAAAAATTTATTCCCAATTCTTTATTTATTTATCGTGAATTTTATTAATAAGTGTATACATTTTTTTTACTTATATTTCTAACAGTAAATATAAAAAACTACAAAAATAAAGAATATGAAGATTTATATTGATTCGTTATAAATGCATTTACAATATCATTCACAAGTTACCACTTTCATAAAACACATTACACAAAATACTTTCTCATATATTTAAAGCATTACAGTTTAATATGAAATTTATAAAATTATATTTAATTAAAGACATCAAAATATTAATTATGTTTATAGGTGAAGACTTCATAGTCCCGCACGGTGAAGTTGTACTCGGTGGCGAGGCAGGCGGGCGCTAACTGGTCTCCGTACGAGTGCAGGTTGCTGTAGCTTTCGCTATTGCTGTTGCAGTTGTTCGAGATCAACAGGTCTGCGCCCGCGCCGAATATTGGACCGCAACTGTTGATTATTAAGTTAAACAATATTATTAGTAAAAAAATTATGTCACTCTAAGAAAATTTAAAAGTGATTGGGTGTGTGTAAATCATTCACGTATTTATTGCGAAAAGTAATTAGACGGGTATTAAAAGCCCACATTTGGCAGACCTTTTTTACCCGACTGCGAAAGGAGGGTTATGTTTTTCGAGTGTTTGTATGTATGTATGTATATTTCTTTGGCACGCCCTAGAGCCTAAACGGCTTGTCGTATTTTTATGTGAGTTGTGTCAATAGATTCGTCTTAGTCGTGAGAGTGACACTTGGTACATTAAAATTAAAAAAAAAAGTGTTCACGCCTGCGTTCATTTATAATCTACATATAGTTTTTTCACAAGTACCTCCTACTAAATTGATATGTTACTTATCCATTCGACGCCTTGCACGAAACATCTAATGTTTAATGTAAATATTTTAACGGATATAAACCAAGTAGAAATTACGATTTGGAGTTTTCTTTGCTACAAAAGTGAAGCCGCGCCAAACAAAAAGTACTGTAAAAAAAAACATGTTTTCAAAATACATCGAGTGTGGTATCAAAATAAAGAATTTTTTACGGTGATTACGAATATATGTATTTAAAACTTATATGCTTTTATTGTTAAATATATTTTTTATTTTTATTGTTAATTTTATTTTTAATAATTTGTACTTGTTTTTCTTTAAAAATTAGCTGCCAAAATGACTATTCTGCCTGATGGAAAGCTTGCGTAGAATTCAAGAGTGGTGGTCACACCACCACACAACACCACACAATCCACGTTGTGAACGTAGACAATGCAACGGTCACCCACACTATGGTGGCCTATTGAGATGCTTTTCCCGCTCCGCTTGATCCCTGGGATCATAATGGGAGGGAAACACATACGCTGGTAGTGAGTTCCATGTTTTGAATCGACACGCTCTTCGACACGGGAAGGAAGAGCCGAACGAACCGTTTAGTTTCAGAGCGTGTCAATTACTTCACACAGGAGCAAACCTGGGTCTTATAAAAAGACTGCTCAGGCGAGAAGAACCGTCTCACCTTGTTCAGTACACATAGCTTTCGCGAGGCCGTCTTAATGATATGACACTCTCAATGTACTCTCGCGGATTGAGATTTAAGCTGTGAAAATGATGTGTATGTGTGAGTGTGTATGTGTGGGTGTGTGTGCGTGTGTGAGTGTGCGTGTGTATGTATGAGTGAGTGTGCGTGTGAGTGAGTGAGTGTGTAACAGAGAGGTGCTCACTCGGGGTGGTAGCAGAGCGCGAAGGCCTTCTTGTTGAGCGTGTAGCGCGCGGCGGGGTGAGCGGGGTGAGCGGGGTGAGCGGGGTGAGCGGGGTGAGCGGGGTGAGCGAGCGCGAAGAGGAAGGCGCGCTCGGCCGCCACGTAGCCGCCCGCGCCGCCCGCGCCCCACGCCGCCTCGCAGTAGCCGCCGATCACCTCGCCTCGTGACAACTGACGTCACACAACAAACACTCTGGTTCATTACATCGGTAGATGGAAGTATTCTAATGTACTCTCTTCATATATCCTCATAAGATCTATATTCCGTGGGAGCGCCACGCTTCGGCATGCATGGGCCGGCTCGACCGGAGTGATACCACGGCCTCACAGAAAACCGGCTTGAAACAGCGTCTGCGCTGTATTTTACCGAGTGAGTAAGAATACCCGGGGCCAATACCCCAACCCTCCGCCCATCCTCCTAGGCCGGATTTGTGACGCCTGTCCATGAGCGGCGGTTATCACTTACCATCAGGCGATACGTCTGCTCGTTTGCCCACTATTCCATAAAAAAACCTGTTTTATATTCAGAATGTAGCGTATACAACAGTTCCATACCTGCACCAGCAGCAGGACGGGAGCGATGCCGTCGCAGTGCGAGTGGAAGGCCTGCGCCGAGTAGCCGTGAGTGGACGCGCGGAATATCAACCGCCAGGACTGCTTCGGAGTACCACACCTTCATCGACAATCGTCATCATTAATCAAAGGCAGATCAATATTATACTAGTGGTTGGCCACGTACCTATATGTTGTTTATCGCTAAGCTATATTACTGTAAAGTTTCATCCAAATCCGTTCAGTAGTTTTTGGTGAAAGAGTAACAAATATCCATCCATACTTACAAACTTTCGCGTTTATAATATTGGTATAGATAACAAATGATCCGCCTGAACGACCATTTCAAAATTCTCATTCCGTACCACCCGCCATTGGACATTCTGTGCATAAAGTTCTTAAATAAATAAAAGCATTACGAGAACTTAATTATATTCTTTAATGCACTAAATAAAACAAGTACACTCGTAGTTAAGATTGTTGTATTTGACAAACCATGAAACGTATGTGGTCCTATCGAACATTAACAATATTAAACAGCACGAACGGGCCGGCTCGACCGGGGCGGTACTACCCTCGCACAGAAAATCAACGTAAAATGACAGCGTTCGTGCTGTCGTGTTTCGTTGGTGAGTGCGAGACCGGAGGCCCAATTAGTCTAGTCAACAGGTTCCATACTTGTTGACTAGACTAAAAGATGCAGAAGCATCACTAGGCCGCCATGGTGTAGGTCGCCATACTGCATTGTCTGCATTCGCAATGAGTATGGTGACCACCGCTCTTGGATTCTGCTTATGCTTTCCATCAGGCAGAGCAGAGTCATTTTGGCGGGCCAAACATAAAAAAAAAAAAAAAAAAAAAAAAATATAATATCACACGTACTACGCCACCTATCTCAAGACAAGTGAACTAAGGCCCAGCCATGTCTACAGCATAATATGTATATATTTTTGAGGCGGTGTCAATATACATATAAATAATAATTTAATTAGTGTGTACATCAGTAAGGCATGTATCGAGTTTTAACTTAATTGACTAGCTAAGCCCCGCGGTACAACAACAACCCTGGGTAACACCGCGAGGCGAAGCTAGTCTAAAATAAGTACCCTAAGTTAATCTTTATATTATCAGCTTTCTGCCAGTGAAAGTCCCGTCAAAATCGGTCTAGCTGTTCAAGAGTTTATCTGGAACAAACAGACAGACAGGCAAAAATTGAAAAATTTGCGTTTTTGACGTAAGTATCGTATGATCAACAACCCATAACGTCCCACTGCTCGGCTCGGGTCTCCTCTCAGAAGAAGGTTAAGGCCATACGTCCCCACGCTGGCCAAGTGCGGGTATCAAGTATGGTATATACTTTCATATACATTTAAAGATGAAAAGAAAGATGAAGAAAGAAAGAAATATGTTAATTTGAAATTACAAACAGACATTTCATCACACTAATATATAAAGGCGAAAGTTTGTGAGTGTGTATGTTTGTTACTTCTTCATGCAAAAAATACTGAACGGATTTGAAACTTTACTCTACCTTGCCTGATGGAAAGAAGAATAAACAGTAATATAGCTTATACATCAGAATAACACAAAGGCTACTATGTGCCGCAATAACCAACATACACGCGGGCAGAGCCTTACATTTACATTACCTTATAACATAAGACCTTACCAGTTGTTGATGACCGCCTGAAATGCGCTCTTGTCTTGCTGCAGAATTAGCGATCCAGTGAACATATTAACCGCTAATCTGTAACAAACAAATTGTAATATAGTCTAAACCAAATTTTATGGCGGTTCTGAAGTTTGCTGTACAAGCAGGTGTACACACATAAAGAAGGAAGGAGTGTGTTAAATGTTTGAATTTTTTAAATGTTTTTGGGGGCAAACAAGCAGACGTATCGTCTGATAGAAAGCGATTACCGCCGCCCATGGACACCCGCAATACCAGAGGCGTCACAAGTGCGTTGCCGGCCTTTGGCGGATGGGGAGAGGGAAGGGAGGAGGGGTTGGGGTATGGGTCTCCGGTATCCTCACTCACTCGGTGAAACACAGCGCAGGCGCTGTTTCACACCGGTTTTCTGCGAGGCCGTGGTATCACTCCGGTCGAGCCGGCCCATGCATGCCGAAGCGTGTCTCTCCCACGGTAGAGTATTATTTAGGTAAGGTAGAAGAATGTTGGTTTCCCGTGGCCTACCTGGGCTGTGTCCGCTTGTCGGTGTGATGTGGAGGTGGAGGCGGGGCGGCGTGCAGCGCGGCGCGGCGGTAGCGCTCCAGCGACAGCTCCATCGGAACCGCACCCGTGGGCTCCACCTCCTCAGCGAACACTGCGCTATCTGGAACAACAACCTCGGAGATTACTACACAAGATAACTCATCTAAGCAGTAATATGTAGGACTAGCTGACCCACGCAACCTCGTTTACGTCTTCTATTGCCCGTAGCGTAATAATTTTTCCCCCGTTTTTGTTACATTTTTCATTAGTGCTCCGCTCCTATTTGTCTAAGCGTGATGATATATAGCCTATCCCTTCCTCGATAAATGTATTATCCAACACTGAAAAAATTTTTCTAATCGGACCAGTGGTTCCTGCGATTAGCGCGTTCAAACAAACAAACAAACTCTTCGGCTTTATAATATTAATATAGATATGATCTTGTTAAATTATTGTATATTTAAAAATAACGCTTTGATAAAAACAACCTTATTGCTAACGGAATACCAGGACTATACATTTTTGTCTATGATCGAGTCTCTATTTTTTTTTAAATACTTCACTATTTTATTTCGTCATTTTGTATTAAGAACTATATAAGTAATACTTAAGTAATTTATTTTATTTATTTATTCTTTATTGTACACAAATGGAAAAAAAACATTAAGCTACAAGGAAATAACATGTACAAGGGCGAGTACATGTATAAGTAAGTGGCTCAACCGAAGTGATGACACGGCTTTAAAAGAAAAAAGCGGCCAAGTGCGAGTCGGACTCGCCCATGAAGGGTTCCGAAGCAGCAAGTAACATAATATAAAAGTTTGCAGTTCGTTGTAACTTTGATCGATGTTTTAATAATAGTGTTTTTTTGCGGTTTACGATTTATGACGTATTAAAAAAAAGTACTAACTACATCTCGTTCAAACCAATTTTCGGTGGAAGTTTGCATGCTAATGTACATCATATATATTTTTTAGTTTTATCATTCTCTTATTTTAGAAGTTACAGGGACACATATTTTACCACTTTGGAAGTGTCTCTCGCGCAAACTATTCAGTTTAGAAAAAAATGATATTAGAAACCTCAATATCAATTTTCAAAGACCTATCTATACCCCACACGTATGGGTTTGATGAAAAAAAATTTTGAGTTTCAGTTCGAAGCATGGGAGCCCTAAAAATGTATTGTTTTTTTTATTTTTGTGTGAAAATCTTAATGCGGTTTTTTTTTTTTTTTTTTTTTTTTATGTATGGCCCGCCATAATGACTCTACTCTGCCTGATGGAAAGCATAAGCAGAATCCAAGAGTGGTGGGTCACCATACTCATTGCGAATGCAGACAATGCAGTATGGTGGCCCACACCATGGCGGCCTAGTGATGCTTCTGCATCTTTTAGTCTAGTCAACAAGTATGGAACTTGTTGACTAGACTATATGGGCCTCCGGTCTCGCACTCACCAACGAAACACGACAGCACGATCGCTGTCATTTTACGTTGATTTTCTGTGCGAGGGTAGTACCGCCCCGGTCGAGCCGGCCCATTCGTGCTGAAATCAGCGTGGCTCTACTCCCTACCGGTTGACAGAATACATCTACTTACCAAGTTTTAACATTATAGTTTCGGAAAAAAGTGGCTGTGACATACGGACGGACAGACAGACATGACAAATCTATAAGGGTTCCGTTTTTTGCCTTTGGCACGGAACCCTAAAAACGATGTTCTGTTAAATTAATAGAAACTATTATAATTGATATAGCACCATTTTTAGCTGTAACTTTTAATAGATGTGTTGATTCTGGTGTTTTTCCTAACCTCATGAAGTACGGCAAAGTAATACCTTTAATCAAGAAGGGTTGTACAACTGAACCAAATAACTTTAGGCCAATCTCAATCTTACCGGCTATTAGTAAAATTCTTGAAAAAGTCATTTTGCAACAACTAGAAAGCCATTTTAATCTAAATAATTTATTTCACAAAGGACAATATAGCTTTACAAAGGGTCGTTCAACAATTGATGCTGGTGCAACTCTTTTGAGACATATATTTAATGCATGGGAGAATTCGCAGGATGCGATAGGTGTATTTTGCGATCTTTCAAAAGCTTTTGACTGTGTAGAATATAGCACGCTTTTTCTTAAACCTAGGCATTATGGCGTTAATGGTATTGCTTTGGAACTAATTGTTTCCTACTTGAAAGATAGAATTCAACACGTAGATGTCAATGGTGCGAGGTCTTCTGGACTACCTGTTACTATGGGCGTTCCGCAGGGCTCTATACTGGGTCCTCCATTTTTTCTCATATATGTAAATGATTTACCATATTATTTAAGAGATATCTGTGATATAGTTCTATTTGCTGATGATACGTCACTTCTTTTTAAAGTCGATCGTAAGCAAACAGTTTTGACGATGTGAATAGGGCACTAAATGATGTATTGATTTGGTTTACAACAAATAATCTCCTACTTAACTCAAATAAAACAAAGTGTGTGAGATTTAGTATGCCAAATGTAAAACAGCTAGGCACTAATCTAACTCTAAATAGTTAAATCATAAGTATTGTAGACTCAACAGTATTCTTGGGAATTACACTAGACAGCAAACTACAGTGGGGAGCCCGGATAGATAGCCTTGCAGGTAGACTTAATTCGGCAGCTTATGCAGTATGGAAGATACGTCAGCTCACTGATACGGACACAGCTAGGCTAGTTTATTTTAGCTACTTTCACAGCGTCATGTCCTATGGTATACTACTTTGGGGCAAGGCGGCTGATATTGAACCGATTTTTATTCTACAAAAACGAGCCATCCGCTCAATTTACAATTTAGGTGCTAGAGTCTCTCTTCGAGAGTTGTTTAAAGATATAGGTATTTTAACTGTTGCATCACAGTACATATTTGCAAATGTTATGTTTGTTAGGCAAAACATTAATAACTATAAGAAAAACAGTGATGTACACAATATTAATACAAGAAACAAGTCTAAACTCGTTGGTACCTATCATCGTTTACACAAGGTACACAACTCGTTCGAAGGTCTTGGTATACGTCTTTATAATAAAATTCCTACAGATGTAATTGACCTTCCTATGGATAAATTCAAGCGCACTGTAAAAAAACACCTTATTAGGCAAGCCTACTATACGAATGGCGATTATCTGAACGACAAAGAGTCATGGGCTTAAGGTGTTATTACTTACACACTAACTTCTTCATCTTGAAATTGAGCTAAAAAAATTTTTTTTTTTTTCGAATAGGTGTATTAAAATTTGACATGTTGGTACTCCGGTATGAATATTGTTTTTATACTCTAACCTAACGACATCTAATTCCGACAAATAATTAAGTTAAGATTTTGTTTGGGACTATTTTCTGTAGAATTTTCTTTAATAATTTCCTTTTTCTCTCAATTAGTTTGTTCTTGTTTAAATTTTCCTTGATTTTTATCTTTTTCTCGTATCAATTCTACTTCATTTTCATCTTTCTTTTTTTCTTAAATACAAATTGTTGATTGTTTTAGTTGCAACTTAGGCTATGCGCGCACTGCGATTTTTATTCGTTGCGATTTTTAAAATGCGAAATAATATCGCAAACGACAATAGTTCCTACGCGCACTATGATTTATTTTCTCTTGCGGAATAGCGGAGGCAAAATATAGTTAATGTCTAAGATCCGACCCAAGAGGCAAGAACAACCTCCAGCGAGCTGATAATATAATAAAACTTAGTTTATAATAAATTTAGTATATTAGAAAACATATTAAAAATGGATTGTCTAAAAAACACTACAATTCGCGCAATACGAAAATAAATCGTTTGCGATTTTTTCCGCAATGCCCGAGATTTGATACCACTTTATACGGTACAGAATTTACATACGATTTCGCATCTGCGATTTTAAATCGCAAACGATTTATTTTCGTAGTGCTCGGATTGTAGTGTTTTTCTATTGTTCACAGATTTGCGATATTATTTCGCACCGATTTATAATCGTAGTGCGCGCTTAGCCTTATAAATGAAAACATACACACATACTTGTATAATGTAAATGAATACATGATGGTACTTTGGTACTTATCTAACAATACGTTTCCCCATTTATTAAATACGCACTTGTTATTGTATGAGCACTTTGTCGACTATGATTATTATTAATTTCTTTGATATTGACCTGATGATTTGCTGTGCGGCCTGAGTACGCAGCTCAACTATGGTTGAATAGGTCGATGGCTGATCCATGCGTCTTACTTTATTTTACATTTGTGACATTTTATTGATTGTTTTGTATTTGGACATATTACATCTTTTTAAATTTCACTGTGAGTGAAAGTGCTATTTGGATTTTATTTTCCATAAGTGGATCTCATAATATAACAATACAATGTCACAATATAACAATGTAAAAATCTTGCAGCTATCAGTAAGAACGGCGCATGATTGGTTAGCTCATGGCTGTGCAGCAATGACTCCAAACCTTTTGTTTTGTTTTCTTTGGTCGACTTCGTTCGTATTCAAGTCTCTTAGTGAAAAAAAAAATTGAACACAGTATTATTATTTTTTAAAAGGCGCAACAATGAAGTTTCTTGCCAGATTCTTCTCCATGAAGGGTAGGCTGCACTTGGAACTGGCGACTAGAAGCACTCGATTTTTTAATATTAAATATTGACTATTCTTAAGTGCCTGTAAAATAAGTGCCTATATGAATAAAATCTTTTTGAGTTTGAGTTTGATGTAAATATTTCATGGGTTGCTTTTAACCGAAGGATTGACAAGAGATCCTACCCTTTTCCCCAAAAATCCGGTAGTAACCGTCAAAAAGCGAAGCTATATACTCGTGCCACTCAACTTGCAGATCCATAGGCGAAGTCACACCATCAGGTGCCTGTTTTATTTGGTTGCCTCCTACTTTGACTATCTAGGATGTCAAACAGACTATAAATACCTATCTCTCAAGTTGTGAGAATTGTAACACCTTTTGTTGAATATCTTACTCACCGATGAGCAGTAGTCGAACATGCTGCATGAGTGGCGCCAGGTGAGTGCAAACCCTGGCCCGCTCCTCCTCGGTCCAGTGGGCGGTGGGCTGGGTAACGCCCGCGCGTTGTTTGGCCCACGCCAACGCACAGCGCCACACTTCTTCCTCTTCAAGACATAGCTGAAGTTTATAACAATTAGAAAATTACTGTCAACATTTATATAACAGGTAGATAATTAAAAATATGTTTTGCATGTAGGTAATTAGATTTATAATCAATATCAATAATTGACGAAAGATGCAGAAGCATCACTAGGCCGCCATGGTGTGGGTCGCCATGCTGCATTGCCTGCATTCGCAATGAGTATGGTGACCACCACTCTTGGATTCTGCTTGTGCTTTCCATCAGGCAGAGAAGAGTCATTTGAGCCATACATAAAAAATAAAAATGTGTGATTCAGTATCATCCATATGTACCCAGGCGCGGTTTCAGGGGTCATGACAAATCGTACCCATGTAACTTTTTCCCTGCTACTAGAACCTGATTACCAAATATTATCATCCCAATAGATTTAGCAATAAAAAACAAAAGATATCTGTTTTTAATGTGTGCAAAAAAATTGTGTATTGACCCCCCCCCCCCCCCAATTTCAGGCTGGAACCGCTCCTGGGTGTTTTGCAATGAACTATACTTACTATTCCAATTTTTTGAGATATACAGATGATAAAGAATCCCCTCCTGACATCCATTACTCCATAAGGTAAACACTCCATAAGTATTCTGCCTACTCCTTTTAGTCGCGTAATTCTTTTAAATTTATGATATCGGGAAAGACCTAAGTCTTTTGTTAACTGACTTCCAAAAAGGAGGAGGTTATCAATTCGACTGTATTTATTTTTATGTTTGTTACCTCATAACTTTCGACTGGGTGAACCGATTTTGATGATTCTTTTTTTATTTAAAAGCTAGGGCTTCCCGTGTGGTCCCATTTCAATTTGGTCTAGATTGAAGTCGGTTTTTTTTTGTTAAAAGTGATTTTTTTTTTCATTTGTAAAATGTGCCCATTGCTTTGGCCAACGTAAGTAAATAGCAAATATTTTAGGGGAGGTTCGGGGGAAGGAACTCAAAAGGCGGCATCGCACTTGTGACTGGCAGGTGTCTATGGGCGGCGGTGGTTACTACCATTATGCCCCATGACTGCTCGTTTGTCCCCATATACCATGACTGCCTCGTTGGCGCAATGGTAGCCTATGTGACTGCTGTGCATGAGGTCTCGGGTTCGGATCCCAGGTCGGACCAAATGTTTGTATGATTTGCAATTTATATTTTATTTCGGAGTGTTTTCTATGTATAATAATAATATGTCATGTTCACGTATTTCCAAGAGTAAGAGAAAAGTATATATTTATATCAGTTGTCTAGTACCCATAATACAAGTTCTACTTAGTTTGAGACTAGATGGCATTGTGTGTTAGATGCAGACATCTAACACACAATACAATATCAGAATACTTATTTTTTTTTTCTTAACACACAACGCCATCTAGTCCCAAGCTAAGCAGAGCTTGTGTTATGGGTACTAGACAACTGATACAAATACATATATACTTTTTTTCTGTAAATACATACATATTATACATAGAAAACACCCAAACTACGTAACAAATATTTGTAGATCACACAAACATTTGGTCCGACCCGGGAATCGAACCCGAGACCTCATGATCAGCAGTCGCACACGCCAACCGCGAGACCAACGAGGCAGTCGTATTTTATTACCATAAATAAGTGAATTAAATAATAAACATTAGAAAAAACTAACAAAATCCGAAGAGATGAGCTTGATGAGTGCTTCCTTAGGTAGATTCAAGAAGGCGTTGGTCTTGACGCAGTCCGCGGCGTTGTCTCCGATGAATGCGATGCAGCGCTCCATGAACGAGGACGCACTCTTACCGCCTAGCAATAGACAAGGGGAACACACTGAATTTACTTTGTTTTGTTGCATAATTACAATTAAGAGAATAAAGTTGATTGAAATTACCTGTTCTGTAAACTCTTGTTAATATTCTTTTGATACCTATTAATTAAATTTATAGCTATTTACTTTTAAACTTCTAATTATAAATTCTAAATAACTAAATTCAGAATCTGAGAAGGAGAAAGTTAAAGATGTTTTAACTCCATCAGCCCAGAACGGCTGAACAGATCTGCATGAGATTTATCACAGAGATAGATTTTGGTCTTTAATAGCAAATTAGTTTTTTTTGGTATTCGGGAAAATATGATAATGATGAATAATAGATAAATGGTCTGAATGTACATGAAACCCTTGGGTATATTTTAGTACATAGGTATTTATTATTCTCAGTAGTTGTTCATAAGGTTAGAAGTAGTTACGTTGGATAAATTTGGCTAGTTTCTACATAACTTAATTAGACATTGCTTATTATGAAGGAGATAAAGTAAATTACACGAAACCGTGAGAGAGCCACGCTTCGGCATGAATGGGCCAGCCCAACCGGAGTGATACCACAGCCTCACAGAAAACCAGTGTGAAATAGCGCTTGCGCTGTGTTTCACTCAGTGAGTGAGAATACCGGAGGCCCATACCCCAACCCCTTTCCCTCTCTCATGTACTAAGCTCGTGTTAGGACAAAACTGTAAGTTATAGTGGTCATAGTTACTCAATAACCATATCAATTTCTCTATTTATAACCTGTACTACATATAAATCAGAATGACACATGACTATGTGCTAGTCATCATCATTGTGAATGTGGACAATGCGGCTTAGCGAACCACACTATCGCAGCCTAGTGTGATGCTTTTGCACATCCTGCTTAATGGATCTGAGATCATAGTGGGAGGGAAACATATGCACTGGTAGAGTAACAGGTTTTGAATGCTCGGCACAAGAAGGAATGGTCCTAACTATATTTTATTAGTAATTAATTAAGACAGTAATAAGCTGGGTCAGACGGGTTCAGATATGAAATTTTAGCTTGTGTATGTAGTTGTATTCTAGCTGTATTGGCATTTACTGATAACAAAGCAGATGCTGTAATCACTAAGCCTCAGCTCCAGATTATTGTTTGTAGATACTGGTTGTAACAAATATCACTAGACCACATGTATCAATGAGATGATCTTAAGACGACCTATAAATTCATTCTAGAACATCTTATATTATAGTTTTCAAATCAATGATGAGTTTCATATTTTAATACGCTTCTAATAAACATTTTGTGCAGTTTACCTTCTATTCGATTACATCAATTTGGTAAATAGCTATATATAATAGGCTACCATTGTTTAGAAATACACAGGCAAGAAAGTAGTGCAGTATAAGGTTCAGAAATGTTAGTTACAAAGCTATGGGCATCTTTGTTCATAGAGCATTTTTGATATTCTCATAGCGTAGGAACCAAATAAAACTCATTTGTATGGAGAAATATACTTAAATTTAATAATGAAACACCGTTGTACAGAACTCACAAGCCAAAGCTTCGTATAAAACACTGGTTTCCATGTTTATTGGGAATGAACTTATTCACTAAACACCATAACCTAAATTAAATCGACGCGTTAGGATTAACGTTCTGTATTAACGTTATATTGTCCCCCTTCATCATAACCCGTCCGATTTGTTTTCTATTCTTCGTCTTCATATAAACTTCCTCAGCATCATCCAACACAATATTCATATATTCATCAAATCCCACGATGTGGCCCTCAATTCTTAAATTCACGTTCTCGTACAACCAAATTTGCACTCGACTTCTGTTTTGTAAGTATCTGAAGATAAGGTTGATGGGTTGAACCATCACCTTTTGTACTTTTGGTGGTCCTTTGTAAGCCATTTTCGTAGATAATTCTTTAACTTATGTGAAAAATACCTTCGAAAAACAAACGCTATCAATAAAGAAGCCGGGCTTGGCGCTCTCTTGCTCTGTCAGTCAATCAAACATTTTTTTCCAGTTGTCTATGGTCAGTGGTCTCTGGTCACAGATTATAAATGACGCCATTAATGATGGAGTGATGGGAATGCTCTAAACTTGCCACTGATTCTTTGTGTGGTATAAACACAGATTACCCCTTAATCTATTAAGGGGGTAATCTGTGGGTTCCAAATAACGTCAAAAAGGCAAAATGTTCACTGTTGCTCAGTGGCGAATTATCATTTGCACTAGAATTAATGTTTAATGGAATAGCATTTCGTCATTTAAACAAGTTTAAAACTATAAACTGTTTAAAAAATTAAGAGTTGAAAGAATATATTTATGGTTTATGAAATGAAAAAGATTTAAGCCTAGAGCATATATATACCCGGAGGGGCAGCCGAACGGGCGGAAAGCGACTGAGACAGAGAGAGACTGAGTTTGGGTAGTGTCTGTCTCTCTCTCACGCAAATTTCTCTCTCTCTGTACTCCGATCACGCTTTCCGCCCGTTCGGATGCCCCTCTAGATATATATGCTCTAAGGATTTAAGATAAATAAATTTTATTTCAATCTTTTTAAGATTGTATAATTTTTTACAACATTAGAAATACCTAGACTAATTATTATTAAAATTGAGAGACTGAACACTAAATACCTTCGTTTTCAAGTGAATGTTTCACCAACGATGATTAATAGCAAATACGAATACATTAATATGTATTAGAAATTTTATTTCAAGTAATGGAAACCAGACAAATAGTGACAGGATTTTTTATCTTATTTTTTTGTCCAGCTGTGGACTACAACGGGCTGATGATGACGATAATGATGATTAAAAAAGTAAAAATTACAAAAAGTGTGCGATGGCCGGGAATCGAACCCGGATCAACTGCTTGGAAGGCAACTATGCTGACCATTACACCACCATCGCAACTGTTTGATCAGGTAAAATTACGGTTTTCTTAATAAAGTATTACATACCTGGTCGGTCCTGTATTTCCATAGCGGCAGCCAATAGTGTACAGGCACTCTCCACACTCAACGTTGATGTAACATGATCTTCACACGCAGCTCGCAGGTCTTCTACTCCTAAGTCTGCAGCTAATGTCATCATTTCAAATACTCCAGAATCTTGTAATAATAGCTAAAAATAATGAAAATCTAAAATTAAGATTTGAAAGGTGCACACAGTTGTAAAACATTTTTTTTTAATTTTGTGAAATGCGCCATCTAGTGGTACTGTTGTGAAAACGTTTTAGAACAATGTGGCTTGTAAAATAAATTAACCAGGTATAAAAATAATCTCAATAATAATATTTTACCTTGCCCGTGTAAACATATTGAATGAAAAGTCGAAACGTTTCAACTTGGACGTGTTGCATTCGAATCGGTGTGGGCTGTCCACCATTAGATGGCGTAACGGAACACCCCGGAATTCTACATACTTCGCCCCGTTTTGTGTTTTGAAAACTTTTGCATCTGTAAACATAGAATAACATTGATAAAAAATACATTTTAGACTTCTCTCATAATGTCACTGATTCACTTTATTCTAGGATCATAAGAGTACAATCACTAAATAGAGATTTTATTCTAAAGTAATAAATAATATTTTAATCTATTTATTGTAATTTAATCTCATAATTAAGATAATGTCATTACACAAGATAACTATAGTACACTATTACACAGGAACGTTTTTAATGTTAATTTGGACCTTTGATAGAAATAAAAAATCTATAGTTGACTATCCATTTGAAATAGTGAGTTATAATCTCTGTGGAATTCACAATCCATTGTATTTGTGTCAAGGTTGAATATTTTAAATCCGACTAATTCGTCGTCAAAATAACTATAAATAGCTTCTGATAATAAACTACATACCTTATACCTTACTACTTAGAAAAGTTTAGGTTAGTCTATCTTAAAAATGATAATAATATTATATACTCAAAATAACATAAAGTAAACAAGGCACTGAGGCATTCCTTAATGTAATAAATCTCGGTTTATAGACGCTAAAGCCTTCAAACTATCGTACCAGAACATTCAGCTTTACTTGAAACTTATTTAGGAACAAGAAGTTTAATACTTCACGTCTGGCAGCGTCTTCCACGCAGCCATAATTAAAAATCGATAATATCGTCCGAAGAAATTGTAAGCATACTCGGTACAGCTCTCGGGAAAAACTTAAGTTTTTCAAGAGTTCATTTTATAAGTTATGCGGCGCTTGAGAGTGGCGCCCTCTGCTAAGAGCGAGATATCGATACTTGAAACACTGTGTATAATATAGGTAATGAAGTTTACATTTATTATCTGCACTATATCTAAGACATCACTCGGTTTCCCAAAGTTTTCCTTGTATAGGTATATAGGTATATTACGTAATTTAAGATTTTTTTTCGAAGGGTAGAAAAAAGGAGAGCTAAGACTTGTTTCGCAGAATGACCAAGAGACAACCAAGGTCTGCAGGTTGAGGTCTCAGACAGCAATTGTAAGATCTACTATATTTTATGAGGGGAAATAATTAAGAGTTAGGGCTTAGACGCTATCAGGTTTAGCCTTGAACCAACCTAGAATTACACAATTGTTTCAGTTATGTCACACAAACAGTGTTGGTTATGGTAATATTATACATACCAACCACCTGCACTACCACACCTACTAAATAATAATGATATGGTAATGGTATGATAAATACCAGTTGAACACCACTAATATAGCTAGGTATACTCTAGAATTTCTAACAAGTTCTTATGCAGTTTTTAGAATTTTGAAGCAAAAACGCGGATCCTTAGCTAATTAGTTGTTGGGACTATAATGAAAATACTAAGATAAAGTTGTTATTATTTAAGAGCGCGTAGTAACTACAAAACCTCAGAAAGCGCGTGATCCGTGCACACTTGGCGGATTGTTTTGTTTAAATAAACTATGAGATGCGAAATTAACCAGACGTCATTATTTAAAGATGTATGCACATTATACGGAACTGTTTTGGCAGGCAGAGGTTGTAACACACTTCCCAAGAGAATGTGAAACCTCAGAAGACATGTGGATTATTTAATGTGTTTTGTTAGAACGGACTCCATGTGTAACCATCTTTTAGCAATTACATCCTACTTAAGATATACTAAAAATGAACTAAATAGGACTTTCTTCTGACTACAATTTATGTACCTATATATACGTAAAATTGTAGAGCACTATAATTATAAAAATATATGACATTTAGTAAGCACCAATCCATTACAAAAATATCGAATTATTGTACCTTTGTTAGAAAATTATATCGCAAAAAGTAGGAATGTAATTTATTTTATTTTCTCATTGAATTAATTGAATTAACTCACGCAAGAGTACGCCTTCAATTCCTAGAGCTTATCACGTCATTTTTGACACCATTGGCCTCCTGACTCTCAACACTAAGTATCAGGTCTCTGTACGTTAATAAATAAATAAATGATTATTTCAGACATCTAACACACAACGCCATCTAGTCCCAAGCTAAGCAAAGCTTGTGTTATGGGTGCTAGACAACCGATATAAATACATATATCGTTTTTTTTTGTAAATACATACATCTTATACATAGAAAACACCCAAACTCCGAAACAGATATTTGCAGATCATACGAACATTTGGTCCGACCCGGGAATCGAACCCGAGACCTCAAGCACAGCAGTCGCAAACGCTACCACTGCGCCACCAAGGCAGTTATTATTATTACAAACAAATGTAGTTGTAGCAAGTTAAATTCGAAATGCACCTATTATCAGCCTATTACCTCTCCCATTGCACTCCGCTCTGATCTATGCACCTATACAAAAAGGTAATGAGCACTAAAGATAATTTACAAGCATAGTTTTCAACAGTAATCCGAGAGATTATACATTAAAATAGATAATTATTAAAATAATTTTATCATATTTTAAGTTTACACCCTGACTTGAAACACTTTCAAAATTTGGTGACCAAAATGAATAGTCGGCACCAATCTTAAGAATGTAAACATATTGCTCAACTTGCGATTACATAGGTAACGCAAGTATATAGTAGCAGAGGAACAGCGATGCGATTTGTTCACAATTAATCACAGTTTGAGCTTCGTCCTAAGTAATTAATTCAGTGGCAGAGCTGCGATTGGTCCAGGAATCTCCACAGATATCATTAATCTTGGTCGGCGAGTCAGATGTACGTAGAGCAAGCAC
This sequence comes from Diaphora mendica, assembly GCA_949125395.1. NCBI lineage: Eukaryota > Metazoa > Arthropoda > Insecta > Lepidoptera > Erebidae > Diaphora > Diaphora mendica. The sequence continues at coordinate 587,744 of OX421325.1, forward strand.
GTTCAGACCAGACTTTGTCAAGTGTTTGTTTTACTTTATCTGAAGTTTGGCATAGTATATAAGTCTATTTATAACTACAATAACCTAAATAAATATATATTATAAACGGCTGGTGTCTCTTATCGCCAGCTACCTATCGGACACAAGCCCTGCCTGGGAATGTCACCATTTTTTTTTATTTTTTTATTGTATACTACACCTCCAACATTATCGGAGCCTTTGCTAGCTAATTATTTCTCATTCATACGAGTTCTCGCTGCCATGCTTCTCGCACTTTTATGCTGCATACTGTTTCTTTCTCATATTCATCTCTCATTCAGTCCTTACGGGTAGGACTCCCGTTTACTATGGGTACTATTCTAGTTGTCTATATTCCATTGTTACTATCTTTATTTATTTATGTTTCGGGAAAATAAGGTACACCCAACTACAGTCCTCTTTTTCTTTTTACATTGTTTTCTTAAATTATCTATTACATCTGTTTCTTATTCTATTACAATTTATACACAGTTTGTTTAGATTCTACAGGTTTAGATATTTCTTATGGCTACGTTCTTATTTTCTATTACAATTATTTGTTTATGCTTAACTTTAATATCCTATATAATATTATGTAAACATAATTTCTTAGACTATATTTTTATTCCTTTTTATGACTTTTTCAGCTATTTTAACGCAGTAGTCCAAAAATTTATCCCTATGTTTATCTTTTATTATTTTTGACAGATTTTCTATTTTAATTTCTGTGTCTATTATATTCTCGTAGTTGTGTCGTTCCACGGTAAAGATAGGGCAATTACATAAGATGTGCGGGACAGTCTCTTTTACATCAGGGTCGCAGATGCACGATGGACTCCCCTTGCACTTGAACCGTTCCAAGTATTCGGAAAATCCACCGTGCCCCGTCATTATTTGTGTTAAGATGTATGATATGTCAATTTTCCTAATTATTCTGTACGCCGACACCGCATCCGGGAAAAACAATTTGGTGATACTGGCAGTTTCGCCAGTGTTATACCGGAGGTTCCATTCATCAAGCGTCCGCATACGCAGGTTTCGCTTGATGAATGAAACCGGGCACAGATCATAGTCCGGCTTTTTCTTAGACTTTTCTGCCGCTTCCTTGGATAGATAGTCCGCTCGCTCGTTGCCTTCCACCCCTGCGTGGGCCTTGACCCAGAACAAGGTAATAATTTTGCCCTGGAGAGACTGGGCTCTTAGGTTCTCTCTAGTTTCCACTGCCAGGGGGTGGAGGCAATTGTGGTTCTTGACTGCCATTAGTGCTGCCATGGAGTCACTGAGGATACCGAAGGTTGCAGTCTTGATCCTCCCAATCTCTCTCGTTGCGACGCATATGGCCAGGAGCTCGGCCTGGTAGACAGTGCAATACGCTGGTAAAGTCAACTTGATAGATTTGGTCTCTTTTATTGCGTCCCATATTGACAGCGCTGCCCCAACTTTGCCCGCAATTTTACTACCATCTGTAAAGATGGTAGTTTCAAAATCTGACAGAGCTGAAAATTGGTCTTGGTCCACCAGGTTCCCAAACTCCAGGTCAGCTCGCTCTGCGGGATGCGGTACCAGCAAAGCAGAGTGCCTTTGCTCTACCTCCCTGTCCGCAAGAACCTGCTGAGGTACACCCCTCTTGGCCTCATAAAGTGAGGCCGCCTCACGGACTCGGAGGTCTAGTGGGAGCACCCCAGCCAGCACAAGTGCAGAGTTCAGGGAGACAGTTCGGTAAGCCTTGCACATCTTCAGCGCTACTCCTCTCTGTACCGTTCCTAACCGCTTCCTTACCCCTATTTTCTCAGCTGCGGCAGCCCATACGCTGGCGGCATACAGAATAATTGGTTCAATCGCTGCTATGTAAATGACCCTAATGACCTCTGGGTGTAACCCCCAAGTTGCCCTCGCAGCCCTACACAACTGTTTGTAGATTACTACCGCCTTTCCGCAAACATTCGCCACATGGCTATTGAAGGCGAGTTTTTCGTCAAATGTGACGCCCAATAATTTAATTTCTTTAGCCATGGCAACGTCGATCCCCGACGAATGTCACCATTTACAAATACGACAAATGAGCAATGTAATTTAGGGTAAGAAAGACGAATAGAGCTAGCTAGTAGTGTCTAGGTGATGAGCAGGATAAGACTAACAGGCTGGAGTCACGGAGACCTGTAATTGCAGTAACCACACATACGTAAGCGTAGTATCTAATATTTAAGTTATATTTTGATTAGTACCGACCTGGATGTCCGAGTAAGCTCTGTATTCTTATTTGTTTTTTTTTCTAATAATCACAAATTTAAACAAAGAAACCGACTTCAAGAACTGGACGAAATTAGAATGGGACCACTCGGGAAGCACCAGCTTTCAAATAAAAAAAGAATCATCAAAATCCGTTCACCCAGTCAAAAGTTGTAACAAAATAGTAACAAACAAAAAAATACAATCGAATTGATAACCAGAACCTCCTCCTTTTTTGAAAAATGAATTCTATCTAGATCGATTCATCGCCCCCAAAACCACCTGCATACTAAATTTCATTAAAATCGTTGGAGCGCTTTCCTATACTGGTTTAAAGGTATTAGATACCGTAAATATCTAGGAGAATTAGTTATATCGATATTCATTTCCGATAAAACCGGGGCAAAAAGTTAAATTAAGATAGCTACATATGTATAAATATGTACCAATTACATTTGTGAACCGTTTGGGGTACAGACGCTATATAGGTTAAAGATTTTTTTTATTATGGTTATGTACATAGGTTTCTATATTATGTAATAAATGTTGTACCAATTCAATTCATGTAAATGTTTTGTCGGTTCCGTACAAAACCGATCATAATCCGTGGTCTTGGACGTCTCCGTCAGATGGTGACTAATGGAGCGTGCAGCGAGCTTTCACTTACACCTTTTTGCTAATTTCCATTCAACACGTGCCAGCTCCTCTTTGGCACAATCGTTATTTTTTTGCAAGAGCTTAAACGCGTCGTCATCATCTTCAGGGAAATATCTGCATTCTTTATTCTGTTTGGATTAATTTGCTTAAAAAGCGCTTAGGTAACTGACTGGAAGAGATTCTGTAAATACTCCGTAAGTTTCTGTGGACTTATTTCACCGCCGATGTTACCTTTAGAACCCCCCAATTTTCCCACGATCAAAATGAAAAGAGTGTCTTAGTCGTTTCGGTAATAATTCTCAATTCAGTAATAAAATACAGCCAAAATGAGAACCCCATTCAAGGAAGTAGAGCCACGTTGATTTCAGCACGGTTGGGCCGGCTCTACCGGGGCGGTACTACCCTCGCAGAAGCGCCTGAAGCAAAGAGTAACAAACATCCATCCATCTTCACATCCATACTTACAAACTTTCGCGTTAAAATATTAGTAGGATATGGCTGCCATATATGGCCGATTTAGAAACATTATCGAAGTTTAAGTTATCTTTATCTATGATAGAATTGAAAATAATATTTAGAATAGTAGCCTAATTTTTCCTTAAACCTTTATGTACCCCGAATAAGCTCATTTCTGACTCTTCCTTTATTGTTACGCCTCAGGATTACCTCAACATCTTCATTTCTGGATTATCTGGCTATTATTAGCTTGGTATGTTAGTATGTGAGTTAAGAAATCTTTGTACGTAATAATATATGCTAAATGACACCTTAAATAAAGATTAATGAAACTGTAAAAACTCATTTAATTATATAAAGGGCAGTTTCTAATCAAAATAATTCAGCATAATTTGTCTTCATCTTTAGTTTTACTAATCCAGTCTATTCGACACGTCATCCTTACCGGGAGTCAGGACTGGAGTGATTAACTAGTTCTCACATGTTGTCCGTCCCTGACATCCGACGACAGTATTAATTGACGCGTCAGACCCTCCTCTGACGCACTTACCTATATGTACGTTGGTATAAAAGCTGCTGGTGTAATCACATATTCTCTGATATGAGGATAGGTGGAAAAATATCAATTCAACAAATTAGAACGAGAGACAAATTTAGTCAAGTTTAGTTTTACGTGTCAAACGAATTTCACATAGAAGCTCGAAAAACATAGCCCTCCTTTTTGATTAGTCAGGTAAATTAAGCTCATTCAGTCGTTGACCTCATCATAGAACATTTTGTGCTCCTCATTGGGAACAGATTGGGTTACAAACTCATCTACCAAAAACAGAAGCCACATAAAAATAATTTAATAAAAAGTAAATAAAACAAAGCTACATACATAATTATATTCCCTTAATATATTTATTTAAGAGGGAACAGAATATATAGTAGAGATATTGTTCCCCGTTCCGTTGAACTTTTAATAGCGTTCCAGGAAAACACTAGATTCTAGGTAGTGTTTGAACATTGTTTTAGCGCGTTTGCAATATTGGCGGTTAGACGTGTTGTTTAATATTATGTGGTTAATATCAAGCGATGGAATAGCTTTATTGTTCATTATTGAATCTGTAGTAATATTTTTGTTAAAGATATCACATTTTATGGTGAGAGTGCTATGTTTTGTCCCGTATGGGCTGGCTGGATTGTAATAATAACTCGCCACACAAAAATGCTGTGAGCCTTCGATCAAACTGTGAGCAATTCTTTCACCGAGTGATTCTTTCACTGAGGTTACGTAAGTTGAAGCCCCTATTAACTCTGGGTACATTGGTACTCTAGTTGCAGGTGCCCTGGGCAGTTCATTCACTTACTGCGAGAAGTGCCAGATAATCCGCTTCCTGTTCACGCCGTATATAAACATAGGTACTCCACAAAAATGGCAAAAACCAAATAAAGACGGAAATATATCTTAAAAAAAAATCATGGGCCTCCGGTATCCTCACTCACTCGGTGAAACACAGCGCAAGCGCTGTTTCACGCCGGTTTTCTGTGAGGCCGTAGTATCACTCCGGTCGAGACGGCCCATGCATGTCGAAGCGTGGCTCTCCCACGGTAACATAAAACAAGATGAAAAGTATTTAATTACGTTTACGGGAATTCAAGCATTCACGAAATCACGATACATATCATCATCACTACCACTACATAGTATAAAACAAAGTCGCTTTCTCTGTCCCTATGTCCCTATATCCCTTTGTTTGCTTATATCTTTAAAACTACGCAACGGATTTTGATGCGGGTTTCTTTAATAGATAGAGTCATTCAAGAGGAAGGTTTTTATGTATAATAAATGCATAATATAGTATGGAAACACTGTTAATTTTCGAGGTTTCTAATGTGATGTAGCAAATAAACACATTTTTTGCGCTTACATTGTAAACGCTGGTTGCACCTTACGAGATAGATCTAAATGATGTACTAGAGTATTGTACACCTTAAAAAGTACTACAAAAAATTCCGCGACGGTATATGTCTATCTCTTAGGGATAACCCACAACAACCATTTTTTATTCCTCTCTTTTTACGAGAAATAATGGCTTATTTACGAAGTGATTTTAAGAAATACAGAATGAATCCTTAAATACAATTAAGTAAATTAAATACATTGTGCATTTAATATAGTTCAAAATGGCCCTTTACAGTATCTAATTTAAATGAATATATTCGAAGATATTACAGATTTAAAATGCACGAATCGTGTCGTCGGCGAGGGCATCTGAAATCCAACCGTGCGAAGCCGGGGCCGGTCGCTAGTTTGGAGCAACAATGGAGTTTCTTGCCAGATTCTTCTCCATGAAGGGTAGGCTGCACTTGGAACTGGCGACTAGAATCACTCGATTTTTTAATATTAAATATTGACTATTCATAAGTGCCTGTAAAATAAGTGCCTATATGAATAAAATATTTTTGAGTTAACTATATGTAGTAAATAGTAGCTACGTACGCATTATGTGTGTCTACTTTATAATGTCTGACATTTCACCATGTTGGACTATCCGTGGTAAAAGGATAATTATAGGTAAACATAACCTACGTAATTCAGGCTGGCACACTCCAATTTTTAAATATCAATTATATAGGTAAGTATCAAGCTAAGTGGTAAATTTTATTCAGTAAGCTGAAACAGCTGTTCGGTTAATCATTATTCTGAATACAATTAGAATTGTTAAGTTGGCTATCTAGATACGTTTATGGTAAACAGTGGCAGCTTGCATTTCCCGCGCTTGGCCCACAGTGTGTCGGAAATGTTTGTACAGACATTATATTATTTCAAAAGGGATCTTTGTCCAAATTCAAATATAAAGAAAATATTGTAGATAGGAAAAGAAAACTCTAGATTTTCAGTTTAATTATAACTTAAGTTAAGCTCTGGGCCTCTGGGCAGTCTTATATCTTATTAATATGGTAGTTTAAGCGGTCGCCACCCCCGCGCCGCTTTCTACTGAGTGTTGGGGGGTTCAAACCCCACGTGGGACAAACAAAATGTTGTTCTTAGTCTGGGTGTTCTTTGCGTTCAGTTCATGTATGTTTGTAAAGTCCCCTGCGAAACAGGATGTATATTCCCAAAGGAATATTGTATACATTTAATTGGAAAACTACAAGCTTTTCTACATTTTCCAAATAATATTTTTATACTGAATATAGTTAATGAAATAAAAATAATAGAAATTAATAATAATGCGTTCTGGGACACTGCGAAACAATCCACACGCAACACATTTTTTACCAAAGAAAAGTATATTCCACAAAAACAAAATTTAAACATATGTCGTGACGTCACACAACTCGTGTCCTAAATTCCCTTTTCTATACTATTTCCATTTCTTTATTTTCTCGATGACAGTTCTTTGTGGAAACTTGAACGGGCGTCTTTTTTACATTTTGTATACATTATTTAATAAAAATATGACGCTTACGCACGTACAAGGTCATAGCAGATGGATAGAAACTCATAGGGATGGAGCTATCGATAAACGTAATACGATAACAGACCCGATATTTTTTTACAAGTGTAAGAAACTAAACAATGCCGGATAATTTTGTACAAATTTTATTAACTAACTAGCTGTTGCCCGCGGCTTCGCCCGCGTGTATGTCGGTTATCGCTGCAAATAGTAGCTAATGTGTTATTCTGATGTATAAGCTATATTACTGTAAAGTTTTATACAAATCCGTTCAGTAGTTTTTGCGTGAAAAAGTAACAAACATCCATTCATCCATACTAACAAACTTTCGCGTTATTAATATAGGTAGGATTTTTATCGATATAAAATCATGATACAAAATGTATTGGTACCTGAATAGTTTTATTTTCTTTACCTCGCATAGAACTTTTATATATTTTTATAAATCAGTTTAAATAAAATAAAGGGGTTAAGACAATTTTGTGAAAACTAAAAATTTAGTATAGCGCCATCTGTAATGATTGATTTATTTCGTGAACGAAAAATGTAGTATAGCGCCATCTGTATTTTTGATATGGAACTCATTCCTATCTGATGTCCCACGACACCACCCGATTTTTTTTACAACTAATACACACACGTTTTACTATTAAAAACTTATTTAAGTATTTATATATGTACATAAAATATAAAGTGTTTATATGAGCTTATTTCGACATTTGACATCGACCGGGTCTGGAACCGCTCGCTTCTCTCCAAGCTCTCGGCATTCGGTCCGCCTCCTAGACCCTGTCACTGGATTGACGCTTTTCTTCATCAGCGCCGCATTATGGGCCTTTGCGACGGCACGGCCTCTGATGTTCTGGATGTAAACGCTGGCGTACCTCAGGGTTTAGTCCTGTCGCCCACACTATTTCTTCTGCATATCAATGACATGTTAGCTCTTGGCAACATACATTGCTATGCAGACGATAGCACAGTTCATGGGCGATATTTTTGACACGGTTCAGCCAAGCTGGCAGACGTTGAGGAAAATCGACGGAAGCTTGTCGCTGAGCTCGACCGGGTTTTGAACCGCATTTTACAATGGTACAGTTTTACAGTTCTCATCTTTGTGATGGATCCGCGCAGTATTTGCTTGATGCTTTCGATCGGTTGCAATGGCGAACAGTCCGCTTTACCAACAGTCCCGAAGCCACCGAGTTCCTTGAACCTCTGCAGCTGCGTAGAGATATCGCCTCTGTAGCAGTCCACTACCATCTGTATTATTGGAAGTATTCTGAGGAGCTCTTCCAACTGGTCCACCTTCTCCCTTCCTCTGCAGAATAACATGTTCACTCTCAAACCAAACGGTTTGGTTCATCCTTCCTGTGCCGAGCAGCTAAAAACTGAAACTCACTACCAGCGCACGTGTTTCTCTCCCACTATGATCCCGGGGACTTTAAGTGAGGCGTGAAAAAGCATCTCACTAAGCCGTCATAGTGTGGGACGCAATACTGCATTGTCTGCTTTCCCAGTGAGTATGGTTGCTCCCACTGTTGGATTCTGCTTGAGTTTTCCATCAGGCTGACCATAGTCACTTTGGCAGCTTCAAATAAAAAAAGTACAATTTTAATAACTACGTTTTTTCTTTTGCCATATTTTGCCAAAATATGGAGATTTTGTGGATTTAATATACGTGAGTATGCTGCTCATGAGAAAAAAAAAACTGTATCTTTAAGCACCTGTCCTTGGGTTTTGATAACATTGTCTTTTAAATTAAAATGTCAAATAAGTTGGAATTATTGGAATACGGGGAATTAAAACATTATCTTCTTTTGCCATTCCATGCGTCATGATTGTAGCTTTTACAATGTTGTACCCCAGTTGTGTAATATTATTATTAATTAATTATATTAATTTGGCTTATTTATTTAAATTAATATAATGAAAATACAAATCAGATTGACGAATATATACTTAATATCTTAATATTTAATTTTTATATATATAATATCATTGCTATCATTGTTAAGTCTTCATTGAAAAAGTGAAATATTTTTTATGATTGTGACAGCCTTGTTTATTCGTTGTCAAGACGCCCGACGTAGGTAACGCGCAGGCGTGTGGCGAGTGAAATCCCAGAACAACTTTCATCCCCCTTTTAAACCCCTTACAACCCCTTTTTCGCATTAAAAAGTAGCCTATGTCCTTTCTCAGGCTCTAGACTATCTGTGTACCAAATTTCATTCAAATCGGTGCAGCGGTTTGGCCGTGAAAGCAAGACAGACAGACAGACAGAGTTACTTTCGCATTTATAATAATCAATTTTTTCAAATTGGACCAGTAGTTCCTGAGATTAGCGCGTTCAAACAAACAAACAAACTCTTCAGCTTTATATATTAGGTCTTTACCTATGAAATTGCCGTTCTTCAGTACTGGTCATTTCAAATAAAAAAGTTTGTAATGGCTCTGTATTCTAAATTCAAATTAATTTTGTTTTAAAACCATGACATTCTATTTACAAACTCAGTCTTTGTTTTTTGATTGGCGTTGTATTTTCATTACATTTGAACATTTTTCGTCAAAATGGAGACTTTAAAAATTCGTGTAATTATGGAATATGAGTTCCGTCGTGGCACCAACGCGACACAAACGGCACGTAACATCAAAAACGTTTACGGAGAGAACTGTACAAGCGAACGCATAACCCGTTATTGGTTTTCCCGGTTCCGTTCTGGAAATTTTGACTTGGAAAATGAAGCTCGTAGTAGTCCGGAGACTTTGGTTAACAATAATGAATTAAAGGCGATTGTGGAAGCTGACGAAACTCAATCTACAGCTGAGCTAGCAGCAGCTTTTAATGTAAGCATCAAAACAATATTGATCCATTTGCGACAAATTGGCAAGGTAAAAAAGCTTGATAGATGAGTGCCCCACGATCTTAACGATCGCCAGCGCAACGTACGCGTCGAGACCTGCCTTGCGCTGCTCAACAGGCAAAGAAATGAAGGAATTTTGAAACGAATTGTTACGTGCGACGAAAAATGGATTCTGTTCGACAATCGAAAGCGGTCAGCAAGTTGGTTAGACCCTGGTTCAGCACCAAAGCAATGCCCTAAACCAAAAATGACCCCTAAAAAGGTAATGGTCACTGTTTGGTGGTCTAGTGCGGGTGTGATTCACCACAGCTTTTTACAAAACGGCATGAGCATTAAAACAGATGTGTACTGTGAAGAACTGGAGAGAATGATGGAGAAGCTTGCACATCTGCAACCAGCTTTGGTCAATCGGTCGTCCCCACTGCTCCATCACGACAACGCGCGACCCCATACTGCGCAACAGACAGTCTCCAAGCTGCAGGAGCTGGAGATGGAAGCTCTTCCTCATCCGCCATACTCACCAGACCTTGCACCTACCGACTATTACTTTTTCCAAAATTTTGACAACTTTTTAGTGGGTAAAAAATTCAATTCCCGAGAGGCAGTACAAAATGCCTTTGAAGAGTTTGTTGCCTCCCGTCCAGCTGATTTTTACAAGAAGGGCATCAATAAACTGCCAATGCGTTGGCAAAGATGCGTCGATTGCATGGGTGATTACTTCGAATAACAGAAATAAAAAAGTTTGAAAAAATAAGTACTTTCACTTATTGCATACAAAACGGCAATTTCATAGGTAAAGACCTATTATTAGTATAGCTGACCCACGCAACCTCGTTTGCGTCTCCTATTGCCCGTAGCGTGATAATTTTCCCCCGTTTTTGAAACATTCTTCATTGGTGCTCAGCTCCTATTGGTCTTAGCGTGATGATATATAACCTATAGCCTTCCTCGATAAATGGGCTATCTAACATTGAAAGAATTTTTCAAATTGGACTTGTAGTTCCTGAGATTAGCGCGATTAGCTGACCCACGCAACGTCGTTTGCGTCTCCTATTGCCCGTAGCGTAATAATTTCCCCCCGTTTTTGATTCTTCATTGGTACTCAGCTCCTATTGGTCATAGCGTGATGAAATATATATATATATATATATATATATATATATATATATATATATATATATATATATATATATATATATATATATATATATATATATATATGTATATATATATATCATCACGCCTATAGCCTTCCTCGATAAACGGGCTATCTAACACTGAAAGAACTTTTTCAAATTGGACCAGTAGTTCCTGAGATTAGCGCGTTCAAACAAACAAAAATCTTCAGCTTTATATATTAGTATAGATGTATTTATTATACTCTTCTAAGATCTAATACTCATAATCAACAACACATTTATTTGGATAAAGACTAATATTAGGTATTATGTTGATAAAAACTCTTTGACAAATAACTCAATAATAGGTACCAACTCTTAGCGTCTTATACTCGTGATAACTTCTAAACGAAATGTCCGAATGGGGTGAAACAAAAAGTATTTTACTTCTACATAAATACCCTTGATAACATAATGCTTTTTTTTTTTTTTCTTTTCTTTTTTTTTAAAGTCACCAGGACACCAGACATTAGGAATAAACATCCTGTGTCGCGGGGGACTTTACAGACATACATGAAACGGACACAATTAACACCCAAACTCAGAACAACAATTTGTGGATCACACAAAGTGTTGTCCCGTGTAGGATTTGAACCCACAACACTTGGCGAATTGGCAAGCGGCGTGGCGACCGCCTAAACCACTAGGCCAACTGTGCAGTTATTTGGATAAGGATTAATATTACGATACACATTTAACGTAGTTTCTTTCCTCAGACGATTTAATATTTTTTTTGAGCACAAAAGCGGTTATTGTGACTAAACCGTGATAGTTAGATATATGCTCTCGCGGACTTTTTTGTAGATCTTAATGGGACCTACAAACCCGTAATACATGATTTTGTTCTATTGTCAATACTTTTTGCAGCGCACGCAAAAATAGGTTTTCGAGTTCACACCTTGGGTTACAAAATAGCAATTTTCTTACGGATCTCAAATTTTTTTGAAAATAAAATATAGCCTATAGCCTTCCTCGATAAATGGACTATCCAACACTAAAAGAATTTTTCAAATCGAACCAGTAGATCCTGAAATTAGCGCGTTCAAACAAACAAACAAACAAACAAACTCTGCAGCTTTATAATATTAGTATAGATATTAGATTTCATTACAAGATGTAATTATATTATGTTGATTCTTTATTTATTTATTTTAATTAAAATCTGATGAATCGTCACTGTCACTCGATGAGCTCTCCCTAACATATATTATAAGTTTCTGTACTTCTATATTATCGAATGCCACATGAATTTCCCAATCCGACGCTACAATGTTTTACTTCCGCACATGCATTTTTTAATAAATCTAACATCTTGTTTGCCGTAAAAGAGGGATGGGTATTGTTTCGAGCGGCGTGTCGTTTGATTTGTGCCCATATTAGTTCTATAGCATTGTACTGACAATGATATGGCGGAAGTCAAAGAACTCAATGACCACATTCGGCAGCTATTTCGTCGGTAATATATGTTTTAGGGAGGCTTTTTTCCGATTTTAAAATATTCACTAATTGTACTTTTAATAATTCAGTCCAAAATCATATCCAGTCATAAAGCCAGTCAATTATCTCTTGTTTTTATTGGCCTGCATTGTCCATAATAATTATCGACGGTTCTTCCAGAGATTGCACCATTTCTTAGATTGTATTATTTCTTTAAACCATCCTTCGTAAATCTCTGCGTTCATTTCTTCGTGGTAGTCCACTGTTTTCTTGGATTTAAAGGCCAGTAAAGCAAAGATTCGTGTCAGACACGAATCCTTTCGTAGACCCTGCATGGCATATGATAAGGCGTTCACCTTTTCCCTTTGGCACTGAACTAGTGGAAGCGGCGGTGTCGTCCGTCTAGTTCTTAGATACTGTGTGGTTTGCATTTAACCAAGTCTCGTCAGTGAAAATAACATTTGAACAATCTGATATCTTTTTGGCTTCGCTCAAAAATTCGCAGCGAGTCATAGCAACGTCATGACGCTTATCAATATTTTACTTTTGTTCGATTTTTTATAAGAAAATCCAATTTCTTTCAAAACCAAGCTAAATGACGATTTTTGGCCATGGAACGAACCACATTCACGTAAAGAAACAACAAGTTTTTTTAAGTGTTGGAATTTGTTTGCGCAAGTAAAAGTCATATATATGACGGCGAATAGCGACAGCGTCGAAGTTGTCAATCGATGTCACACGACGTGGTTGGCGTTTTTTCTTCGGCGTACGAAGCTTATTTTCCTGTGTGCCGCTTGTAATTTTTGAAATTGTAGGTCCACTAATTCCGAATGCGGCCTAAACACGCTCTCGCACTTGCGACAGTGGTAATAGCGGGCCACCATTTTGATACTCTGCTTCAAAGTAATTACGAACCTTGATCACCAGTTCTCTCGCCTGCCTTTTCAGAACAGATCCTTTAGGCATTTTGACATTTGACGGCTGGGCAGCAATCAACACGGAGGAACACAAAATACACAACGTAACGTATGTATGGATAATGTGAAAAAACTCAGCGAACAGAAATGTAGTGACTTTAAAGCACGACCGTCTTGTTGCGAGTGACAGATTAAAACAAACACAAAATGGTGGTGGGTCATTAAGTGTTCCCAGCTTGCAAAAATATATTTGAATGTTTTTGTTGTATTTGTCTTTGTTCAAAACATCATAAATATATGCGATGGATATCATTACTTATTTGGTCACAACACTACAACTATCAAATTAGAACTGTCATCGAGAAAATAAAGAAATAATAATAATTGGAATTGGAATAATAAATGAAAAGAGTATAGTTATGTTGGCAACATTGTTACAAGTTAAATAATTATAATAGATGTTGTATTGTGAGTTGTGAGTTTTGTTACTTCGCGGCATATTGTTCCTTTAGCATTTTTGAACTGATTTGAATCTCGCGTTTTGTTTGCATTTACTGTGGGCACTGTCTAACACTGCCTAACGGAGTGCTACCCAAGAGTCACAAGAGCCTTTAAAATGGATTCCCGAAATTTTCTTGAATCTTTGAATTACTTTGAAATCGTCGTTAAAAGAAAATATAGGTACTATACTCGCCACATATTTGTTGCATATAGTGAAAGTTTACTAGATTTGCTAAGTGGTAACCAAATTTTGCCAATAAAATCTAAAATTTTGTAATTTGGAAAGACTTTTAAATTTGTTAAAGTAGTATGTGTAACTATTCGTTACTGTAACGAATATTAATATATATAAAAAAATACGTGTGGCACTCGTGGACTGCCGCGGTAAAGCTAATTGCATAGCAGTTTTTATGAAGTTATGCAATTATAATTATTTATTTATTTTTTATTTTATTTTGCCAGTTTCTTATTTAATATTGTTCAAAAAGTATTTAAATAATAGAGGGCGTTAGTGTACCTCGTAGTTGCTAAACAGCTCAACAGATGGCGCTGACCGGTTTATGCAGATTTTTTTTCTTTGAACATGTAATACACACATTCGGTGAGTGTGGCATTATAAAGATATGATGGATACCTATATACTTTCTGAAACCCAGATTGTTTTGTCTGTCTGTCTCTGAGACAGACAGATTAGTTAAATCGTCGTTCGGAGCAGCGCGTCTCGATACGTGCGAGCTTCGGGTGTTAGGTTTTTTCGTTACGTTACGGAATTTCTTGATTCGGTCGCCGCGCTCAAAGCCCGCGATAAAAGCTATGCAATAGCTAAACTAGATAATTAAGTACTTAAAAGTTTCTCCTGTCTTGTATTTTTTTTTGGAATATTCTTAATTTTTTCTCAAATCATGGTCACCAGAAAACGAGCGGTTCGCGTGGAGGCCCGAGTTGTAATTACAAAGATCATTCGGTTTATTTACCTCTCTAATAGATGGAGCTGGTTTCAACAATGCCAATGTTTTCGACGAGTATGGCCATTTTAGTCAATTATTTTAACAAAATACTTGTATGTCTACTATTTCAACAGTTTAAATTTATCTATTTAAGGCATTCAACATGTTTTAAAGATATATTTAAAAAAGTTAGTTGTTATACACAAACAGGGTTTGTAATTTTTAAACTTGTATTATTCATACTGTACACGTCTGAGTTTAGATTCCAATTTAACATGAAGAATATAAATATGAAAAAAAAAATAGAACCTTTGTGTCCCCTAATGTATAATGTCTAAATACGTAGTATGTATAAATACATAATAAGTGTTGGGAATAGCTAGTATTTTTTTTTGTAAAAATGAAGTCTGAAAACTTTTTGGTATAAAACACTCACATTGTGACTTGCGAGACTTTGCTTTTTATCATCATCATCATCAGCCTATCGCAGTCCACTGCTGGACATAGGCCTCTAAAATTG
This sequence comes from Diaphora mendica, assembly GCA_949125395.1. Taxonomy (NCBI): domain Eukaryota; kingdom Metazoa; phylum Arthropoda; class Insecta; order Lepidoptera; family Erebidae; genus Diaphora; species Diaphora mendica. The sequence continues at coordinate 602,911 of OX421325.1, forward strand.
CACGCCACTTAGTTCGCTTTTTTTAATGTTACATATTTGATCGGCCTTGATTATTTTGAACAAAATAAACAACAAAAGCCCGTAGTAAACAATCTAAATTTTCCGATGTAAATAGATCAATGTAAGTAGGTAATTTAGTTGAAAGTAATCTCACAAAAAGGCCTCACTGTGATTAATGTGCGTCGCATCAGTGTCGCTTCTGAGCCGAGCGACGCGACGGACGACGGCTGTGGCGAGCCTAACTATTAATCGTGATCACTACGACCACCAAACTGGTCTATAAATGTAGGACTGTCCTGTACTTAAAAGTTTGTTTCCATATGTCATGATTTGAAAAGTCCTTCATCACACTACGGACTCAACTGCTGGATATAAATAAACGTCTTCCATTGCGCGACACTCTGATCGATTTTAGGATTGTCGTATCCGTATCTTGTCGCTTGCCACTTCATCTTGGCCAAATTGGCACTTTTTTGAAAATTTCAATAACAGCCTACTTACAGAACTTCGATATCGCATAGTTCTGTAAAAAATTGGTTGTGTGTAAAGTCGGTTTACGGACGATAGTTTAACGTGACAACGTTATACTATAGTTTAACGTGACAACAAAACATTGATAAAATGATCTCATAAACATTAATGAAATCAAAGAAAAAAACGTAACTGGAAAATGAACGTAATGGGACAATGTGCGTAACAGGACAATAAGTCATCCTTTTTCGTGCATGTAGCCGGCGTTCATCAATTTATTAGACGTTGTCACGTCAAAAATCTAAGATCAGTGATGTCATAGCAGACTGAATGCCAAACGCTTTCTTTTGCCTATACTAGTTTGTAGTTTGCAAGAAAAGCTCGGAGGATGAAATAAAGAGCCAAAATTCTGCAGCTATGTGCGAAGATAGCCACAAGACATGGCCACTCTTAAGGCTGACTCAAATTGCACGTCAACGTAGTCGCGTAGCGGTGGCGTATCGCTTCGTGACGTCATCAATCATGGCGGCTGTACTGTTACAGATTACGTCTATGGGCCCTTGTTTTTTAACACAACAAATTGCGAAATTAATTTTATTTTAGCAGTTTTCTGATCGGGGGTGTAATTTACTTGAGTGTAATGTCTATTTAGTCAACCCTGATATAATTTATTAGGTTGTTTCTTTTCATTTATTAGCTTATGGCGACTTCACTCGTGTCAATGCTGATTTGATTTGTTGATTTTTTTAAAGTTCGCGTATTCTTTCCAACAAGCCATCGTTAGCGAAAAGTACATAATATAATGTAGGTACTTTAATTTTAATGTAAGATATCCTATAGAACCTATAGATAATACTGTACTTGTGATAATTTCACGTAAATGTTATTGCTATTTCCGTTGAAATACTTATAATAGTAGAGAGTAATTTCCAGAACCCAAACCCAACTGTTTTACCGATTTTTGATAGAGAGATATTTGTATCATAAAAAAATACAATAATGCAGATGGTGTTCTATGTTTGATATTTATTGCTCGAAGTATTTAAAAGCAGAAGCATACCCATTTTATTTTAATCAGCAAAGTAAAATAATAGAAGTGAGTGACTTAAAACAAACAAGGCTTGTGTCGGCGAGGCGTGTTGCGCTGAGGCAACAGACGTCGCCATTTGACAGAGCAACCGCAAATTGGAAACGAGTGGTTGCGTTGCAGTCTGCAACGCAGCGGTACACTACTGGTGCTGAAGTGAAGTCATAATAATGTTTTGCATTATTACTTTATTATTTAATATTTAGTTACAAATTTAGAAACAATTTGATATTGCTATGTGACTATTTCTTTTCATATTATTTAATATAATTATGTACTTGCAATGCTTGGATATACTTAACTTCAATTCTACACGAAAAGGGAAGTTTGTCGTATTTCTGCCCATCATCAAGCAATCATCACTAAATTTGAATACCTACTTGTATCCTTTTTGGGAACTTTAATAATAGCTGCCAAAGGTTCAGAAAGGATATAAAGAATCACTCAGCCAAAAACGTGCGGAAATGCTAATGAAAATGAATTAAATATTCGCAGGTTATTAACGCTATAAAACGTTTTTCAAACGTTTACAACTTTCAGTAAAATGCTGTGCTCATTGCTAATTAAAAACATTTACTCGACTTTTGATTATTAAACTGTAGATGAAAACTTTTTGACTAAAAACCGTACCATATCGTTCACATCAATTGGACAAAATCAGCTATTGGCGTCCTATTTATCGGTTGCCATTCATGGCAATAATGGCATTCATAACTGTAGAAAACGTTTCACAAAAATTCAGCGTAATTTAAAAGATTGAATTACATCAATCAGGATTAACGAGTTGATTTATTCGCGCTGGTAATACCGTTAAAAAAACTTAAAATAAGTAAATATTATAATGGCGTTCATTTGCTTTGAGCTTCGTAATTCGAACGTTGAATACGAGTAGCGTGTTATGAATGCAGTTTAAAATTTGAATGTTGGTAGAATCGCGTGCAGATTTTAGTATTTAGAATGCAGTTCGCGGCGCTGAATTTTACATAGTACAAACCGAATGAACCAGATAGCATTTTAATTTAGTATTGAATACTTTTTAAAGAACTGTGTTCTCTTTTACATTTCTATGTTTTAGTACATGCAAATCTCAGAACACAACACGTAAGATAAAAGTTTTAACAATTAAAGTTCAAAGAAGTTGAACCAGTTTTCACTAAAGCAAAAACGATCCATTTTTTTTTGTATTGATGCATTCCTTTTTGAGATAAGTATACACACTAAACCAATTAAACATTTTACATCACTGAAAAGCTGTCGTTTAAATTTATACGTAACCAGTTTTTGCCCGCGGCTTCACCTGTGTGTATGTTGATTATTGTGGTAAGGACTAGCCTATGTCCTTCCTCAAACATCAAAGTATCTCTATGCCAAATTTCATTGAAGTCAGTTCATTAGTTTATTTGTGAAAGCGTAACAGCAGACAGGCAGCGTTACGTTACAAAAGTATGGATTATGGAGATACTTTTATTCTAAAGGAAGGACATAGGTTATTATTTACCGCTATAAATGACATAAACGCGAGCGCAGACGAATTCAAAACCACGTATACTTATATACAGGTTAACAGTAACTAAGAACAAAGAGAGTGTTTAGAAAGAGTTCAGTAAGTAGGGTAACTTGTACAGGATATAATGATGGTATTAACGAGTGTTCGCGATAAATTCGGCCTCATTGCATCATCAATCACCCCCACCCCTCACGCTGCTACGCTCACGCGGTGCCGGTGTAATTAAGTCCCAAATTATCCCTGTAGGGGGTGACCAAGTGTTTTCTTATTGACGGACTAATCTACATTTTAATTGTTTTGTTTCTAATTCTATTTTTATTTTATTTTTAATTTACTTTCCTTTTTGTTAAGAAAAACTTCATAATGTCGAGTAGTTATCACATTACCGCAAGACAGACCGCAGAGGCATTTAACGTATAATTGTAGAATTTATTTATTTCGTGTTGTAGTCAAAGGATGATTAAGATTTACAACAAAGTTTTAAAACCTACGTTATATATTTGCAGAAATACGTATTTAAGTTTCTTATTAAATGCTTTAGCCACCTGTATTGCTTTTTTCTCGAAAAAGTACACTTTTTACTCTCAACATTTACTCTTTTAATTTTTTAAAGACTTAAGAAGGCATTAGGAATATCCTGTGTCGCGGGGGACTTTACTATAAATACAAGAAACGGACACATAGGCCATCCAGACTCAGAACAACAATTTGTGGATTACACAAAGCTTTGTCCCATGTGGGATTTGAACCATCAACACTTGGCGCAGTAGAAAGTGGTGTGGCGACCTCTTAAATCACTGGATCAACCGCGCAGTCAATTTATTGTAAGGGTTACTTAGAAATCTTTTAAAAATTGCCACGCCCATTGCAGTCATATCAACAGGATACAATTGACGTCAAAAATGTACAGCAGGTAGTTTGTGTTTTCGTGTTATTTCATCGGATTGCGTCGTAGCTGTGACTCGATTTTTTTTATCCGAACGTCTTTAAACTTAAATGTTCTTCTTTAATGATATTTTTACTTCAATAAAACACATTTTAAAATAAGTTCTGGACACTTTTGGACATGTCCTAGACTTTAACCAAGAGATATGGTGACTCTACATACACTGTACGATGGCGCTCGAACCCGTAACACCAATTTCAGAAATTCATCAATATTTCTACATAATATATACCTGCTCTCTCTGGTAAACAACAACCGCTGGTGTGTAAGAGAAAGGTCCAACCTGCTATCGTTATCAAAGAATGTAATTTTTTGAGAGAGATAAGGGTGCTTAGAGATTTTGTTCTTTAGATTTTCAGCGTAAATGAATTATTTTATTTAACCGGAGACCTTAACCCTCTTTTCCCTAATTGTCAGGAGGGAAGAAGGGACAGTAGGAGTGGCTGGTCACTTGTATTGCTTGAGTTGCAGGTGTAGGTACGTGGGCAACAGTTAGGGTTGCCAGATGGCCGGGAAATCCGGGATTGTTCCGGAATTTTGCGTCTTGTCCCGTGTCCAATATTTAGACCTTATTGTCCCGGATTCCGAAAACCTACAACCTTTGTAACAACATCAGCTAAAAACGAATGACACAGCATTTAGCCAACTGAATAGTATATGGACTATAGAGCGAAACCGAATGTCCATGAATTTAATCAAATCCGAACTGCAGACTCCTATCAACTTTGTCTTGCTCAGAAATTTTATCAGTTTTGCAAAGCTGAGTAAGCTGACTAAGAAAAACGAATAAAAATGGCAAAATTCCACTGAATTTATCACTATAAACAAGATACACACATCAAAAGTGTCTAGGGATCAAGCATTTTTATGCGGATTTCTTGAGATTGAGATGTGGCTTTGGCCCTGGCCTGCTCAGTCGCCAGACTTGAACCCGACTGAGCATGCATGGGATATGCTACAGAGAAGAGCTCTGCCGAATATGGAGGGTATCCAGTCGCAAGAAGACCTTTTTTTGTTGTTGCAACGAACATGGGCGGCCATTCGACAGCGTGTTTGGATGAACTCATTTTGAGTATGCCAAACCGAGGTTCTTGTGTTGTTAGTGTTCGCGGTAGAAACACGGATTATTAATTGTTTAAGTTACCTAAGAAAATTTTAAAGAAAACTGTTATTTCAGTCTTTTTTTCGAACTTTAATGCTAGTGGTTCAAATGTCAAAAATCCCTTTATTAGGAAAATGGCAAATTTCTTTATTAATGCAAAGGTGACTTGGTTTATCGTTACTGTGACAAACGAAAACACTTTATTTGATGAATCCTTAAAGAAAATTTTAATTAATATCAATCAGGAGAAAAGTTATTGCAAAAATATATGTTGATCCCTAGACACATATGTTGATCCCTAGACACTTTTGATGTGTGTATTTTTACTATGGTTACGACTGAGCGACCCGACACTGTTGTCCTTTTTTTCTAGAATTGTCCCGGATTTGATAAGTTTCTATCTGGCAACCCTAGCAATAGTAGTTACTTATAATGAAGTAACCTCCTCCTTTTTTAAGTCGGTTAAATTTTTTGACTGTATCCTGTACGTATGTCTATTGCTACGCTATGTGGCGACTTCCACATACAGCGCAACAGAAATATACTACAGCGCGATCTACCGAAGTTACGCTGAACTACGGAGTAACGAAGGAAACTAAGAAACTACCAATCCTGAATCGCGCAGTGAAAGTTCGCGCGCCCATTAAGATACATACAACATCCCAACATCAACCGTCGGGCAGTTGGCCCGCCAGGCATGATCACCTCGCCTGGTCGGAGGATCCTCCCTTTGTGTTGGTGGGACATGACACCCTGTCCTCCACACGCTACTTTTTCCTTCTGCGTGTGGTGATGGATTAACAGCATACTCTTAAAAAATGCGGAAATGTCTCTACATTATTGATATTTTTTAAACCTCTTATTTTTTCAATATCCGTATTATAATAATAATAAATAAGTTTTACTTTGCATAAACACAGTACACAACACAAAACGCAGTTTAAACAGTACATAAACAAAAGTATTATTAAAATATAAATAAAATGAGAACAAACAATTTTTTCCTTTGGCTGTTAACATCATTTGAAAATATCAAATATTTTCATCAGATATCAACGACTGGGTTAAAGGGCTAGAACCCAGAGCCGTAAAATATAGTTAAAATATATAAAAAAAAATGTAATTAAATATTGACATTTGTCAAATGACGTAGCACTGAGCCACTGATGACGTGTCTTCACAAACGTTTGTTTTGTAGGTATAATGGTGTAGGTGTATTACATTTTGATATCTTCAAATCCCTCCTCCCCCACCCCCCGAAACTAAAGCCTGGCTACGTGGAGGTGACTTGATGCGTGTTCTACTTCTAACGATCGTAGCGTCATGATAAGCAGCCTGTCAATCTTTCTCGAGAATTGGCTTAGTTTCAAATTAACCGACGGAAGTTTCAAAGATTCACTCACAAAAAATTCAACTCAAAAATAAGAAATAATTCGTCTTTATGATATTAGTCTAGATATTTACGACTATACAAAATTACGAAACTCCTAACTCCGTTTTACGCAGATAATCTATTCAATAAGTACCGAAGTAAGTTCTGAAACTTAAAAAACTTAATGATTAACAACAAGTACGGGCCAGCTTGATTAAAACCAAGCGGGGGACCAACAAAAAGTACCATAAACATAATTAAGTCCGAGGCGGGACTAACCTCCAAGTTTGCGATAATGGCCACTGAAAACAAAACGGCATTATTGTTAACGGCTTTACAGAGCACGCCGTTGTTATTGAACAATTTCTGAGGATTATCAGGTTAAGTGAATTGTGTTGTAAAGAGGGGTTTACACGGGTCGATTTTCGCCGTGCGGCTAGTCGCTTCACATAATGCTTCACCAAGCCGCATCGCTAGCACATTTAAACAGGTTACTAAAATCGCATGCGGCTCGGTCATTTCCGTCGAAAATGTTGAGCCAAAAACTGTATGGTATTATTTTTATTTATTTATTTAGTAACAACTTCATGCACTTATGTACATCG